>JAHRHZ010000092.1:4304047-4318241 GCA_024137785.1 Ginglymostoma cirratum | reverse complement strand
AGGGTCACTGGACCCGAAACGTTAACTCTGTTTTTTCCTCCACAGATGCTGCCAGACCTGCTGAGCTTTTCCAGCAATTTCTGTTTTGTTTCCTTTCAATCAATGGGAATGGTTTCTCCCTAATAACTCTGCGCAGACCCCTCATGACGTTGAACAGCTTCATGAGATCATCTTCTAAACTTCTCCACTATTTGAGTAAATCTCTTCTTTGAGACCTTTAGATCAGTCCTGAAGCAAATTGGATATAATACTAAGCTGGGGCCTTGTTCTTCTTGAGTTCTGTGTCCAAAGGCTGGCCTGTTCTTTCCAGCAGCATTGGGACAGGATGAGACAGGACTGGGATCCACCCCACTTGGAACCGGATTGAGCCCTTGCTTGGTCAGCAGCAATTTGATTTACACCAGTTGCTCAAACCACTCATTCCCACCTTCTGGCTCAGAGGCAAAAGAGCTACAAATCAGACCAATGCTAACACTCCGATTCCACAATCGTCTTCAGCAGAAAACTGGATGACTACTTAAAGGAGAAGATTCTGAGAATGTGGGAAAGAGGGATGGGAAGCAGGATTAACTGGATTGGCTCTTTAAAGGCACCCAGGTGGATTCAGTACCATGAATGGTGATGCTCTATACTGAACTGCTCACTGGTTCTTGAGCTCCTGAAGCCTGTGCTGTGGTAAGTGCTCTGTTTTACCACTAGGTCATCACTGGTTCTGAGAGGTGATTATCTCACTCAAAGGAGAGGGAATCTTAATGCCTCAAAGGTTCTCACATTGGGAAGTTCCATTCAGGCTGAAGGTATCAGCAATTAAAGGTTTTGATTAAGAGACATATTGGAATTGAAATGTTAACATTAACTCTATTTTTCTCTCTACAGATGCTGCCAGACCTGCTGAGTTTCTGCAGCGCTTTGTTTTTATTTCTAATTTCCAAAGTCTGCAGTAATTTGCCTTTTTCTACCCACCACCGCCCGCCCTATCGAGGCCTAAGTTAACATGCACCATTGTGGATTTGCCCTTCCCCAGACACGTCCCCTTCCCTACACAACATATCCCCAACAGTATCTGGCTGCTGAAACCCTGCCTCTAACATAGCCCCTTCCCCCATACACTCACTGTCCCCTGCATACTGTCTATGTAGCCGCTGTCTTGACGTAGCCATGTCTGAAACATTGCATTCCCTGACTTACAACTAGGCCATTCTACCTCTTTGTCTTGCTACCAGCATTGCCCCTTATTGTCTTCTCAGCTGTGCGAGGTCTATATGCAGCAGCAACTTCAGGAACCAGAAGTCAATGCCACGATGGCTGGGCATCCTGTGTGCAGAATGTCAGACCAGCTGCGCAGCTTAGAGGGAATATTTCTGGTCATCCCTCCCAAACACGCACCCACACCATACCTACACCTTCAGGCAACTCCACCGCACCCCATCTCCACGTCACCATCTCCACTTCAATACAACCCTGTGTGGCTTTTCCAATGTAACCACGCCATGGCCTGACACACCTCTCTCTCCTATAAGTGTGTCCAACCCCGACATTCATGCCTTTACGTGACATGCAATCTATCCCAAATTCCCTAAATCATGCCCTGTCTAACAAGGTTATTTCAATCACAGGCCCTATACACTGACACAATGATGGATGTCAGTTTAGCTCAGTTGGGTGGATGGCTGGTTTGCAATACAGCGTGATGCCAACAGTGCGGGTTCAATTCTCACCTGCGCTAAGGTTACAATGAAGGATACTCCTCAACCATCCCCTCGCCCAAGATATGGTGACCCTCAGGTTAGACTACCACCAGTCAACTCTCTCTAACAAGACAGCAGCCCCTATGGTACCGTTATCTATTGCAGAGAGGAAAATCCAATGTTATTGAGGCACCAGGAATAAATAATATACGTTAATCTAGTGAACACAGTACTGGGGAACTGTACAATATGCATATTTCAAAATGAGGTACAGCACTGTGGGTAATGAGATTTGCAGTTGCTATGTTATTGGGGTGTAGGACTGAGGATCAAGTAGCATAAAGAGAGATTATCAGTACAACTGGGATTTGTAAGCAGGATAGAAAGACAGCGAGGATATCTATTATTAAACAGTGCTGTATTTGGGATATACTGTGAGAATATCAGTATTCTTGGATATAGAAATGGGAATTGAGGGATATACAAGAATACTGGTGTTACTGAGGTAAAGTCCTAGTGCAGAAACAATATTGGTGTTATTGCATCAGGAAACTGATGATTGGGAGATATATAGTAATAATATTGGTTGCCGAGTATATACTAATGGTGGTGATATTACAGAGGATACATTGGTAATATTGGGGTACAGAATTGGGACAATGGTTCAGATGGTCAATGATAAGATTGGGAACAGAAGAACATTGAATGAGTATGCTGCTAATACTGTCATACAGAACAGCGATAGAAGGATAGACATTGAGGTTATAATTGGGGTACAATAACAGAAAACAGATAGATTGTGATTTGGTAATATTGGGGTTAAAGTAAAACACAGTGAGAATATTAGAGACTGAAATACAGCCAATAAACACATTGATCACAATATCTAGGGACCGGGATATACAATTGGAGTACCATATTAGAGATCATGGGCTTTACAGTCAAAGTAAGAATATTATTAATGATAGAGCATCACGATTGAGTAGACTACTGTCAACAGAGGGATACACTGTGAATCTACTGTTATTATTAGGGTACAGTTGGGGATAGAGGGATATATATTGAGACTATTAATATTATTTGGGTACAATTCTGCGGCTACGGAGATAAACAGTGAGAATACAGTGGGTATTACTGGCATTCAGTACTGGGGGGAATTGAGGGGCAATCAGAATATTCATATTAGTTGTTAATTACTGGGAATGGTGGGAATTACTGGGTATAGTATTAAAGATATAAAGACAGAGGGGTTGTTGTTATTGGGATATGGGAATAAGATTAAAGGGGTAGAGAGTGAGAATTCTAGATGTTTAGTATAATGTGCTAAGGATAGAAGGGTATACATTGAATATTTTCCTAATATTGAGACTCCATACAAAGAATAGCAGGAAACACACACAGAATGTTGGCATTGGGATAAAGTCCTAATGCAGGTAGAGAGTTTTACAGGAAAATAAATTCTATTATTGGGGCACAAATAATGAGGATAGAGAGATTTATGGTAAGAATATTTGTTTTATTGGAGTAGATAGATTTCCAGTGAATATATTGGGGTACTGTACTGGGGATAGATGAACAGTCAGCCAGTGAAAACTGTGGCATTGTTACAGGATGGTATCAGTGTTAGAGGAATTAACAAATGCTATTTCAGTCTCAGTGGGTTATACATGAGACCGGAAGTGAATCTTGTTGTTATTGGGTTACAGTTCTGGGGGCAGAGAGTTTATTTTTGGATTATTGGACGGGGACAGAGGGAAACATGTTAGGACATGTGAGGACAATATAGGTTTTAAAGAATGATACCTGGACTTCAGAGGTTACGAGGAGAGATTACATAATTAGGCCTATTTTCTCTAGAATTTAGAAGGATAAGGGGTGATCTGATCGAAGTCTTCAATATATTAACAGGAAAGGACAGGGTAGACAAAGATAAACTATTTCCACTGGTTGGGATCCTAGAACTAGGGGGCATAGGGTAAAAATTAAACCCAGACCATTCAGGAGAGATGTTCAGAAGCACTTCCACATACGAAAGGGTGGCATATGTTTGGACGTCTCTTCCATGAATAGCAGTGGATGCCCCATCAGTTATCGATATTTTGTTAAGCAAAGGTAGAAAAGGATATCGGCCAAAGACAAGTATATGGAATTAGGCCACAGATCAGCTCTGATCTCATTGAATGGCAGAAGAGGCTTGAGGGGCTGAATGGCCTACTCCTATTCCTACATTAGAAGAAACATAGAAAATAAGAGCAGGAGCAGGCTATTCAGGTCTTTGAGCATGCTCTGCCATTCAACATGATCATGGCTGATAATCCGACTCAGTCCTCTGTTCCCACTTTCTCCCGTATCCCATTGATCCTTTCAGCTCTAAGATTATATCAAATTCCTTCTTGAAGGTTCAGAATGAATAGGCCCATCTTAATCTAAAGACCAATGAATCATTTAGTTGCCTTATTTTTTCAATCACTCTATAGTAATGAATGTCACTGGCACGACCAAGAAATTATTACACACCATTAGTTGTCCCCCAGAAGACCTTAGTCATGAATTGCTACATCTCAGACAGCAAAGGCACACCGACAATGATGTTAAGCAGGGAGTTTTTGACCCAGCAATGACATAGATGGGAATTCGAATGATGTGTGGGCTGGAGGGGAATGTAAAGTTGCCAGTCTTTATCCCTTCTCAGTGTTCACATGTTTAGGAGGTCCAGTAAAGAGGCCTAGGAGATTTTTTGCTGTATGGTCTGCAGCCACATGGTGAATGAATGTGGAAGGTGTCGATCAGTCAAGAGGGTAACTTTTCCCTACTGGTGCTGAGCTTCATGGATGTTGTAAGAACTAGTCACATTCAGGCAAGTGAGGAGTATTCCATCACAATCATGACTTTTACCTCGTTGGTCACTAGAGATTAGAAGGGTGAAACGGAATCTGATTGAAATACATAAAATTGAGATACAAGATCAGTTATGATCATACTGAATGACGGGGCAGGCTCAAAGGGCCAAATGGCCTACTCCTGCATCTAGTTTCTGTATTTCTATGTTTCTATGAAAAGCTTTGCAGAGTCAGGTAATGCTGACCTGTTCTTGTGGTCACAGTTTACATGATAAATGGTTACCAACCTGAAACGTTACTTCTGTTTCTTTCCCCCACAGATGCAGCCTGACCTGCTGAGTAATTCTTTACTTTAAGACTGTAAGAAATAGGAACGAGAGTAGGCTGTTTGGCCCCGTTTGGCCCCTTCTGCCTGCTCCAACATTCAATAGGATCATGATGGCAGATCTGACATTCCTCACATCCAACTTACTGCATTTTCTCCATAACCCTTAATAACCCCACTGATCAATAATCTACCCATTTCAGTTTAAACACACACAAGGCCTCTGCTCCCACAGCCGACTGTGGCAAAAAGTTCCAAAGGCTCTCAATCCTCTGAGACGAAATTCCTCCTCATCTCAATCTTAAATTGATACTTCTTTATTGAGACTATGCCATCTGGACTTAGATTGTCCCATGAGGAGAAACACCTTCACAGTACTTACCCTGTCAACCCCCTTAAAAATCCTATACATGTCCGCGCTTCCTGTGGCTGACTCAATGACCTTCTGATAACTGGTGTCACCCGCCCCCAATCTCAAGGTTGATGGAGGAGGATTTGGTAATGGTAATGACATAGGGAGGTGGTCATGATTTCCCTTGTTGCCTGATACTTGTGGTGTAAATACTACTTGGGACAAGAGTGGATATTGTCCAGGTTTTGGCTATAAGTGGATACTTACTGCTTCAATTTCAGAGTTGCAAATGGACCTGCACACTGTGCAATCATCAGCATTTATACCTCATGATGGAGGCATAGTCATTGTTACTATTGAGGTTTACAAGATTGGTATGTTTTGAACTTGTCTTTAAGGTAAAATGGTGAGGGTCACGTGGCCTATTCTGAAGTCTGCCTGATGGTTGGCCAGGGTGGTTCAATTGTTAAAGATCAAAGGAAGGCTCAGATTTGTTTTACTGGGAAGTGCAAAGCATCTATGCACAGAGACAATGGCAGAAGCCTATGTTTTAACACTGGAGAAATCCTATCAAAGTGTTGAGAATTGGGATGCAAATAGTTGTGCTTTATATTGTCCATTTAGCTCCAAGATGAGAGAGATTTGCATTCTCAGGTATAGTTAATTAGTTTTTCTACCTAGACCAAAGATCCATGTGGTTCACAATCATGGGGAAGGATACAGAGAATACCAGCATAAAGACCAGGTTACAGATTTTGCTAGAATATCACAGACAGAAGTTTTGTGTGGTGAGCAGTGAGAAGAGGATGCTTGGCTTTGCAAACTGTCACAGCTGGATGTCACAGGCAGACAATCTCTAGCCAAACAAAAGCATCTTGCAGGCTTCTGTGGATTTCAGGAAGAATTGTCCTGACATGGCCAGAGGGGAAAAGTAATTGGGACATGCTTCATGGCTGGTAGTAGATTGAAGAAATGCTCCAAATGCCTGAAGACAATCACTCAAAGTTACTACTGAGCAAAACAGTGACATGGGAGCCAAATGGAAACTGGGAGTAATTGAGGCCTGTTTGCTAACAGGAGTGCAATTCTGTCAGGAGTGAAATGAGTAATAAATACAAAGGGAACATCCACCTCTGTAGTTTAAAGTAAAAATCACCCACATAAAAAAGTAGTGTTTAATCAATAGTGCTTTTAGTCATTTGTTATAGTAAAATCTTTGAAATGTCAAATTTTGTGTCATTCTTTCAATTATCTACTAGAAGTTTGAATCTCTTTCAAAAGTTGCTCTGGGGTTCTTAACATGATTGAAGTAGTCAGAGATGGTTGTACCTAAGACACTACCTGGACGAACTTCGACAATGTCCTAGGGTTGAGATGGTTTGTCTCCAACAGCCACAACCTTCCTTATGTTACCTCTGGCTCCAACCAGTGAAGAGATTTCTTCCAATTCTCACTGACTTCAGATTTACTAGGGCTCCTTGATGCCATATGTTTTCAAATGCTGTCATGATTTCCAGACGAGTCACATGCGCTGCATCTCTGGAATTCAGCAATTTGCCCATATTTGGATCAAGGTGCAATAGGCCCTATAGCATGATATCAGTCATTTCAACACTGTGTATCACTTTTGAATTAGAAGTAAACTGATGTGGAGGTAATAGGATTGTCCTGCTTTTGTGTTCAGGATATTTCTTGGTCGAGTAGATGACAGTGTTGTCAATGTAATGGAACAGCTTAGTTTAGCCGTAGGTGCTGTCTCTCCTGTAGCACAAATCTGCAGCACTACAGCCGGGATGTTTATGAGGGCCTGTAACCTTTGTTAGATCCAGTCTGTTCAGTTATTCCTTGACAAAAATGTGGCGAGAATCAAATTGGCTGAGGACTGTTATCTTTAAAGTTATGGGGACCTCAGGAGGAGATCGAGAAAGAGCATAATAGCCACTTCTGGCTGAAGATGACTATCGCCACTCCAGCCTTGGTCATTCATTTTTGAATATGGTGTCTGGTTGTTGCTAATGTTTGTGGAGCCTCCTCTTTCCATGAGCTGCTTATCATGTGGCTGAACATAGCAGGACTGCAGAGTTTCCACCAGACTTGTTTGGCTTTACTAGGTTAAAGGCACTATATAAATGCAAGTTGCTTTTGTTGACCGATTGAAAGATCATTTTGCTCTAGTCTGTAGCTTGCTGCTTCTGCCCATTGACAATTCCTTACCCTGTTCTCAGTAATTTGTACAGTGTGTGTCACAGTCTCACTCGGGCAAGTCTCATGCTGTCCAGGAAGGAAAACTTCCATTCCAAACTTCAAAACTGATTGCTCCTGCCAAACTGTTGATCAAAGTGGTCATGTGCTCTGCAAGTAGGACTAAATCTTGGCTAAACAAACTCATTATAATTTGGATATATCTCAATGAATCTCGGGGGGGGGGGTCACAGAAAGATCAAGACAGTAATCAGTAAATCAGTGGGATGGTATTCATCTGAAAAATAGCCTCTCAAATATTTTTTTCTGTATTTTTGCCTCAGAGTGCAGTAAGCTGAAATGGAGAAGAATTCCGGGCTGATAACCAATCCCGTCCGTACCTGTGGTTCTTCTGAATCTCTGTTTACAATAATGATTCTAAGGTCTGGGTCAGTTGGGAGTACCGGGACAACAGGAAACAACTAAGTACCTATTAACTTCACTAACCCTGAGTCGAGTCCACTTTATACATGGTTGAAGGCTTCCAATAACATGGTGCCCTCCTTCTCACAAATCTGAAAGAGCAGCCAGTGCTGACCCTGGTCCCTATTGTTGCAAAGGGTTCACTCTTTGACCCCCCCCAAGCTGTCCTGATGCCTGCAGAGGAGTCGTGGGCTTGATCCCACCTTGATCGGGTTGACATGTGAACCGAGAGAGGGAGAGCTTATGAGCTAAGACACATCCCCAAGAAACAGAAGTCAGTACCCCAATTGCTGGGAACCCACAAAGGATAGCAGCAATCTAGAACTGTGCCAAATGGCCAGGAATCTGACCTTGAACTGCCGCTTCTGATGAGGAGATAAATATCTACTGAGTGAAAGCTGTTGCAGTTCTTTGGTGGATCATTCCCAGCTGTGAGGATGTGACAGTAATATACACAAAGGACAGCTTGGCCTCCTGGAAACTCAATAATTTAGGTTCAGACTTGATGATCCCAGACAAGGTGAAATCAGATTCTGTTCTTAGGGCATCAGTCACCCATTCCATCCTGCAAACTCTGGATGCTGATTCCCTCGAACGTTCAAGGTGAGCACAATTTTGTCAGCTGTGCTGACTCTCCAACAGCTTGATGGACTGGACCATCACTGCTCCAGAAGATAGGGTAGACCCTCTGACAGTGTGTGCATGGCTCCATTGTTGCCCACCTAACAAATGCATGGGGTACAATTAGCACTCTGTGAGCTACAGAGAGTTCAGTCAGGGCCAATCTATTCAGTTGGTGAGGGGGTCCGGGTGGCTGTTAGGTAAGTCATGGTGATGAGTGCTCTACTCCTGTTCAGTTCCGCAGAATCCAATTGGACTTCATTCTCTAACTGGGATTGTCTTTGGTCTGAAGTGAGTGCACAGCATCCTTAGTTCCTGCTCTATTGCAGTGAGGGATTTTAAAGCCTTTGCCATCTCTGCAGCCAAACGTAGCTCCAAATGCTCTGCTGACACTGGCATCTATCTTTTCAAGGAGGACGAGATAGGACATATTGTGAGGCAGGTTACCCCCTTCGAGGGCTAAACTCAGGAAATGAACGGTAGCTGCAGAAAGGGCAACACAATGAAGTAAATGGCAGGCTGCCAGGTATCAGCTCTTTCTTCCTCTTTCAACTTGAATGAGGTGCACACCAAAGGAAAATTAGCCCCTTACAGTCATGTTCCCCCAATTACTTCCCCACTGATGGAGATGTGTCTGAAGTCACGGTTACCCATTACCACCAAACTAAAATCACTACAATGGACATGGGAAAACACTGAATTGATTAGTTTAAATCGTTTCAGAGTTTTTCATCCTCTCTGCAGTCTCTAATTTAAGTAGCACCAATAGGTGAGCAAAGAAGGGGACAGGGTAGATACACATCATTAGAAACAATTACTCACTTGAACAGTAAATGCCACCACAAACTCTGGGGGGCCAAATGGCCTGTTTCCATTTTGTAATTTCCATCTATTTCCGAGTAATCAGATGTCATGCCATTGCTTTGTTAGGCACACATTTCTTTCTTACTTTTCTTTGTAACTTTTTAAAAAAAAACAAGTCTTGACAAACACTGCTGCAGAGCTGACCCACAAACTGGAACTGCACGGTTTAAAGTAGGTGGGCAGCTGCATTCCCTGGATTCTGCCAGGGCTCCTCAATATGACATTTCCAACTTGAATCTTTTCAGGAAAGCCAAAGGCATTTTGGTAAAATACTAGGAATTCTGATTGTCCTGTGGTGGGATATGAGCTGTCACAACACCAGAAACCACATGTGGAATGAGTTACTTCACATTTCAAACACTGGGCTGAGATTCATGTTAACAACAGTATCCATTAGAACACACATATCTATATCGACACATAATGAGATGTTAAATAAGCATCTAATCTTAGAGGGTACAAATTTGTAAAGAAGATTAAAACTGAAAGATTTGATAGTGCCCTTTCTTTAATTAACAGAAAAAAAGAGTTGGGACATTTCTCACATTCACTTATTCTCAAACCAAAATGCAGCTGAACATTTGGAACCAGGGCATTAAGTGACAACTTGGTCCAAAAGCCAACAATCTGATCACGTGCCGGGTCTGAAACATCTGACCAGGACTAGATCCCACACTATTAGGTCAGAGAACTCCAGTCAACAGCCAATTGGATCCACAAATGTGCACCAAAAGCGGAACAGGATTTGAATAGAAAATTGTCACAGACCCATCCAAAAGACGCACTTGCAATTGTCCAACTCCTGTTTAAATTGTCAAATTAAAAACATTAGTTGCTCAGGTTCAAGATGAAACAATTTCTACGTCACCAAGTGAGAATCCGTCCCTATAAGCGACTGGAAGGATCCAATCTGTGCAATACAAAACCAATGGTGTTTTCTTGTCCTCACTTCTTCTTTCCAAAGAGACTGAATCTTCGGTCACTGTCCCGTTTAGGATTGCCTTCATCAGTGGAGGAGGTAGTAAGAGGCATCTGACCGCTTTGCTGAGCGATTTGTGCGTGTTCTGTGATGGCTGTGGAAATAGTCTTGATCCAATTGTTCATTTCCTCCTAAAATGGGGGACATTGAAGAAGCAGCAAAAGAAAATCATGTGAATGTATTTGATACAACCATCATCAGGTAACATCAGGTTTTTTTTAATGCAATATATACATATTATCCACTACTCAATTGTCCAGAGATAGCTGAATGTACAGCGCCCAGTGTCTCTAGAGTATTCTGAGTAACTTCCATTGCTGCGAGACTTATTTTTAAAATTTTTTCATGGGATGTGGGCCAGCATTTGTTTCTCATCCCTAAATGTCCTTGAACTCAGTGGCTTGCTCAGCCATATCAGAGGGCAGTTAAGAGTCAATTGCATTGCTGTGGGTCTGGAGTCACACGTAGGCCAGACGGTGTTAAGGACAGCAGATTTCCTACCGTAAAGGGCACTAATAAACCAGGTGCGTTTTTACAACTGATAGTACTTCCCCGGTCACCGTTACATTCAATGTGAGATTTATTAATTGAGTTTAAACTCCACTAGCTGCCCTGCTGGGATTTGACCTTGTGCTGCCAGAAAATTAGTCCGCATCTTTGGATTACTAGTCTACTGATACTACCGCTATACCACAGTCTTCCCTTATATTTACATTTTGGTTGAAACCAGTGTTTCTACACTGTTTCCATGCATCTACTGCATTTTGCAATGGTCACCAGGCATGTGAGAGACTCTGCTGTAACTGTAGGCAACTTATTTCATTACTGGAGACTTTTTCCGTGGGCTGACCACAGCCATTCACTGTCCACACACCACTGGGTAATAATTCAAGATACTGAAGCTAAATGGTTATGATTGTGCAGAGTTAATGTCACTGGTTTTAGTAATCCAGAGACCCAGGCTAATATTCAGGAGATATGGGTTCAAAGGCCATTTTGGCCCTGATGGAATTCAAAATAAATTAGAAGAGCCACTTTTAGTGATGGTGACCATCAACAGTTACAGAACCCCAAATGGTTCACTAATGTTCTTTAGGGATGGAAATCTGCTGTCCTTAGCTGATTTGGCCTATACGTGACTCCACACCTGCAGCAATGTGGCTGACTTGTAATTGCATAAGTAAAAGAAACCAAAGCCCAGCTTAGATTAGAATTCCATCACATTAATGCTCTTCATCTGGCATCAATCCCCAAATCACTCTTCCAGATGGATATCTAGGATCTCCTGCTCAATTGTTCCGATGTCTTCTTTCAGTGCTGCATTCCACTGAAATGTTTTACTGTCTCACCTCTTCTTGCCTTGACCCCAGCCCTGACATTCACAGTGTGGAACATAGAGAATATGAGCAGGAGTAGGCCATTCAACCCTTTGAGCCTTCTCTGCTATTCAATATGATCATGACTGATCCTCTATCTCAATGCCATACCCCTACTCTCTGTCCTTACGCCTTGATATCTTTAGTTTCTAGAAATCTATTTTTCTTGAATATATCCAGTGACTTGGCCTCCGCAGCCTCCTGAGTGGCGAGTTTTCTCATCATCTCAGTCCGAAATGGCCTAATGTGTATCCTATGACTGTGACCCCTTGTTCTGGACAACCCCTTCCCTCCCTAACCAGGAGAAACATCATTCTTGCCCCCAGTCTGTCCAGCCCTGTCAGAGTGTTTTATGTTTTGGTGAGATTCCATCTCATTCCCCTAATACCCGGTGAGTACAGGCTCAGGAAACCTGACTCCTCCTCGCAAGGTAACCCTGTCATCCTCAGTCTGGGGAATCCTGGCTGCAGCCCCTCCATGGTCAGTATCTTCTATTCAGTAAGGAGACCAAAACCTCACAAAAGCGAAGCTCACCTCATCCTTAGCCTGGAACAGGTATTCACTACCGTCATTCATCCTGTCACAATGAGAAAGAAACACAATTAGAAAGTGCGAAGGATGACTCAGATCAAGTATGGAATAAAACTATTCCACGAAACACTTGGCCCTCTCTCCTACTGGCTGTTCACTACTATCATTGCAGTTCACCATTGGGAAATATTTATTCTAACATTCAAAGAGATGTGTTTTCCTGAATGTTATATATTCAACAATGATGGTCTAGTGAGTAAGCATAAAAAGTGAGAGAGTGTGCTAATACAAGTATACATGCATTGTTGCAGATGATAACTGAGCAGCCAAGCTGTGTTCACATTATGTCAGTCCTGGCAAGCCGCTTAATGGATCTTTACTCATCTTCACAAATCCATTGTGGCTCTTTGAAGCCTAAGAGGCTGGCAGCCGAACGTTACAAACACGACTTGAAATTGAATCTTATCAAAGTCTCTATTCCTCTGTCACACTCACCGGACTTTAAAGACAAACTTCTTCTTCTTGTAATTGCTAGCAATTTCGCAGGTGGACTCACTCAGAGTGATGAGCGGCTCTCCATTATAGGTTACTCCTGATTTATATCCCTTGGCATCTTTATAAAAACCCAGGTCTCCTTTGCTAACCACGCAGTATACATTAACCCAGGACCTGAAGGACAAGAGAAGGAGCAGGTATTTAAATTATTTCTGAAGAATGTCACAAAGACGCTGTCACTCAGGCAGGCCAGAGAAACATCAGCCTGTAAAGCAAACGTTCACACTGTTATAACATCGTCTTTAAAAGTCTTTATCAAGTAGAGTAAACACATGTTGCCCCAAACATGGATGAAACAAACACTCATACCTACAAACACACTGCATTAAACTACACGCCTGCTAACATATTGCACTAACCAACACGCCTGCTAACGCTGCTGCACCGACCCACAAACATACCACACCAACCCACACACCCACAAACGTGCCGCACCGCAAAAACAACAGGGAACTCCAGACTAGCGTAGATAGAAAGACCATACATACCAACCAAATACTCAATTACATGAGCAACCACCCCAAAGCCCACAAACAGAGCTGCACAAGGACACTACTTAAATGAGCCACAACACATTGCAGCAACCTGGAACTACGCAAAGCAGAACAGGAACACCTATAAGGAGTATTACCTCCGACACAGACCACAACAGGAAGACAGAACACGACCAGACTCACTAATCACCCTACCGCACATCAGACACATTTCAGAGATGCCCACAAGACTACTCAGACCCCTAGGTATCAGAGTAGCCCACAAATCAATAACAACCCTGTAACAGCTACTGACGAACATAAAGGATCCCATACCCAAAACCAGCAAAACCGGTGTAATATACAAAATACTATGCAAGGACTTTTGAGAAACATTACATAGACCAAACCGGAAGAAAACTGACAGTATGGATACATGAAAACCAACTAGCCACCAACAGACACGACCAATTCTCACTTGTCTCACTACACACGGACAACGAGGGACTCAAATTCAACTGGGACAACACAGCCATAATCGCACAAGCCAAACAGAAAAACACCACGAAATTTCTGTCGGCCTAGCATTCCAACTATAACGCCATTAACAAACACATTGAATTAGACCCAGCGTACAAACCACACAGAAACAGAACCGGAAGTGGTACCAAACACCCCAACAAACTGAGGCATATAAGTAATGAGCAGGACAGAACACCGACGCTTCACTGGAGGTGGACGGATGAAGTTATCGAGCAGGGTGATGAAACGTTTGCAACCGAACTCATCGGCTTGGTGAGCAAGTCGACAGCCTCATCCACAACTCGAGCAACAAATCTTCATGAAAACACTAAGTACTGGACTAATAACCAACACACGTCCGCTAACGTACCGCACTAACCCACACACCCGCTAACGTACCTCAC
>JAHRHZ010000092.1:4283145-4294047 GCA_024137785.1 Ginglymostoma cirratum | reverse complement strand
GCTACTGAGTGATGGAAGCAAATGGTATCAATGCGTTGAAGCAGAAGCTAACACACATTAGCGAGAAGGGAATACTGGGCTACATTAATAGATTCAGATGAGAAATAATGGGAGGAGACACAAATGAAGCATAAACACTAGCATGTACTGGCTGGGTCAAATGACCTGTTCTCCTGGTCCTAGCTGATGCTTGGCAGTACCTGCTGGATGATTTTTTATTGGGAGCCTCCAATTCATGTTTTCGAGCGAGGAGTCCTTCCTGCTCTGCTGTGTGTGTAACTGGTGGTGGTGCTGCAGCACTGTTCTGGGGAGATGGTGCAGAGCGGGACCGGCGCGGTTCTCCAATCGACTGGTTCGGGTCCTTTGGCCGAGGTCTCCTCCTGGGCTTGGGTCTGTCCCTCGCTCTCGGTCTGTCTGGTCGAGGGGTTCTCTCTGGCAGTTTCTCAATTCCATTTGGTAGGCCAACAGACAGTGATGAGTCCCGTCCCTGTGTGGAAAGACAACATCTCAGTCTCTCGGCTCGCCAAAAACATCAAAACCACTTTCCCCGAGCTACAGCGTCCTGGAGTACGGCACTACGCAGCATCTGCCATTTAACCTGTCCCTGCAAACCCCATTCCCAACTCAGAACATTTCCAGCCTGTAACATGCAGGAAGTACAAACTGTTCACAAGGCAGCAAGGGATGGGTACCACAGTATCTTGGAGATCAGTGGGCACCAGATAACTACTGTCACCCTTAACCAATGAAACTTACGGATCGAGAAAGAAACAGCAAGCTAGGAGAAGATGAAATTGAGTTAAATCGGGTGCAGAATGTGAAATAAAGAGAAGGAATGAAAAGTTGAATTTTTTAAAAGTTTTGTTCACGTTCATTTATGGGAAATAGGCTTCACTGACCAGGTCCTGCATTTATTGCCCAGAAGGCAGTTAAGACTCAATTACATTGCTATGGGTCTGGAGGCACATGTAGGTCAGAACAGCTAATGACAGCAGATTTCCCTCCCTGAAGGACATTATTGAACCAGATTGGTTTCGCCCCCAACAATCTTGATGACCATTAGACTTTTAATTTGAAATTCTTATGAGTTCAAATCCCTCCATCTCCTGATGTCGGTTTGGAACCCCAGAACACACTGGAGTCTGGATTCATAGTCTAGAAATAATACCACTAGGGCCATTGCCTGCCCTGAGAGGTAGAAAATGGGTGTCATTGGCAAGGCTAGCATTCATTGCCCATCCCTAGCCAACTTTTCACTATGTGGATTACTCGGCCATTTCAGAGGGCGGATAGGTGTCAACCACTTTGCTGTGGGTGTAGAGTCACACGTAGGCCAGACCGGGTAAAGACAGCAAATTCCTTCCCTGAAGAATATTAGTGAACCAGATGGGTTTTAGTGACAATTAATGATAGCACTATTAGTGACAACAGCTTCATTTTACAGATTTACCAGCTGAATGTAAATTCCACTAACTGAGCATTAGCCAGGGCCTCTGAGTTAACAGCCCAGTGACAGTCCTAGTGCACCACAATCTCCAAGTACTAACTCGCACCAATTCCCATTCATCTGTTATCCCTGTTAATGCAATAATCCACTCACACTCACCTGTGCCTCTTTCTCCTGAAGTTGCTCTACAATGTCAGCCAAAGTGGTCCTCCTGTCCCTTCAAAAATAAGACAGTATGGGTTAAACCACAATACTCTGTAAGGGAATTAGGAGTAAAAAGACTAGTGATATCTGGAAATGTACGTACAGGTCGTGCCAGAACTCATATTGAAGACATGAGAGGGTCAGACCAGTACGTCTGATTACCAGTTTTACTTTGCAAGATTCCTGGCCCTCCCTCATGCACTGAGAATCCCCAGACCTCACTTGCTCAGTTTATACAGAATCCCTATAGTGCCAAAAGAGGCCATTCAACCTATCAAGTCTGCATTGACCCTCTGAAGAGCATCCCATCCAGGACCCACCCACCCTGTAACCCTACATTTCCCATAACCAATCCACCTAACCTGCACATCTTTGGACTGTGAGAGAAAACCAGAGCACTCAGAGGAAACCCACGCAGACATGGGGAGAATGTGCAAACCCCACACAGACAGTTGACCAAGGCTGGAATTGAACCTGGGTCCCTGGAGCTGTGAGGCAGCAGTGCTAACCACTGAGCCACCATACCAACCTATATATGTTGCGTATGCTCAGGCTTGCTTACATTATAAACTGTTTTTCTCAGGATCTGTCTTGCTTTGTCATTTCCTAAAGCAATCATCGTTACCCTTTCCTCAAGAAACCCACCCTTTATTCAGCTGGTCCTTCCAGAATAGAGTGACCTGGGGGTTTCATGATGACGGGACAGATTGAGAGTCATTCGTAAAGTTTATGGGATTTTGAGCTTCCTAAATGAAGGCATCGAATACTAATGATGTGATTGCTTAGTTGTACAGAACTGAAACTTTGCTAGAAGGAGACAAGAAGTCAACGTTGCTGATCTTGCATTCATCTGAACCAGGATGCAAGGATCAAATTTGGAGAAAGGGCACCATTTTACACAGCCTGAGGAGAGGGTGCTGATTGACTGGGCCATCATAGGGCGGAGAGGCAGCAGGAACAGTTAACTGTCAATTGTAATTCCCTGACCCAGGCAGGTAGATTCTGATTAGCCAGGGTGTTGCTGTGGGGATGCAACCGGACATTGGGTGTCTCCATAACGCTTTTTCTAATGAGCAAAGATGCAAACATTAAAATGAAATAAAGATGAACTTTTATAGAACGCTAGTTCACCCCAACTAGAGCAGTTCTTCCAGGTCTGGTCTACACTCTTTAGGACAGATGTGAGAGCGAAAAGGAGATGTAGCAGAACAGTGCCAGGGATGAGGGATTTTGATGGAAGGAGCTAGGATCTTGGAATGAAGGAGACGGAGGAGAGGATTGATGGAGGTGGACTAGATTCCACCAGGTTTAGACAAGGTATTTGGATGGGGTGGGGGTGGGGGCTGGGGTGGGGAGAGGAGTTGGGTAGAGCTGTTCCCATTATCCGAAGGCACAAGGTTCAGGAGGGGAGTAACAGATTTAAAGTTCTACAAACACGATTCAGAGGCAGCAGTTTTTACACAGCAAGTGTGAATAACCTGAAATTCTCTGCCTGCAGGGGAGAGGAAGCAGAGATTATGATCAATTTCAAAAAGAAATTGGATAGGCTCTTGAGGGAAATCAAATTTCGGGCTTTCGGGACAAAGTGGGACAAACTGGATTGCTGTATGGAAACCCAACATGGCCTTGTTAGGCCAAATATGCTCCATCGGTGCTGTAACAACTCCGATCCTCTATCGTAGGAATCCATATGTTCTATTTTAAAAATCAACTTTCTCAATACCTGTTGGTTCTCAGGTATACCAGGGACATTGTAAACAGTCAGTTTAGAACTGATTGGGCTGTTCCTGGCCCTGTACCTGTTCTGGGAGTGTTTCGTAGGGACAGTGTTGGAAGAGTTTTACTTTCAGTTTAAAAGAGTAGAGCTAGTTTTACTCTGTATCTAACCCTATGCTGTCCCTGTTCTGGGAATGTTGATGGGAACAGTGTCAGGGGAGCTTTACTTTCAGATGAAAAGAGTAGAGGAGGGTTTGCTCTGGATGTGGTCACGTGCTACCTCTGTCCTTGGAGTGTTTGATGGGGACAGTGTCAAGTGTGCATTATTTTAAGATTTAAAAAGAGTTTGGGAGGATAGAGGGAACCTTGCTGAGTATCCAACCCTGTGCTGTAACTGGCCTTGGGACAGTTTGATGCAGACAGTGTTGAGGGATATTTACTTTCAGTTTAAAACAGTACAAATGTTTGGATCGGGTGAGGGGGGAGACCGATGATCATCTCCTGCCATAAACAATATTTTGCCCTTCATCCTCTGCAACATATTTTGAAACATTGTTGAAGGCTGGCACAGTGGCTCAGTGGTTAGCACTGCTGCCTCACAGCACCAGGGACCCAGGTTCAATTCCAGCCTCTAGGTGACTGTCTGTGTGGAGTTTGCACGTTCTCCCCGTGTCTGTGCAGGTTTCCTCCGGGTGCTCAGGTTTCTTCCCACAGTCCAAAGATGTGCAGGTTAGGTGGATTGGCCATAGCGTTCAGGGAGGTGTAGATTAGGTGGGTTATAGGGGGATGGGTCTGGGTGGGATGCTCTGAGGTTCAGTGTGGACTTGTTGGGCCGAAGGGCCTGTTTCCACACTGTAGGGATTCTATGAAGAATACAGTGACAGCTTTCCCCAGAGTAATGTTCTGTTTTTGTTTTGTGTTTAATTTTGATATGGTGCCCCTGCAGAGGCTGCTTCACTATTATTCATTTCTGGACTACCTCAAAAAATCAAGGGAGATTTACTCCGTATTTTAACCTGTTGCTGTCCCTATTCCAGGAATGTTTGATGGGGAAGGTGTCAAGGGAACTTTATATTCAGTTTACTTTGAGTTTGAAAGAGTAGAGGAACCCTTACTCTGTACTTTAACTCTCTATTGACCCTGTCCCAGGGGTGTTTGATGGGGACGGTGTTGAAGGAACTTTGCTATGAATTTAAAGTGTAGAGAGGGCTTTTCCTCTGTATTCAAATCTGCGCTGTCCCTATCCTGGGAATGTTTAATGAGGACGGTGTCGAGGGAACCTCCCTTTCAGTTGAGCTCCCTGTGTCTGGAGCTGAAATGTGAAGGGACAACCCTTAGCTACACAATCAAAAGGGGCGGGGGAGGTGTCATCTTGACCTCAGCTCCTCACCCAGCAGCTCCTGCATCCTCCTGTTCCAGGTCCGGATGCTCGCTCAGAGACTCGCGGCGCTCTCTCTGCTGCTCCTGCTTCACCTCGCTTTGCTCAGCCTTTGTCTGTGCCTGCTCGAGCTTCCCCTCCACTTTCTCTCGCCTCAACAAGCTCGCCGACTTTGCATGAGACTGTGCTGAGGCCAGCTCCTGCCTGGGAGCTTGCTTGGCCGCTCGAAGCTCGGGTCTCTCGGTTTGTGCTTCCAGTGGCCCGTCGATGATTTCATACACAGCTTGCTGTTTGACGGGCCGCGTCTCTGGCACTGCCACTGACTGTTCAGGCAGAACAACCCTCGGCTCTGGCAGCATTCTGCGACTCAGGATAGGAGTGGCAGGCTGCCGCTGTGGCATCTGCCCCTGGAGGGCCACCTTGTTCTCCATTCGCTCCAGCTAAAGAAAAAAGGAAGCAGTATATATATAAATGTAGACAGCCATTCCTGTAGAGTGGACGCACTTACTGTGTGTTGGGCATTGGCTTTAACTAAGGTACAGGGCAGCTACTCGAAGGTTTAGAGCTGCAAACACAAGAATACAAAAACAGAGTAAGAGTAGGCCATTCAGCCCTGCTGCTCCATGTCTGATCTGAGTAAGGCTTCTTTAACGACCCCTATGTGTGTCTTCCAGAACCTGCATGAGTTTTTTTTTAAAATCCTTTATTCTTTTACAGGATGTGGGTATTACTGACAAGGCTTAACTGCCATCATTAATTGTCGAGAGTCAACCCATACTGCTGTGGGTCTGGAGTCAAAACTATCCGAAACTGAGCAAGGATGGCAGACTTCTCTCCCTAAGGGGGACCGGCGAACCAGATGGGTTTTTACACCAATCTGTGATAGTTTCCTGGTCACCATCTCCGAGCTTCCAATTCCCAATGTTTTAATTGAATTTAAACCCTACCAATTGCTGCAACTGTGTTGGGAATTGAACCCATGTCCCAGTGAGTCATTAGTCGGGGCGTCTGCGTTACTAGTCTCGTAACAATGCAAATTAATTACCATCTCCCCATCCCTACCAAAGGACATCCATGCAGATGTTACTGAGCACCTCATTCATTCTGCAGCTGAACTATCGCACAAACACACGCCAGCACCAACAGCATCACTTCAGTGGCTTCAGACGGTGAGTTAGTTCAGTGTTGACCTGGTGAGTCCCATTCAAAGGACAGGGAGTGTCTAACATAGGAGGCAGGCAATCCTAACCATGGCTTGCAGAGCTAGATACAGATACTGAACCCCAGGGACTGTTGTTGAGAAGAAGAGTAGCTCAGATGGATCAGCAACTGCGAACAGACACACACCCACTCTACATCATTCCCACAACAAGCAAAGATTGCTGGGACAAGGAATTGCAAGGATAGCTGCCATGCAGGGAGTCTCTGTCTTAAACAAAGTGAACAACTGAGCCTCTCTTGGCCCCTAGGCAGCAGAACTGGAACTATTCTGAGTGAAGAAATTCCTCTAACCCACCTGCCAGTTCCCCTCCAAGCCACTCACCATCCTGACTTGGAAATATAACGCTGTCCTTTTCACTGGGTCAAAATCCTGGAATTCTCTCCCCAAGGGCATTGTGGGGCAACCTACAGCAGGAGGACTGCAGCGGTGGAAGAAAGCAGCTCATCACCCCCTTTTCAAGGGCAACTAGGGATGGGCAGGAAATGAGACGTCCACATCCCATGCGGAAAAAAAAATCTCGTCTCTGTTTTAAAGGGCAACATTTGATTTTAAACTATGACCTGCTAGTTTTAGATTCTCCCACAGGAGGAAGCCTTGTGACACTGATAAGGCCAAGACCCCTCAGGATCTTACATGTTTCAATCATTTTGCCTCTTCTAAACTCTCATGAATATAAGTCCAACCCATCTGACCTGTTCTCACAAGACAACCTGCCCATTCCAGGTCCTAGTCTGGTAAACCTTCTCTGAACTGTTTCCAACATCCTTCCTTAATTAAAGAGGCCAGAACTGTACACAATTCTCCCAGATGCCATCTTACCAATGCCCTGTGTAACTGTAGTATGACCCCTCTATTCTTGTAACTCAATTCCCATCACAACAAAACATTCAAATGTTCGATTCACACCACAACAGCTGGTGGAATTTAAATTCAATTAAACACTAAGGTGGGATATAAACCTTGGCTCAGTAATGGTGACCATGACAACTGACAGTTGTAAAATGAATCTGATTCACTCATATCCTTCAGGAAAGGAAATCTGCTGTCCCTACCCAGTCTGGCCTCCATGTGACTCCAGACCCACAGTGATGGGGTCAACTCAGAACTGTCCTCTGAAATGGCTGAGCAAGCCACTCAGTTCGGGGGCAATTAGAGATGGGTGACAAATGCTGGCCTTATTTGTAATGCTCCACTAAAATAAGGTTTGTAATACTCCCGCGCAAGCTGCCACATGGAGTTAAGGTAAACTGCTATAAAAGTGACCTGGTTCAAACCCTGGCATGAATGGGGATTAAATGCTTTTCAATTAGATGTATTCAGGAGGCACAGGGGAAGGACAGAAGAGAAAGGAGCAGGGTGGCAGCATTCATCAGGAATAATATTACAGTCATACAAGGAGACAATGTAAAAGAGAACTCAAAGACTTAATCTAATGGTGGAGAAAACAAAATGAACTGTCACTTTACTCAATTTACCCCAGAACCCCCAGGAGTAGGCCATTTGGCCCTTCATGTCTGCTGCACCATTCGATAAGATCATCTAGTGATGGTCTCAACTCCACATTCCCATCTACACAGCCCCCTCACCCACACTGACATAACTCTGGACTGCGTTCTCCATCTAACTCAGCCTCGAATTCCACGCTTAAGTGACCTTCTGAGATGAGAAACCTCTGCTCGTCTCTGCATCAAAAAGGAGACCCTTGAACCATGTCCCTTAATTTTACTGTCCCCCTACAAGAGGGGGCACCGTTCTGGGTATCCGGCCCGTCACTGCTGCCTCCCATCCTGTTACTGTTTGAAACCACTGTCCGAACTCAGTCATGTTCATAAAGATCCCCTTTTTGTTTGGACCTACCGTGGTGAGCCTCCTCAACGAGCTGAACCTCTCCTCCCAGGCTGCTGCCGCCTTGCGGAAAGCCTCGTGCCGCTTGATCAGCTGTTCCACTTCGTCCACACTGTTCCCCAGCTGGTTACTGCCGACCAGGCGCTCCTGGGCACTCAGCCATGATTCCGCCACCACTGCCTCTTGTGCAAACTGGTGCACCTCCAGCACTGAGGAAAAGGCCACAGCCGGTATCAGGCATCGTCCCTAGAACGAAGGCTGTCCCAGTAGCGCTGAACAGAAACCGAAACCAGAAGGATACAACACAACGAGCACCCTGTCAGTTCCCACATGGGAACATGAGGGACCTGCATCGCGCCTCGTCTCATACAATCACTGAATATTGACAGAGAATTTGAGGAAGCCTAGCATTGTGATTTCACGATTGCACAACACTTTCTGAATAATCCTGAGTGCGCTAATCAGGCTAACAACCAGTTTACAATGTAGCTCGCTTACATTTGCTAGAAGCTGCATGTGTTTACATGAAGGGTCCTGTGTTCGGAAGACAAAATGCGCTATGGCGTTATGCCTTTTATGAATTACACAAAAAAGTGGGGTAAAATGTTTCCTTAGTGCATCCTCCATGGCAACACCTTGACCAATCAGAGTCAACATGCTAATCAATTAACACCCTTTCCTCATGCAATATAAACTGAGGAGTTTATAGTATAAAGTGAGTATAGTATAAAGTTCTGAGGAAGGGTCACAGGACCCAAAACGTTAACTCTGATTCTTTTTTCCACAGGTGCTGCCAGACCTGTTGAGCTTTTCCAGCAACTTCTGTTTTTGTTCCAGTATAAACTGTTATTCTTTTCAAAATTTGGCATTCTTGCATCTGTCCAGGTGAGCACAAGATAAAATTCTTCAACAGTATGTCCCTTTTTCTGCTAGTATTTACAGAATGACAGGACACAGAAGGATACCATTCAGCCCATATTTCTGTGCTGGGTGTTTGACAGAGCTGTTTAATTATTCCCACACCCTTGCCCTTTCCCCACAAGTGTTTCCTATTTTAAATATTTACCCAATTCCATCTTCAAAGTTACCACTTCATCTGCTTTCACTGCCATTTCAGAGGGGGCATTCATAGCAACTCACTGTAAAGAAAGTATTGAGAACTGTGTGGGAGGAGGGCAGGAACAGAGAAGGACATTGGGCCAGAGGACAGCAGACTGAACAGACAGATCTGGGGGTGTGGGAAACAGTGATCGTAAGTGGGTTATTCATTACAGGCTGGAGTCCTAGACATCCCATTGTAGGAAGAACATCAAAGCAAATGAAAGGAGAGATACACATAGGTCATTGAGGGAGAGAGACAGACAGTGAGTGTGTGTGAGGGGAAGAGACAGTGTATGGGTTTGATAGAGAGTATGTGCACGCGTGTGTGCGCTGTGTGTGTGTGTGAGAGAGAGAGAAAGTCAAAGAGAAAACATGCATGTGAGCGAGATTATGTATGAGGCGGTTTGTGTGAGAGACAGAGAAAGTGAGAGTGTGACAAAAACAAAGTTGCTGGAAAAGCTGAGCAGCTCTGGCAGCATCTGTGAAGGGAAAAACAGAGTTAACGTTTCGGGTCTGGTTACCCTTCCTTAGAAGTGAGAGTGTGTATATGTTTGAGTCAGTGTGAGTGCCTGTGTGAGCATGTGTGTGTGTAATAGTTTGTATGTTTGAGTAAGTGTGTGTGAGAGTGACTGAGACAGAATGTCAATGTGTATTTGAAGGAGTGAGGGAGTGTGTGTGAGTGATTGTGTATGTGCATGTGTGTGTCAGAGAAAGTGATTTTGTACATGTGCCAGTGTGAGTGAGTGTGACTGTGTGAGAGAGAGTGCGTGTGTGTTATAGGTGACAGAGTACAAGTGTGTGTGAGACTAACCAGTGCCACAATCAGGAGACCAACAGACGATGTGATGGCAGATCTGCATTAACCACCAATCCCAATACTCACTCTGTTGTAGCCACTCCCAATGCTGCTCCCATTTCTCCATCATTTCATGTTGCTTCTTCAAAACCTTGTCCAGTTTCTCCTTAACCTAAAAAAAATTCACGTAGCTACAATTACAAGGATAAAAAAAGTGACACTACTTAAACATAAAACAAGGAGGAGAAAAGCTGATTTTAACTTTGCACAACCGTACCTTAATTCCCAACAAATCCCAGAGCTGGAGGGATTGAATGAGAGATGGGAAGTGGCAGGACGGAACATGGAGGGAGGGAGAGTGGGAAGAGAAGCAGCAGGGAGAGGGAAGAAAACGGGAGGGTAAACGATGAAAGAGGAACTGGATGAAGCATGACTTGTGCAACAGAGAGGAAGCAGTGAGAGTTGACATGAACTGGAGCAGGAGCGGGCTGTTTAACTTGTCTAATTTCCAACTCCCTAACTCTGTTGTCAATGACAATCCTTTACACACTCCCTTTCTCACACATATGCATGCACATACATTCTTGCTCCCTCACACATACATGCTCTCTGTCTCTCACACATACATACACACATGCTCTCTCACAAACACGCACGCACACACTCCCACTCTCTCTCACACACACACACACACACACGCTTGCTCTTTCACACGCTCTCTCTCACACACACACATCCGCTCTCTTTCACACACACACACGCTCTCCCTCTCTCTCTCTCACACACACACATCCGCTCTTTCACACACACACACACTCTCACGCACACACACACTCTCACGCGCACACACACGCTCTCTCTCTCACACGCACACACTCCCACTCTCTCTCACACACACACACACTCCCACTCTCTCTCACACACACACACACTTGCTCTTTCACACGCTCTCTCTCACACACACACATACGCTCTCTTTCACACACACACACGCTCTCCCTCTCTCTCTCTCACACACACTCTCTCACACGCGCGCACACACACACACTCTCTCTCTCACACACACGCTCTGTCACACATATATACACATGCTCTCTCTCAAACATACTCACACACATACACACATGCTCTCTAATCCACACACACGTTCTCACACATACACATCCTCTCTCTCACATACTTGTTTTCTTACA
>JAHRHZ010000092.1:4246575-4260492 GCA_024137785.1 Ginglymostoma cirratum | reverse complement strand
TGTGTGTGTGTGTGATTGTGTGTGAGAGTGATTGTGTGTAAGTGCTTGTGAGCGAGTGATTGAGTTATGCAAGTGAGAGTGAATGAGTGAGCATGTGACCGCATGTGTGTGTATATATCTGTAAGACTGCATGTGTCTAAGGCAATCAGTATGTGTATGCAAGTGTGAGTGGAAGTGTTTTTGAGAGTGCATGTCTGTAAGTGTGAGTGCATGTGTAAGTGTGTGACTGTGTGTGCATGCATACACATGTGTGTGTGTGGGTCACACTGAAGTAACATTTACTTTGACACATGGGAGTCGTATCTGAATAACCCCAATCTGCTGAGAACAACTTCACTGACTAGGTTGGTGTAAATTGTTTATCTCCACTCATCCTTGAGAAGGAGGTGGTGAGCTGCCTTCTTGAACTGCTGCAGTCCATGTTGTATAAGCACACTCACAATGCCCTTAGGGAGGGAATTCCAGCGACACTGAAGGAGCAGCGACACATTTCCAAGTCAAGATAGGGAACAGAATGTGGAGGAAGATACTGCTGGGGCCTTAGCAACCTGCTGCAGTACATGATGTGAATAAGCACAGTGAATAACTACTCTAACCTCATTTCCCGGGCTCCCGTTCCCAATTCTGTCCTTTGCCTGACACTCACCTGCAGTTTTTTCAGAAGGAGCTGCACTGTTTGCAAGTTATTCCCGTGATCCTTGGATTTTGCCAGTGGCAGGCGTTCCTGAATCCAAAGCTGTGGAACACACAAAGCGCTCAGCTTCCTGTTTAGTCAAGGATAATTACAGGAGCTATGTACACAGGTATTGTTGTAGGATTGTTCAGGGCACTAACATTGTACAATGCAGCTGCCACACGCCATGACATAATTCAACAGTACAGTGATGACAATAACAAGAACACGTTGCAATTATATTGTACCTTAATGTAATAAAACACCCAAGGGGCTGCACAAGAGTGTTGTCAGAACTGTTACAGCACAGGAGGAGGCCATTTGGCCCATCTATCTAAACGGTTTCACTGAATTATTACAATGCAGAAGGAGGTTATTCAGCCCATCAGATCTACATGATTTCTCTGAATTGTTACAGCACAGGAGGCCATTCAGTCCATCCTATCTGCGTTGGTTCTCCCATTGAGATATTCACCAAGTCTGAGTCTCCTATCATTCCCCCCAGCCCCTGGGTAACCTTCCATTTCAGATAACAGTGCATTTCCCTGACTAAAGCTTTGATTAAACCTGCCTCCAGCACACTGTCAAGCAGAGCATACCAGGCCTTAATCATTCGCTGCTCGAAAAGGGTTTTATCAAACCATCTTTGCCACTGAGTGACATGCACCACGTTAAGATGTGACCAAACACTTGATCAAGAGATGCAGGCTTTAAGTAGAGTCTTAAAAAGACTGGATGAAGATAGCGAGGAGGAGAGATTTAGCCATGAAATCAGGGCCCAGGCAGCATGGCCACGGCACTGGGGAGACATAAGAGACCAGAACCGGATAAATGCAGGGATCTGGGGTTGCTTACTGTGATGGTGCTGTGCGTTTAAGCGAGATTTATTCTGTGCTATTTCTCTTGCACACAGGTGTTGCCACAGCGGTGATGGGATGTCTGCTTCAAAAGGTTAACAGCTTTGAGATCCCTTAGACACAAGAAGCATGAGTGGGTGGAGTCAGGGTGACACAGACCTCGGGTTTTAGTTTTGCTTTCAGTCGGGGTTCAGAGTTGGCTGTTGAAGCTTATAGATACAGCTCCTTCCCTGCTGCAGCAAAAAGCTTGAGCACTCTCTCTGCTGCTAATTTTTTCCTTTCAGTGTTCCATTCGCTTGGACAGGAAGGGAGATAGCATGTAAGGAAAATCTGTTTTGCTGAGTTTGCCTTTGCCAAGGGTATGTTTGTGGGATGTTGCTACATTGGAACAGTTGATGATTAGTAGTTAAATAATATATTATTCTTTTAAGTATTTCAACAGAGTTAAAGTTACGCCTGTTCCATTTGTTTGTATTCCAACTGTATTGTATGAAATGAAGTATGTTTGCTTAAAGCCTGATGATGGACCAATCAAATCATATCTGGAACGTATTGCCTTATACCCGCCTTTAAATAAAATAAAAAGCTAGGGTCTAGGGTATCTCCTTGATCTATTTTGAAGGGATTTGGTCTAGCCCATAACGTTACAGAGATAGGAAGGACCAGTCACTGAGAACTGTAAACACAGCAATAAGGATTCTGCAACTGAGATGTTCCCAGACTGGCAGCTACAACATGTCAATGAGTGCAGGGTGCTGAGTGAATGGGTCAACGGGCAGCGTAGGATATAGACAACTGAGTTTATACTGAACTCATATTTATAAGGAGAAGAATGTGGGGCTCCCGCCAGGAGTGTATTCGAACAGTCAAGTCTCAAGGGAAATAAAAGGCCAGATTTCAGCATCAGATAAACGAGAGCAGGGGTAGAGGTGAGTGACAATAGGGAGGTGATAATAGGAGGTCTCGGTAGCTTTAAGAAGCTGCTGGGTTCAGGTTCCACTCCAGACACTCGTAGGCAAATCCAAGCCGGCCCTCTAAGACAGTCCTGGAGGAGTGCTGCACCGTTGGAGATGTTGTCTCTCGGGTGGGAGACATTAAACTAAGGCCCTGTTTGCTGCTTAGGTGAATGCGTAAGATCCCCTGGTGCCACACTGAAGAAAATCAGGAGAGTTATACACCCCCCAGCCCATGTCCAGGCTAGTATTTATCCCTCAGTTCACATCACAAAAAAAAATCAGATAATTTGGTCACTGTCACATCTTACAGCCCAAAGATCCTTCATCGGTTGTAAAGGAGATTCTAAAGATATGGGGTAACCACTTAAGATCAAAGATGAGGAGAAATCTCTTCAACCAGGGAGCAGGGAGCCTGTGGAATTCTCTGCCACAGAAAGCAGCTGAGGCCAAAATACTGAATGCTTTCAAGAAGTTAAACAAGTTCTTAGGGCCCAAGGGATCAAAGGACACGTGGAGAAAGCAGGAACAGGATACTGAGTTGGATAATCAGCCACGATCATATTGAAAGGGCCGAATGGCCTACTACTGCTCCAAGTTCTATGTTTCTAAAGTGCTTTGGGAGTGACGTAAGGTCACGAAAGGCACAACAGAAATGCCAGCCTGACTCTTCTGTCTTTAGTCAGTGAATGAAGAGAAGGTCAGGGAGAGGTTGATGGTACACTGAACCAATGTCATTTGTGAGGCAGAGGCTGGTGACAGGACTCGGGGGAGGTGCTCGTGACAGTGACTGAAGGTTTTGGTCTTCCCAGTGTTTTGTTGGAAGGATCCCTCCCATCCACCCCTAAGAAACAAAGAGATGTCCTTGGCCTGAGGGATAATACTTAAGCTGTGAGATGGTTTCTGTTTGATCAAGAGGCATGGTTTCTCCATGTGGGACTTACAGTCTCATCCTCCATATCCCTCGTCACCTGGTGAACTTCTTTCGAGGCGAGGAGAATCCTCCGCCGCTGCTTCAATGGTTCAATCAGACGCACAATTCGTGCTTCAACCACGTTCTGTCTCTCGGTGACCTCTTCTTTGCCCGCGCCATCATGGTTCAGGGTCGCAGCCTGGGCCTGTAATTCACCGACCTCCTTGTACCAGCCCTCCATCTGATTCTCCAAGACCTGCAGGTCAGCAAAGGTCGTGGGCAAATCTCGCATATCAATGCACTCTGTCTCCCTTCCCAAGCCTCTCCCAACCAGCCCCCACCATATCCACCGATTCACTCTCAAACCCCTCCCAACCCATCACAGACCCACACCCCTCACAAACCTGAACCCCATCCCTCACAACCCACCCCACCACCACCCCAACACTCAGCCTCAGACATCACCTGACCCTGTTCACACTGACAACATGAGCCACTGACCTTCGACTCCACTCACACTGACAATATGAACCCCTGACCTTCAACCCTACTCACACTGACAATATGAACCCCTGACCTTCGACCCCACTCACACTGACAATATGAACCCCTGACCTTCGACCCCACTCACACTGACAAGATAAACCACTGACCTTCGACCCCACTTGCACTGATAATATCAACCCCTGACCTTTGACCCGCTCAGTGTTAACCTCTGATCTTCGACCCCACTCACACTGACAATATAAACCACTGACCTTCGACCCCGCTTGCACTGATAAAATCAACCCCTGACCTTTGACCTGCTCACTGACAGTGTTAACCTCTGATCTTCGACCCTGCTCACACTGAGAATATCAATCTGAACTTTGACCCAGCAAACACTGAAATTATCAACGTCTGACCTTTGACCCAACTCTCTGCTCCTCTGTTGACTCACGTGCTTCTGTAAGGCTGAGAAATGCAGTTTGAGCTGCGGGGGTCTGGGCAGCGAGTGTTGTGGGGACTCCCGGCCACCTCACCTGCAGTTTCTGGAGCTGAGAGTTGACGCTGGTGATGTCTCTAGCTCCGTCTACCCCCTGCAGCTGCCCCTCCAGCTGGGAAAGCCTCTTGTCCAGCTCGCCATAGCTCTGCACCAGCAACTCTGCCTTGTTTGCATCAAACAGGTGCCTCGCCTTGGCCTGTGTTGTGCTTTCCAGAACAATCCAGCAGTCATGAATCTCTTCCAGTTTCTTCCTGACTTCTGGGGCGAGTTCAGGTTTCTCCTTGATCAGTTGTTGACCTTCCTGTAAGCAGAGAGCAGACCAAATAATTCACTGGGCCTCCAGTGTAAACCACTACTTGACCTACTCCACATCGACCACATAAATGAACCCAGCCTCCACCATTCACTGGGGAAGAGAAATCTACACACTCATGACCCTTTGGGTGAGAAGATTTTTCCTCATCTCCATATTAAATGGGAGATCCCTTGTTCTTAATCTGTGTCCCAAATCCTAGACTCCTCCACGAGGGGAAATATCCTCACAGCATTCACCTTGTCACATCTCCACATGATCTCACAATAAAAGCACCTCTCTGCTCTAATGGGTATAGACCTAATGAATAACATGACCTAGGAATAAGTTGATTAAATCTCCTCTGAACTGCTTCTAATACAATTGTATCGTTTCTAAAATAGGAGACCAAAACTGTTCACTGCATTCCAGATGTGGTTAGGAGAGGTGTCAGACTACAGAATGCCAGAGCAGTGTAGGCTTTTATTCCTACTTTCCCTGGTCCTTCAGATTTACCCTGGTTACCAATAACCCACAACAGTTTTAACAGGAAATACCCAATGTTCTTTATTAACGCAGCGTACAGTACAATAAAAACTGCCAAAATTTTACTCCTGCAACGTTCACAATCACAAATGAACCCTTTAATAGGACTTGGCCGAGGGTCAGCCCATTTGTCTGAACCTCCAGGCTCCGAACAGATAACCCATCCTGAGCTAACTATTGGCCAGAATCAGGCTTTCTAACGCCCTTTTCCCTTCACGCAGACAAACAGTTGCAGTACCCAGTCTGCAGCAAATGACTGTTTGACCATTGGAAAACCAGTTAGTTAGAAGCATAAAATCACAGAATCCCTACGGTGTGGAAGCAAGCCATTCAACCCATTGAGTCCAGACCGACCCTCCAAAAAGCAGCCCATCTAGACCCACACCTGTCCCTGTAACCCCGCATTTCCCATGGCTAACCTACCTAGCCTGCACATCTCTGGACGTAACAGGGCAATTTAGCATGGCCAATCCACCTAACCTGCACATCTTTGGACTGTGGGAGGAAATCGGAGCACCCGTAGGAAACCCACGTAGACATGGGGAGAACGGGCAAACTCCACACAGATGTCCTGGGTTGAATCCCAGACCCTGGCGCCATGAGGGAGCAATGCTAACCACTGAGCCACCATGCCACCTCACATTGCTCCTGTCCCATCTCTTGGTCTTAGTGCATTTTGACCTCAGCTAACTTGCTCGCATTGTTGCCGCCTTTATGTCATCCAAACAACGGTATGATATTTACATAGCACAATGACCAAGCGCATTCTGTCCAGCTGTTAAACAATCCTCATTGTCACATTTAATTCACTGGGTCTATTTTAAAACAAGACTCTGGCCTTTCAGAGTTACTGTGACAGTTTAGTTATCTCTGCTGAGTTTACACCACTCATTCTAAACACACAGACATTCCGTCAGACACAGAAACACATTAAAGCCAGTGACCTTCCTGATCACCAGAGCCATTGCGTATTTCAATAAGGTAAACTTGACATATTTCTTTTCCTTCTCAAATCGATTAATTTAATTCCATTTCGCTTCATCTCAGCTCACCCGGCAAATTTTAGGTTAATGCCGACAGCAGCCAAGTCATGAGAGCATCTGGCCACCTTGTGTTGACTCTGTGAGGCACAGACCCAAGCTGTAGGGATATAGCTCCAGTGATTGCCAGATCAGCTTTGAAAGGGCAGGAGGCAAATGAAAGGGAGGTGACAGGGCAGAGTGAAGAGGGTGGGACATAGATTGGAGGAATTTGGAAAGACAAGTGACAAGGGGCAGAAAGTGAAATGAAAAAGGGGTTTGTTGTGTAGAAGTGGGAGACAGAAGTGGGAGGGTAGAGGAAAAATCTTATGGTGGCCTGATATCTATTGCACTTTGAACAGACGTGACCCTGGCATGTCAAGTGTGCCCTTGGCATGCAAATACATTGGAACTGAAGAGATAATGTCCTTGGACATTAATCAGGCAAACAGTGGGCAACAAACAGGTGTCCCACGAATGGGTCCTAGTCAATCTTAACCTGCAGCAATGCTCAGGATTATCCTAGGAATGTGGCAGTTAGAGGCAGGTAAGAGGATGGGTCGAAGGTGGAAAAGGGGTGGTAGCAGGTTTATGGAGTCAGACAGCCCCCTGCTCCTTCCTCCCCTACACATAAATGCCAAATACTCATTAGGTTTTCAGCCTTATTACAACAAACACCACCTCTTCTTTCAAGGAAACTGGAAAACGTGATTGAAAGCAGCAGAGCCCGGGTGTGAGGTCACTGCCAGAAACCCACCGTAACATTCCAAAAACTGTCACACTCATCATCAGTCACTGCAAATCAGGAAATGTGGGCTTAACCAACAGATCTTTCAGTTTGGCTTCCATCACAGAGTGACGTGATTAGAGCCCGGCTGATCATGATCAGGCTCAGGACCCAATGATTGAAGTCCAGCACTCACGAGGACCCACTGTGCCAAGATAAGGGGCAGCACAGCTGTGCGAGGGTCAGGGGACTATGTGAAGGTCAGGGTATGGGGGCGATACAAGGGTCAGAGGCAGGAGTCAGTGCAAGGGTCAGGGGGTTTTGTGTGGGTCAGAGCCGAGGGTGGGGGCAGGTCTGTCGAAAGGTCCCTGCCCACCCTCAGGTTAAAGCCTGTACACGGGGCCAGGAGTAGCCACAGGGCCCATGGTTTCTGTGCCAAGTAACCAAAGGACATGGAATGATTGTCTTGAAACCAGAGTTCAAATCCCACTATGCTAGATAAGAAATTTAGATTCACCTAATTAAATAAATTTGGAATAAAATGCTAATAGGGCAAAGAGGCTCAATGAACATTTCTCCCCCATTCTCAATGATGATGGAGTCCAGCCCGTTAGGCCAGTCCTATAAACGCCTCTGCCCAAGCTGGTCTACTACAGACAGTGGCATTGGCCTGGCAATGGGGAAAATTGCCCAGGAATGTCCAGTCCACAAACCAATCCAGACAATCACTGACCCATCAGTTTACTCTCACTCATCAGCAGAGTAATGAAAGGTTATCACCACCAGTGCTGGCTTACTCAGCAATGACATGCTCATCGATGTTCTGCACTCAGGGCCTCTCAGCTTCTGGGTTCATTACAACTTTGGTTCAAACATGGACAAAAGAGCTGAATTCCAGACGAAAGGTGAGAGTGACAGCCCTTGACATCGCTAAGCCATCCTGAAGCTCAACTGTGTGCTGCCCTAGCAAAATTGGGGGCAAACTCTCCACTGGGTGAAGACACAGCTAGCACAACGAAAGAAGATTGTGGTTGTTGGTAATTTTTAGGGCAGGTTGTGGGATAGTGATAACATCACTGAGCTAGTAAACCAGAATTTAAGGCTAGTTTTAAGGTACATGGGTTCAAACGCCACCACGGCAGATGGTGAAATCCGAATTCAATTTGTTTAAAAATCTGGAATTAAAAGCTGGTCTGTTGGCAACAATGTCAAGGCTGTTGATTGCTGTAAAAACTCATCTGGTCACTGAAGTTTGTTTTAGGAAAGGAAATCTGCTGACCTTTCCTGGTCTGGCCTACATGTGACTCTAGACCCACTGATTTATGGTTAACTGTTCCCTGCCCTTTGAGTAATTAGGGTTGGGTGATGCATGCTGGACCCCGCCAGCGTCACCCACATCCCATGGCCAAATGTTTAAAAAAATTATTAATCCCTGGGCATCACTGCATCAACTGCGGTAGTGACCTAGGTCTAAACATCTTCAGCTGCTTGATTAATGACCTTCCCTCCATCAGAAGGTCAGAAGTGGGGATGTTCACCAATGATTTCACAATGTTCAGCACCATTTGCTACTCCTCAGACCCTGAAGCAGTCTCTGACCATGTGCAGCACAACCTGGATGATATGGAAGCTCGGGCTGCAAAGTGGCAAGTAACATTTAGGCACATAAATGCCAGGCAATGGCCATCTCTAACAAAAAAGAATCTAGCCATCTCTTCTTGACATCACCATCATTGAATCCCCCATTATCAACATCTCAGGGCTTACCACTGACCAGAAACTGGGCAATTCATATAAACACAGTGGCTACAAGTGCGGGACAGAGGCTAGGAATGCTGTAGCAAGTAACTCACCTCATGACTCCCCAAAGTCAGTCCACTATCTACAAGGCACAAGTCGGGAGTGTGTTATGTTTGCAGCTAATGGCAATAAAGGACAAGTCAGATCCCATAATGAAACATGGCTCGATAGACCATACGTTTACTTTCTGCATTTGGTTACTACATTAGTTGGAATGTGAGCCTGGCAATGTTCTTTGAAGACAGCATTTTTTACACCAACAATGCTTTATATATATACAGAAGAGTTAGAATGATCTTAACACAAACATCAAATGAAAGTTTCAACCCAAAGTTCCCAACATCATCCGTCAAAGCAACTCAATCCCAGAGAAATATCACTCCTAGCTCAGCTTTTTAAATCTTTTCCTGACATATCCTAGTTTCTTTCTCTTAGATAGCTGACATACTTTTTAAAAAAATATTCCTTCTGAGTCTACTGGCAAGAACATCTCAGAATTCTGACAGCCTTAATTTGCTCAGTTCTGACATCCTGAAGATTTCTATCCAAACTCTCCTGGCTTGGAAACTTGACAGACTAGAAACCAATTCTGCTAAGGTGACTGGTTCCCCTGAACTGACTGGATTCCCCTGTGAGGAAAACATGTTCCACTTTCTGAACTGAACTCCAGCTAAAATGCTGAATGTTCTGTCCTGAATGTAACATTAAACTGATTACTTTAACATGTTTATTCTGCATCTCATAAACCCGACAGTGAAAAACATTTTATTCCTAACACTGCAATGTTACTTGCTGGCACTTTACTGTAGTCATATGCTTTCTTGGAACTGGTGTATTTAGGTCAATGTTCCAAACTGACTTTCCAGCCAGGATGAGTGCAGCTCCAACAACACCATCCAGGTCAAATTAACTCACTGCATTAGCATCCCATCACCACTTTCAGCACTCACTTCCTGTGACCAATGACACATAGTGGCACAGGTATGTGCCACCCACAAGACACACTGCAACAACTCACCAAGACTCCATTTGATAGCACCTTCCAAACCCACAATGTCTACCATCCAGAAGGACATTGGAGAACTGATGAAGGGTTACATTCTGTTTGTGTATTATTCTAGTGAACCTTCCCTGAACGGCCTCCAATACAATCGCATCATTCCTTAGATAAAGTATTGTTCGCAGTACTCCAGATGTGGCTTCACCAATGCCCTGCATAACTGAAGCAAAGCTTCCCTTCTTTTGCATTCAGTTCCCCAGCGATAAATGCTAACATCCCATCAGTTTTCCTAATTACTTGTTGTGCCCACAAACTAACCTGTTTTTGTTCCACGCACAAGGGCACTCAGATCTCTCCATATCTCAGAGCTCTGTGATCTCTCACCATTTAGCCAATATGCTTCTTTGTTATTCTGCAGTTTCACATTTTCCCACACTAAGCTCTATTTGCCATATCTTTTCCCACCCACTTAACCTATCCATATCTTTTTGTAACCTCCTTGTGATCTCTTCATAACTTTCCTGGCTAAGATTGTGACAGCAGCAAATGTGGTAACCATTCCTTCCATCCCTTCTTCCAAATCATTTCATATAAATTGTAAACAGTTGAGGACCCCAGCAGTAATCCCTGTGATACACCATTTGCTACAGCTTGCCAGACATGCACATTCCCTGCTTGATGTTGGCCAGTTAATCAATTATCCATGCCACTATGTCACCTCCTATACCATGAGCTTCCATCTTCCACAATGACCTTTGACGTGGCACGTTGGCCAACACCTGTTGGATTGGTTACCAGGTCAATTTTCAGCTGCTCAATTTTGCAGCACCAGACAAGGCTAGCCCCCACTGTGTCAGCAACTTAAAGAATGCGGAGGTCAGAGATACATGAGCTTCAAGGGCTTTCCCCTCCATCCTGCTCCGTCATTTAATATGATCATGGCTCATCTCATCTTGGCTTCAACTCTATTTTACTGCTTGCTCCCCATATCCTTGAACCCATTAATTAAAATTAAAAATCCGTCTATCTCCTCCTTAAATTTATTCAGTGACCTGGCGTATACCACACTCTGGGGTAGTGAATTTCACAGATTCACGCTTTGATAGAAGTAATTCCTGCACATCTCGGTTTTAAATCTGTTGCCTCTTTCTGCTAAAACTTACGACCTCTCGTCTACCGTGAAGAACTAATCATAGGATCATCAGAAACAGGAGCAGAAGGAGACTCTGCAGTCCACTGAGCCTGCTCTGGTATTCCATAATACCCTGGCAGATCTGATTTCGATCTTAATACCAGTTTACTGCCCGCTCCACCCCAATGACCCCTGACTCCATAATCAAGGTTTTCATAATCATGAGAGCTATGGATAGAGTAAATTTGTCTGATAAATGAGTTAATAAATAGAGATCATGGATTTCCAGTTTTCACATAGATCAGTTGGACTCTGCTGGATTCCAACTGAAGCTAACTGTGAAAGTAATTTTCAAAATGGAATTGGACAGATATGTCAAGGCAAGAGGTATGAAGAGTGACGGACTATAATCTCGGATGATGCATGCTTGCCCAATTTGGCAAGAAGAATAGAAAGTCAGGATATAATTTCAGTGTTATTTCATTATAGAACTCAGAGGTACAGAGGGATCCGAACGTCCTGATACATGGATCATCACAGAACTGCAGAATTGTTTTTGCACAGAAAGAAGCCATTTGGCCCATCGAGCCTGCACCAGCTCAATAAGTAAGCATCATTACCTCCCATGATAAATAGTTAAAACGCAGGTACAGCAAGTGATTAGGAAGCATTTTGTTGTTTACTGCAGGCAGCAGGACGGAATATAAAAGTTGGGGTCCTTTGCTACAGCTGCAAAAAATACTGGTGGTGCTAAATCTGGCATACTGTGTTCTGCTCACCATACTTAATAAAGGATATAATTGCATTTGAAGCAATTCAGGAGAAAGCTCACTCAATTTACACCTGGGATGGAGGCCTATGAGGAAGGGTTGGTTAGGCTGAGCATGTACCAACTGGAGTTCAGAAAAATGGGAGGTGATAATATTGATACAAATAAGATTGAGAGGATTTGACAAGGTAGATACTGAGAAGATCTTTGTCTTTGTGGGAGGGATGAGAATTAGGGAGGGCACTGTTTAAAAGTTAGGGATCTCCTACAGAAGATGGAGATGAGAAAAAATATTTTGTCTGGGAGGGTGATGGATCTTTGGAACTCCCTACCTGCAGCACGGTGGAGAGGAGTCACTGAACATTTCTAAGGCACAGGTAGATAAGTTCTTCATTAGAAAGAGTTAGGCAAGAACGTGGAGTCAAGTCCACAATCAATTCAGCCACAATCTTCACAAACAGTGGAGTGGGGTCAAGAGGCCAAATGGCCTAAACCTGCTCCTAATTTGTAGGTTCATATAAAATGGAACACGAAGATGTCCAAATTAGAAGCAGCAGAATGCCACTGGGCCCCTCGAGATCATTCCGCTGGTCAATAGTATCGTGGTTGATCTAATTGTGGCCACCTTTCATCCATGAGCCCCATAAAGCTCAGCTCCCTTGTATCAATCAAAGATCTGACTCACTCAGCGTCGAGCGCCAGGGAACAGTATTCCAAACACCATCAAGCCTCTGCCAGGAGAAATTCATTCTTGCCCTTACACTGTGCATACCCCTCCCATCCCCTCCCCTCCCTGCCTGTTCAGAAGACCTGCACAAGGGGGAATATCATCCCAACATAGACTGCATCAGGACCCCTTGGGAATTTTACCTCAATCTTATTAAACCGCCCAGCTGATGTTTGCCCACCCTGTGAAGATTTTCTGGACAGTGCCACATCCGATAGTCACTTCCCTTACAATAATGGTACCTCCACCACGTTGGTGCTGCTCACAACTTAACAATGCTCTTATCGGCGATGCCGTGGAAATTGCCAGTTGTCCTTGCGACAGCCATCACTCTATCCCCCGCCCATCTCCAGGGCTCACTCAACATCCCTAATTTAATGGACATGTCCTGGGAGACAGACGCTTGATGGTGCAGTGGTCATGTCATTGGGCTAATAAACCAGAGGCCCCAGGCTAATGGGTTCAAATCCCACCACATCAGATAGTGGAATTTATAATCCATGAAGAACATCTGCAATTGAAACCTCATCTCACTGATGGTGACCATGGCAACCATCATCAATTGTTGTTAAAACCCATCTGGCTCATTGATGCCCTTTAGGACAGGACATCTACCATTCTTAACTGGTCTGAGCTATATGTAACTCCAGACCCATGGCGATGAGGCTGACTTTTAACTAACCCGACCAATCACTGAGTTCAAGGTCAATTAGGAACGGGCACTGAATGCTGGCGTTGTCAGTGATGCCCACATCCCATGATGTTTTAAAACAGGCATTGTTGGCACTCCTGAAAGAGACCTGAACGTCTAACAGCTAATTCTACGGAATACTAACTCAGACCTAACTAGGAAATTCTTACTCGTGTTTTACTGCAGCTTTCAAATGAGAAACACAGAGTAAGATGGTGCTAAAGGTAACTCATTATCCTGGTTTAATTCATAGGCTGGTGAGTAAACACAGTTATTGCTAAAGCTTGCACATATTCCAACAAGTTACACCTATAACCTCCATTCAGCCCCTCTGAGCCCTGTCATGGCTCTGGGCCACAATCTCCTGCTGCCAGCAATAAGCTTTCACTTCTTCACTAACTGTCCTGGCTTCAGGAAACGTATATCCACCAGCATCCCAAACAGAGCTGCGACAGCCTTGCTGGGAAAGACCTCACTCCTTGTAAAACATGTCTACTAGAGTCTGGCCCCATGTCAATGAAGAGAACCCTCACCAAAGGGCTGGGAATTGAAAGTATTTTCTATTCACAACTCAAGTCATGCTGCAGAGTCAATTCCACACATTCCACTTAATGGTGTTATATCTGTCTTTCCCATTCCAAGGTGTAATATATTTACAGTAGTACTGTCCATGTTGTAACACACATTACACACAATCTCTTTACACAGACAAATCCTTGCAGTATTACATATTACACACAATCTGTGCTGCAGCACATATTGTATACTGTCCTTGCTGTAATGCACATTACATACAGTCCTTTCAGCAATACGTATTCCACAGTCCATGCTGT
>JAHRHZ010000092.1:4222593-4239770 GCA_024137785.1 Ginglymostoma cirratum | reverse complement strand
AATAACCCAGACCCACACAAATAACCCAGTCCCACACAAATAACCCACCGCCCCCAATAACCCACCGCCCCCAATAACCCACCGCCCCCAATAACCGATCACCCCTGAAGTAATCCACCACCCACATAACCCATCACCCCCAAAATAAACCAGGTCCCCCCAGTAACCCAGCCTCCCGAAAATAAACCAGCACCCCCAAAATAAACCGGCCCCTCCCAATAACCTGGCACGCCCAATAATTTGGCACCCCCAAAATAAGACAGCCCCCTAATAACGCGTCACCCCCAATAACCCAGCATCCCCAAAATAAACCAGCCCCTCCCAATAACCCGGCAGCCTCAATAACCCAGCACCCCCAAAATAAACCAGGTCCCCCCAATAAACCAGCAACCCCCAAAAACCCAGCACCCCTGAAATAAACCAGCACCGCCCCCAAAAACCCAAACACCCCAATGACCCAGTCCACCCCCACAAATAATCCAGTGCCCCTAAATAACCAAAGGCCCCTAAGTAACTTGCATTTCCAGATAAGCTGGGACCCCCAGATTAAATTGTGACCCTCCAAGTAACCCAGGATCCCAAGATAACCTGAGGCCCCCCCCATAACCCATTGCCCCAAATAACTCAAGATGCTTTCCTGATAGCCCAGATTGCCCGATAACTCAGACTCCCTGAATTTATGTTGATGTTAAGAGAGACTTACAGTGGGATGAAATCATTACAGAAAATTTGAGCAGAGCGAATTATAAAAATACAGCAGGGATACTTGAGTCGGACAGCCTCTCAATTTCAGTCATACATTCTCCCCGTTCCCTTCATCACCGCGCCCCTACACCGCGACCCCCCAACTCCCCCCCCACCCCCACCACCCCAACCCCCTTACCTTCTCAATCTTAGCCAGCCATTCCCGGTTCAACGCTAGCTCTGCCATAAACGCCTGGTGCTTCAGCCATTTTTTGTGCAGCTTCTGAACATCATCGTGTGACGTGGTCCGGACTGTCAGCATCTTCTCATTAATCCAGTCGCCCAACTGCAAGTAACAGAGGAGACTCTGAGATCATTCAGCTCCCCCCACTCCTCCTCCAACACATCCTGGATTGAGAGTGCTGCAGTCCCACTATCCCATCTCCTTGTCTGACCTCAGCACATTCAGTGAATGTGGAATGCTGCAGTGTACCTACATGCTACTCTCTCTCTCTCTCTCTCTCACAAACACACACACACACACACAGACACACACAGACACACACACACACACACACACACACACACACACACACGTCAACAAGGTTCGACACCTCCAGCTGGATCCAAGAACTGAACAGATACCAGCTCAGGCCCCAGGTTACAGAGAGAATGGCATCTTTTCAAACCCGAGCATTAGAAGCTAGTGGGTTTAATCAGAGAATGCTTCACTGCGAAGGAGAGTCAGGCAGGATTTGTCACAGCAGCATCAACAGCCTCAGCGAGGTGGGGGGAGGGGTGAGCTCGGAAGGGAGCACCAGCTTTCAGAAGCAACGTTATACAAGAGGCACTGACACACTTCACACTCAGTGATAGCACCGAGATAGGCCGGCTCACCACCCAACACGTCCTTGCAACGTCTGAAAAGGTATCGGCTACTGGCTAATGATCCAGCAACCCCTGAACTCATCCCGAAAACCAATCCAGCAACCTTGAGCATATCCCGGCAACCAACCTGGCAACCTCTAAACTCATCCCGGCAACCAACCTGGCAACCTCTAAACTCATCCCGGCAACCAACCTGGCAACCTCCAAACTCATCCCGGCAACCAACCTGGCAAGCTCTAAACTCATCCCAGCATCCACCTGGCAAGCTCTAAACTCATCTTGGCAACCAACCTGGCAACCTCTGAACTCATCCTGGCAGCCAACCTGGCAACCTCTGAACTCAACCTGCAACCACCTGGCAACCTTTAAACACATCCCAGCAACCAACCTGACAACCTCCAAACTCATCCCGGCAACCAACCTGGCAACCTCCGAACTCATCCCGGCAACCAACCTGGCAACCTCCGAACTCATACCGGCAACCAACCTGGCAACCTCTGAACTCATCCTGGTAATGAGACTGGCAACCACTAAACTCATCCTGGCAACCACTAAATTATCCTGGCAGCCTCTGAACATATTCCAGCAAGAAGCTGGAAAACACGGAGCTCATCCAGGCGGCAAGCCCAGCAGCCAAAGAATACATCCTGGAAACCAATGAATATGCCCTAGCAACCATTACATCATCTAGACTCCCAATAACCAATTACTGAACACCTCCCAACAACGAATGAACACATCCCAGAAACCATCCTGGCAACTACCAAACCCATCCTGGTAACCAACAAACACATCCCAGCAACCAGCCCAATAAACACCAAACCCATCCTGGTAACCTTTGAACGTGTCCCTGTGACCAGCGCTCACCTCCTGAGAACAAACTCAGCAATCAGTTAACACATTCCTGCATGCACTGAGCTCATTCCCGCAATCATCCCCAATGCAGGTTCGAGGATCACTAAGAGAGATCATAGACTGCTACAGAAAGTATCAAAATAGGGTGAATGGAACATGGGCCTTTCTAGCTGAAGGACTGGAATACACAGAGGTTGGAATTTCAATACAGCTGCACGGTTAGACCACTCCTGAAATACTGTGAGTACTTCAGAGTAATGCATCAACCACAGGCCTTGGAGAGAGTGCCGTATAAATTTACCAGAATGATGCCTGCATTCTGACGGTTAAAGTACTTGGGTACATATGCCGAACTCTGGTGGTACAGCCTGGAATTTAGAAAGCTAAGAGATGAATTAATTGATGTTTTGAAGATATGAAGGAGGACGATAGAGGCAGATTGAGGGGTTTTTGCTGATTGGGGCGTATAAGACTAGGGAGCAAATTATAAAAGCTGGAGTCAGACCTTTGAGGACTGGAATTGGGGAACATTTCCATGTACAGAGGGTGTCGGAAATCTGGAATCCTCTCAAATAGTAGTTGGGGTGAGATCAATTGTAAGTATTAAATCTGCGTTCATATTCCTACTAAACAAAGGACTAAAGGAAATGAAGTAAAAGTGGTTATAAGTGGAATTAGTTCACAGGTCAACCACAGACTCATTAAATGACAGAACAGGATTGAGGGCTTCTTCCATATTTCTATTTAACTAAATTCCCATCCCAGCATCTGCTAAGCACATTCCGATAACGGCCTTACATGTCGCAGCAAACACTGAGCATACCATATTCCCAGCTCCCGAACATATCTTGACAACTCTTGCCAGTCACCGTCAAATCACAGCCTGGCTATCACACAAAACTGCCCGGCAACCATCCTGGAAAACCATCTTGGTAAATCCATCGCTCTGACTGACGGACAGCCCCACTCCCCTGCTGGAAGTCGGAGGCAGAACACAACAGGCAACATACAGAAAGGACAACACACAGACAGCTATTCGCCAACCAATAGGCAGCTGGGATTAAGTTACAGGCAGGGACCTAACCCAGGGAGTTTGAGGGAGAAACACAAAAACATGAAGACTTGGAGGCTCGAATCTATTCAAGGGCTTCAGAAAGTTTCTATATAGATGGAGGGACGCCCAAGGGGTGAGATACAGAATATCATCTCAGGAAGGGATTCAGGAATTTCTCCATAGAATATGGGCAGCATGGTTGCTCAGTGGTTAGCACTGCTGCCTTAGTGCCAGGGACCCGGGTTCAATTCTATCCTCAGACGACTGTCTGTATGGAGTTTGCATATTCTCCCTGTGTCTACATGGGTTTCCTCCCGGTGCTCCAGTTACCTCCAACATTAGGTGGGAGGTTAGGTGGATTGGTCATGCTAAATTACCCCATAGTGTCCAGCGATCTACAGGCTAGGGGGATTAGCCATGGGAAATGCAGGGATACAGGGATAGGGTAGGGCGGTGGGCCTGGGTGGGATGCTCTTCAGAGGGACAGTGTGGACTCATTGGCTGAATGGCGTGTTTCAGCACTGTAGGAATTCTATGATTCTAATAACAGATGACAGGCTGCAATGAATTTTGCGGGTTTACATATAGACTAATAGGTACTTGTGAAAGCGTAACTGAAGGAAGTCTAATTGAACAGTTAGTGAGAATCATAAATAGAACAGATTCCCATCTCTCTCCAAGGCTTCATTCAGTACGAAATATAGCTGGAATTCAAGTCTGGAGTTTCATCACGGTTTATTCAGGATAATGGGAGATCTGAGAGTGAGTTCATGCTGAAGTCTAATCAAAGGTTATACATAGAAAAACAAATCCCCAAGAAAGTGTTACAGCCTGGAATCTAATTGAGCAGCACAAGTGGTTGATATATAAAACAACAGATAATCCAACAGAGAGATTCAGGCGAGAATTTAGTCAAAGGATTTAGCTGGTTTTATACACAAAATAGCACAGAGCCAAGAACGGGTTGCAGGTTGGAATCTAATCACAGAGTTCACGAAATTTGTACACAGAATAAAAAATACCTGGGATTAACTACAGGCTAGAATCTAATTGATGATTTTGGTGGGAGTTACACTTAGTAACAGACAGTGAGTAATAAATTACTATTTAACTGAGGGTTTCAGGGGATCCATATAAATGTCATTTGGTAGCACAGAATTTGTTTACGTGTAAAGAATTATTCTGATAACCAACTGTCAGACAGGCTCATAGTGTGGTGCTCGTGGACTGGAAGTTTCATGTATTAACTTCTGTTCTGTGCAGACAGAAGGAACATGTCCACACACTGTTTCAACTCAGCAAATAAGTGACAGCCATTCTCTGGCTCATTTCTCATGGCAACGCCTTGACCAATCACTGGAAGCTGCCCGGTTTAAATTTTAAACAAAGCTCAGTTAACTGTCAGTCATCATCTAACCAGTGCATTCTCCAGGACAATGCCTAGCCAGAGCCCAATTGCCAATCAGCCAGACGCTCCTCTCACACAGTATTGATGCTGTCTTCTCAATATGTTGGTTGTCTTGTGAATCATCCTGATGAGTGCAAGATGAAACAAAGCTTCAACAAAGTCTTTCTTTTGTCAGCCACACTCGAGATTAATCTCTAAAGATATCAGAAACTTGAGAATGCATTAAAGGCTGGAATCTAACTCAGTGGGTTGGATTAACAATAAGAATACAGATGTAGAAATAGTTTATTTAATCCTTTGAGCCTATGCGACCATTCACCAAGCTCATGGCTGAACTATGACCCTGTTCAATATATTCACTCCCACCTCTCATTCCTTGGCGATCAGACATCTAACCACCTCAGATTCAAACTTAGAAATGGGTGCAGAATCACTGGGAGGAGAATCCCAAATGATACTTTGTGGGTAGAAAGGATTCCTAAACTCGCTCTGGAAAAGATGAGCTGCAAGCGTTTGTCTGTAAGCAGAGACTAGTGCCTTTCCTCATATGGACGGGAAGAGGAGGAGGCTTAATGGGCCAGAGGCCAGCATCTACTGACTCCAGCACCTCCAACCTTCACTTGGATGGTCTTCCCTGTCGATCAAGGCTCCCATTTGGCCAATGACTGACCACTCCTGAGCCTCATCTTACCAGTGATGGCATGGGGGTGGAGGTGGAGGCTTGTTACATGGACAACAGGTAGAGGGGGGAGCTGAGTGTGGAGTGCGGTGCCTGTTCCTTGTTCAAAGTCACTCTGTGGCTGATGGAGGGGCAACATTGGAAAAGGAGCCCCATTGAGAGTCACAGCCAAAACCACAGCCTCATTGCCAAAACCAACCCTCCCAGCTGACCATCACTCACATCTGGCCTGGGATTCAGGTACAGTTCCAGCCTCAGGTGGGTGTTGCCCTGACAGCAGCCACTGCCTCCCCTCACCAATGACGCTCATGGTCAAGAGAGCTGGCAGCCTCTAACTGGTGGCACCAATCAATGGGTGGGATCCCCTGCATCTTAAGGGATGCCACTCGTCATATCCTGTCAATTAACGTGCCCATTATCCCTGACTGTCCTGACACAGTTAATGTCCTAACCAGCTCAGTAAGGCCCTCTCCTCCATGATCTTCAGCTTTAGGGGGCAGTCACTTATGAGGAGCTTTACCAAAGCTCGCAGGAAGTCCATAAAAAGAACACCCACAGTCATCCCACTGTCCACCAGTTCAGTTAACTTTTCCAGAGAAAAACTCCATCAAGTTCATCAGTCATGTTACAAATCCGTGCTGGCTCTCTCTGACCAGCTGAAAAACTTCAGTCATCCTGAAGTTAACTAGACATTCCCAGTCATTTCCCAGCAGCAGGCGATAAGCTGAATGGTCAAGAATTCCCTGGGTTCTCACCAGCCTTTCCTTGAATGGCACTGTAATAAGCACCTTTGTTCCAATGTCTCTAGAATCCAAGAGAACACCAGAAGATCCAAGTCAGGGCATTTGAAACAATCTCACTCACTTTCTAGAAAGCCACAGGCTAAAGACCCTTCTGGCCTGGGGGTCTGAAAGTCTTTAGGCACCATTATTTCCTTCAGTGCTACAAAAGAGAGACTTGTTGCTAAAGTGTTTTATCTTGCATTCACCAGGACCCGGAGGTGGTGATGGCTTGGTGGTATTACCACTGTTAATCCAGAGACCCAGATAGTGTTCTGGGGACCAGGTTTGAATCTTGCCATGGCAGATAGTGGAATCTGAATTCAATTTTTTTTAAAAACCGGAATTAAGACTCAAACGGTGATCATGAATCAATTCTCAATTGTCAGGAAAAACCCATCTGGTTCACTAATGTCTAGAGAAGGAAACTGTCATCCTTACCTGGTTCAGCCTACATGTGACTCCAGACCTACAGCAATGTGGTTGATACTTAACTCTGGGCGATTAGGGATGGGCGATAAAATACTGGCCCTCATCCCATGAATTGATAGAAAAAAAGCAAGATGAGCAAATTGCAATAACGGAGTCTACAGGGGCAAAGGCTGCTGGCTGACTGGTTAATGGGAAGCGACACACATTTAGATACACAGACCCATTCTCTACAAACAAATGAATATGTTGAAGTCTCGCACCTTTTCTGAATTACCCAGGACCCTGCTTTCTACCTGGCTAATCAGCACGGACAAGCTAACCAATTCATATACCCTTTTCCCCCCATTGTATAAATTGTCATGATCACTCCACATTTGACATTCTTGCATTTGTCCTGATATAGCAAGAGAGAAATCTCTGCCTGCATGTCTCTCCCTTCCGTAGTAATTTGCTTGAGTCAATCATGACTAAAGATTGAGCCGACTTCATCCCAGATTTAATGCTCATCTCCGCAGGGTCTCTGGCATGCTGTCATCTTCCTCCACTGTAAGGAAAGTGGCAGTGCAGTGGTGCTGTTACTCGGCCAGTAATCCAGAGCCCCAAGCTAATGTTCTGGCAGGTGTTGAAATGTGAATTCAATAAAATATGGAATTAAATGCTAGTCTGGTGCTGGCCCCATGTAACTATTGTTGTAAAATACCATCTGGGTCACTAATGTCCTTCAGGAAAGGAAACCTGACATTCTTACCCAATGTGGACTCCATGTGACTCCAGACAGCAATATGACTGGCTCCTAACTACCCTCTGAAACAGCCCAGTTACATACAACTGCTCCAAGGAATGAAATCAGACACCTGCACCAAACTAGATACCAGAAATTACAACAGTAAACACTGCTCATTTAACCCTGCAAAGTTCTCATGACCAACTCCTGGGGGCTTATGCCAAAATTGGGAGAGGTGTCCCCCAGACTAACCAAGCAACAGCCTGACACAGTCAAACTCATGGTATCATATATTATGACACCACTATCACTGTTTTTAGATATGTCCTATCTCATCAGCAGGACAGGCCCAAAAGACATGGCAGCACAGTGGCATACAGTCTGCCCTCATGACTCCGGACCCCATGAAGCCATAATGTCATTAAGTCAAACATAGGCAAGGAAATGTCTGGCTGATTGCCAGTTACCTCAGCCCCCCAGATCATGAATCAGCGCTCCTTCACGTTGAATAAAGCTTGGGTGAACCTCTGAGGATAGCAAAGGCACAGAATGTATTCCAGCTGAGGGACTCCAATGTCCACCACCTCAGCAGCAGTAATACGGATCCAGCTGGTTGGGTACTACAGGACATAGCTGCTAGACTGAGTCTGCAACAGGTGGTGAGGGAGCCAACAAGAGGGAAAAACATACTTAACGTCATCCTTACCGATCTGCCAGCTGCAAGTGCATCTGTCCAGGACAGTAATCAGTAAGAGTGGCCACCACACAGTCCTTGTCGAGATGAAAACTCCACTTCACTTTGAGAATTCCTTCATCGTGTTAGATTCATACAATGTTGAAGCAGGCCATCGGGTCCACATCAACCCTCTGAAGAGCATCCCACACACCAACGCTGTCCCCGTAACCCTACACTTCTCATGGCCAATCCATCTAATGTGCACATCTATGGCCTGTGTGAGGAAACTGGAGCACCCGGAGGAAACCCACACAGACACAGGGAGAATATGCAAACTCTGCAAGACAGTCACTGTTGAACCTGGGTTCCTGACGCTATGAGGCAGCAGTGCTAATCACAGTGTGACCCCAAAGTGCTGTATGGCACTAACACCGTACTAAATGGTACAAATTTCAAACAGATCTAGCAACTCAAGACTGGGCATCCATAAGGCGCTGTGGGCCATCAACAGCAGCAGAATTGTACTCCAGCACAATCTGTAACCTCATGGCCTGGCATATCCCCCACTCAACCATTACCATCAAGCCGGGGGATCAACCCTGGTTCAATGGAGAGTGCAAGAGGGCATACCTGAAGATGAGGTATCAACCTGGTGAAGCCACCAAACAGGACTACTTACACACCAAACAACAAAAGCAGCAAGTGATAGCCAGAGCTAAGTGATCCCCTGACCAATGGATCAGATCTAAGCTCTGCAGTCCTGCCACATCCAGTAGTGAACGGTGGTGGACAATTAAACAACTCACTGGAGGAGGAGGCTCCACAAATATCCCCATCCTCAATGATGGAAGAGCCCAGCACATCAGTGCAGAAGATAAGGCTGAAGCATTCGCAGAAATCTTCAGCCATAAGTGCCGAGAGTATAACCCATCTCGGCCTCCTCCAGCGGTCCCCAGCGCTACAGACACCAGTCTTCAGCCAATTTGATTCACTCTATGTGATATCAAGAAACAGCTGGAGACACTGGATACTGCAAAGGCTACAGGCCCTGACAACATTCTGCAATAATACTGAAGACTTGTGCTCCAGACAGAGAGAGAGAGAGGGAGAGGGATACATATGACCAGTGGTGAGGTTAGCCTGAGGGTCACCACGCCACAGGAGAAGGTAAATAAACAGGATCTTCATAGTGACCTCCGTCAGTATGGTAACTGAATCTGCACCATTGCTATCTCCCTGCAATACAAGCCAGCCAATCAGCAACTGGCCTACAGCAGCTCATCCACAACTACTGTGTGAGAGCTGTCATCCATTTTAATCAAAAAGGGAGAAAAAAGCAAATGTAAGGTTTAGGAAACTGGAAACAGACCAGGACCTTGAGGAATATAAGAGAAGAAGGAAAGAACTTAAACACGGAATTAGGAGGGCTACAAGGTATTTTAGATGTATTAGTAGGAGCAAGAGGGTAGCAAGGGAGAGAGTAGGTCCGCTCAAGGACAAAAGGAGGGAATTAATGCACAGAGCCAGAGGAAGTAGGTGTGGGCCTTCGTAAGTATTTCACATCAGTATTCACCGAGGAGATGGATGATGGCAAGATGAGGGAGGGGTATGTTAATATTCGGGGGCATGTCAATATTAAGGAGGTGGTGGTGCTGGGTGGCTTCAAAAACCCAGGGCCTGATGGGATCTATCCCAGGATACAGGAAAGGGAGGAGACTGCTGGGGCCTTGACAGAGATCTTTGTATCCTCTTTATCCACAGGTATGGTCCCAGAGGACTGGAGAATAGCCAATGTTGTTCCTTTGTTTGAGAAGGACAACAGGGATAATCCAAGGTATCACAGGCTGGTGAGCCTTATATCAGGGGTAGGGAAATTATTAGGGATGATTGTTAGAGACAGGCCTTACTTGCATTTGGAAAAGAACAGATTTATTGGAGATAGTCAGCATAGCTTTCTATGGGGGGAATGTCCTGTCTCATAAATTTGGTTGAGTCTTGAGGAAAAATAAGTGACAAAGATGATTGATGAGGGTAAGGCAGGGCAAAGCATGTTATCTACATGGACCTTACTAAGGCATTTGACAAGGTTCCTCATGGTATGTTGGTTCAGAAGATTAAGTCACATGGGATTCACAGTGAGTTGGTAAGTTGGATACAAGGTTGGCTTAGTCATAGAAGACAAGAGGGTAATTATGAAGGGGTGTTTTTATGACTGGAGGTCTGTGACCATAGGTTTTCTGCAAGGATCAGTGCTGGGACCTCTGCTGCTTGTAATATTTATGAAAGATTTTGGATGAAAATGTAGATGTCTGATTACTAAGTCTGCAGACGACTCAAAAATTGGTGGAGTTGTGAAGGTTGTCAAATGATACAGCAGGATATAGATCAGTTGGAAAGTTAGGCAGAGAAATAGCAGATGGAGTTTAGAATCCCTACAGTGTGGAAACAGGCCCTTTGGCCCAACAAGTCCACACCGACCCTTGGAACATCCCACCCAGACCCATCCCCCTCTAACCCACACACCCCTGAACAATAGGGGCAATTTAGCATGGCCAATCCACCTAGCCTGCACATCTTTGGACTGTGGGAGGAAACCGGAGCACCCGGAGGAAACCCACGCAGACACGGGGAGAATGTGCAAACTCCACACAGACAGTCACCTGGGGCTGGAACTGAACCCGGGACCCTGGCGCTGTGAGGCTGCAGTGCTAACCACTGAGCCACCATGCCGCCCTCACTAAGTGTGAGGTGATGAATTTTGGAGGTCAATTGCAAGAGGAAAGTATACAGTAAATGGCAGGATCCTAAGGAGCATTGATATACAGAGGAACCTTGGGTCCAAGTACATAGCTCCCTGAAAGTGGCAACATGAATGGATGAGGTGGTTAAAGAAAAGGCATACGGCATGCTTGTCTTCATCGGCCGGGGCATTGGGTGTAAAAGTTGACAAACATGTTGCAGCTGCAAAAGACTTTAGTTAGGCCCCATTTCGATTATTGTGTGCAGTTTTGGTCACCCCACTATAGGAAGGATTCTGAGGCTTTTGGGAGGATGCAAATGAGCTTTACCAGGATTTTGCCTGGATTTAACTGTATTAGCTATAAGGAGAGGTTGGAAAAAACTCGGATTGTTTTCATTAGAGCTTCAGAGGTGGAGGGGTGACCTGACAGATGGATATACAATTATGACAGGCATGGATAGGGTAGATAGTTGGAGTCTTTTTCCCAAGATGCAAATGTCAAGTACTAGGGGGGGCATAGGTTTAAGGTGATACAGGGAAAGTTTAAAGGAGACGTGCAAGGAAAGTGTTTTTTTGACAAGGGTGTGTTTGGTGCCTGGAAAATGCTGCTGGGAGGTGACAGAAGCAGATATGATAGCAACGCTTAAGCATCAATTAGACAGACACATGACTAAGCAGGGAATAGAGGGAAATGGACCATGTACAGGCAGATGGGATTAGTTCAGAATAACATCATGGTTGGCAGAAACATGGTGGGCCGAAGGGCCTGTTCCTGTGCTGTATTGTTCTATGTACACCTAGGGTGACTCTTCTTTCTACTGTTCTCTGTTTTGCCCTTGAGAAGAGATCTCTGTAGCTTTCAGCTTTGACCAATAGATCAACGTATTTTAGTGCCCTTCACTTCTGAGAGTTCTTTCTGCTCTTGCAACTTCCAGCAACTCTCCATTTGCCTTGTAGTCTTCATTGAAGAATCATAGAATCCCTACAGTGTGGAAGCAGGCCATTTGGCCCATCAAGTCCACACTGACCCTCCAAAGACCATCCCACCCTGACCCTTGCCCCTACCCTGTCCCTGTAACCCTACATTCCCCATGGCCAAGCACCTAACCTGCACATCATTGTGACTGTGGGAGGAAACCAGAGCACCCAGAGGAAACCCACGCAGACATGGGGAGAATGTGTAAACCCGACAGTCACCCGAGGGTGGAATCGAACCCAGGTCCCTGGCGCTGTGAGTGCTAACCACTGAGCCACCATGCCACCCCACATATGGTCAATGTATGGAACTTTGCAGCATGCCTCTTAAAAGTTTCCATTTTCCTTCACTGGTCTTTACTCATTGTCCACGATTCTGAGGCACACCCGAATATCACCAAATCGCAGAAATCTCACAGCACAGAAAGAGGCTACTTGGCCTATCGTGCCCACATCGGCTCAGTAAAATGAGAGTCATTAACTCATGCCAATCTCCTGCTTTCTCCTCATGTCCTCGCCTGTTATTTTTAGTCAGACAGTCATCCAATGTCCCTCTTGAATGCCTCAATTGAACTTGTCCTCCACCACACTTCCAGGCAGTGCATTCTAGACAACTTAAAAATGTCATGTTGATTTGGACACCTTATACAATATCGTTTTTATATTTCATTATTAAGCCCTCGTGGTTAGAAACTGTTTCCATAGCACGCTGCATTATAGTTTTAACACCTCCAATCTTATGCTATTTTATTCATGAACAGATTTGTTTACTGTGGACACTCTCACTCCTTTGAAACTGTCCTTTCCTGGATATATAATCTTAATTGCCCTCTAACAAAAAAAAATTCAACTCAATCATATTATGGTTGTGAGAATGAACTTAACTTATTAGATCAATAGTGATACAATAATTAAATCTAGCTGTTGCCCCTTATTAAACCTAATATGGCAATTAAACCACGTTGTTTTGGGACAGATTTTGGCAAGAAACTGTCCTGAACACATGCAAGAGATCTGCTACTTCTGGAACATGAGCTCATCTGCTAACTGGAATTTATTTGGGAGTTAAAACCAACATTACTTCCTCGATTTGCAGTAAGTCAGAGCAGTTGTCTGTCTCTGTTTACAGAGTAATTTAGCACACTGTATTACACATTCACCTAAATTTCTGTATTTATGCCACTCTATAGCTGCTACCAGAGGACCTAGACAAGATTCCACTATCTTAGATACATTTCTGTACCTTTTAGTTCCTCCTTTATGTTAATCCCCAAAGCACAATTAATAACTATTACTCTACTCATTTCTATTTCACTTGTTTTAAAGTTTCTGGGTCAGATTCTAATCTGCAGCTTACTCTTGTCTCTCTGTTGTTCCACATTCTGAATCTCCAATCACTTGGATTTTACACATCAATGTACAGAAAAGTGATAGACCAAAGTGAGTTACAGGCTGCGATCTAAATGGGGGTTTCAGGGTGATTTATCGAGAATAACAGATACCTAGGAATGAGTTAGAATCTGGAATCTAATCAAAAGATTCAAGGCGGTTTTAACCAGGAAAGGTGGTGGCATCACTGCTATGTCACTGTACATTACTATGCCACACTAATGCGTTAGGAACATGGGTTCAAATTCATTCACAGGAGCTGGAAGAATATAAATTCAATTAATAAATCAGATCTAAAGCTAATCTCCGTAATGGTGACCATGAAACTATCATCGATTGTTGTAAAATCCCCACTGGGTCACAAATGTACTTTAGGGAAGGAAATCTGCTGTACTTACCCAGTCTAGCCTATATGTGAATCTAGAACATAGAACATAGAACAGTACAGCACAGTACAAGCCCTTTGGCCCACGAATTTGTGCCGAACTTTTACCCTAAACCTGAAGTCTATCTAACCTCCACCCCTACCTTATACTAACATCCATATGCCTATCTAATAGCTGCTTAAATGACTCTAATGAGGCCGACTCGACTACTGTCTCTGGCAATGCATTCCACGCCCCTACCACTCTCTGACTAAAGAACCTACCTCTGACATCTCCCCTATGTCTACCTCCACTCACTTTAAAACTATGCCCCCTCGTAATAGCTACCTCCACCCTAGGAAAAAGTCTCTGGCCGTCCACTCTGTCTATACCTCTGATCATTTTTTACACCTCTATCAAGTCACATCTCATCCTTTCTCGTTCTAAAGAGGAAAGCCCTAGCTCTCTCAACCTTTCCTCGTAAGATCTTCCCTCCATTCCAGGCAACATCCTGGTAAATCTCCTCTGCAACTTTTCCAACGCTTCCACATCTTTCCTGTAATGAGTTGACCAGAACTGGACACAATACTCCAGATGTGGCCGAACCAGGGTTTTGTATAGCTGGAGCATAACTTCATGGCTCTTGAACTCAATCCCTCTATTAATGAAAGCTAACACACCATACGCCTTCTTAACAACTCTATCCACCTGGGTGGCAGCTTTCAGGGAACTGTGAACATGAACCCCAAGATCCCTCTGCTCCTCCACAATGCCAAGAATCTTTCCGTTAACCCTGTATTCTGCTTTCAAGTTTGTCCTTCCAAAATGAATCACCTCACACTTTTCAGGGTTAAACTCCATCTACCACTTCTCAGCCCAGCTCTGCATCCTATCAATTTCCCTTTGTAACCTAGAACAGCCCTCCGCACTGTCCACAACTCAACCCACCTTCATATCGTCCGCGAACTTACTAATCCACCCTTCCACTCCTACATCCAAATCATTTACAAAAATCACAAATAGAACAGGACCCAGAACAGATCCTTGTGGTACGCCATTGTGACTGAGCACCATGTTGAATATTTCCCGCCCACTACCACCCTTTGTCTTCTAAGGGTCAGCCAATTCTGAATCCAAATCTGCCACATTTCCCCCTATCCCATGCCTCCTTACCATGGGGAACCTTATCAAACACCTTACTTAAATCCATGTATACCACATCCACTGCTCCACCTTCATCCATGTGTCTGGTCACCTCTTCAAAGAATTAAATAACGTTTGTGAGGCATGATCTACCCCTCAAAAATCCATGCTGACTATCTCGAATGAAACTGTGCCTATCCAAGTGATCATAAATCCTATCTCTCCGAGCCCTTTCCAATAATTTGCCCACCACTGACGTAAGGCTAACTGGCCTGTAATTTCTGGGGTTATCCCTATTCCCTTTCTTGGGCAAGGGAATGATGTTTGCCTCTCTCCAATCTTCCAGCACTATACCTGTGGGCAGTGAGGACGAAAAGATCTAGACCCACAGTGATGCGGTTGATTCTTAACTGCCCTGTGAAATGGCCCAAATGCTGGTGTTGCAACTTGCATAAGAAAACAGTATTGATTAACTGGCAAGTTGACTCTAATTGGTTGATTACAAAGGGATCTTGACCAATTGAGCCAATGGGCTAAGGAACTGCAGATGGAGTATAATTGGGATAAATGCGAAACCCAGGGGTTCAGGTACTTAGTTCTTTGAAATTTGTGACAGAGGTAGACAGGGTGGTTAAGAAGGTATCTAGCATGCTTGCCTTCATTGCTCAGACCATTGAGTATAGAAGTTGGGATGTTATGTTAAGGCTGTACAGTATGTCAGTGAGGCCTCTTCTGGAGTACTGTGTGCAGTTTTGGTCACCCTGCTATAGGAAGGGTTTTCCAAGATGGCAGTGTTCGGGCTCTGTGCCCGTATGCTCCAGCTCATCTTGCCGGCCATCTTCTTACTTGTTCTTTTGTTTTGTTTTGTTTCCTCATTTCTTCGTCTTTCTTTTGGATCAGAGTTCACCTTTCCTTCTGTTCTGAGGTTGTGGTGGAGGAAGGCGGTTATGAGGTCCTGCTGTGGCAGTGGCATGGTGGATCTGGATGTCCGTTCCTCATGGCCATGGTGCCCATGCCTTCATCTTCGGTGGATCTGGTCCGTACCTCCTGGCGGTGGTTTCAGCGGTGGTTATAGCGGTAACAGCATGGTGGCTCCAGTTCATTCCTGGTGGCTATAGCAGCAATGTGGCAGCTTTGGGCAGCGACTGAAATAACGAAGGCTTCAGCGTCGGTCCCTCCTCGCTAGGGCAGTGATACAGTGGCTTCGGTGTACATTTTGGCAGTGGCAGTGTGGTGGGTCCGATCCAGAAATCCTCGCTTTGGCAGCTTCAGGGCAGCTTCTGCAGCTGCATCCTGTAGCCACTCCACAGACCCAGGAGCAACAGAGAGAACAAAAGATTAACTTTGTCCTAATTCTGTCTCCATTATTTCTTTTTAAAATTTCTGTAATTAAAATGGCACCAAATTGTGTCAACTTACACACATCTCACTGTATTTTCATTAATACAAGTGACAATAAATTGCTATTTTATTCTATTATTAAATTGGAGACAGTTCAAAAAGATTTACCAGGATGTTACCAGAACTGGAGGGTTTGAGTTATAAGGAGAGGCTGGATAGGATGGAGCTTTTTCCACTGGTGCTTACAAGGTTTAGGGATGATCTCGTAGGGGTTTATAAAATCATAAGTGGCATAGATAAGGTAAATGACAAGGGTCTTTTCCCTGGGGTGGGGAAGATCAAAACTAAGGGGCATACTTCTAAGGTGAGAGGAGAAAGATTTAAAAGGGACCTGAGTGGCAACTTTTTTTACAGACGGTGGTTGGTATGCAGAAATGAACTGCCAGAGGAAGTGGTGGACACAGTGAAAGTTACAACATTTAAAAGACATTTAGTTAGGTACATGGATAGGGAAGGTTTAGAGGGATATGAGCCAAATGGGATCAGTTTAGTTTGGGAAACTTGATCGGCATGGACAGGTTGGGCCAAATGGTCTGTTTCCGTGCTATGTGACACTATGACTCTACGACCCAACAAATCAGCACCTTTTCCTCAAGCATTGTAAATTGTTGCTCCCTTCAAAATGTGACATTCTTGACATTCTTTCCCCTATCCTGATGAGTGCAAGACAAAACCCTTCAAAAGGATGTCTCATTTTATAAAAACAACTAAAACATTCACAACTCTGCAACAATTCCTGAAGGCAATAAAAGGAAAGTAGCTGAATGGCTCTTTAAAAAGTATTTTCCACATTGACAACATTCACATCATGTACATTTGAGCAGAGTGTTTAATGTTCTCTCATTCCAGCTCACCCTCAAACTTCTTCTTCCCTCCCCCCGGGCACGCCACTCTGCAACCCCTCCATGATGCCCCTCCTCCCCCCACTCCCACCACCGTTCACCCACCCTCCCCCCACCCCCACCGCTATTCAAACACCCTCCCC
>JAHRHZ010000092.1:4182284-4208763 GCA_024137785.1 Ginglymostoma cirratum | reverse complement strand
ACTCCATCTGTGTCCCAGTATTACTCTGGACAGTCAGCACCAGTACTGTATCTGGGTCCCAGTATTACTCCGGGCAGTCAGCACCAGTACTCCATCTGGGTCCCAGTATTATCCTGGACAGGCAGCACCAGTACTGTCTACCCCAGTATTACCCTGGGCAGTCAGCACCACTACTGTCTCCCACAGTACTACACCTGCACCGTGTCACGGGAGGGAGAGGCTTTGATTTAAAAATTGGAGGGAAGCCTGCATTAAATGTGTGATGGGGAAGGACTTGGTCTCCCCGTGGATGGACCTCCCTCTGTGTGCATCTCACACTAGGGGTGGTGCTCTCTCACTCTGCCTATCTCTCCACCCCCCTCACCCTGCCCATGGTGGTGGTGCTCTATCAGTGTTCGAGCCTGTACCTCTGCTGGATCAGTTCAAGGTCCTCCAGTGTCTCAGGGACCTCCATGTTGTTGAACCATTGCTCCTTTTCATCGATCCAGAGCTCGCAGGCATTGACCTCGGTGAACATGTGGTAAACTGCCAGTGCATCCTGCAGCCATTGCCTGCGTAGGCCCGCCACCTCCTTCACCTCGGAGTACAGGGTCTCGAGCTCCGACACGCGGCTCTGCACCTCGCCCGGCTCTAGGTATTCAGGGGCCAGGCTGCTGGCCTGAGTGCGCAAGGCCTGGACCAGCCGGCGATGCTGTTCAATGTCCTCGGACAGGCCGCGGTGCTTCTTGGCCAGCGATTGGGTGGAGTACTCGTCGTGCCCGAAGTCGTCGCTGGAGGCCAGGCGATAGGCATCATGCAGCCACTGCTCCAGGTCATCGGCGTCGGCCTTGAACTGGAAGAAGCCGAGCGCCTCCTGGATCCGCTGCTGCCTCAGCGTCACCAACTCGTCCAGAGTTTTCCACTGCAGCCGCACCTCCAGGATCCGTTCCTGGATGTTTCCCGTGCCAAAACGTTTCTGTGCCAGGATCTGCTCACCCTTGGTGATGGTCTGAGTGAGGAGGCTGCAGCGAGCCACCAGTTCCCCCATCAGTACCTCATGCTGGCTCAGCAGCCGTGTGGCACTGTCCACGTCCTTGCCACAGTTGGTCGAGGATATGACCTGCTCTTTCTCGTGGATCCAGCCCTCTGCCTCCTCCATCTCCTGGAAGAATGTCCAGAGGCAGCGTGATCCCTCCAGCTCCGCCCTCCGACACGATGCCTGCCGCTGCAGCTCCTCCAGGCAGCTGCTGACGTGCTGCACCCGGTTACAGATGACGTGCGGGTCGCACGGCTGGTACCCTGCAGGCAAAGCAAAAGGCATTGGCTCAGAATGGGGTCACGGCCTGGCACACCAACCCAGCCCTGGGTGACATCGTTGATCATAAGGGAAGACTGGCTCAGGGTTGTCTTACAGTCATAGAGTCACGCAGCACAGAAACAGACCCTTCAGTCCAACCAGTCCATGCCGATCATAATCCTAAACTAAACTAGTGCCACCTGCCTGCTCCTGGCCCATACCCTTCCAAACATTTCCTATTCATGTACTTATCCAAATGTCTGTTAAACATTGTAATTGTACCCACATCCACCACTTCCTATGGCAGTTCATTCCACACACGAACTACCCTCTGTGTGTAAAAAAATTGCCTCTAATGACTTTTTTAAATCTCTCTCCTTTCACCTTAAAAATATGCCCCCGGTCCTTAAATCCCCACCCTGGGGGAAAAAACATCTTATCTATGCCCCCCATTATTTTATAAACCTCAATAAGGTCACCCCTCAGCCTCCTACGCTCCGGCGTAACAGCCAGCCCATCCAGCCTCTCTTTATAACTCAAACCCTCAATCCCCGGCAACATCCTGGTAAATCTCTTCTGAACCCTCTCCAACTTAATAATATTCTTCCTACAGCAGGGTGACCAGAACTGGACACAGTATTCCAGAAGAGACCTCACCAATGTCCTGTACAACCTGGATGAGCACATAAAGTGCCAGGGCCTAGTTGGGGACCAAGTGCAGGAAATTGAATCAGTCTAATTTCGTGTTTGTTTGGCAGCATAGACATGGTGGGCCAAAGGGCCTGTTTCTACCCTGTATGACTCTGAGATCATCAGAGCACCTCTGGCGGGAGAGGTTTTGGAGAACCTACAACCGCCTCCCACCCCACCATGTCCCGAAATCCTTTCCCCCCAGAGTGAGTCCTGAAACCCTCGTGGTTCCTACCCACTGGAGTTCACTTCTGGGAGACTAGGTCTCACTTCCTGCTTCCTGCCCTTGTCCAGTTCCCACTTTACACTTGGCTGCAAATCAGTCATGAATAAAGCACAGGAAGAGGCCATGAGACAGATTCACCCTGAACTAGTCACAGCTCCAGCTAGCAGCTTGCCACATATTGATAAAACAGCGCCTCCTGCAGATCAGTCAGTAATATTGTGCTCTCTGTACCATTTAAACTGACAGGATCCCAGTGAATATGAGGATAACAGAAATCCCAACTTGTTTTTGTTTGTAATTTCTATTAGTAATTTACACGGAATAGTACAGGGCAACATAAAAACAGCTTGCAGATGATATAAAAACACATTTAAGGTTTTTGCTAAGATTTGTAGCTCGGGTTATGGGTCAGGTTGCGGGCTTGCTCGCCGAGCTGACTTGTTTTCGTTCAGACATTTCGTCACCGTGCTAGGTAACGTCATCAGTGAGGCCTCACTGTTACCTAGCACGGTGACGAAACGTCTGAACGAAAACAAGCCAGCTCGGCGAGCAAGTTAGCAACCTCATTAAAACAGGTGGTGTAGATATTAACTCACATTCACTGGGTTAGCTGAAATAAAACGAGAAGATTGAAACATATGAAGCCTGACGATGAAGTTAGCCACGGAGATCACTGTAGAAATCGGAAGTGAAGAGGACAAACATGGGGCGACCAGTGTGCCAGCTACCCTCCCCTGTCTAATTCTGGGTTACATACTAACCTTCCAATTGGGTAAACTCCAGGGCGGCCATATTGAGGCTTTTCACTCGCTCAGCCTGCACAGAGATATCTGCCTCTAGAAGGCAATGTTTCTGGAGTAAGTCCTCGGCCTCCAACAAGTGCTTCCCCAAATCTTTCCAACACAACAGCATCTGCGGAGAAGGTAGAAAAGGCTCAAGAGAGAGACAGCATTCGTCAATAGAACTGCCCATCAAGACTCCGTGTTACACGCCTATCCATGGAGACTCTGTGTTGCACGCCTATCCATGGAGACTCCGTATTAATCCCACTATATCTGACAGCTCTTAACGCCCACTCTGTCCCCACTCCATCGTGCTCCCCACACATCAATAATATTCCCTTTCCTCACACTGTGAACAATCCCCAGCCATTCAGTAAAACAAACCCATCTCAGAACGGCTAGGAACCAATCGGGCCATCACATCTTCTCCTGCCCCATTTCCCAGCATTCCCATTCCCTTCAGGTATTAATTTATTCTGTCCCTTCAGTGCATTGCATTAAAAAATACTCATCTCTCCTCTGGTCCTTTTATCAATCATCTCACATCCTCTGGTTAAACATAGAAACAGGAGTAGGCCATTCGGCCCCCTGAGCCTGTTCGGCTGTTCAATGAGATCCTGGCTAATCTACTTCAAAGCTATTTTCCTGTTCTGTCCCCATATCCCTTTATATCTTTCATGTCCAGATATGTATCAATCTCTGCCTTGACCAATCTCCATGACTGAGCCTCCACAGTCCTCTGGAGCAGAAAATTCATCACCTTCAAAGTAAAGGTAGCTAACGTAAAAAGCTAGAGAGAAAATAGGAATTATAAAGCAGTGAGTCTGAAGTTGGCAGCGGGGAAGCTGTGAGAGTCCATTATTAAGGATTTTACGGCACAGCACCCTGTAAACAGCGGTGGAATCAGACACTATCAGCATGGAGTTACAAAAAGAAAGCTATCAGACGGATTTACTGGAATTCTCTGAGGATGTAACTGGTGGAGTTGGTCAGGGGGACCCAGTAAATGTGGTTTATTCAGACTTCCAGAAGGTTTTCAACAAAGTCCCATGCAAGAGATTAAAGTGTAAAATTAAAGCACCTGGGATTGGGGATACTATATTGAGATGGAAATTTTTTTAAGAGCCAGCAAACAATTATTAATATATGGGTCTTTTTCATGACTACTGGAGGGCTGCAGGGGTTGGTACTAGGACCGCAGCTATTCACAATATATGTTAATGATTTAGATGAGTGAACTAAATATAGTACCTCAACTGCAGCAGATGACACAAAGCTAGGTGGGAGGGTGATCTGTGAGGAGGATGTAGAGGTGTTGCAGTGTGTCGTAGGTTGAGTGAGTGGGAAAATGCATGGCAGATGCAGTATAATGTGGATAAAGGTGAGGTTATCCACTATCATAGCAAAATTAGGAGGGCAGATTACTATTAGAATAGCTGTAAATCGAGAGATAGGCATGTTCAATGAGATCTGGGACTCCTCGTGCGCCAGTCGCTGAAAGTAAGCATGCAGGTACAGCAGGCAGTAGAGAAGGCAGAATGTACGTTGGCCTTCATAACGAGAGGGTTTGAGTACAGGAGCAGGGACATCTCGCTGAAGTTATACAGGGCTTTGGTGAGATCACACCTGGAGTATTGTGTGCAGCTCTGGTCTCTGTATCTGAGGAAGGATGTTCTTGCTACAGACGGAGTGCAGGGAAGGTTTACCCGACTGATTCCTGGGAAGACAGGACTGATGAATGAGGAGAGACAGAATCAATTAGGATTGTATTCTCTGGACTAGACAGGTTAGATACAGGAGGGATGTTCCCGATAGTGGGGGAATCCAGCACCTGTGGGTAATAGTTTAAGGACAGGGGCAAATCTTTTCGGACTGAGATAAGGAGAAATATCTTCACCCAGAGAGCAGGGAGCATGTGGGATTCACTACCACAGAAAGTGGTTGAGGACAGAACATTGTGTTTTCAAAAAGGAGGTAGATATAGCCATTATGGCTAAAGGGATGATGGGATATGGGGGGCAAGGATGGGATTGGGGTACTGAGCTCGATGATCGAGCACAGCTTACTTGAGGGGCCAAATGGCCTACTCCTGCTCCTATGTTCCATATTTTTAAATTCTTCCTCATCTCAGTCCTGATTGGCCTGCCCTTTGTTCAGGGATTTTGAGTCACCTGGTTCTTGACTCAGCAGCTGGGAGAAACGTCCTTCCTGCATTGACCCTGTCGAACCCGTAACAATGCGATCCACACCAATGCCCACAGAGCTCCGGCCTAGGTTACTCAGCACTGACAGTGCTACCACCTCAACTTTACAGTCATGTACCAGCCCCTTGGTACATTTCTTGCCCAGAAATACAATGTACAGGTTGTATTACTGTGCAATGTATGTACACTCCTTGCTGAAAAATTGTGCGCCCAAAATAAATAATTGAATGGAGTAGAAATACAGATTTATAATCAATAGACTGACGGTTTCCATTTGCTGTCTTTACAGCAGGTGGCATACTACAGTGTGGAAGCAGGCCACTTGGCCCATCGAGCCCACACTGACTCTCCGAACAGCATGCCACACAGACCCATCCTATCCCTGTAATCCTACCTTTCCCATGGCTAACCCACCTAGCCTGCATATCTGTGAACACTATGGTCAAGGTAGCATTGCCAATCCATCTAACCTGCACATCTTTGAACTATGGGATGAAACCGGAGCACCTAGAGGAGACCCACGCAGACACAGGGAGAATGTACAAACTCCACACAGATAGTCGCCTAAGGCTGGAATTGAACCTGGGTCCCTAGTGCTGTGAGGCAGCGGTGCTAACCACTGAGCCACCGTACCTCCTCTAATTGACTGACAAACAGGTTGCAGAATCTTCAGTTCAAGAGAGGATTTTAGATTGGGCATGACTGGAAATACTTTCCATCCTTTGTCTCACTGGCAGTCCCTCAGGATTGAGGTTTCAATATGGCTGCTAAGTCCAATGTGTGATTTGTAGACTGCCACATTGGGGCAAGTCACTTCTGGAGGGTTGGATAAAGAAGTCCTTTGGAGGTTTGTGCACCTTCTCCAACACCTCAACTTTCAGTTTTTAAGAAGGGTCACAGGACTTGAAATGTTAACACCGCTTTCTCTCCACAGGTGCTGCCAGACCTGCTGAGTTTCTCCAGCAATTTCTATTTTTGCCTTGACTTTACGCTGCATGTCTCCAACAAAGCTTCTTGATCTGGTCACTGCCTTATCTTTTCTTCATTTTGGCCAGTCACAAGCCAGAGTTTCCCACGAGTCAGCGAGCATGTTTTACATCTATTTGGAATGCTTTGAGGAATGTTTCCCTAGAGTGTTCCTCCTGCATGTGTACTGCCAGGGGATCCAAGTTGCTTCAGGAGTCAGGTATTAGACAATAGACATATCCTGCTCAGCACAGTTAATTTTTAAGTGATCAGCACTTTGATAGAGGGCTAGTTGACTTTGGGGAGGACACTGCAGTCAGGACCATGTTTCTTAGAACCACAGAAATGATACAGCACAGAAGGGGGCCATTTGGCCCATCTTGTCCATGCTGACCCAGAGATACCCTTTCTAATCGTATCTTCTTGCACACATAGCCCTGCAGTTTACTGCACTTAAGGTGCAGATCTAGGTACTTTTTAAAAGAGTTAAGGGTCTCGGCTTCCACCCACCAAATCAGGCAGTGAATTCTAGACACTCACCACTGTCTGTGTAAAATTGTCTTTCCTCATGTCCCCTCTAATCCTTCTGCCACTTAGTCTGAATCTAGGTGTTTCAACTCTCTGCCACAGGAAACAGACTCCTTCTGTATACTCCATCTCAACTCCTCACAATTGTCTATACCTCATCGCGCCCTCAGCCTGCTCTGTTCCAAGGAGAACCACCCCAGCCTCTCCAATCTCGCCTTGTAGCTATAATTCTCCAGGTCTGGCAATACTTTAGTGAATCTTCTTGACACTCTCTCCAGAAAAATTACATCTTTTCTGGAAATGTGGTGACCAGAACTGCACACAGTACTCCAGCTGTGGCCTCACCAGTGCCTTATACAGTTTCATCATTATATGCCTACTTTTGTGCTCTCTACCTTTGCCGAGGAAGGAGAACATTCCATATGCCTTCTTTACAACCTTATCGACCTGTACTGTTACCTTTCGTGCACTTCCACGTCAAGATCTGTCACTTCACCTCCTGCTTTCAATATACTCCTGTTTATTTTGTACTGCCTTTTACAGTGTGACCTCCCTAAATGCAAAACCTCACATTTATCCGAACTGAACTCCATTAGTCACTTTCCTGACCACTCCACCAAACCACTGATTTCATTTTGGAGCTATCCTCTGCACTATCCATTACACGGCCAATTTTTGTATCTTCTGCAAATTTCCCAAGTATGCCCACCCCACCCCGACCCCAACTTTAAGTCCAAACCATTAAAGAATAAAACAGCGGGGGTCCCAACCCTGAGCCCTGAGGAACATCACTTGAAACAGCTTTCTATTTACAAGGACAGTCATCAATGATTACCCTTTGTTCCCTGTTACTAAGCCAACTTTGGGTCCAATTTGATACATTACCCTGTATTCCATGTACTTTTACTTTTCTGACCAATATACCACGTGGGATCTTGTCATCGGGTTTGGGAATTAGGGCCTGAAAGCTCTATATCCACGGATATTGAGCTGCCAATTTTGCCCCTCCTTTAAAGATAGTAAGAACTGCAGATGTTGGAGTCAGAGAGAAGACAGTGTGGAGCTGGATGAACACAGCAGGCCAGGCAGCATCAGAGGAGCAGGAAAGTTGACGTTTCGGGTCAGGACTCTCCATTGACATTTGTCAAGCCAAAGTGGATCGCTTCCAACGGCACTCAGCATTTGTCGGGACAAGGTGGATTACTCCCAATGGCAATCATCGAGGCCAAATGGACCACTCACAGTGATCTGTCAGGATGTCACTGAAAAGTGGATTACTTCCATCAGCAACGCAAGTGCAACATTGGTCACATCGTGAGAACAACAAAGTGGATTATTCCCAGTAACACTGTTGGGGAAAGATGGATCACCCTGGGGGCATGCTGTCAGCAAAGTGGATAACGTATGGAAATAGAGTGCTTTGCCCGATAGAAAGTGATCCATTTTATTTCTTGAGAACCTTATTGTAACCTTCAGCTTGACAGTATTGCTGGGAATGATCCATTACGTTCTTTAGTGGGATCTACTTTGGCTGGACACTGCTACTGAAGTGAACCACCCTGTCTCACCAACACAAGATACAGGAGCAGAATTAGGCCATTCAGCCTATCGAAACTTATCCACCATTTGATCATGACTGATGTGTTTCTCAACCCTAATCTCCTACCTTCTCCCCATAAGCCTTGATCCACTTCCTAATCAAGGACCTATCTATCTCTGTCTTAAATACACTCAATGACGTGGCCTCCAAAGCCTTCTTCAGCAATGCGTTCCACAGACTCACCATCCTCTGGGTGAAGAAATTCCTCCTCATCTCAGTTCTAAAGGGTCGTCCCTCACTCTGAGGCTGTGCCCCCAGGTCCTAGTCTTTCCTACCAGTGGAAACATCTTCTCCATGCCCCTTTTATCCAGGCGTCTCAGTATTCTGTTAGTTTCAATCAGATCCCACCTCCCCATCCTTCCAAACTCCACACAGTACAGACCCAGAATGCTCAACTGCTCCTCATATGACAAGCCATTCAGCCCTGGGATCATTCTTGTGAACCTCCTCTGGACCCTCTCCAACACCAGTCCATTCTTCCTCAGATACTGGGTCTAAAACTGCGCACAATACTCCAAAAGCGGTCTGACCAGAGCCTTGTACAGCCTCAGCATCCTGGTCTGGGTGATTTATCCACCTTCAGACCTTTCAGCTCCCCCAGCACCTTCTCCTTAGTGACGACCACTACACTCACCTCTGCTCCCGACGCTCAAAGTTCTGGAATGCTGCTGATGTCTTCTACTGAGAAACTGATGTAAAGTTCCTGTTCGGTTTCTCTGTCATTTCTTTGTTCCCCATTACTACTTCTCCAGTCTCATTTTCCAGTGGTCCAATGTCCACTATTGACTCTCTCATCTTTTGGTTACCTAAAGACACTTGTGCAATCTTCTTTAACATTTAGTTCATTCTCATATTTCATCTTCTCCTCACTATCGCTTTCTTAGTTAGCCTCTGCTAGTTTTTAAAGGCTTCCTAATCCTCTGGCTTCCCTCTAATCTTCACCACATTGTTTGTGCTTTCTTTTGCTTTTATCCTGTCCCTGACTTCCCTTGTCAGCCACAGTTGTCTCATCTTCCTTTTGGTATGTTTCTTCAGCCTTGAGATGTATTATTGCTATGCTTCCAAAATTAACCCCAGAACCCCAGTCCAAAGACGTGCAGGCTGGGTGGATTGGCCGTGCTAAATTGCCCATAGTGTTCAGGGATGTGTAGATTAGGTGGGTTATAGGGGGATGGGTCTGGGTGGGATGGGTCTGGGTGGGATACTTTGAGGGGCAGTACGGACTTGTTGGGCCAAAGGGCCTGTTTCCACACTGTAGGGATTTATGATCTACGAACTGCCTGCCATTGCTAATCCACTGTCTTCCCTGCTAGGCTCCCCTTCTAATCAACTCTGGCCAGCTCCTCCATCATATCTTTGTAAAGATACTTCTACTCAATTGTAATACCATTACATCTGATTCACCTTCTCCCTCTCCAACTGCAGAGTGAATTCTATCATATTATGGTTGGCAGTCTTGACAGTGTGTGATCCCAGGAGTGTTCTACCAAGATGCCAGGAACACACTGTCAGGAGAGAGTGAATCCCTCCCAGGATCACCGTCAATCACAGTAACGTGTGTTTGTATCAAACTACAAAATACTGAATGTGCTGGAAATTTTCAGTGGATGAAGCTGTGGAGACAGAATCAGTGTTAGTGGTTCCACTCATTGGGAGGTTAACGGCGGGGGCGGGGGGTTGTCGAATCTGAAGTGGGAGAGGGATATTGTCAGGCCGTCTGGAATCTGGTCCAGGAGAAGCAGTCACGTCTTGCGTTTAGGTGTGAGGGACATTGAAGCCAATGTCTTCGGAATTCCACCATCCCCCTCCCCAGTCTAAGGCTGATGCAGACTGATCATGACAGTCACTGTCAGACACAGACACTGGGTACCAAGTCTGCCTGCCCCACCTCCAAAGCCACTCATTTCACCTTCGAAACATTGTAGGATCCTGAGACCCTCTCTCAGACCTTTGGTCCCTCCATACTTCACCGGTTCACTGCTCCTGCAACCATCTTATACAAAAACAAGAATTAAGAGCTGGAGTAGGTCATTTGGTCCCTTAGGCCTGCTCTGCCATTCAAAATGACCCCATCCCCACACCATGATAACCTTTGACTCCTTCATTAGTCAAGCATTAATCTCACCCTTAGAGTCATAGAGATGTACAGCACAGAAACAGACCCTTCAATCCAACTCGTCCAAGCCGAATACATCTGCCACCATCTGGCCCATATTCCACAAAACTCTTCCTATTCATGTATCCATCCAGATGCCTTTTAAATGTTGTAAATGTACCTGCCTCCCCCACTTCCTCTGGAAGCTCATTCCATACAGGCACCACCCTCTGCATGAAAACATTGCCCCTCAGGTCCCTTTAAATATTTTCCTTCTCCCCTTAAACCTATGCCCTCCAGTTTCGGACTCCCCCACCCCAGGCAAAAGACCTTGTCTATTTTCCCTACCCATACCCCTCACGATTTTATAAACCTCTACAAAGTCACCCCTCAGCCTCCCACGCTCTGGCAAAAATAACCCCATCCTATTCAGCATCTTCCTATAGCTCAAACCCTCCACCCCTGCCGACATCCTTGTAAATCTTTTCTGAACTCTTTCAAGTTTCACAGCATCTTTCCTATAGCAGAGAGACCAGAATTGCACACAGTATTCCAATAGTGACCCAACCAATGTCCTGTACACCTGCAACATGGCCTCCCAACTCCTATACTCTATGCACTGACCAATAAAGACAAGCGTACCAAAAGCCTTCTTCTTATTCTACCTACCTGTGACTTTCATGTTCACTACATGGTCTCTTTGTTCAGCAACATTCCTCAGGATCTTACCAATAAGTGTATAAGTCCTGCTCTGATTTGCCTTTCCAAAATGCAGCACCTCGCATTTACCTAAATTAAACTCCATCTGCCAGTCCTCGACCCATCAGCCCATCTGATCAAGATCCTGTTGTACTCTGAGGCAACTTTCTTCGCTGTCCATTACACCACGAATTTTGGTGTCATCTGCAAACTTAATGTTCTAGTGTATACCTGATCAAGTCCTGGGAATTTATCCACCTTCATGTGTTTTAAGACATCCAGCACCTCTTCCTCTGTAGTATGAACATTTTTCAAGATGTCGCTATTTACCTCCCCACATTCTCTATCTTCAATGTCCTTCTCCACAGTAAATACTGACGTAAAATACTTGTTTAGTATCTCCCCCATCTCCTGTGGTTCCACACATAGGCAGCCTTGGATCTTTAAGGGTCTCTATTCTCTCCCCAGTTACCCTTTTATCCTTAATGTATTGGTAGAATCCCTTCGGAATCTCCTTAACCCTATTTGCCAAAGCTATCTCATGTCCCCTTTTCACCTTCCTGATTTCCCTCTTAACTATACTCCCGTTGCCTTTATACTTTTCTAGAGATTCACTCGATCCCTGCTGTCTAACCATACCTCCTATGTTTACATCCAAATCATTTATAGAAATGATGAAAAGCAATGGACCCAGCACCGAACCTTGTGGCACACCACTGGTTACAGGCCTCCAGTCTGAAAAGCAACTATCCACCACCGCCCTCTGTCTCCTACCTTCGAGCCAGTTCTGTACCTAATTGACAGGTTCTCCCTGTATTCCATGTGATCTAACCTTGCTGAACAGTCTACCTTGAGGAACCTTGTTGAACACCTTACTGAGGTCCATACAGATCACATCCAATTCTCTTCATTACTGCTTCAAAAAACTCAATCAAGCTAGTGAGACACGATTTCCCACACACAAAACCAATATGACTATCCCTAAACAGTTCTTGCCTTTCCAAATACATGTAAATCTTGTCTCTCAGAATTCCGTCCAACAACTTGCCCAGTACTGATGTCAAGCTCATTGGTCTATAGTTCCCTGGCTTTTCCTTACCACGTTTCTTAAATAGTGGCACCTCACCCACGGCTATTGATGATACAAATAACTCAGCAAAGGGCCCAGCAATCACTTCCCTAGCTTCCCACAGAGTTCTAGTGTACACCTGATCAAGTCCTGGGAACTTATCCACTTTTATGCGTTTTAAGACATCCAGCACCTCTTCCTCTGTAATATGGACATTTGTCAAGATGTCGCTATTTACCTCCCCACATTCTCTACCTTCAATGTCCTTCTCCACAGTAAATACTGACATAAAATACTTGTTTAGTGTCTCCCCCATCTCCTGTGGTTCCACACATAGGCAGCCTTGGATCTTTAAGGGGCCCTATTCTCTCCCTAGTTACCCTTTTATCCTTAATGTATTTGTAGAATCCCTTTGGAATGTCCTTAACCCTATTTGCCAAAACTATCTCATGTCCCCTTTTCACCTTCCTGATTTGCCTCTTAACTATACTCCCATTGCCTTTATACTCTTCTAGAGATTCACTCGATCCCTGCTGTCTATACCTGACATATGCGTCCTCCTTTTTCTCGAACAAAACCTCAATTTCTCTGGTCATCCAGCATTACCTACATGTACCAGCCTTGCCCTTCACAGCAACAGGAACACACAGCCTCTGGACTCCTGTTATCTCATTTCTGAATGCTTCCCATTTTCCAGACATACCTTTACCTGCAAACATCCGTCCCCAATCAAATTTCAAAAGTTTTTGCCGAATACCGTCAAAACTGATCTTCCACCAATCTGGAGCTTTAACTTTTAGATCTGGTCTATCCTTTTTCATCCCTATTTTAAAACTAATAGAATTATGGTCACTGACCCCAAAGTGCTCCCCCACTGACACCTCAGTCACCTGCCCTGCCTTATTTCCCAAGAGTAGGTCAGGTTTTGCATCTTCTGTAGTAGGTACATCACAAACTGAGTCAGAAAATTTTCTTAACAAATTCCTCTCTATCCAAGCCCTTAACACCATGGCAGTCCCAGTCTATGTTTGGAAAGCTAAAATCCCCTACCAAAACCACCCTATTATTCCTACAGATAACCAAGACCTCCCTACAAATTTGTTTCTCAATTTCCCGCTGACTGTTGGGGGGGTGTCTATAGTACAATCCCAGTAAGGTGATCATCCCTTTCTTATTTCTCAGTTCCACCCAAATATCTTTCCCGGATGTATTCCCAGGAATATCCTCCCTAAGTATAGCCATAACATTATCCCTAATCAAAAACACCACGCCCCCTCCTCTCTTTCCCCCTTTCTATCCTTCCTATAGCATCCCTACCTTGGAATATTAAGCTGCCAGTCCTGTCCATCCCTGAGCCAAGTCTCAGTAATCACTATAATATCTCAGTCCCATGTTCCCAACCATGCCCTGAGTTCACCTACCTTACCTGTTAGGTCTGTTGCATTGAAATAAATGCTGTTTAATTTATCAGTCTTACTTTGTTTCCTGCTTTGTTCCTGCCTGCCCTGTCTGTTTGACTTGCTCTTTTTCCCAACTGCACCAGTGTCAGACTGATCTCTTTCCTCAGTCTTTCCCTGGGTCCCTCGGTCCCAACCCCTCACTTTACTAGTTTAAGTCCTCCCGAGCAGCTCAAGCAAATCTCCCCACCAGCATATTAGTCCCCTTCTAATATAGATTAAATCCGTCCTTCTTATACAGGTCACTTTTACCGCAGAAAGATTCCAATGAACCAAAAATGTGAATCCTTCTCCTTGCACCAGTTCCTCAGCCACACATTTATTTGCTCGAACTTCCTATTCCTACCCTCACTAGCACGTGGCACCGGGAGTAATCCAGATATTAGCCCACCCCCGGTGACCTCCTTTTAAATTCCTGCCTAATGTTCCATATTCTGTCCTCAGAATCTCATCCATTTCTTTTCCTATGTTGTTAGTTCCAATGTGTACAACGATCTCCTGCTGGGCCCTCTCCCCTTTGAGAATACTCTGCACCCTCTCCGATATATCCTGGAGCAACAAACCATTCTGATATCTTGCTGTTGGCCACTGAAATGTCTGTTTGTGCCTCTGACTAGACTGTGCCCTATCACAATCGATCGCTTGGAACCTGATGTACCCCTCGTTACAGTAGAACCAGTCTCGGCACCAGAAACCTGGCTGTCAGTGCTACATTCCCTTGAGAGTCTATCATCCCCTACATTCTCCAAAACAGCATACTTGTTTGAGATGGGGATAGCCACAGGAGACTCCTGCACGAACTGCCTCCCTCTCCTACCTTTCCTGGAGGTAATCCATCTACCTGGCTGTATCTTTGGTTAATCTCCCTCCTTGCAACTGCCATCCATCATAGCCCCCAGCTCCTGTAAATTCCTCATTGTCTCTAAATGCCGCTCCAACCAATTCACCCAATCTGATAGGATTCGCAACCAAACACTCTTCCTGCAAAATAATCAACAGTAACGCAGAAACTCTTGCTAATCTCCCACATCTGACAGAAAGAGCACACCACTCTATTAAAGTCCACCTTTGCACCTTAACAATCTACAGACCCAGAAAATAGCACAGCCTTACTGTTCTAGAAACCCTGTTCCAGGCTAACTTAGTACTTACGTTTTAATACTTTTAAAGTTTAATCAAGAGACAGAGACATGTCTCAATAAAAACATAAAATCAAAAAGAACCCACTCTGCTCATTATTGTAGATTTATAAAATTAATTAAAAAGTAAGATTAGACTTTAAAAACTAGCCACATAGCTGCTCCCCTGCTGTGATCTCCCCACCACCTCAGTGGTTTCTCCAAGGTTAGCTCTGAATTTCACCATTACTTTACTTTTCCTTTGGCGAGCTCCAACGTCCAGATGTACTTGAAAGCAAACAGCAGAGGCAGACAGCTATGCAGGTTCACTGCTGGGTCAGACAGCTGTGCAGGTTCACTGCTGGGTCAGACAGCTGTGCAGGTTTATTTCTCTGTTTGATTCATCTCCCATGTGGTCACTGCCTTTGTCTCTCTCCCTCCATTTTAAAGTGCTCCTTAAAAATATTCAATGACCTGGCATCCATACCCACTAACATAGAATCGTAGAATCCCTACAGTGTGGAAGCAGGCCATTTGGCCCTTCGAGTCCACATTAACCCTCTGAAGGGCATCCCACCCAGACCCATCCCCCTACCTTATCCCCATAACCCCACAATTACCATGGCTAATCTATCTTGCATATCCCTGGACACTACAGGAAATTTAGCCTGGTCAATCCACCTAACCTGCACATCTTTGGACTGTGGGAGGAAACCGGAGCACCCGGAGGAAACCCATGCAGGCACGGGGAGAATGTGCAAACTCCACACAGTCACCTTATGTACTTATGGACATCTAAAATCCCATTGCCCATGTCCTAACATGCACCTCATTTTTCCATTTGCCCTACATTGGCCTCCAGGTCACGCTCCATGACAATAATGAACTTTAACATTTTTGGTCTCGCTTTCAAACCTCTCTGTAGCCTCACTTCCTCCCTATTCCCGTAATCTCTTCCACTTCCTACAACCTGGCCAGACCTCTGTGCCTCACCAAGACTTGAACATCTCTGACACTAATTACCCATAGCCACCTACACCTTGGGCTCTGGAACTTTATCCTTTCATTGGACGTGGGGGTTGCTGGCAAGACCAGCATATGTTGCCCATCCCTAATCATCTTTCAACTAAGGGACTTGCCAGGGCCACTTTGAGGGAAGTTAAGAGTCAGCTACAATGCTACAGGTATGGAGTCCAGACCAAGTAAGTACGGCAAATTTCCTTCCCTAAAGGGCATTAAAGAACAAAATGGTTTTATTACAATAACCAATGATAGTCATCAAGGTCACCATCACCAAGAATAACCTTAGACTTTTCTTGACAAATTTAAATCCCATCAGCATCCAAGTTTTGATTTGAAACGGTGGTCTCAGAATATGAGCCAGGGCCTCAGGCTTATCAGCCCAATGACGTTACCGCTACTCCACTGGTAGATTCTTTCTAGACATCCATATCACTCATTGTCTATTCTCCTCCTTAAACCCATGTCTTTGGCCAAGCTCTTGGTCACCTGACTGAGTCCCTCGCAGTGCTGAGCAGTCTTCAGTCTTTCTGCCACTACTGCTCCAGCGAAGCACCTAGGTGAAAGGCATCTAAAGCAAGGTGCTATAGAAAGGCAGGCTACAGTGGGCAGGGATTGGGATTGGGAATGGCAGGGCTGGGCTAAGGGTGGAGATTGGAGGGTGCTGAGAGTGTGGGATAGAACAGAAGTGTCAGGAAGTGGGGAGGGGAATGGGAAACAGGACATTGGGAATGGAAAATTGAGAGTAGGGACTGGGAGGAGGCATGAGATGGGGGCAAGGGTAGAGTTTGGAACGAGAGGCTAGAGTCTGCGATGGGAGAGAGGTGTCCGGGAGTGGGAAATGGAATGGAAAACAGGACACTGGGAATGGGAAATTAGGAAAAGGAAATGGGAGGGGACGGGAGATGGGGGTAAGAGTGGAGTTTGGAGGGGGAGACTAGAGTCTGGGATGGGAGAGAGGTGTCCGGGAGTGGGGAAGGGAATGGGAAACAAGATATTGGGAAACAGGATATTGGGAATCAAGGAGCAGGGAATGGGAGTGAGCGGGAGATGGGGGTACAGGTGGAGCTTGGAGAGGATGCTGAGACTAGGATCAGTGGGAGGTGTCAGGGAATGGGAAGGGGAATGGGGAACAGGGAGCAGGGAACGGGATTGGTTTGGAGATGGGGGTTGGGGTGAGAGAAGGGGAGGAACAGGGACAAGGGTATCAGGGGAGATAGGCTGTGCCCTCCTCACCTGCATCTCCTCCATCCAGTCAATCATGTGAACCATCTCCTGGAAGGTCTTCTGCAGTGAGAGGTTGAGCTCGAGCCGTGCCCTGCGAGCGGCCAGTGTCTCCTCCAGGAAGCTCCACAGTCGCAAGATATTATCTTTCTGAGCAGTGATGCGCTTGATGTCATAGTAATTCTCCGAATCCAGTTCCAGAGCCAGCTCCCTGATGACCTGCACTCGCTCCTTGTACGAAGACACGTCAGCCTCGATCGCCTCGTGCTTCTTCATCGCTGCCTCGACCGCTGGGAGATCGTAACCAAAGTTATCCTGAGAGAAAAATTGAAGAGGATTACAGCTTTGTAAGGACAGCTTATGTGCAAGTGGACTGGACTAGCAATCCAGAACCTCAGGCTAATACTCTAGGGACACGGGTTCAAATCCTGCTAGGGCAAATGGTGAAATGTGAATTTATTCTTTCTTAAAACAGAATTAAGAGCGTAAGAATGATGACTGGTGATTGTCGCAAAAGGCATCAATTTCCTTTAGGGAAGGAAATCGTACCTGGTCTGGCCTACATGTGACTCCAGAACCATAGTAAGACACTTGACATTTACATGCCCTCTGAGCAATTAGGGATGGACATTAAATGCTGGGCCTTGCCAGGGACACCCACATCCCGTGAAACAATAATGAAAGAAAAGAAGGCTTCCCACCAGGAGCCATCCTTGCAGGGTAACGGAGTTAGAAATGTGGGAGTGGGAGCCATTCATCAGTGTCTCTCTGAGAAGGTGCAGTCTTCACCAAATGGACCAACCATAAAGAGAGCGCAGGCACAGAGAGGGGGTAGGGGCGGAGCGAGGCTGTGGTAATGACATAAATCTTTAGGAGTGGCAGGACAGGTTGGGGTTTCTGTTCAGGTCAGAAATAGAGACAGAATACAACAGCAAGAAACCCTTTGGAAAGTTCATTGCAAGCAGAGATTTTCTCAAATATGCCACTGATGAGTGATCAGCTTTTTCTTACGCAAGTCCACCTGGAACAGTGAATACTGCCGAGGAGGAGATCTTTAAATAGTAATGGGTTGAAGGGTAGAGGAGAGCGGGCAGGAAAATGGAGGTGAGGACGAGGCAAGATCAACCATGATCACAGAGCAGACTTGAGGGGCTGAATGGTCTACTCCTGCTCCTAGTTCTTACCCAAGGGAGGAGGGCATTGCTGACCAGGCAGCATTTATTGCCCACTTCTAATTGCCCAGAGGGCAGTTAAGAGTGAACCACCACCATGGGTCTGGAGTCACATGTAGGCCATATCAGGTAAGGCAGGTTTCCTACCCTAAAGGAAATTAGTGAATCAGATGTTTTTTAATGATAATTGACACTGGTCAATGTTTTTATTCCAAACTTAATTTTTATTGAATTCAAATTCCACCATTTCCATAGCAGGAGTTAAACCCACGTCCATAGATCATTACTTCTGCATTACCAATCCAGTGTCATTATCACCTCACCGTTACCTCCTCCATGTACATGGGAACACCACCGCCTGTGAGATCCCCTCTGAGTCACACTCCATCCTGACTTGGAAATATATCGTCATTCCTTCACGGTCGCCGGGTCAAAATCTTGGAATTCTCTCCCTGACTGCATTGTGGGTCAACACACAGCACATGGACTGCAGAGGCTCCAGAAGGCAGCTCACCCCCATTTTCTCAAGGGGCAACTAGGGACGGGCAATAAATGCTGGGCCCAGCCAGCGACGCTCACAACCCATGAACAAATGTTGAGGGACTGGCGAACGTTCCCATTAAAGCCCAGATGGGTAGATTTGGTAAACATTGTGCAAAATCATGAAGGGTTTTGTTATCTCCCAGTGACAGAAGGGACACTGAGCAGTTAACAGACTGAAGATCATTAGAAAACACTCCACTTAGAGATGACGAGAATTTCTTTCTGTCACAGCTTGTCGACTGGAAAAGATGCTGCTGAAAGATTGTTGAAGTCAGCTCCAATAATGATACTCCAAAGTGATTAAGGTCAGGATTGGAAGGGGGACATTGTTACAGGGCAATGGGGAAGGTGCAGGGGCTAGGGGCTAGGGTCTTCCAAAGGGCGTGGAATCCCACCTGGGCGATGAGCCGCTGGTTCTCATTTAGCCAGGTCTCACGCATGGCAGCCTTGTGGTCAAACCGATGTGCCAACTGCTCGAGCTTCTCCTGCCGAATCAGCTCGTTCCGCAATGCCACCTCACGCTCATGCTCCGCCTTTTCCAGTCTCTCCCAGGCCTTAGGAACAAAAGACACAAGTAAGACAGAGATCAGGACCAGTAGGAGGCGCTATTACTACCTGGAAAGAGTGAGAAACAGTGATCGGCCATGATAGGCAGAGGGAGAAAGAGTGACAGTGACAGAGAGACCAAAGGAGCGAATGGGACTCAGACGGTGAGAAACACAGTCAGAGATAGATAAACTGAGAGAGTGAAAGAGACAGTGAGAGCAACAGCCAAAATGCCAGAATGAGAGACAGACAGACAGACAAAAAGAGAGGACGGTCAGAGTGAGAAACACTGAGCATGAGAGAGACTAAGTGAGACGGAGATACAGTGAGGGAGAATAACAAATACACAATGAGAGAGTGACACACAGTGAGAAAGTAAGTGACATTGAGTGAGAGAGAGAGAGACAGACCAGGGGAGAGAGACAAGCACCCAGTGTGATGGATTGATTCAGAGTGAGAGGCTGCCGATATGAAACTCTCATAAATCCAACAGCCGAAATGTTCTCGGTTCTAATCACCTGTAGAATTTGAACCAGATCCTTCCGGGCTGGAAATTCACAAAAAAAAACACTAATGTTGAGGAGACTTGTTTCCGGAACTGCCCTGAACTCCATTCAGGGGAGAAATTAGATTTATTCCTGAACAAAACTTGGATGAACTGAATAAAAGCCGACACAATTTTTAATCCATCTGTAATGAGAACAATACTAGTGGCCTGACTGTCATAAACTCAACAGTATAAATATCTTTCCATTTACACAATGGGAGTCTGCAGTCAGCTGTTTTCTAACATTTAGTAACAATGACGGGGACACCCCGTGTGTTACTGTGGGTAACAGGGACACCCCATGTGTTACTGTGGGTAACAGGGATCGAGTCAGTGAGCCTTTGCTCGGTCAATCCTGTAAACAGTAAAGGGAATGTAGTCAGTGATCGCTCACCCTGTTGATGTCGGAGATCAGTTTGCCTTCATGGGGTACGTACAGCTTTTGGTTGTTCGCTCGGAGTTTACTCTGGATGGTGAAAAGCAGAACCTCCAGATTGCCCTTCTCCTCAAACCTGAATGGAAATCAAGAACAACTTTCATTGGTGTAGCACCTTTCACACAATGCAACATCCCTAGGCACTTGACAGCCATACTGTAAAACACAGTCTGACGCTCAGTCACTGAAAGAGCTGACATGTTTTGGCAAAGGGGCAGATTTCAGACGGTCAGAGAGAAGGAGGGAAGAGGCTCCAGAATTTGGGACCCAGTCAATAGAAGGTTGCGACCCTCAATGGTGAAGTGTTCGGAATGAGCAAGAGTCCTGAATTCGGGGACTGCCGATATCTCAGAGAGTAGTGGGGCTGCAGAGACAGGGTGGGTTTGAGAAACCATGGCAGGGATTTTAAAACGAAGGTGTTGCCTGACAGGAAGCCAACATTAGTCAACATGGGTGACTGTGGAATAGAACTCACTGTGAGTTAGACACAGGAACTAGAGGTTTGAACAACCTCGGGTTTATGAAGGGAGAGCAGCCAGGAGTGAGGTCCAATAACTTGGAGGCAATGGGCGAGGATTTCAGCAGCAGATGAGACTGGGACGTCAGGGAGGTGAGTACACAATCTTAGCTACAATGCAGACACGTGTTAACCAAGTTCATCTCAGGATGAAATGTTCCAGCAAGGTTACAAAACAGAGTGGCTTCATCTCAGATCAACTCAGTCAATCTCTAGGGAATGGAGTTCCAAGCAGAAGCTGAGAACCTCAGATGAGTCCTGGCTTTGAGGCAGATTGTCTGAGAGATCGGAACCCACAACCTCAGCTGGAACCTCATTCACTGATTGGCTATCGATCGTCCAGGTGACCACACTGATTCCCAATTGCCTGGCAGTATTGAGAAGGGGAGGTAGGGGCAGCATCGCCCCCGGTGACCCTGAGGCTCAGACCTAAGACACATGGCACACGGTTCAAATCCCATTGCGGCCCAGGACCAGGAAGGGGAATCAGAGCAGAGCCCAATCTGTGGCGCCCACTAAGGTCCAAGGGCCCAGTCAGGAACACTCGGTGTGTTAACTACCCCTGTGATGACAACCATTACCAATTATCATTAAAACTACTTCTGGGTTACTGATACCCCTTTAGGGAAAGAAATCTGCCGTCCTTACCTGGTCTGGCCTACACATGACTCCAGGCCCACAGAAATGGGGTTGACTCTGAATTGCCCTCTGAAACGGCCCTAAAACACTCAGTTCAAGGGCAATTAGGGATGGGGGAATAAACGCAGGTGTTGCCAGTAATCCCCAATTTCCCTAAAAACAACAGATTGTTTAAAATTGCAGTTTGTGGAAGCTTGTCGTGTGAAATTTAGAATCATAGAACCCCTACAACGTGCAAGCAGGCCATTTGACCCATCAAGTCCATAACAACCCTCCAGAGCATGAACAAAAACAAAGTTGCTGGAAAAGCTCAGCAGGTTTGGCAGCATCTGTGAAGGAAAAAACAGAGTTAACGTTTCAGATCTGGTGACCCCGAGGAACCTGACCCTGAGGAAGGGTCACCAGACCCGAAATGTTAAGTCTGTTTTTTCCTCCACAGATGCTGCCAGACCTGCTGAGCTTTCCCAGCAACTTTGTTTTTGTTCCTGATTTACAGCATCTGCAGTCCTTTCGGTTATTCCTCCATACACCATCTCACCCAGAACTACTCAAAAGGAATTTGGCCCATATCCCTCTAAACCCTTCCTATTCATATACCCATCCAGATGCCTTTTAAAAGTTGTCATTGTACCAGCCTCCCCCACTTCCTCTGGCAGCTCATTCCATATATGCACCATCTTCTGTGTAAAAAGATTGCCCCAAAGGTCCCTTTTAAATCTTTCCCCTCTCACCTGAAACCAATACCCTCCAGTTTGGACTCCCCTACCCTAGGAAAAGACCTTGTCCATTCACCCTATCCATGCCCCTCATGATATATTATAAACCACTATAAGGTCACCCCTCAGCCTCTGACGCTCCAGGGAAAATAGTCCCAGCCTATTCAGCCTCTCTATAGTTCAAACCCTCCAACCCTGGCAACATCCTTGTAAATCTTTTCTGAACTCTTTCAAGTTTCACAAAATCCTTCCTATAGAAGGGAGACCAGAATTGCACGCAGTAGTCCAAAAGTGGCCTCACCAATGTCCACAACGTGGCTTCTCAACTTCTGTACTCAATGCATTGACCAATAAAGGCAAGCGTACCAAATGTCTTCTTCACCACCATGTCTACCTGCATCTCCACTTTCAATGAACACAAACTTGCACTGCAAGGTCTCTTTGTTCAGCAACACTCCCCGGGACCTTACCATTAAGTGCATAAGTCCTGCTCTGATTTGCCTTAACAAAATGCAGCACCTCACGTTTATCTGAATTAACCTCCATCTGCCACTGGATTCTGGGTAATCCAAGATGGAGGACGGGAAAAGATGGTGGCTGTGAGAGCAGCTCCTTTTTATTTTGAGGTATTTTCAGTGTTGGAGCTGATTTTCTCGAATTCTAGGAGCAGTAATTGCTATTTTATAGGCTGTTAAATTGCTTCAGAACTTTGGGAAAGAAAAGATCAAAACAGTGTCACTTTAAAAAGGAGGAAGAGAGAGAGAGACAGCAGTGACCAGGTGGAAAGTGAAACAAATGGAGAAGTAAAGCTGCACAGCTGTGTGAACCTTCAGTGCTGGCTGCTTTTTGGTTTCAAGTATCTCTGGGCATTGGAGTTCAACGAAGAAAAACCACACAAGTGCAATTCAATATCTGGTGGCCTGGGTGAGGGAATGTCAGCGGGCACAGGGATGTTGGTCACCTGGGGATTGGATGGCATACAACAGTAACAGCAAAAAAAACTATAGTTTAAGGGGTCAGTAATACATCTGGCACAGTCTTTACACTGCCAAAAGTAGATGTTAACATCTGCTCACACAGCAGCTCATTTTCACCTCCTCATGGTCCCCGCTATCAGCTTTTCTTTCTCCCTGATATTCTGTCATCCGTCCCTTTGCCTCCCTAACTGTCATTCTCTCTCTCTCTCCCATGCCTTCACTCACTCCTTCCTCACACCTCCCCCCTCAACCCCATCTTCAGCACAAATACCACCTCCTCCTGACTACTATTGATTCTGAAGAATCATAGAATCCCTAAGTGTGGAAGCAGGCCATTCAGCCCATTGAGTCCACACCAACCCTCTATAAAGCATCCCAGCTAGATCACACCCCTCTACCCTATCCCTGTAACCCTGAATTCCCCAGGGCTAACCCACATAGCCTAGACATCCCTAGACACTATGAGCAATTTAGCATGGCCAATCCACCTATCCTGCACATCTTTGGACTGTGGGAGCACCTGGAGGAAACCCACACAGAGAATGTGCAGACTCCACACAGACAGTTGCCCGAAGGTGGAACTGAACCCAGGTCCCTGGTGCTGTGAGGCAGCAGAGCTAACCACTGAGCCACCGTGCTGCCCCACTTAAGAAGGGCTACTGGACTGGAAAACAGTAACTCTGCCTTCTCTCCACCCATGCTGCCAGACATACTGAGTTCCTCCAGTAATTTCTGTTTTAGTGCCAGGCGATGCCCAGCTTCAACAAGTGAGAATTTATCAACCTTCCCTTGGCATTCAAATCCATTAGGGTCACTGCATCTGGGATGAAACCTCAGAATATGTGATTATTATTTGGAGGCAGGTTCTACATTGAAGTAAAAATGAGTTGAAGTTTTGGTTCCATCGGGGTCATCAATTTGAACAATAAACCAAAAAAAAAGGCAGCACTTTCAAGGGAGCACGTGATTTTGATAAATGGGCAGAAAACCACTGGGGCAGATAATTGCTAAGGTGTTTGCTGACTTGAGTTTTACAACCCAGCGACAGAGAAAGGAAAAACAAGTTCATTCAGAAAAAGTTGTTGATTAAAAGACAAAAGGTCCCTAACAGCAACGGAACCGTTACAAGTTGTTCGCGCTGTCAGGGTTGGCGAAAAAGTTCAGAGTTAGCCACAGCAGTAGGAGGTGCTAGAGATGAACATACCCTCCAAGGCTATTTTCATGAGGTTAAAGAACTCCATAATAATTAATAAGTGAGCTGAATTAGCAGTTTATTTAATGAGCTTGGGAAGGAACTTTAACCAAAGAAAACAGTACAGATGAAAATACAGATTTGCGAAAAAGGAACTGATTTTGGCCATGATAGCGAAACAAAGCGCTTTAGCATGGAGACACAGTTGACTATTCACCAAGATTTGGATGTCTATGGAGTTGCTGTTGGGGTAAAAGGTCTGATCTTTCTCTCTGATACTTGTAATTACATCATTTCAAATGGTTGTGGTCTTGTCTAATACAGGTGTGTATTGTGTAATATACTTTTGTGTTCTTTGTTAAAAGTACATGGGTAGCCTCTTGAGAATATACTCAGTGATTGAGCCCCACAGTAAACAAAGCTGGAAGTAAAGCTTTTAACTCACCAAGCTGGGTTTCACTCTGAGATATGATTGGTCCAATATTACCATCAGTTGGGATCATAATAAATTCCCCATTATCAACATGCTGGGGATTACCATTGACCAGAAATTGAACTGGCCCATCCATATAAATATAGTGGCTACAAGGCAGGTCAGATACAAGGAATACTGTGGTGAGTAACTTACCTCCTGACTCCACAAAGCCCGTCCATTATCTAGGGCAGGGAATGAGAGCTTTAAAGAGCAGCACAATGGCTTAGTGCTTAGCGCTGCTGCCTCACAGCACCTCCATTCCCTCCACCACCGGCACTCTCAGTTGCAACAGTGTGTATCATCTACAAGATGCACTGTAGACATTCACCAAGGCTCCTCTGACAGTATCTTCCAAACACATGATCTCTACCCCTGGAAGGACAAGGGCAGCAGATACATGAGAACACTACCACTTCCAAGTTCCCTTCCAAGCCACTGACCACCCTGACTTGGAAATATATCACCGTTCTTTCTGCTGTTGCTGGGTCAAAATCCTGGAATTCCCTCTCTAAGGGCACTGGGGGTCTACCTACAGCATGTGGACTGCAGCAGTTCAAGAAGTCGGCTCCCCACCATGTTCTCAGGGGGTAACTAGGGACAGGCAATAGATGGGTGTTCCAGCCAATAACAGCCATCTCCCATGAGCAAATAAAGAAACATTTTCTCTATTTACACTAACAGGTATACTCTGCACACAGAGTCAGATCGCCTGTGCCTATGATGATACCCAGTGAGTGTATTCGTCTCACACTCAATGCCTACTTTAACGGTTTCTCCACAGTGCAGTAGTTGGTGAAGGCTTGCAGTTGTTGTTGAACGCCAGTTAATGAGTTTGCAAATCGTTGATTGCTGATCAGAGCGATAGTTTGCTCAATCCATTCCAGCAACTCAGATGCCAATGTCTCATATCTTGTGATAATCTGTTCAATCTCCAGAGCTTTGTCCAGGACCTGTCGAAGAAAGAGAGAGAGAGAGAAAGAGAGAGGGGGGTGGGGGAGAGAGAGAGAGGGAGCGCGAGACAGAAGGACGTACTTGAGGGAGAGTACAACAAACAGAGGTCAAAAGACAGAGACAGACAGAGATAGGGGCCCGGATTTGAGCTAAAAAGAATATACAATCACGAAATTTGCACCAGAGTGGGGGAGCTGCAGAATGAAATCAGGCTCACCGACTCCAAAAGCAGGTGTTAGGAGGATGTGGGGACAGCTGAGTGTAAAGGTGAGCTGGTTAGAAGGAGCAGCTCAGTTTTCTACATTGTCCCCAAACACTTCCAGGACAGTGACAGCGTGGGATTAGATACAGATAGGCAGAGGGACAATGAGAGACATGCAGAGGGAGGTTTTGCACATTCTCCCCGTGTCTGCATGGATTTCCTCCCACAGTCCAAAGACATGACCGTGGACTGGTCGTGTTAAATTGTCCATAGTGTCCATGGATGTGCAGACTAAGTGGGTGAGCCACCTGGGGAAAGACAGGGTTACAGGGATACAGTGGGGAGTTGGGACTAGATGGGATGCTCTTCTGAGAGTCTATGTGGACTCAATGGGTTGAATGGCTTGCTTCCAGGCAGGAGGGTTTCTATGATTCTACAAGACAGTGAGAGACAGCGAAGGCTAATCAAAGATAGTGATGGATAATGGGAGACAATGGGTAACAGTGAGAGACAGTGGGAGACAGCGGGGCACAGTGGGAGACAGCGGGGCACAGTGGGAGACACTGAGGCACAGTGAGAGACAGCGAGGCACAGTGAGAGACAGCGAGGCAC
>JAHRHZ010000092.1:4140702-4182274 GCA_024137785.1 Ginglymostoma cirratum | reverse complement strand
GAGGCACAGTGAGAGACAGCGAGGCACAGTGAGAGACAGCGAGGCACAGTGAGAGACAGCGAGGCACAGCAGGGGACACTGAGGGACAGTGCAGGACAGGCAGTAGGATACAGGCATGGGGTACAGTGACAGACAATGAGATAGCAAGGTACCACATAGAGATACGGTGACAAACAGAGAGACACCATGAGATACAGTGAGGGGCCACACACGCCCACCTGGGTCACTGATGTCCTTCAGGGATGGAAATCTGCCATGCTTACCTGGTCTGACCTACACATGACTCCAGACCTACTCTCCCGTCTGGACAATTAGGGATGGAAAATAAATGCTGGCCAAGCCAATAGGGCCACATCATAAGATACAAATGGAGAAAAATAAAGATTCAGGAAAAGACCCTTTGGCCTGTGTTCTTTTATTGCAAAGTCATCTCTTACCTTTCCAATCCGCTTCCCCTCCACAGCAAGAGCCTTCATTTTGGAGAAGTAATGGTAATAGGAGACCACGTAGGTGATAATGGACTTCTCATCGGGATTCTCTGTGTTCACATCTGGTAGAACAGTTCAACAGTTCCAGAGGTGAGTATGCACCATACTGGTCAGTATGCACCAATGTTACAGAAACCAGGAACAACTCTGTACATTGGCCCCACCAAACACAGCCCAGGACAGGGACAGCACGGGGTTAGACACAGGATAAAGCTCCCTCTACACCGTCCCCAGTCACCTCCAGGACAGGAATGAGGTTGTGTACATCAGTCACAGCCTTGATGGTCACTGCACAGTCAGGAGCTCTGCTGTGTGACATCAAATGGAATAAATACAATCCCATGCGGTGCCAATTGCCCATGGGCTGAAACCAGGCACTGGCAGGGTTCATGTCCCAGGGTGCCCTCTGGCACTAAGAGGCTCATGGTCCTACCTTCAGGGTCCAGAAGCTTGGCCACGCCCAGCTGCTGCTCAGCCACATTAAACGCCTGCTGGAGATTAAAGGTTGTGTTGGATTTCTGCAGTTTGGCAAAGTCAATGAGGTCACTCCTGAAAAAGGCAAATATCCAAATTATTACAACACAGGAGGCAAAACACCGAGCCCTTTGAGTGACCTTGGCTCTGGCTTGTGGTCACTTTGGCCAGTAGTTCATCATATTTCCCCAGGACAGGGCAGGAGCATTGGTCTGCTGGAGGGCGTGGGGTCAGCAGCTGGCCAAAGTCTCTCTCTATGATACTCCTGACTCACATGTTTCTCAGTGAGCTCACATCACCATGTGTCCCTTCAACAGTACCTTCCAGACCAGGACAATAATACCCATTTGACTGACACACCATCCACCACCTTCAACATTCACTCCCTCCATCACCAACATTCAGTAACAGCAGTGTGTACCATCTACAAGATGCACTGCAGAAATTCATCAAAGATCCTCAGGCAGCACCTTCCAAACCCACGGCCACTTCCATCTAGAAGGACAAGGGCAGCAGATACATGGGAACACCACCACCTACAAGTTCCCCTACAAGCCACTCACCATCCCAACTTGGAAATATATCACCGTTCCTTCAGTGTCACTGGGTCAAAATCCTGGAATTCCCTCCCTCAGGGCAATGCGAATCAGCCTACAGCAGGAGGACTGCAGCAGTTCAAGAAGGCAGCTCATCACCACGTTCTCAGAGGCAACTAGGGACAGGCAATAAAGGCCGGGCTTGCTAACAATGCCCAATATTGTGAGAAACAAAATGAAATTCTGTAGAGACACTTAACAGCTGCTGAAATCCTGAAACATTAACCTTGGCCCTTGTGGAGACATTAACTATGACATCTAAGGGGAAATGCCCTGTGACCACCGAGGAGATATGACCCACCCAGCCTTCCCCAGAGAGATATAAAACTCTGCTGTAAATGGGGCTATCAATCAGAGTATCATACCACTCCTGTGCCATTCTCAATGCCAGGCCGGTCAGCCCTGATCCATTGCACATTTCCCAGCATCCCGAGGTCCACTCACCCGCGTGCTCGTTAATATAGAGACAGATGGGAAAGTAGAGAGGGGGAAAACCAGACAGAGGGAAAGAGAGGTAGGGAGAAGGGAAGAGGGGGCAGAGAAAGTAGGAAGGCTAAAGGACAGAGTGGGAAGTGGAGAAACAGAACAAAGAACAAAAACAAACAAAGAGCAGGACAGCACAGGAACAGGCCCTTTAGCCCACCAAGACTGACCTGACACTTGATGCCTTTTTAACCTTTTGCCTTTACACTGACTGTATCTCTTTATTCCCTGCCTATTCATTTTTCTGTGAAGATGCCTTTTAAACATTTCTATTTGTATCTGCCTCCAACACCTTCTCTGGCAGTGCATTCCAGGCACTTACCACCCTCCGTGTAAAAAACCTGCCTCTCACATCTCCTTTAAACTTTCCCCTTTTACCTTAAACCTATGACCCCTAAACATTGACATTTCTACCCCGGGAGAAAAGACTCTAACTATCTATTGTATCCATACTGCTCATGATTTTGTAAACTTCTATCAGGTCGTCCCTCAGCCTCCAATGTTCAAATGAAAACAAACTGAGTTTGTTCAGTCTCTCCTTATAGCTAATAGTCTCCAAACCAGGCGACATGCTGGTAAACTATTTCTGTCCCCTCTCTAAAGGCTTCACATCCTTCTGATGGACTGGCAACCCGAACTGTACATAATGTTCCAAATACGGCCTAACTAAAGTTCTATATTGCTGCAACATGACTTAATTTTATACTCAATGCCTCAACTCATGAAGACAAGCATGCCGAATGCCTTCTTGACCATCTAATCCACTTGTGTTACCACTTTCAGGGAACTATGGACCTGTACACCTAGATCTCACTATATGTTGATGGTACTAAGGGTTCTCCCATTTACTGTATACCTCCCTCCTGCATTAGACCTTCCAAACTACATCACCTCACATTTGTGTGGATTAAACACCATCTACAATTTCTCTGCTCAAGTCTCCAGCCTATCTATATCCTACTGTATCCTCTGTCAATCCTCCTCAGTATATGCACTTCCCCAATCCTGTGTAATCTGCAAACCTACTAATCAGGCTACCTATATTCTCCTCCAAATCATTTATATATATTACAAACAGCAGTGGTCACAGCACTCATCCCTGCAAAACATCACTGGCCACAGATTTTCAGTCAGAAAAACACCCTTCCATTGCTACTCTCTGGTCTTCTATCACTAAGCCAGTTCTGTATCCATCTTACCAGCTCACCTTGTGACATCACTTTTTGCATCAGCCTGCCATGAGGACCCTTCTCAAAGGCCCTGCTGAAGTCCATATAGACAACATCTACCACCCTGCCCTCATCAATCATCATTGTCACTTCTTAAAAGCTCAATCAAGTTTATGAAGCACGGCCTTCACCATACAGAACAATGCTGCCTATCACTAATAAGCCCATATTTTTCCAAATGTGAGTAAATCCTATCCCTAAGAATCTTCTCCAATAATTTCCCTACCACTGATATAAGGCTCACTGGCCTGCAATTTCCCAGATTATCCTTGTTGCCCTTCTTAAACAAAGGAGCAACGTTGGCTATTCTCCGGTCCTCCGGGATCACTCCTGTGACCAAAGAAGATGCAATGATTTTGCACAAGACCCCAGCAATTTTCTCACCTGACTCCCTCAGCATTCTGAGATAGATGCTATTAGGTCCCAGTAACTTGACGAATCTTAATGCTTTTTATAAACACCCAACACCTCCTTTTTTATATTGATATGCCCCAGAATATCAACACACTCCTCCCAAAACTCACCACCCACCATGTCCTTCTCATTTGTGAATACCGAGGGAGAAAGAAAGAATGGAAGAGAAAGATAGTGGGGTGAACATTGGCTAAAAAGGGCTAAACCCTTTCCTTGCTCAGGCCTAGGGGCTGGTTTGGTTTACAGTGATAGAGATTTATGAGTGAATCTCAGCAAGAAAGGGCTCTCATCTTAGACAAGATACTCTTTATTGCATGATAGCAATCAGATCCACAGTACATTCATATGTTAAGGGCTCTTAAGGTACAGCGGTAGTATCCGTACCTTTGAGCCAGAAGGCCTGGGCTCAAGTCCCATCCGCTCCAATAGTGCATCATTCCACGTTGAGACAGTTTGTTTGAAATGTCTACGTTCGCAAGTTACAGGAACAGAAATCACGGGCATGAGGGCTGTTCGTCAGCCAGACGATCAGCTCTGTCCCCTTCACCCCTAACACAGAGGACCTCAAAACCAGCAAAACTCCCCTTACCCAGACCATACTGAACTCAGTGGGCCCTGGTTATTGGGCTCTGGTGTTCACCTCTGCCCTGGAACCCAATAAGTTAGATGTTGTTAGGAACACAGTGAGGAGATCTGTGAATATAGCTTTTCACTCCACGCCATCAGCAGATTGAGCACAGGCTCCAACATTAACCCTCTCTGTGCCACTACCTTACAAAACATTCTCTTACATTCTGTCCCCAGCCCCCCACTTACCACCCACAGCCATGAATTGTTTACTTTGCTCTTCATAGACAGGATGTAATCTCACCCATTCACACTTTAAATTACACCCATTTTACATCTTTGTCTGTTTCACAGCCATTAACAGCTCCTTTCGCCTTTTGGACTGAACCTCGACATCATCTGCCACATTTGTTCCTCACCAAAAGTGTAAAAATTACCAACTTTCTGAGACCTTTCACTTCTGGAAAAAAAAAAGTCATGCCGGATTCGAAATATTAACTCTATTTCTCTCTGTACGACCTGCTGAGTTTCTCCAGCACTTTCTGTTTCTAATTTGGATCATCCACAGTCTTTTGCTTTCACTTTCAACACCTGATCCCACCGCAGTCCCATTCCCAGGCTTGGGAACGACTGTGGAACCTGCTGGTGAGGGACTGAGGGATACTGGTGCCACGTGAGGCTGGTTTCTCACTCCGAGCTGGTGACCCCCATTTGGGGTTGTGACCAGGACATAGAACATGGAACAGGACAGGACAGGTGCGGGTCCTTCAGCCCACAATGACGCCAAATAAAGCCAATCCCTTCTGCCTGCCCATGGTCCATATCCTACCATTCCTTACATAGTCATGTGTTTATCCAAAAGTCCCTTAAAAGCTCTTAACATATCTGCCCCAACCATCACCCCTGGCAACATGTTCCAGAAACCCACCACTCTCTGTGTAAAAAACTTGTCCCTCACATCTCTGTTGAACTTTCCCCCTCTCTCCTTAAATGCATGCTCCCTTGTATTAGACATTCCAACTCTGGGAAAAAGATTCTGATTGTCAACCCCATCTATGAATCTCATAATTTTGTAAACATCTATCAAGTCTCCCCTCAGCCTCTGCCGCTCCAGAGAAAACAAGCCGAGTTTTTCTAGCCTCCCCTTATAGCTCAAACCCTCTAATCCAGGCAGCATCCTGGTAAACCTCTTCTGCACACGCTCCAAAGCCTCCACATCCTTCCTGTAATGTGGTGACCAGAACTGAATGCAATACACAAGACACCTAATCCCAGCAGGTGCCAGCTCTGAATCCTGTCCCCAACTCCCAGGAGCCTGTCCCTAAAGCAAAGGTGTGTACCTGTGTTTGTGGATGAGAGCATTGAATGCAAGCCCATCACTCCAGCTGCTGGTGAAGTTCTGCACATTCACACCGGGATACCTGGGTCAAACAGAGACATTTAGTGACTTCTCTGTGTCTTGTATCTGCACCACCTGCTCTATTACCCTGTTTCTGCTGGGTATCAAATTTTCTGCTTTTAATGGGTCACTTATTTTTCATATGTTTCTCGAAAACTATGAAGAGACATTTCTGCCGCACAGTGCTTTGGTTTGGGAGGAAGTACACATTTGTAACAAAGCGATCTGTCAGTAAGCCTACTTGTAATTTAAAGAAACTGGCAGTGTAATCCACACAGCTTGTACTGCTCAGGAGGGGAGACACTATAATAATCCCCTCGCTCTGACCAGTGAATGTTGAAGTGAAAAGCAAGAACTCTGTGGCTTGAGCAGGCACTGGGAGAGCAGTAACAGCTGATGCAGATCTGGGAAAGGAACAGGCATGGCAGAGGCAGTCAATTGTACTACTTAGAATACACCAGTGAGGGGAGTGGGTGGAAATGGAGAATCCCTCTGGCACGGCGGTAATGTCTATACCTCTTGTCCAAGAGGCCTGGGTTCAAGTCCCACCCGATCTAGAGATGCGCCATAACATCGCTGAACAGATTGGTTAGAAATGCCTCCACGTCAAAACCAAAACTTTGCATTCGAATGATCTCAACCAAGGAAACATTTAAATCGAGACTGGCAACACCACAAAGGTGGAAGGCACTCACTGACTAAATACCTTGAGCATGCGCTCAAAGGGAGACCTAACAGTTCCAGGCAGCGTGCATCAGGGGAAGGGGGTCATTCACCAGACTGCCTCCCTTCTCCTGTCCATGCCTGGGTCCCTTGGAGAGGGACAGCTGTCCACTGGCCACTTGTGCCACCTGACCCATGGGCATCACAGGGGGAGTTGGAGTGCATTGTTGGCACTGGAAAGGACATTATAGCTTAAATCCCATTAAAGATCTTAATTATGTTGTAATAACGGGAATGCGCCTCTTCAAAAATGGTTTGCTTGTTCTCACTGCTCTCGCCGAGAGTCTGTAAGGAGAGAACATTTCTCCATCTGTCCGAGTCCACTTGTCTCCAGAAGGGGACTGCCCTTTTCCACTGCCTCATTTGAGGGTTTCCACAGACTGAGGGGCAGCAGGCAAGACGGGGAGGGGGGGGGAGCTGGAGTGCATTATTGTCAATCAATAAATTTTCATTAAGTTTTCCTTTTCCTGTTTTCAATGGGGTCAGTCATTTATTTTACATGGGTCCCTCAAAGACAACAAAGAGTCATTTCTGCAGCACTGTGTACTGAAAACTGTCAGTGAAATGTCCTCTTAGCACCCATTCCAACAAACTCCCCCAGGATCTTACATGATGATATTAAGGCTGATAGTGAGCAGTTGATCACTGCTGTGCTGGCTGATGCCAGCCCTGAACTAAATGAGAATTTAGAGGTTAGTCTGCACTCTGACCCACCCCCACTTGGGCGTTACCTCTGGCCACCAGCCCATGCACTCTGACCCTGCTCCTCAGTACAATCACTCACCCTGCTGTCTTCATCTGACACCACAGCAGGAGAGCGTCTTTGGCCGAGCGAGTCTCTCGGTTGTCTTCTGTGTTGATTTTAATCACCTGAATCTGAAGCGGAGACACCAACAAAAGAGCCTGAAAGACCAAGATGGCCGCCAGGAGAATCCAGCCCTCAGCCCGCTCTGAGCTCCCCGATCACCCTATTCGCTAATCAAACAAAAAGAGACCACCCTATACCCCAGACCGTTCTCCACTCTGAGACCCTCTCCTCCAAATCACTCAATCCTCCTCTGATCCTCAGCTTCTCCCCATTCCAATCTCCAGCCCCCCTGCAACTCAAAACCCCTCCTGAACTCTACAACACTCAGTCCCTGCCTTTATCCGCCCTCTTCCTCCTCCTCAAACACCCTCCTCTCTGTCACAGACAGCACAACTACAGTCTAACCCTCCCTAACCCTGTGAAAGCCTCTCCTACCCTTTCACCTCTCCCTCTTACTCTCAATTCTCTGTCCCTCAGCCTCCTGCCCCTAACCTGAGGCAATGGTGACCATTCCCCCCAAGACAGCAGGCACCAACTGGGACACCCCAGGCTGGTCCTTGGTCAAGGACTGTCCATCCAATCCGATCACCTTCCCGGCAGCTGATACCTGGAAACGGAGGATAATGGTCCAGATGAGGCCAAGAGTGAGCCGGTGGTTTCCATCGACGATGTCGTGTGAGCCCACATTCTCCAGGTGAACGCGCTGCTCCTTCAGAAACTGAAGCGCCTTGTCTACGTTCTCCAGCGAATGGATTCGCATCCGGCCACGCGTCGGCTTGGGCTAAGGTGGGATCGCGGGATGGTTAAAACACTCACACACCATCACCGTCACTGACACACTCCCCCACCATCACTGACAGATGTCCAACAACAACAACAACTTGAGTTTAAGTAGCATCTTGAACACAATTAAAAACATCGCACAATGCTTCGCAGGAACATCACGAAGCAAAATTTGACCAAATAACATAAAGCGGCTTTTGGGCCAAGTGACCAAACACTTGGTCAAGGAGGGAACTTTAAGGAATGCGGAGACAAACAAAGAGAGATTGTAAAGGGATCTTCAGATCAGAGCAGTTGAGAACACAACCGCCGGTGGCAGGGATTAAAACCCGGAATTCCCAAAAGGCCAGAGTTAGAGGGGCGCATGCACGGAACCACAGCAATGATATAGTACAGAAGAGGGCCATTCAGCCAATCTTGTCCACACTGACCGCTTAAAGAGCTTCTGTTTTCCTTTATCCTCTCATGGGGAGTGGGTGTCATAGGCATTTGTTGCCCATCCCCTAAGTGCACTCGAACTGATTAGCTCCGTGAGTCATTTCAGAATGCAGTTAAGACTCAGTCACAGTGCTATGGGTCTGCAGCCATGTGTAGGCCAGACCAACATAAGCAAGGCAGATCTCAATCCCTAAAGGGGCATCAGCGAAGTATGTTAGAATAGAATAGAATCCCTACAGTGTGGAAACAGACCCTTCGGCCCAACCAGTCCACACCAAACCTCAAAGCATCCCACCCCACTGTAACCCACCTAATCTACACATCCCTGAACACTACGGGCAATTTAGCCTGGCCAATCCACCTAGCCTGCACATCTTTGGACTGTGGGAGGAAACCGGAGCACCCGGAGGAAACTCACGCAGACACAGGGAGAATGTGCGAACTCCACACAGACAGTCACCCAAGGGTGGAATCGAACCCCGGGTCCCTGGTGCTGTGAGGCAGCAGTGCTAACCACTGAGCCACCGTGCCGCCCTAAGGTGCTGCCCGTTCATGAGGAATCATGACAATCTCACTGTCGCTATCAGTCAGACAGTTCCAGATCTGTTAAGCTGAATTTAAATTTCTCACCAGCTGCCATGGTGCGATGTGAACCCATGCCCTCAGAGAATTAGCCTGACCTCTGCATTACTACTCCACTGACAATATTACTGCGCCATCATTGTGGGGCTAGAGGATATTACAGAAATAAGGAGGGGTAATCCCCCTGGAGGGATTTGGAAACAAGGATGAAAGTTTACACAAGATGTTGATCAATTAATGGGCTGAAGAGTGTCAGATGGAGTTTAATTTGGATAAATGCAATGTATTGCATTTTGGTAAAACAAACAAGGGCAGGATTTATACAATTAAAAGTAGGGCCTTGGGTAGTTCTGTAGAACAAAGAGATCTAGGGGTGCAGGCACATAATTATTTGCATTTTCTATCACATATGGACAGGGGTGTTAAGAAGGCATTTAGCATGCTTGCCTTCATTGCTCAGACCTTTGGGTACAGAAATTGGGACATTATGTTGAGGTTGTACAGGACGTTGGTGAGGCCTCTTCTGGAGCACTGTGTGCAGTTCCGGTCTCCTTGCTGCAGGAAGGATATTGTTAAGCTGGAGAGGGTTCAGAAGAGATCTACGAGGATGTTGCTAGGAATGGAGCATATTAGTTAGAAGGAAAGGCTGGATAGGCTGGGACATTTTTCACTGCAATGTAGGAGATTGAGGAGTGACCTTATGGAGGTTTATAAAAATCATGAGGTGTATAGATAAGGTGAATGGCAGGTGTCATTTCCCTAGGGTGGGGTTTTCAAGACTAGAGGGCATGTTTTTAAGGTGCGAGAGGAAGAAATTTTTAAAAGGACATGAGGGGCAACTTTTTTTACACAAAGAGTGGTTCGAGTGTCGAATGAACTGCCAGAGGAAGCAGTAGATACAGGTGCAGTTACAACATCTAAAAGACATTTGGACAGATACATGAACTGGAAAGGTTTGGAGGGATATGGGCCAAACACAGGCAGGTGGGACTAGTTTAGCTCGGGAAAATGGTTGGCACGGACTGGTTGGACCGAAGGGTCTGTTTCCGTGCTGTATGATTTTATGTTGTCTTGTCCAGGAGGTAGTCTAAGTCAGTGAGCACAGGGCTGATGGGTGAATGGGGCTTCATGTGAGGAAGCCTGCAGAAAGACAGGAGCTTTGGACGACCTCAACTTTACGGAAGGTGGAATGTGGGAGGCAGCCTTGAGTGTGTCAGAATAGCCAAGTCTGGTGGGAACTAGAGATGTCTGGAGGTAAACTAGAGAGAGAGAGAGAGAGAGAGATAAATAACAAAGGATTGCCCTCCCAGGACAGAGGTGGGTGAGCTTTCCTTTTACTCCTCAAACAAAGGCAATGGACATACACTGTTCTGATGCAGCTGCAATGACAGAAACATGACTGCAAGGCGACCAAGGATGGGAAATGAACATGCAATGCGTATTTAATACTTAGGAAAGACAGAAATATAAGGAGACAAAGTGGGTTAGCATTGTTACTGAAGGACTAATAATTGAATAATGAGGAATGATCAAAAACAGAAGTTAAGGAAGAACTCTGGTAGGTCTGGCAGCATCCATGCAGAGAAATCAGAGTTAACATTTCAGGTCCAGTGACCCTTCCTCAGAACCGAAGGGTTAATGGTCTCAAGTTTCTGAGGAACGGTCACTGAACCTGAACCATTAACTCTGATTTCTCTCCACAGATGCTGCCAGATCTGCTGAGCTTTTCCAGCAACTTCTGTTTTTGTTGCTGATTTCCAGCATCCACAGTTCTTCTGATTTTTTCAAATGAGGAAGGATATTGGCTGAGAAAATCTTGATGTAGAATCTGGATGGAGGTACAAAACTCAAAGGGGCAGAAGACATTGGTGGAAATTGTTTATAGGTCCCCCAAATAGTAGTCAAGATGTAAGGGAAGGCATTGAATAGGAGATTAGGGATGCATGTAATTAGGGTACACCTGAAATCATGGGTGAGTTTAATCTACATATAAATTGGACAAACCAAACCAGCAATACCACTGTGGAGGAGGATTTCCTGGGGCTTTTTTTTTTTAAGACCAATACTTTGAAAAACCAATTAGAGAGCAGGCTGTCCTAATCTAAGTATTGTGCAATGAGAAAGCATTAATTAACCATCTGGCTGTACTGGGGAAGAGCGATCATAAATATATAGAATTGTTCATTAAGATGGACAGTGAAGAAGTTAAATCCAAAACTAGGGTCTTGAATCTAAATAAAGGAGATTACAAGGTTACGAAGTTGGCAATAATGGAGTGGGGAACCTTTCCCAAAAGGCTTCACAGTGGATACACAATGGCTAATATTTAAAGAATGCATGTGTGAATTACATGGCCATCTAACACAAAAATTAAAAAAGGCTGGTTCAACTATGCTCACAAAATAAATTCAGGATAATATTAAATCTAAAGAGGGCATATATAAATTGCCAGAAAATGCAGCAAGTCTGTATTTAGAATTCAGAAAAAGAGGGCAAAAGGTTTTATCGAGAGTGTTGTCAAACACAGAGACCCAGGGATGCAGGTGCATATTTCCTTGAAAGAGGAGTCGCAGGTAGACAGGGTGGTGAAGAAGGCGTTTGGTACGCTTGCCTTCATTGGTCAGTGCACTGACCAGTACGTTGGGATGTCATGATGCGGCTGTACAGGACATTGGTTAGGCCACCTTTGTAATACTGCATTCAATTCTGGTCTCCCTGCTCCAGGAAAGATGTTGTTAAACTTGAAATGGTGCAGAAAAGATTTACAAGGATGCGGAAAGAATTGGAGGGTTTGAGCTACAGGGAGAGGCTTAATAGGCTGGGACTATTTTCCCTGGAGCGTTGGAGGCTGAGGGGTGACCTCATAGCAGTTTATAAAATCATGAGAAGCATAGATAAGGTCAATAGCCAAGCTCTCTTTGCCAGAGTTGGGGAATCCAAAAGTAGAGGGCATAGGTTTAAGGTGAGAGAGAAAAGGCAACTCTAAAGGGAACTGAGGGGCAACGTTTTCATGCAGAAGGTGGTGTGTGTATGGAATGAGCTGCCAGAGGAAGTGGTGGAGACTGGTACCATCACAATATTTAAAAGGTACCTGGATGGGTATATGAACAGGAAGAGTTTAGAGGATATGGGCAAAATGCTGGCAACTGGGACTAGATTAATTAGGATATCTGGTTGGCATGGACAAATTAGAGCAAAGGGTCTGTTTCTGCGCAGTACAGCTTTATGACACTATGGCTAAGTATTGAGCATACAACAGAGAATGAAAGTAAACTTGCAGGAACGTAAAAACTGATTATAAAAGCTTCTATAAATATACATGAAGAAAAAAAATTAATGAAGACAAATGTCAATCCCTTACAGTCAGAAATGGGAGAAATTGCAATGGGGAACAAAGAAAAGGCAGAACAATTGAACAGATATTTTATGTGCCTTCACAAAAGAGGACACAAAAAATTTCCCTGAGAAGGAAGAACTGAATAAATCAATATTACTAACAAAATGATACAAGGGAAATTCATGAGGCTAAAGGCTAACAAATCCCCAGGGCCTGAAAAATCTACATCCCAGCATACTTAAGGAAGTGGCCCTGAAAATACTGGACTTATTGGTGGTCATCTTCTAAAATTCTATAGACTCGAGCACAAGTTTTTGCAGATTGAAGGGTGATAAGTGCAACCTCACTATTTAAAAAAAGAAGGGAGAAAGACACAAAGAAACTCAGAGCAGTTAGCTCAGGGGAAAATGATTGAGTCCGTTATAAAAGATATGACAACAGAACACTTGGAAAGCATTAATGGGATTAGACAAAGTTAGTGTGAGATTATGAAAGGCCCTTTATATATTTGTTGGGTTCTTTTGAAGATGTAACAAGTAAATTAGATAAAGGAGAACCAGTGGATGTGGTGTATTTGGATTTAAGAGGTTATGTGGTTATAAGAGGTTAATGGACAAAATTAAAGCACACAGGATTCAATGCAACACACTGGCTGGGATTGAGAATGGGTCCAGAAACAGAGAGTGGGAACAAATGGGTCTTTTTCAGGATGCTGGCACAGTACTGCAGAAATCAGTGTTTGGACCACAGCTACTCACTATATACATAAATTATCTGGATGAAGGAACCAAATGCAATATTTCCAAGTTTACTAATGGTCACAGACTGGGTGGGGTTGTGAGTTGTGAGGAGGAGGTGATTTAGAGAAGTTCAGTGAGTGGACAAACACCTGGCCGGTGCAGTCCAATATGGCTACATGTGAAGTTATACACTTCGGTGTGAAAAACAGAAAGTATGATTGAAATGGTGATATGTTGAGAAATGTGGATGGATAAAGGGATCTGGGTGTCCTTGTACACCAGTTAATGGAAGTAGACAGACAGGTGCAATTAGCAGCAGGAAGGCAAATGGTGTACTGGCCTTCATTACCAGGGGATTGGAGTTCAGAAGTTGGGATGTCCTACTGCAGTTAAACAGAGCCTTGGTGAGACCACAGCTGGAATACTCTGCAGCTTTGGTCTCAGCACCTAAGAGAGGATATACCCATCATTGAGGGAGAGCAGCAGAGGTCACTAGGCTGATACTGGGGATGGCTGGACTGCCGTATGAGGAGAGTTTGGTCTGACTGGGCCTGGATTCACTATAGTTTAGAAGGATGAGAGGGGGATCTGATTGAAATGTCTAGAATTCTAACAGGGCTGGACAGACTAGATACAGAGGATTGGGGACGTTAGAACCAGGGGTCATAGTCTAAGGATACAAAGTGGACCATTTGGGATGGAGATGAGGAAATCGTTCTTCCCTCTAAGGGCGGTGAACCTGTGGAATTCTCTACCACAAAAGGCAACGGAGGCCAAGTCACTGAATCTATTCAAGAAAGAGGTTAGTGCACGTTAAGACTTTTAAGTCATCAGGGGTATTGGGGGAAAGTGGGATTATGGCATTGAGATAGAATGGCAGGGCAGGCTCAAAGGGCTGAATAGCCTACTCCTGCTCCTAGTTTCTATAGAACTCATTTAAATTTTTAAAAGCTATTAGATACGGTTCTGACAAAATGTTGCTGTACAAGGTTCCAGAGGTTGGTGGTTAACAGATAGCTATGGATCGAGCGCTGGGACCAGAACCCCCGGTAAATGTCAGCAATATTGAGGGGGGATCTATTACCAGCTGCTCTCCAGACAGAACCTCCAACAGTTTGGTCAGCACACAGCCATCACGCAGGTCCACGTATAGATCCGTGACCCGACACATCACCCGGGCCAGGTGAGAGTTCATCCACTTTGTAAACGTCTTCTTCTGCACAGCATCCCGCTCATCTGAAAGGGGTGGGGGTAGAGAGAGAGACAGAGAGAGAGAGAGAGAGAGCGAGAGAGAGAGAGGAGGGGTGAAGAGGGAGAAGGAAGGGGGAGGGGAGAGAGAGAGAGAAAGGGAGAGGGATAGAAGGGGAGATAGAGAGGAAGAGCCAAGGAGAGGGAGAGGGAGGAAGAGGGGGAGAGAGAGTGAGGGAGGGAGAGGGAAAGGGAAGGAGAGAGTAAGGGGAGACAGAGAGCGAGGGGGCGAAGACAGAAAGAGAGAGAGACAGGTAGAGAGAGAGGGTGGACAGGGAGGGAGAGGGAGAGAGTGAGGGAGGGAAAGAGAGGTAGACAGGGAGAGAGACAGACAGAGATAGACAGAGACAGAGAGACAGAGAGGGATGGAGACAGAGGGACGGAGAGAGGGAGGGATGGAGACACAGGTGAAAGTATTAAACCACAACCTCCCCTGGCGCAATTAGCACAGAGTAACTCCCTCAGTGATTGTACTACGGTCATCAAGAATCTGCATTGGGTCAGAGAGACTGTAGAGCTGGGAACAAAATCCTCCTTTGTCCACACTCATTGTGAAGGGGATCCTTAAAGATCCCTTTACCTGTAGGAAGCATCACTCCATCCTACAACCAGACAAGGCCTAGGAATGTGGGAGTGGGTCTGTATGTAACCACAGCACTTAAAGCTCACAAAGAGAACAAGGTCAGACAGAAAATGTTGGAATCTCCAAAAAATCAGCTCCAGTGCCAAAGAGGATCAGATTGTCCGGTCAAGGTTTCCATGTGTCAATTTTTGTTTATTCATTCACGACATGAGGGCGTCACTGGACAGGCAGCATTTATTGCCCATCCCTAATTGCCCAAGGGGCAGTTAAGAGTCAACCACATTGCTGTGGGTCTTGAGTCACATGTAGGCCAGACCAGGTAGGAAGGTAGTTTCCTTCCCTAAAGGACATTAGTGAACCAGATGGGGTTTTCCCGGCAATTGGCAATGGATTCACGGTCATCATTAGATCCTTAATTCTAGATTTTTTTTTTAATTGAATCCAAATTCTACCATCTGCTGTGGCAGGATTCAAACCCAATTCCCCAGAACATTACCCGAGCTTCTGGATTAACTGTCCACTAAAAGCTATCTGTTAAATCTGACAACAAAAGACTTTCCAAGGTTTGCAAGCGTTTTGTTGTAAATCTACAGTTTAGTGCAAACACCAGTTTCCATCTTCCCCAGTCCCCAAAACAACACTCTATCCCCACTGGGGAAGGACCCAGCTCCACAATACAAAGGTCATCCACTTTCAAACAACCCTGGAACTGGTTGGTTTGAGTGAAACGGACCTGCATTTCTAATTCTGTCCCAGGTCGCATCAAAGGCCAGGCAGGTCACTTCCAAGGGCATAGCGACAAACAGAAGACACCAAGGATTAATTGACGCTGCGGTAAGTCCGAGTGTCAGCTTGCCACCATGTTTACACCTCTCCAGCCCCGCAACCCCGGCCCACCCATGTCAGTGATCTGCCCAATCTCACCCTTCCCTCATTATTCCCTTTTCCCCACCCTCTGGGCGCTGACAAATCTGCCTGTTCATCAGCCAGAAGGGAAGGGTCATCTCCTCTGAAGACAACATCGGATGAGGATAGATTTTCAACAGCAAAAATTCCAGTCATCGTGGCCAGATGAGTCTGCAAAGATCTGACATCCACAAACCAAAAATGAGAAAAGCGTCTGAGATGAACATTATCAAAAAGAAAGGTTTTACTTTAAACTTTTCTCACTTCCTACAGAGGACGTAGGCATCCCTGGCTGAGCCCAGCATTTATCTCCCTTCCCTAGTTGCCCCTTGAGAAGGTGGTGATGGTGAGCTGCCATTTTGTACTGCTGCACTAGGTTGATCCACAATGCTGTTGGGTCTCGCTGCATTGGGACACGGATTACCCCACTTTCTGAAGAACTGCTGAACATTGTGCAGTCTTTAATGAACGCCCCTACCTCTGATCTTACGATGGCAGGAAGGTCACTGATGAAGCAGCTCAAGAACGTGGGGCATTCACTGTAGATAGGTGGCATTTATAGCAGTGATGGAGGCATTTCACATAGTGAGTGGGGCATTTACTGTGGTGAGGTGAGTACTCACTAAGTGAGATGGTGCAGTTTAAATTGGGTAAGACTCACCAGCAAGGGCTTTGATCCTGGACGATTCGAAGAGTTTGGATGTGCTGTGCTCCTCTTCCCATTGGCTTTCTGAGGTCTCCCACCGACTGCTCGCTTTGTACTGTCGCTGCACCTCCATGTTGTCCAGGTCAGTGGCCGTAGACGACATGGTGTCAAGGTTCAAAGGTCAGATGTCTGGGGTAAAAGTGGGAAGCTTGGAATCTGAAAAAAAAAATGAAGGCACTTTTATACCATGCAGATAGTTTCTATATCAACCTGTTCAGAGATGATATTACACATGTCTGGAGCAAGTGGGACTCGAACCTGGATCTCCTGTCTCAAAGGTTGGGACACTACCACTACACCACAAGAGTCCCCCACTTATGCTTTGTAACCATGGTAACAAGTGAGAAGATAACAGCTACAGTAAAACAATAACTGCAAACCCACTGAGGGCTGCACCTAAGACATTGGCGGTAACATTATGAGACTAGTAACCCAGAGGGTCCAGGCTAAAGTCCTGAGGCCCTGAGTTCAAATCCCATCAGGGCAGCTGGTGGAATTTAAATCTAAATCATATAAAATTTAAAATTGGAAAGTTCGTCTTTATGTTGGTGACCATGGCAACTACATTTGTAAAAATATCAATTTATTAGCAATAGGCAGCATGGCTTTGTGTGGGGAAGGTCATGTCTCACAAACCTGATTGGGTTTTTTGAGGTAGTGGCAAATGATTGGTGAGGACAGGGCAGTAGATGTTATCTACATGGACTTTAGCAAGGCCTTTGACAAGATGCCTCATGGCAAGCTGATACAAAAGGTGAAGTCACATGGGATTCTCGGCGAGCTGGTAAGATGGATACAGAACTGGCTTGGTCATAGAAGATGTAACGATTGGAAGATATTTTTCTGACTGGAAATCTGTGAGCAGTGGTGTTCCATGGGACCAGTGCTGGGAGCCCTGCTGTTTGTCATATATATAAATGATTTGGAGGAGAATATAGGCGGCCTGATTAGTAAGTTTGTGGACGACACAAAGATTGGGGGAGCTGTGGGTAGTGAGGAGGACTGCCACAGGATACAGCGGGATATAGATTGGCTGGAGACTTTGGCAGAGAAATGGCAGATGGTGTTTAATCCAGACAAATGCAAGGTGATGCATTTTGGAATGTCTAATGCAGGAGGGAAGTATACAGTAAATGGGAGAACCCTTAGTACCATCAACATATAGTGGGATCTAGGTGTACAGGTCCATAGTTCCCTGAAAGTAGCAACACAAGTGGATAAGGTGGTCAAGAAGGGATTTGGCATGCTTGCCTTCATCAGTCGGGGCACAGAGTATAAAAATTGTTAAGTCATATTGAAGCTACATAGAACTTTAGTTCGGCCACGTTTGGAATATTGTGTACATAATACAAGAAGGATGTGGAGGCTACGGACAGCATACAGAAACGGTTTACCAGGATGTTGCCTGGTTTAAAGGATATTAACTATGAGGAGAGACTGGACAAACATGATTTGTTTTCACTTGAACATCGCAGGATGAGGGGCAACCTGATAGAAGTTTACAAAATTATGACAGGCATGGATAGCATGGACAGTTGGAGACTTTTTCTCAGAGTAGAAATGTCAATTACTAGGGGACAGAGGTTTAACATAAAAGAGGGAAAGTTAACAGAGATGTAAGAAGCAATTTTTTTTTAAACACACAGATTGGTAAATGCCTGGAATGCACTGCTCGAGGAGGTGGTGGAGGCAGATACCTTAGCAACATTTCATGGGCACCCTGACAGATGTACGAATAGGCAGGGAATAGGAGGATACAGGCAGTGTAAAGGCAAGAAGTTTTTAGTTTAGAGAGGCATCATATGTGGTCACAAGCTAGGTGGGCCAAAGGGCCTGTTCCTGTTCTGTAATGTTCTTTGCTCTTTGTACCATTGATTGTTGTAAAAACCCATCTGGCCCACTAATGCCCTTCAGAGATGGAAATCTGCCATCTTTATCTGGTACTGATATCTGCATTTCAGATGAAGTTTACTGTGGAGAATTGGCAAGGCTGAGATCATGATGGATAGCACATACATTGAGGTGGTCAAACTGCAGACACAGAAATGAAATGGGCGATCAACAGACAGGAAAAATCACCAGGAAGGTAGTCTCCTGGGGCCATTCCCCCTCTCCAACAGAGAAAAAAAACAAAGACTGTGAAAACAGTCGTGGTAGGAGATTCGTTCATGAGAGAAACAGACAGAAGTTTCTGCGATCACATGATGGTTATGTTACATTACAATGACAGAGTCAAAGCTATCACTGAGCGGCTGGAGGGCATTCTGAAAGGGGACGGAGAACTGCCAGTCGTCATGGCCCATGTTGGTACCATGCTCACACCTAAAAAGACGCAATGAGCTGCTGTAAACAGAGTGGAGAGAGCTTGGAAATAAAATGAAAAGCAGGGCCTCAAAGGCAGTCATCTCAGGGTTACTCCCAATGTCACGTGCTAGCAAGATCAGGAATAGGAGAATCGGCCGGTTTGAAGGTGTGGCTTTAGGTAAGGTTTAAAAGGGACGTATTTAAATTCTTGAGGCATTGGGGCTGATTCTGGGGAAGATAGGATCTATACAAGCTGGGGGGCGGGTGCACAACCAGCAAAGCTGTGACCAATATCCTTGCAGGGGTATCCTTGTTCGTACTGTGGGGGAGTAGGTTTTAACTAGAGTGCCATGGGACACAAGAGTGAGGGAACCGAAGATGGAATTGAAAGGGAGAAAGCAAAAGAGGAAGGTAGAGGAAACAACAGCAGAGAGGCACAAAGTACAAATAAAGTGTAAAAATAAAAGAAATGCCAAGTCTGAAAGTATATCTGAATGCACAGACAATTCACAATAACTTAGACAAACTGACAGCGCAAATGGTTGTAAATGAGTACAAAATCACTGTGATTACAGAAACATGGCTGCTGGGAGAGGCTAGGAACTGAACGTCTAAAGGGTATTCAATCTTTCAGAAGAAGGAACAATAAGGAGGGGATGGTGGGGTGCCCCTACTGGTGAAAGGTGGTCAAACAGACTGCTTTCTGGGGCGGCAGGTTTGGCCAATGAGGAGAGGATGGGTTGGCAGGGTCTGTCGTCACTGGAGTTTGGAAGAATGAGAGGGGATCTCACTGCAACCTGCAAAATTCAGACAGGGTGGACAGACCACATGCAGGGAGGATGCCTCCCCCTGACCAAGGGACCAGAACAAGGGGTCACAGTCTCAGGATATACAATTGGCCATTTCGGACTGGGATGACAGAAAGATCTTCACTCAGAGCGTGTGTCCCTGTGGAATTCTCCACCACAGAAAGCTGTAGAGGCTGAGTCACTGAATAAATTTCAGAAAGAAATAGACATATTTCTAGAGGCTAAAAGCATGAGGGTGTATCAGGAGAGCAGCAGTATGGCGTTGAGACAGAGGTATGATGGGCCAAATGGCCCTACTCCTGCTCCTAATATCCTTTCCTAAAGGATATTAGTGACTTCAATGGTAACAGAGATAAAAGGTACTGCAGATGCTGGAGAATCCGAGATAACAAGCATGGGGCTGGATGAACACAGCAGGTCAAGCAGCATCATAGGAGCAGGAAAACTTGACATTTCGGGCCTAAACCCTTCATCAGAAATAGGGGAGGGGGAGAGGGTTCTGAAATAAATAGGGAGAGAGGGGGAGGCGGATAGAGGATGGATAGAGGAGAGGATAGGTGAAGAGGAGGCAGACAAGTCGAAGAGGCGGGGATGGAGCCAGTAAATGGGAGTGTAGGTGGGGGGGTAGGGAGGAGATAGGTCAGTCCAGGGAGGACGGACAGGTCAAGGGGGTGGGATGGTGTTAGTAGATAGGAGATGGGGGTGGGGCTTGAGGTGGGAGGAGGGGATAGGTGAGAGGAAAAACAGGTTAGGGAGGTGGAGATGAGCTGGGCTGGTTTTGGGATGCGGTTGGGGGAGGGGAGATTTTGAAGCTTGTGAAATCCACATTGATACCATTGAGCTGCAGGGTTCCCAGGCTGAATATGATTTGCTGTGCCTGCAGCCTTCGGGTGGCATCACTGTGGCATTGCAGGAGGCCCAGGATGGACATGTCATCTGAGGAATGGGAGGGGGAGCTGAAATGGTTCGCGACTGGGAGGTGCAGTTGTTTGTTGCGAACCGAGCGCAGGTGTTCTGCAAAGCGGTCCCCAAGCCTCCGCTTGGTTTCCCCGATGTAGAGGAAGCCACAACGGGTACAGCGGATGCAGTATACCACATTGGCAGATGTGCAGGTGAACATCTGCCTGATGTGGAAAGTCTTCTTGGGGCCTGGGATTGGGGTGAGGGAGGAGGTGTGGGGGCAGGTGTAGCACTTCCTGCGGTTGCAGGAAAAAGTGCCGGGTGTGGTGGGGCTGGAGGGGAGTGTGAATCAGACCCCACCACCAAAGACATTTTTCCCTCCCCACCCTTATCTGCCTTCCGGAGGGACCACTCCCTTCGCGACTCCCTTGTCCGCTCCACACTCCCCTCCAGCCCCACCACTTTTCCCTGCAACCTCAGGAAGTGCTACACCTGCCCCTACACCTCCTCCCTCACCCCAATCCCAGGCCCCAAGAAGACTTTCCACATCAGGCAGATGTTCACCTGCACATCTGACAATGTGGTATACTGCATCCACTGTACCCGTTGTAGCCTCCTCTACATCGGGGAAACCAAGCGGAGGCTTGGGGACCACTTTGCAGAACACCTGCGCTCAGTTCGCAACAAACAACTGCACCTCCCAGTCGCAAACCATTTCAACTCCCCCTCCCATTCCTCAGACGACGTGTCCATCCTGGGCCTTCTGCAATGCCACAGTGATGCCACCTGAAGGCTGCAGGAACAGCAAATCATATTCAGCCTGGGAACCCTGCAGCCCAATGGTATCAATGTGGATTTCACAAGCTTCAAAATTTCCCCACCCCCAACCGCATCCCAAAACCAGCCCAGCTCATCTCCGCCTCCCTAACCTGTCCTTCCTCTCACCTCAAGCCACACCCCCATCTCCTATCTACTAACATCATCCCGCCCCCTTGACCTGTCTGTCCTCCCTGGACTGACTTATCTCCTCCCTACGTCCCCACCTACACTCACCTTTACTGGCTCCATCCCTGGCACTTTGACTTGTCTGTCTCCTCTCCTCTATCCATCCTCTATCCGCCTCCTCCTCTCTCCCTATTTATTTCAGAACCCTCTTCCCCTCCCCCATTTCTGATGAAGGGTTTAGGCCCGAAATGTCAAGCTTTCCTGCTCCTATGATGCTGCTTGGCCTGCTGTGTTCATCCAGCCCCATGCTTGTTATCTTAGTGACTTCAATGGGTTTTTTTCTAATGATTGAGGATAGTTTCGTGGTTACCATCACTGAGACTTGCTTTTCTGAGTATTATTTAAATTCCAGTAACAACATCAAACAAACTAGTATAAAATATTACAACAGGTTCATTCTCACTGTATGTTCATAGCTACCTCAATCTCTTCCACAGGTTACAATTCAGACCCAACAAACTCCATGGCTAACTCTGATTGGACACATTCCTGGAGGTTTAGTCACATGACAACTTTGCATGTGATGCTTAGTCATGTGACATCTGATCACATGACCTTTAAAACTGCAACTGTTTTTCCTCAAGAAAGTTTGACACTTAAATTGTCTTTACTTCTGCTATAATAAATTCCAAAACAAGGTAGGTTCTTGTGAGTAAGGGGAAAGGAAGTGGGTGAAATGTTTTAGGAAGAAGGGGGAAAGAAAAGGGAAGAATTTAAGGTGGGGAAGAGGAGGGGAAAATATTATGGGAGTGGGGGAAAAACAGGGTGGAATATTGAAGGTCTGATGATTTTGACTTTGCAGTGACTAATAGTAATTTACTGATATATTGGTTGCCAACTTCCCAGAAGGTCCTCGAGTTTCCAAGAATTGTGGATTATTCTCCAGGTCACTGCTTCAGTTTTGCTGCACCTTTTTGACTCCAATTGGGAAAGGGAGGTTGATGGTCAGTTAAAAGACATCCCATGAGATAAAATTTATCAGAGTGTGGTTTCTGGGTGCCTGGAGAATGGGGAGTGAGCATAAGAGGACAGAAGGGCACTGAGAAACACACCCAGCAGGAGTTGGCAAACCCGCTCTGGAATCGTTAACAAATAGTAAAATGGCCACATTCTGATATCCTCAACAAACAATGACTCTGTTTCTATGGAATGGATGTAACACCCTTGTATCCTGCTTGTGACTAATAATCATTCAATAACTCAGATTTTGAATCTCTTTCCTAGGGAGAGGAAAGGGGACATTTCATAGTCATACAGCACAGAAACAGACCCTTCAGTCCAACCAGTTTATGCCAACTAAGTTTCTAAAACTAAACTAGTCCTACCTGCCTGTATTTGGCCCGTATCCACCCAAATGTCTTTTAAATGTTGTACCTACGCCTGAATCTACCACTTCCTCTGGTAGTTCATTCCACATACAAACCACCCTCTGTGTGAAACATTTGCCCTTTTTCCTCCCACCTTAAAAAATATGCCCCTCTAGTTTTGAACTGCCCTACTCTTGGTGGGGGGAACCTTTGCTATTCATGTTATCTATGCCCTTCATGATTTTTTTTATAAACCTCTAGAAGGTTACGTGTCAGCTTCCTACGCTCCAGTGGGAAAAAAAGTCCCAGCGTCTCCTTATAATTCAAACCCTCCATTCCTGGCAACATCCATGTAAATCTTTTCTGAACCCCTTCCAATTTAATAATATCCTTTCTATAGCAAGGCAACTAGAACTGGACACAGTATTCCAGAAGAGACCTCACCAGTGTCCTGTACAACCTTCACATGACTTCCCAACTCCAATACTCAATGGTCTGAGCATTGAAAGCAAGCTGATAACCACCCTGTCTACCTGGGATGCAATTTCAAAGAATTATATACCTGAACCTCAGGTCTGTTTGATAACGCTCCCTCGGGTGCCACCATTAACTGTATAAGTCTTGCCCTTTGTTTGTTTTACCAAAATGCAATACCTCACATTTATCTGAATTAAACTCCATCTGCTCCTCCTCAGCCCATTGGCCCAATTGACCAAGATCCCTTTGTAATCTTTAACAACCTTCCTCATTTTTTGATTATACAGCTAATTTACTAACCAGGTCTCAATTCCCATCCAAATCATCTATATAAATGACAAACAACAGTGAACCCAGCACCAGTCCCCGCAGAATACTGGTCACAGGCCTCCAGACTGAAAAACAACTCTCTGCCTTCACACTTTCTCCTACCGCCAAGCCAATTTTGTATTCAAATAGCAAGCTCTCCTGGATCCCATATGACCTAACTTTACAAACCAATCTACCATATGGAGTCTTGTCAAAGGCTTTACTAACATCCATGTAGACAACATCTATCACTCTACCTTCACCTATCTATTTGGTCACGTCCTTGAAACTCAATCAAGTTAGTGAGAGACAGTTTCTCACACATAAAGCCTTGTTGATTTTCTCTGATCAGTCCTTGCCTCTCCAAATGCATATAAATCCTATCTCTCAGAATCCCCTCCAACATCTAACCCACCACACACATCAAACTCACCAGTCTACAGTTCCCAAGCACGACAGTGTGCAGCTGGAGGAACACAGCAGGTCAGGCAGCATCAGAGGAGTAAAAAGAGTCAACATTTCGGGCCTAGACCCTTCATTAGGACTGTGGATCCTGCGCAGAATGAAAAACAGGTCCCTGGGAGAAAGAGGCTCTGAGCTGAGGTAAGGCTGACTGCAGTGTGAGGAGATGCCAGCATGTAGCTGCGAGCATGCAGCTGAGGATCCGCAGAGAAAATTGTTTCTGGAGGCTCTGTATGTACTGTAGGTGGCAGTTGTCACAGTTTGGCCAAATTGGGATGGTCTGAACATTGTTTGGAGTCCATGTGGTATGAGCTGGCTGTGTGGGCAGGTACTGAGAAAGGAGACGTGGCTGTAGTACCAGGTTTGTCTCAGTATGTGGTCAAAGAGTTTTGGGGCGGAGGAGATCACCAGTGGGTTGCAGTGGGATAGAGATCCACTGGGATCTTTCTGGAGGGAGGAGGACAACTACTCCAAGGTCGGCACCCTTGGAGGAGGCTTCGCAGTGGGGTTATAAGTCACCTGGAGATAGCAAGAACTGCAGATGCTGGAGGCAGACTTGATACAGTGTGGAGCTGGAGGAATACAGCAGGTCAGGCAGCAGAGCTGATGTTTCAGATTCATCAGCAGTCCTGATGAAGGGTCTAGGCCCGAAATGTCGACTCTCCTACTCCTCTGCTGCCTGACCTGCCGTGTTCCTCTAGCTCCACACTGTATCAACTCTGACTCCAACATCTGCAGTTCTTGCTATCTCTACAGTCACTGGACTACTCCTTACAGCTTTTCTTAAATAAAGGCACAACATTAGCCACCCTCCAGCCCTCTGACGCCTGTAGATGATACAAATATCTCAGCTAGGTGCCCTGCAACATCCCGAATACTCTTGATCAGGTCCCAGAGATTTATCCACTTTTTTTTTGGAAGTCCAGCACTTTCTCTTCCGTAATGTGGACTCTCTTCAAGACATCAATATTTATTTCCCAGAGTTCCCTAGCCTCCATATCTTTCTCCACAGTAAATACTGATACAAAATATTAATTTAGTATCTCTCCTATCTCCTGTTGTTCAGCACATAGATGACCTTGTTGATCTTTAAAGGGCCCTATTCTCTACCTAGTTGCTGTTTTGTTCTGAATGTATTTGTAAAATCTCTTTGGATTATCATAACCTTATATTGCCGAGGCTATCTAGTATCCCCTTTTTCCCCTCCTGATTTCCCTCTTATAAATGGCTGTACACCCCTTTTGCTCTTCAAGGGATTCACTTAATCCCAGTTGTCTACACCTGACAATATGCCTCCTTATTCTTGACCAGAGCCTCAATATCTTTATTCATCCATTGTTCCCTACCCCTGCCAGCCTTATCCTTCACTCTAACTCTATCAGCCAACAATCCTCTCAGCACCAGGGATCCACAACCAGGGGGTCACAATCTAAGGATATGGGATAGACCGTTTAGGACTGAGATGAGGAGAAATGTCTTCACCCAAAAAGTGAGGATCCTGTGGAATTCTCTGCCATAGACAGCAGTTGAGGCCAGACTTTTAATATTTTCAAGAAGAATTTAAATATAGTTCCTGCGGTAAAGGGATCAAAGGATATGGGAGGAAGCAGGAACAGGGGACTGAGTTGGATGATCAGCCACGCTCATGTTGAATGGGGGAACAGGCTCAAAGGACCAAACGGCCTACTCCTGCTTTTTTCTATATTTCCATTCTTTCCATATGCACCTGTCAGAATGTTATGTTTCAGTAAGATTGCCTCTCGTTTTTCCAGACCTCAATGGATACAGGCCCAGTTGGTTCAATCCTCCTCGAAGATAATTCCCTCTTCCCAAGGGATTACTAGCTTTGGTGTTCCTATGCCTGTGTACGAAGCCTGGGAATCCCATGGATAGTTTTGAGCAGCTCTATTTCCAAACATATGTCCTGCAGCTTTGCTGTGCCTGCCCCTTCTTTAATATTGCTGTATCTGGGGGAGGCAATGGCCTCGTGGTATTATAGCTGGACTGTTAATCCAGAGACCCCAGATAATGTTCTGGGGACCCGGGTTTGAATCCCGCCACAGCAGATGGTAGAATTTGAATTCAATTTTAAAAAAATCTGGAATTAGGAATCTAATGATGACCATGAATCCATTGTCGATTGTTGGAAAAACCCCATCCGGTTCACTAATGTCCTCTAGGGAAGGAAACTGCCATCCTTCCCTGGCTGGTCTACATGTGACTCTAGACTCATAGTAATGTAGTTGATTCAACTGCCCTCTAGACATTTAGGGATGGGCAATAAATGCTGCCTGGCCAGCGATGCCCTAATCCCGTTAATGAATAAAACAAAATTAACATTGTCTCTTGGGCTTCCTTCCACTTCACACCTCTCTGTAGTAAATCCCATCTGCCACATGCAGAAACTGTTTGTTTTTCTTGAGATGTGAGCACAGTATTTGTTGCTCCTCCCTAAATCACCCTGGAACAGAGTGGCTTGCCTGTTAAGAGGGCAGTTAAGAATCAGCCACATCACTGTGAGAAACAGACAGTGCTCGAGCAACTCCACGGGCATCTGTGGAGAGAGAAACTATTAATGTTTCCATTCCTGTGTGACCCTTCTTCAGAACACTACTGGGGATTTGCAGTCACGTGGGCCAGACTGGCTAAGGATGGCAGATTTCCCTCCCTAAAGGGGCATTAGTGAACCAGGTGGGTCTTTTACAGCAGTATTTCGTCATCATTACTGTGATTGGATTTCGGATTCAGATTATTTTAATTTAATTTAAATTCTACCGACTGTCATGGTGGCGGTTTGAACCCATGTGCCCAGAGCATTAGCCTCAGTCTGTGACACTTCTACGATGCCATCATTCCCCCTCCCTGTATACAAGCATCGTTCCAGGAATAGAGTCATAGAGGTATACAACATGGAAACAGGACCTTCAGCCCAACTTGCCCATGCCACCCAAGTGAGAGACTTCAGATACATGGGTAAGATTGCAGAGGAGAAGGTGGTATCTGAGCTCCTCAAAACCGTAGGTGGCCTGGACCCTGGGGATGTAGAGAAACTGAGGGTGCCAGTTTTAAGGTAAATGATGAAGATGCAAACAACAAAAACAGATATTGCTGAAAAACTCTAAGTATGGCAGCATCTGTGGAAGGAGCAGAGTTAATGTTTTTGGGTGTAGTGACCTTTCTTTGAAACATTAACTCTGTTTCTCTCTCCACAAACACAGACCTCTTGACTTTTTTCAGCAATTTCAGTTTATGTTTCTGACAACAGGCATCTGGAGATCTTTGGCTTGTTTTTTGGACGAAAGCTGCAAACTTTGTTCACATGGCGTGTGTCTGGAATTCAACGGTCAATTTAGTCTCTGTCTTCAGTAAAGAACCAGGTAGTTGTGCAGAGAGATGGTGAGCAGGGCTGATGGAGGGGGGCTGGGGAGCATGGACTGGCAGAGTTGCTCTGACAAAGAGCCAGCAAATGCACAATGTGCAGAATGGCCCCTTTCTGCGCTGTGGCTAGCCGATACCCTGTTTCTCCTGAAGTCTGTCGCTATTGTCCTTGCTGTTTGCCAGGTTGTAGAATTTTTTTTTTTGTTGCTTGCAAATTTGGGAGTGAAACACACAGGTGTACTATCCAGCATCCCAGTTCACTAATACACATCCACCCACAAAAAGGCAAGGCCACTGTCGAAGTACGCTGGCACTGGATGAGCAGCTAAATGAGGCGCTGATCGCTCACACTGACACCAGACCTCAGGCCTGCCATTCTTTGTAAAGTGCAGTGCCCACAAACCTCCGTAGACCAGTTGAGGCCTAACCAGGGACGTCTAAAGGGTCAACACAACTTGCCTGCTTTTATGCTCCTGCTGGCCCCTCTCTCCTTCAGCCACCTCCTTCCAACCAACCCAACACCCCCGAAAAATCAATCAAACGTTTTAAAACCTTGCCTGCACAGGCTGTGTGGAAATCTGAAATCTCTCCGAATGCAGCAGCGAGACTGAAGTTTTTTATACAACGGGGGGGGGGGATTTACCGAGGGGCTGAATGGGGGCAAAGGTGGGGATGAATATTGGGGTGGATTCAGGCTGGAGGGGCTGAATGGCCCCAGCGTTCATTCAAACGAAAGGATTTTTTTTTTGTTTGGTTGTTACTGAAATGTACAGCCTGGAGGAGGAGGAGAGGGGGGGGGGGGTTGAGGGTGGGATAGTCCTGCTGCTTATCATTGCAGGAGCTGGGATTAGCACTGACCGGGAGGAAGAAGCTGAACCGAGCTGCTTTTGCGGTGACTCACCCGGGGACAGGGGCTCCCGGAGGCTGCAGTCTGCGCGATGTAGCAAGACGGGAGAGGCTGAGGGATACAGACAGAGGGGAAAACGGGGGAGTCCAGGCAGGCAGAGACACGCCTCCCAGCAGCATCAGCATCGGAGTAAAAGGGGAGGGAATCACACAGTGCAATCGGCAAGCACCTGCATTGACGTAGCGCCTGGCACCACCTTACGTCCACCCTGCCCCCAACTCCCTCTCCCGGAGCTTTTGGCAGCCAGAGCCTTGGGACTAGATCTCCCCCGGGGTCATAGAGTCTTCACACCACACCAGGTTATAGTCCGACAGGTTGATTTGAAAACACACAAGCTTTTGAGGCTCCAAAAGCTTCTGTTTTCAACTGAACCTGTTCGATTATAACCTGGTGTGGTGTGATTTCTGACCTTGCCCACCCCAGTCCAGCACCAGCACCTCTACATCATTGAGTCATACAGCATGGAAACAGGCCCTTGGTCCCACCCGTCCATTCGGACCAAGATTTCTTAAATTATACAAGTCCCATTTGTCAGCATTTGGCCCATATCCTTCTAACCCCTCCCTATTCATGTACCCATCTTTTTAAATGTTGTAATTCCAACCGCCTCCACCACTTCCTCTCACAGCTCTCCTACCCTCTGTGTGGAAAATGTTGCCCCTCGGATCCTTTTTATTAAATCTTTCCCCTCTCCCTTAAACCTGTGCCGTGTAGTTTTGGACTCCCCTACCCTGGGAAGAAAGACCTTGTCTATTCACTATCCATGCCCCTCCTGATTTTATAAACCTCTATAAGGTCACTCCTCAGCCTCTGATGTTCTAGGGAAAATAGCCCCAGCCTATTCAGGCTCTGCCTATAGCTCAAATTCTCCTACCCTGGCAACATCCTTGTAAATCTTTTCTGAACCCTTTCAAATTTCACAGCATCCTTCCTACAGCAGGGCAACCAGAACAGAACGCAGTATTCCAAAAGTGGCCTAACCAATGTCCTGTACAGCCGCAGCATGACCCTCCCAACTCCCGTACTCAACGCACTGACCAATAAATGCCACCTTCACCGCCCTGTCTACCTGCGACTCCACCTTCAAGGAACTATGAACCTGTGCCCCAAGGTCTCTTTGTTCAGCAACATAGAACATAGGAGCAGGAGTCGGCCATTTGGCCCTTCAAGCCTGCTGCACCATTCAATGCAATCCTGGCTGATCATCCAACTCTGGTCCTGCTTTCTCTCCCATACACTTTGATCCCTGTAGCCGTCTTGAAAACATTCAATGTTTTGGATTCATTCACTTTCTGTGGCAGGGAATTCCATGGGCTCCCCACTCTCTGGGTGAAGACATGCCTCTTATCTCAGTCCTACGAGGATTGCAACAATTTGAGATGATAGTTTTACACGACCTGTTTAGATGCCCTGGGAGAAAGGAAAAAAACAATAACATCTGTGAAGGACACATACTGGTCTGACTTGTTTTATCTCCCTCTGCAGTGTCCCCCATAGGTACTATTTCCTACATTTTCAGTATATACATTCTCAAGTGTTAGTAATTTTCTAACCTTTTCCTCTCAGCAATGTTACGACACACCTCTGGAGCAGGTAGGGCTTGAACCTGAGCCTGCTGGCACAGAAGTAGGGACACTACTGCACCACAAGCTTATTGGCGATACGTGATGGTAGCTCACTGGCATCATCTCAAATGGGGAAGGGTAATAAATTTCCCAGCCTAGCTGGCAACCTCCAAATCCTGTAAACGTCCATTCCTTCACTCGTGCTGGGTCCAAATCCTGGAATCCCTCCCTGATGAGCACTGCGGGTCTGTACCCCTGCTGCCCACTCCACCTTCAATGTCTGCAGTGGTTCAAGAAGGTGCTTGGCAACGGGCAGTCAATGCCCAGCTTTGTCTGCAATGTGAATGAATTTTTCAAAAGGAAGCGAGGAACCAAAATGCTGCTGGAAATCATGAAAGAATCACAGATATGTTTCAACAGAGAAGGTGGCCATTCAGCCCATCTGCACCAGCTCTTCAAATGAGCATCATTACTTAGTACCAATTTTCTCCTTTTTGCCTCATATCCTTCTGCAATGTTTCCATTTAAATATACATCAAATGCCCTTCTGTGTGGAGCGACTGCAGACTATAGGACTATCTTTTAACTTTTTATTTCTTTATTTCCCGAATGTATCCTATGAAGAACTGTAATGTAGAACTTTCAGCTTTGATTATTTATTTCTTTAATTTTTTACCTAATCTATTTGTGTCTAAGATTTGCAACCACGTCCTTTGTACCTAAGGTTGTGCCTTATGTGGTGAAATTGTACACTTTTCACTGTACTCTTGTACTTCTGTACCTGAGTACCTGTGACCGTAAAACCTAATTGTAAATTCTGAATGCCTCAATTGAACCTACCTCCACCATATTTCCAGGCAGTGCGTTTCAAACGCACAAAGTCTGGAAGAGCCCCACAGTCTGGCAGCTCAGTGGAAAGAGAGAGAAAAACAGTTAACATCTCTAGTTGAAGACCCTTCATCAGAACCGTGGTGACCCATTTGGAGTGTGGGAACTCTCTCAGCCAGTTTACACACTCCTGCCAATGGCAACCTGATGTTTGGTGTTGGTTGACCAGGTCGTCATGGTGAATTTACACTTACACCTCCAACCTCTACCCCTACCCTTGGCTTGGCGTTAGTGTCACTTGTGCTGTCCCACCCATGAGAGTGGTGGGGTCTTCAGTTTAAAATCTTGGTGAAAGGCAGCTTCTCCGACCCGCAAGAGTTAACACTGAGTGTCGGCCTGGACGCTGGGGCCCAAGCTCCTAAAGTGAGACTTGAACCCAGAGCCTTCTCAGTGAGAATAAGGAGTGTTACCCACTGCACTGTGTGTGTGTGTGTGTGTGTGTGTGTGTGTCTGTCTGTCTGTCTGTCTGTCTGACGTAGAATCAGAAAACTCCAAAGCTGGAACTGAGGGGTAATTTTTTCACACAGAGTGGTCCATGTATGGAATGAGCTGCCAGAGGAAGCGGTGGAGGTTGGTACAATTATATTTAAAAGGCATCTGGGTGGGTACATGAGTAGGAAGGGTTTAGAGGGATATGGGCCAAATGTGACTAGGTTAATTTAGGATATCTAGCTGGCGAGGATGTGTTGGACTGGAATGAAAATGGCACCAAGGGCACTCGATGGCCAGACTGAAGTGGGGGGAGGGGGTGTTGGTGCATATCTACAGATGGTGGGCTTTCTCGGTGACTGACAGTGACTGGGATTGTGTGTGAACAGTTGGCCTCACTGGTATGTAAGGTGCGTAAACCATGGGCATGCTGCAGCTTTGGCCATCTCTATGTATGTCACTGTCACTGCTGGAAATCTTCCTGACACTGATATTTCCCCACGTGCGTACAACTGTACGGGAGCCAATATTGAAGGCAGGAGGGCTAAGGTGACAGAATGACCCCATGTCACATACACACATTGCTGCTCCTGCTTCCACACACTGGATTTGGTGCTCAGCACGCACCCACAGCCTGGTTAATGGCCGAGGAGTGATGACCCACTGGGTCCTACACAGAGACACCACCCACATGAGCAGTGTTTACGAAGCATTTCTGATCTGTGCAGCATTGTCAACCGTGCCCTCCTCTTGCTGTGCCACCCTGAGATGCCCCATCCTGCATTCAGGTGCAAGGTGCCTGTTTGGCAGTGCAGCTCACTGGCCCTGGAGGTCTGATAGGCCTACCCCGTATGGGTCAGCTATGCCGAGCTGCCTGGCCAGCAGCGAGTTAACCTTCTTAGGCCTGAGTTTCCAAGGGTTGGAGGGAGCCACACTGAGAGCCCTGGCACCTCCAGAGTGTCGTGTGCCGAGAGGTTTGTGTGTGTGTGTCTCCTGGCACTGGCCTGTCTCTTAGTGAGAAAGGAGGGGGGTGGTGCCTGATCAGGGGTCAATGTCCTCACTGCAGCCTGCTGTTGTGACTTCCCTAAGGCCCCCAGTGGCAGGGGCTGTGCACTGCAGAGTCTCCAGCATCTCCTAACACACAGGGCTGGACTCCCCACCCCTGGTTTCGATGACCCTCTCTCCAAACCACTTTGGCCTGGAGCCCATCCTCCATTGTGGACGAGTGTGACAACAGTGCAGGGAAGCTTGTCAATCTGTCCGGGAAGTGCCACTGTACTGGAGTTTGTAAACGTTAGGATACTGACTTCATTCCTCATTCCAACTCCTTCCACTCATGCAACATGAAGGAAACTGTCACAGGTCCAGATTTACAGGGTGGTTCACTGTAAGGTGATGTTGCCCCTTCTGGTTCTTTGAATCTCCCCCATGTTAGTCTGCTGTGCCAGTCTGCCCTACTGAGAGGTGGTCCATTAGAATGTACTTTCCCTTCTGCAGCAACATTCACGATATGACATCCTACCAATTACTCAAGATACTGTTGTGGTTCAACTTGCCAAACCAGCAGGACACTTGGGTATGGGTTATATTGCTGTCTCCTGTGTACACTTGAATTAACAGTCATAAAGATGAGCGGCAATGTGGCTCAGTGGTTAGTACTGCTGCCTCACAGCGCCAGGGACCCAGGTTTGATTCCACCTTCAGGCAACTGTGTGGAGTTTGCACGTTCTCCCTGTGTCTGCATGGGTTTCCTCCAGCTGCTTCAGTTTCTTCCCACAGTCCAAAGGTGTGGAGGTTAGGTGGATTGGCAATGCTAAATTGTCCATAGTGTCCAGGGATGTGTAGGTTGGGTGGGTTAGCCATGGGAAATGTGGGATTACAGGGATAAGATGGGTCTGGATGGGACGCTCTTTGAAGGGTTGGTGCAAACTCAATGGGCTGAATGGCCTCTAACTGCACTGTAGGGATTCTGATCCTTCGGTGAACATTCTGAGGTTGATGTCTGGCAAAACCCCACAAATTCTCATCCCTTATACACCTCCGGTCGTGTACACAATTTCAAATCTGATTGATTTACTACCATGTATAAAAACTGGATGTCCCTCATTTCCCCTCACATGTACAACAGGCACTGTTCAGTCCACCCAAAGGCCTCCCCTTATCTTGCTGCTTGTGCTGTCTGAGTTGTGTCCTTGTTTCTGTCACTCGCTTGCTGGCCTACCTCTTTTCCATCCTGCCTAGAGTACACCTGCTAATCTCCTGTTGTTCTTGCATTTATTTTACTAAAACATTTTTGAAGTGAAACTATATTTAATCCTTTCGAGCTTTTAGTCATTCACCCAATCCCAGAATGCTTACTGTGTGCCTGGCAAAACCAGTTTCCTGAAATTCATTGCCAGGGTCTTTTTTTGCTCAAGAATCCAGGCTGGCGCTCCCAGTGGTGGATTGAGGGACTGCTGCTCTGGTTCCATCTTTCCATCTTTCAGAGGGAGTTTTAACCAGGGCATCATCTGGCCCCTCATGACATAGAAGATCCTGTGGGATTTTTTCTAAAAGATCCAGAAATTTTCACCATGGCCTAGCCAATGTTTACCTCTCGATAACCAACACTACAGATTACGTTATCCCAGTGCTGTGAGTTGAGAGGGTTGGCTTATGAGGAGATGTTGAGTAGACTGGGAATATACACACTGGAATTTGGAAAAATGAGGGGAGGAGTCATTTAGAAACACATAAAATTATGAAGGGAATGGATAAGAAAGAAGCAGGGAGACTAGCTGCAGAAGAGGGATTGTTCCACATATCCTACAAAGAGGCAGGCATAGCTTGGGCCCATGCAGGTACCCATGGCCACCCCCTTTGTCTGTAGGAAGTGGGAGGAATTGAAGGAGAAGTTGTTAAGGGTGAGGACGAGTTTGGCTAAGCGGACGAGGGTGTCAGTGAAGGGGGAACTGGTCGGGCCTGCAGGACAGGAAGAAGCGGAGGGCCTTTAGGCCATCTGCATGGGGAATGCAAGTATATAGGGACTGGACATCCATGGTGAAGCTGAGGTGTTGAGGACCAGGGAATCGGAAGTTTTGGAGGAGGTGGAGGGCGTGTATGGTGTCACGGATGTAGGTGGGGAGTTCCTGGACCAAGGGGGAGAAAATGGAGTCAAGATAAGTGGAGATAAGTTCGGTGGAGCAGGAGCAGGCGGAGTCAATGGGTCGACCAGGGCAGCTGGGTTTGTGAATTTTGAGAAGGAGATAGAAACGGGCGGTGCGGGGTTGGGGAACGATGAGGTTGGAGGCTGTGGGTGGGAGGTCACCTGAGGTGATGGGGTTGTGGATTGTCTGGGAGATGATGTTTTGGTGGTCAGGGGTGGGGTCATGATCGCGGGGACAGTAGGAGGAGGTGTCAGAGAGCTGGCGCCTGGCCTCAGCAATGTAGAGGTCAGTGCGCCATACTACAACTGCGCCACCCTTGTCTGCGGGTTTTATAGTGAGGTTAGGCTTGGAGCAGAGGGCTGCATGTTCTGTGGGGGAGAGATTGAAGTGGGTGAGAGGGGTGGAGAGTTTGAAGCAATTGATGTCTTGACGGCAGTTGGAGGGAGAGCTAGACCTCTGGCTTGGGTGCCAGGCCTTCCCACTCCAAGCTGCACGTACACTTGGGTTTAAGGAAGGCTTCACTGTCATTTCCAAGGAGACTGATCTCATCGAGAAACAAGTGTTTCAGATCATTTTAAAAGTCAGGAGTCTGACCTTTTTTTTTATTATGCAGAGTACATGGGGAGTGCAGAACCCCAGATTAATGTTTGGGGAACAGGGTTTTGAATCCCACCATGGCAGATGGTGAAATTTGAATTCAATTTTTTTTTAAAATCTGGAATATAAAGCTAGCCTCAGGTGCCATGTAACTTCTGTCAGTTAACACAATACCTCACCCGGGTCACTAATATGCTTTAGGGAATGAAATCTGCCATCCTTATCCTGGTCTGGCCTACACGTGACTCAGGAATGTGGTTAACTCCTAAATGCCACCTAGGGATAGGTAATGAATGCTAGCCTAGAGAATGACACCCACATTCCCAAAAATGAAATTTTAAAAATCTTTCAACTCAGGAGTAGGGTCAGAGGACTGGACAATTGCGAATGTAACAAATGTAACAGTATGGAGCTGGATGAACACAGCAGGCCAGGCAGCATCAGAGGAGCAGGAAAGCTGACATTTCGGGTCAGGACCCTTCTTCAGAAAATGAGTCCCAATCTGAAACGTCAGCCTTCCTGCTCCTCTGATGCTGCCTGGCCTGCTGTGCTCCTCCAGCTCCACACTGTGTTATCTCCGACTCCAGCATCGGCAGTTCTTACCATCTCTAACAAATCTAACAGCCTTGTTCAAAAAAGGATTTGTGAGGATAAGCCGAGCAATTAAAGACCAGACGTTTAACTTAAGTGGTGGGGAAACATCTTGGAATAATTGAGATTGGAATTAATAGTCCCATGAAAAGATGTGGGTTAGTAAGCAAGAGCCACCATGGATATCAAAGGCAATGTTGGGTTAACTAACTAGCTAGAGGTTTTTTTAACAAAAACAAAGTTTCTGGAAAGTCTCAGCAGGTTTGGCAGCATCTGTGGAGGAGAAAACACAGTTAACGTTTCGGGTCCAGTGACCCTTCCTCAGAATGGTTCTGAGGAAGAGTCACCAGACCCTAAACGTTAACTGTGTTTTCTCCTCCACAGATGTTGCCAGACCTGCTGAGCTTTTCCAGCAACTCTGTTTTTGTTCCTGATTTACAGCATCCGCAATTCTTTCAGTTTCTATTAGAGGTTTTTTAAAGTGTGTTGATGAGTGTAATGCTTCTGATGTTGTGTGGGTAGAATTATTCAATATAGTTGTTAAATCTGCTTGGGAACGTAAAGGTCATTGGTATAAAAAGGGTAGTATTCACGTGGATTCAGAATTGGCTGACAGATCAGAAACAATAATGATTAATGGATTTTTTTTGGGCTGGAGGCAGGTTTGTAGTGGAGCTCCTCCCGGGGTCAGAATTGGGACCTTTAGCTGTTCCTGATATATTAATGATCTAGATTTTTGTGTGCAGGGGACAATTTCAAAGTTTGCAGATGACACACAACTAGGAAGTGTTGTAACCTATGAGGAGGATGGTGTTGAACCAAAGAAGGATGTTGACAAATTGGTGGATTGGGAAGAGAGGTGGCAGATGGGATGCAGTAAAGTGTGAGGTGATGCCCTTTGGTATATAGAACATGAAGAGATAGCATAAAACAAAGGGTTTATTCTAAAGATTGCTGAGGAACAGAGAGGCCTGGGTGTATATGTGCCTAAGTCATCAACTGTGACATTAATAGGTGAAGTAAGCAGTTAATGAGGATACTTGTTAGATTTCAGCTGGAGGACTGCGTATGGTTATGTTTTAGGAACAATGTGAATGCACTGCCGAGAGTGCAGAAAAGGCTAATAAGAATGGCTCCAGAGGTGGGAAAGTTCAGCTATGAATATAGACTAGAGAAGTTGGGACTGTTTTCCTTAGAGGAGATTTGATGGAAATTTTCAAAATTGTGTGGGCTTTGGACAGAGTATATGGTGCGCTAAACTATTCTCTCTCACAATAGGATCACAAATGAGAAGACACGGATACAATGTAATTTGGAAAAGGAGTGAATGTGTTGGGAAAAATCTTTTTTCACACAGTGAGTTGTTAGGGTCTGGAATGCGCTGCCTGGGAATGTGACGGAGTCTGAGTCAATGAGGCATTCAAGAGGATATTCGAGTAGAAATAATAGCAGGGTGTTGGGGAAAAGGCAGGAGATTAAAAAAAAATTGCCAATCACTCGTGGCTGCTGGGGCAGTATTTATTGTCCATCCGTAATTGCCCTTGCGAAGAGTTAGGACTCAGCGACATTTGCTGTGGTTCTGGAATAAGAATGAGAGATTTCCATTCTAAAGATTTTTAGTGACCCAGATGGGACTAGCTTTACATTCTGGACTTTTCTAAATTGAACTAGAATTCCAGGATTTTAACCCAGCATTTGAGCCTGTGAGCCCAGACTATTTGCCTAGGCCTCTGGATCAACTAGTCCAGTTGCGTTACTACAATGTAATCATTATTAGGGCTAAAGGGCATGGGGGAGAAAGGAACGGAGATCTGATCAGCTACCATCATATTGAATGGTGGAGCAGCTCAAAGGGCCAAATGGCCTATTCCTATTTTGTACATTTACTTTGACATTAATATGCAATGCTGGTGCAACTGAAGCAGTAACTTGACTATGTTAGTCTTTCAGAAGATTTCCCTTTCGGTCACTTTTATTCTTGCCTGCAGCACTGGAGTGTGAGCCCGGAGTGTCTGCTCAAGTCACTGCCCCCAGCAGAGGAGGCTAACAGCACTCAGGGTTGGAGTGTAATTAATTGAGTTGGGACGGACACTGATTCCTGTGAGCACCTCTCTGTTCATTCCCATCGTCCTGGGCATTGCTGATGGTCCAGATGGAAAGTGAAATGCTCTTGGCAAGCCCCTCCTTTGGTGGGACCTTCTGTGGAGAGTGCTGTTCTCCACACACATGCGCACACACGCAGCCCCTGTTGACCCCCTCACCCGAACACCAAACTGTGCAGAGCTTCCACAACAAAAACAGAAATTGCTGGAAAAGCTCAATAGGTCTGGCAGCATCTGTGGAGAGAAACCAGAGTTAACGTTTAGCGTCCAGTGATCCTTTCTAATAACTGACGGTAGCTAGGAATATGTCGTTTATTTAAGTAGAAGATAGGGTGGGAAGTGGAGGGTGGGGTAAGGAATAAATGATAGATGGGGATAGAACCCAAAGAGACAGAACAACAGTCGGACAGACAAAGGAGCGGGGGAATGAATAGCTATTAGTGGACGATTAGTCGCTAATGATGGGTGGAGTATAATAGCAGACTATGTGAGGCCTGGTGTGTGGGGTCTGGAGTAGGGCATAGGGAGAAGGTGCCCCAAGCCCTAAAATTGTTGAGCTCAATATGGAATCTAGAAATCTGTAGAATTCCCAAGTGGAAAACTGAGGTGCTGTTTTTCCAGCTTGCACTGAGCTGCGCTGGGGCACTGCAGCAAGCCAGAGACAGAAATACTAGTCAGGGAACTGGAAGCTCAGGGCCTTTTTGCAGGCAGAGTTTCCCCTGTCCCCAGCCTCTGCTCCCTTTTGGTGTTGCAGACCCAGATAGCCTGCGTTGATAGCCCTCTTGATGATGTGTGAGCGGTCAAATGTTTGATCCTCTCTGAGGCTAACAGTCTCTCACAGACACTGCACCCCAATAGCTCACTCTCCGGTCGCAGGAATTAGTCAAAAGCAGTTCATCCTCTAGCCCAGAGGAGACAGTAACATTGTGGTAATATATCCAGAGGATATGGGCTAATGCTCCGGGAATGTGGGTTCAAATTGCACTGAGGTGGATTTTTAAATTCAATTAATGCACTGAAAATGTCTGGTATTTAAAACGAATAACGGAGTCCATGGCAACTGTCTACTCTGAATCGATTATGGATTGTTTAACCATCTGGTTCTTTAGGGATGGAAATCTGCCATCCTTACCTGGTCTGGCCTACATGTGACTCCTGACCCGCATGCAACATGGCTGACTCTTAAGCACCTTCCAAAATGGTTCAACAACCCATTCAATTCCCAGGCAATGAAGGCCACCTTTCTCAGTGCGACACCCACAGCTCTGGATGTGCAAACAGCGCTGGTTGGGGAGATCTCTCACCCAACTGGGCTCCTATCCAACTGAAGTTGGTTCACCCAGATGTTCAGCAGAACTGCAGGGCTGAGGTTCCCATGGTGCCCCAGACTGCTGCTGATGTTTCTGAGGCATGGTGCACCTTCCTGTTGATTGGATATCTGTAAAACACTGGTCCTGCAGAGCGAATTTCATGGGGTCATGTTTTTAACCCGAGAATCTTTGTTTCACCCCAACCAGAATCAGAGAATCATTCTGGCACAGGAGGAGGCCATTCGGCCCAACATGCCTGCACTGGTTCTATTCCCTTTGTGTCAATCTCCATAACCCTGTACACCATTTCAATCCAACTAACCATCCAATGCCCAGCTCTAGGCCTCTAGCCTTGAATGTCAGACAGTGGGAGAGATTAAATGACACAAAGATGTGATGGAACAAAAAGCAAAGGGAATGGTAACGGTTGTAGAGAAATGACAAAGCTTTGATCCAGCATGAGGTGTTAATGACAGAACAATAAAAAGCTCTGTCTGAGAGGTAACAAGACTATAAACCAAGACTGGACTGGGCAAAGGAGAAGGAAGAAAAAAAATCAAAACACAGGATAGAGTTCACAGCCTGAAATGGTTGAACCCAAATTTTAGTCCAGAGGCTTGTAAAATGCCTCATTGAGAGATTATTTAATATTCAGCTTCTCTAGTCATTGTGGTTGCCTTCGATGAAGGGTTTTTCCCCCACTCTCTCGAGTGACATTTTGGAATTGATTCTGTTTTACATCCAGTGCTGAAGGGGCAACCAGTGGTCCTAGGGATGCAGCTGTAGTTCAGCCACCAGTGATGTTATTAGGCAAGTGATTGTTTGAATCAATAACAACTCTCTCACTCTTCTTGTACAGACGCTGTGGAGTCTTGACATGCACAGAGACACGAATCTGTCCTTGCGTTTTGCTGACCGCCCCCTGTGGGATTACTGGGTCGCAGAATCTGAGGACAGCATTGCTCGGTCCCTGTTGAGAATTCCCGATGGACAGCAGTGTGACATCTGTGCCCCATCCCTCGAGAGACGTATCAAGTGAGTATGGCAGGCAATGGTTACCGTCGACTCTGGGGCATCAGTTGCTCAGATGCCCCCCCTTGCCACATAGTGCACGTGACCCTTGGGCACTGGCCTCATTGCCAGAAGGAGAAACAAAGAGCATCGGTCTGATTGTTCCATTATTAAAAGGCTAGCACTAGTGGTAGAGTTTCTGGAATATTCAGTCCACTCATATGCTTCTCCGTACCACAACATTCCCCATAGCCAGTCCTTGGGCTTCTGTCCTGCTCTGCCTGTAGTTTTCTCTCCCTCTTAACTCTGCCCACACAGTGCTATTTAAACCCAGAGAGGAGTATCTCTGTGACATCATCACAAGGATGCTTCAGGATCCTAATGCCTCGACACAACAAGGGGGTTGGCGCCAGTGATACCCGGGTGATTCTAAGGGATCAGCGAGATCGATCCAGAATGCAAAGTCAGTCTTTTGTTACAGTGAGGTCTTGGAAATGTGAAGAATCTCCCACACCTGTGGGTTTCAGAGAGTCTGTGTCATTTTCTGGGAATTTATGGCCTTAGGAGATTTAAGTACCATCACATTAACAGGTTGGGCAGGAGGGAGGAAGATTTAACCATTCCTTAGATTTCCTGCTGCCATTGGGAAAGGGACGGGTGGGGAGGATTCTAAGAAGGGAATGTGTTTGAACAAGGGTCTCTGCCACAGGAATATCAGAATTACTGGAATTGTTCTCCTCTGTCTCCTACAGGATGGAGCAGTCCTGGCAGTTGTGGCAGGAATTCCTGGATGACTATTCCCGGTTCAATGACTGGATGCACTGGGCTGAAGCCCTAGCCAAGGAGCCCCTCTCTTCCCAGGTTCTGTACTCCGAGGCTAAGGAAGAGCTGAAGAGGTTTGAGGTGAGCGAACTCAGCTCGAATCCAGCCCTGGTGGTGGGTAAAGGCTGGTCAACCCATTAATCCTGAACCACTGGTGTTTGGTCACCAAGTGCTATAATAGTCTTGATGTGCAGCTTTGGGCTCTATCCAGGGTGTGCTGTGAGGAGGAAATCTAGGTCCCAGTTCTTCTGATGTGGGTCCGAATCTCAACTTCCAATCCAGATCAGACCAGAATTTGCCAACTTACCTTCCCAGGGTTTCTCAGGCCAGGGTTGGTCACAGTCCAGAAAACCACGTGGATCGTGTTGGAGGGAATCTGTCCCCTGTTTGTTTTTTTTACAGCATTAGCTGCTGTGTTCCAGATTAAAGGCCTCAGACCCCATCCCCCACTCTCAACAACTGAGAGGGCACCTGTGTCAGGATTGGGGGTGAGCGGGTACAGGGGCAGTGGGGGAGGGCAGGGGTGAGGGGTCTGGGTTGGTGGGGTGGGTCAGTTAAGTGGGTGAGGGGTTACTGGGGTGTTCGGGTAAGTGGGTGAGGGGTTACTGGGGGGCAGTCGGGTAAGTGGGTGAGGGGTTACTGGCGGGGTTTGGGTAAGTGGGTGAGGGATAACTGGGGGGGGTCGGGTAAGTGGGTGAGAGGTTACTGGGGGGGTTCAGGTAAGTGGGTGAGGGGTTACTCGGGGGGGG
>JAHRHZ010000092.1:4101472-4140302 GCA_024137785.1 Ginglymostoma cirratum | reverse complement strand
GGGTAAGTGGGTGAGGGGTTACTGGGGGGGTTACGGGTAAGTGGGTGAGGGGTTACTGGGGGGGTTACGGGTAAGTGGGTGAGGGGTTACTGGGGGGGGGTTCGGGTAAGTGGGTGAGGGGTTGCTGGGGGGGGGCGGTGGGGTAAGTGGGTGAGGGCTTACTGGGGGGGTGGGTTTTGGCTAAGTGGGTGAGGGGATCAGATGGCTGGTGGTTCGGGTCGGTGTGGGGTATTGGGGTCGGTTTTACCTGAGCTGCAGTGTTTGGTGCAAGTGGACCTGCAGGTTGGAGGAGATCAGGTCAGTTGTTCTGGCTGGGGTGGTGTTACAGTGAGTAATCGAGAGGGTCAGTTAAAGTGGGAGACCTGGACATGTAATTTGTTTATTTAAGACACATCTCACTGTAGCTTCATCTTGCCTCAAGACTGCAAGATTGTCTGACAAGTCATCATCTCCTGTGCTATCGGCAGGGCATTGTTAATATATCCCATGATCTGGCTTTCCCCTTATCCTACAAGTACCATTCAGTCACTTTGGCTCTCATAGAATTCCCACTGTGTGGAAGCAGACCATTCAGCCCATCAGTCCACACTGACCCTCTGAAGAGGATCTCACCCAGATCTCTGTAACCCTGCATTTCGCATGGCCAATCAACCTAACATGCACATCTTTCGACTGTGGGAGGAAACCGGAGCACCTGGAAGAAACCCATGCGGACACATGGAGAATGTGTAAACTCCACACGGATAGGTGCCCGAGGTTGGAATCGAACCCAGGCCCCTGAAGCTGTGATGCAGCAGTGCTAAACCACTGAGCCACGTGCCGCCATTATCTGTTTTGTCTAATCTCCTTGTCACAAATTTGGTCATTGCAGACCTGGTGGACAGGAAGTGAGTTTGTGTTCGAAGTGGACTAGAGGTGATGAAGGGTAATCTTAACTCTCTGTTATTCTCTCTCTCTTTCCCCACAGAAGCTTCTGAGTTTCTCCAGCCATTTCTGTTTGTAAAATGTTGGATTTCATGCATCTGCTGCTTTTGCAAAATGATGTTTTACCTTCAGAGGGGGGGAAAATATGACAGGTTTTAAAATTTATTTAAAAGCAAAATGTGACATGTCAGCACAGGTCCAAACTGCAATTTCATTTTCAGGCATAGATGACAATTTCATTGTTTTCTGTTGGTTTCGTTTCACAAAAAGCTCTTTTGGGACGTACAACCACTTTCTCAAAACAGCCAGGGTTTGTTTCACTGAGGTTCTGCAAAAGCTGTATCCTTAAACTGCGACCATAAACTGAGTGCTCTGATTCTGTGACTCCCTGAGCTGATCTCCAATAATCTCACCAAGGCTGAGGGCTTTCCTCAGCCCCAGGACTTGGAACTAACTATGGGTTTTCTTTCTGGTTGGGAATAGTGTCTTCGGAAACGGACGGAAGAGCACATGATCCAGTTGGAGTCAATAAATATACGTTACAGGCGGCTGGCCAGGGAACAGGGCATCAGATTGGCCAGCAAGCTGAAAGGAACGGTGCATGATGGGAACCAGAGGTGGGATAACCTCTTGAGAAGAGTTGGCATCATCTGCAAAAGGCTAAAGGTATTTGACTGCTCCCTGTTAAACCCCCTGGAGGTGGTTTGGCTGCTTCCACTGTCTGTCCCTGGAGAGATAAAAGTTCAGAGGAGATCTAATTGAGGTTTTCAAAATCATGAGTGGGCTGGACAGAGTAGGTAGGGAGAAGCTGTTCCCACCTGTAAAAGAATGAGGGGGGCACAAATAAAAGTGATGTGCCAATCAGGCAAGGGTGATGTAAGAAAGAACTTTAACTCTCAGTGAGTAGTTAAAATGGACTGGAATGCACTGCCTGGAAATGTGGGAGGAGGCAGGTTCAATCAAGATATTCAAGGGTATTGGATTTGTTTTTGGACTGGGATAGTAATGGTGTGTGGGAATATGAAGAGGGTGAAGGCAGGAGATTAGGACTAGGTAATAAAGGTGGTATAGGTACAATGTGCTGAATGGCCTTCTGCAGCGTAACAGTGATTGTCATAGCATGGGATGTTGACATCACTGGTAGGGCTAATGTTTATTGTCCATCTCTAATTGTGCATTGGGAAGGTAGTGGTGAGCTACCTCCTTGAACCACTGCAGTCCATGTGCTGTAGGTTGACCCACAATGCTGTCGGTGAGGGAGTACAGGGAACAGGGATATAGTTCCAAGTCAGGAATGATGTGTGGCTCGGAGTTGGACATGCAGTTAATAACATGAGGGCACGTTGACACCAACAGCCAGAAGGATGGAATCACTTGTACTGGAGAGCTCCATTACACACATTCTGTACGTCAATAAGAGTTTCAGACAATGGTTGCTCCAGATCAGGCAGAGAGCTAGAGGCAGCATGTGGAGACCAGACCAGTAAGGAGTCAGGGAGCCATCTCTCAGCAGGACAGAACACAAACCCAAGTCCCCGAATTTGTGACAGCCTAGCCCATGTCAACAAAGGGGCAGCAAGGTCAGACTGAGCATAGACACTCTCTCTGCAGGGGTGGTGAGACTTTAACACCACTTCATTGACCGGAAAGCATTACGTGGAATTTCCAAGGCAATGGAAGGCGCGATAGAAATTGAGTTTTTTTTAAATCCACGTCCCCAGTGACATGCTTGTCCTGGTGGCAGTGCTCTGACAGTGCAAATTCTGTGGCTGTTTTATGTTGCTTGGTATTTCTGACTTCGATCCACATGGGATTCTAAGTTCTGCTCTGGGTGATGTTTTCCCACTCACCCATACTTCGTGTGCTTCTCAGTTATTATTAGATGCGTGCCCTCGCTTTCAAATCCAGCATTCCGCCGCCACCACCCTTCCGCCACCACCACCCCTCCGCCATTCATTCCTGTCTGTCCTACCCGTCTATGGGGCAATCTGAAAGGAATTCCATTGCCCTGAAATCTCCCATCACAGGGCAGAGCGGGAAAGGCCTGGGGAGAGTTTGTGACCAAATGGTAATGCCGCTGGATTGTAACCCAGAGGCCTGGCCTGGAGCTCAGGGGATCCAGGTTCAAATCCCGCATGGCATCGGTAAATATTAAATTCCGTGTATAAATCTAGTGTTGAGAGCTCGTCCTAGTGATGGTGACTCTGACAGCTATCAACCATCATCAGGAAAAACCCACCTGGTTTGCTGATGTCCTTTTAGGGAATGAAATCTGCCGTCCTTACCCGGTCTGGCCTACATGTGACTCCAGACCACACAGCGATGTGGCTAGTTCCTTAACTGCCCTCTGGAATGGTCAAGCAAGCCACTCAGTTCAAGAGCAATTAGGAATGGGCACTAAATGCTGGCCATGTCAGCGAGGTCCAGTAAGAAAGAGGAGAGAAAATTCTGTCAAAAGCCTTTGTTACATCTTAGTTTACATTCTAAGCTTTGGAGTCTCTTGTTGCTCTCCCCCTCATTACTGCAGCCTCCTGCCTATGGGACCCTCTGGAACATTCTCCCGAATGTTGACTGTGGTTTCTGTGGTTTACTATATAATGGGGCCTTGGACTGGGCAGCACAGACTGTAACTGTGGCCTAGCTTTTGCCTTGTTTCAACTCGCACCATTTTGTTACATGCCATTGACCATGAGATGTAGGAGCCCAAAAGGCCATTCAGCCCATCGAGTCTGTTCTGCCGTTCAATGAGATGATGAGCAAATGATACCGCCAACTCAGCCATACTTCAGTGCCCTTGCATGCTCTCTACATTAACCTGATAGATCCATTAAAGAAATTACTCCCCCAAATAAACCAAATGGAGCCAAATTAAATAGATGTCAGCCCCTCAAAGGGGCACTGTAAATAATGAAAATCGCAAAAGGAAGGTTACAGATTTAAATTAAAATGTGGTTATTGGGACTGACGATGCACTCCAGCCCCGATGGTCTCTTTTTGTACCACGTTAAATATACCAAACTAAAATGTGATGGCCCCTTTTCAAAGGGTAATAAAGTTCAAATCCCAAATGCAACTTACAATTCGTAAATTCAAATTCCTCCCTGGAGAGGGATCGTGAACTTGCTGTGCCCACTGGTCTTGGCAGTCTTTCTTTATCAAGTACTCTCACAACTTAATTAAACGATAATTCTCCTGTCTGTCTTACCATTCATGTGGATGTCTAATTATATTGTTCTGTTGTGAAGGCCTCGAAAGCAGCATCACTGGGTGAGCTGATCTGCCTGATAGCAGACTCCCTAAGCAATTGCTGTAACCCTCAGCAGGACACTCCCAGGTCGATGACGAAGATGTTTCAGGGATGTTCTCAAAGCATCTGGAGAGGTCAAGGGTCCCTGTCAACATGCAGGTGACTCTGGCTGTCCATGTGTAGAGACGAGTGCCAGAGAGCGCACAGGCCACTGAAACATGGGTAGTAAAGTTGACGAATTACATTCTCCTCACCAGGTACCTGTCCACCAGCCTGAGGGAGTGCCCAAGGAGGGAGGTTGTTGGCATGTGTCTGTAACGTTCAGTCATGTTCGGTCAGGGCCTGATGAAAAACTGTGTCTTGTCCGCAGTATTTTGTAACCCAGAGGGAAGACCTTGAGGCCGAGAGGGAGAACCTGTGGCTGCAGCTAATGCAGTTGGACATCCGGCGCTCCGAGCTGGAATATTTCTCCCGGGAAGAGGCAGCAGAAAAGCTCGATTTACTGCAGGTACTGGGAGTGCGGGCCAGTGATGGTGGGAGGGGCTTGTGTCTGTCTGAAGGAGGTGTTCACATTGAGGCAACAAGTTCAACGTTCCACAGATTCACAACCCTTTGAGGGAAGTAATTCCTCCTCCTCCCTGTTTTTAAATCCGCCAGTCCTTATCCTAAAATTATAACCTCTTCTTCAAGATTTTCCCTTTAGCATCTTATATACCTCAATTATGGACAGCATGGTGGCTCAGTGATTAACACTGCTGCCTCACAGCTCCAGGGACCCAGGTTCAATTCCATCCTCGGGTGACCGTCTGTGTGGAGTCTGCACATGCTGATTTTGATCTGATTTATTGTTGTCACATGTACCTAAGTACAGTGAAAAGTTTTGTTTTGCACACAGTGCAAAGGAGATCATAACATATAAGGATATAAGATCATAGGGTGCTTAGACACAGCGAGGAATTCAAGGTTATGGCTTCCTTCACAGGAGGTGCACAAAGCAGACATTAGATTTGAAGTTAGAGTGTCCAGTCAGCAGTCCAGTAACAGCTGGGAAGAAGCTGTTCTTGAACCTGTTGGTACGTGTGTTCAGGCTTCTGTGTCTTCTGCCTGACGGAAGAGGTTGTAGGAGAGCATTACCGGGGTGGAAGGGGTCTTTGATGATGTTGGCAGCCTTTCTGCAGCACTGAGACATAAATGGAGTCCATGGATTGGAGATTGGCTTCCATGATGGACTAGACTGTGGCCACAACTTCCTGTAGTTACTTACGGTCCTGGGCAGAGCAGTTGCCGTACCAAATAATGATGCATCCTGATGGAACGATGGCGTCTCCTGACAGTGCAGCAGCTCCTCAGCGCTGCACTGGGAGTGTCTGTGCTCAAGCCCCAGTTTGGGTTGTGAACCCAGAGCCTTGAGGCTCAGAGGTGAGTGTGTTACCTACTGAGCCACAGCTGATGCTCAAAGCTCTAGAGCTAATATCCCTGTCCTCTCGCAGAATTCCACACTCCGTGCTTCCTTGCGAATGATGCTGAGAGTTTGGAACAACTGGATACAGGAAGTAACTTCTGTTGTAAATTTTGGTGTGGAATGGATTGATTTTGTGGGGTGAACCGCTGACTGTGTCCTGGGCACGGTGAGGGGTGGTATAACCAGCTCTGCATTTACCTCCTTTGCCTTATTGCCTCATGCAGCAAACAACTGGCAGCATCACCGAGGGAATTGATGCCCTGCTGAGGGTGGCAAGAACCCTGCTGCAGAAGTGTGAGCCCCAAGACGGGGTGACAATCGAAGCCGAGGTTCAGGATCTCCTCCGGTTCCAGCAGGAAGTGTTTGAACAAGTGGATCAGCTCCGTAGGAGATGCCACAGCATTGGCCAGGTGAGGCCTGGGATCTACTGGAGCTGTAATTTGATGGAATGTCAATCCTAAATGTTCATTCATGTTGCGTGGGCATCACTGACAAGACACTGTCACCCTTCCCTAACTGTTCTTGCATGTCTCAAAGGGCCATTTCTAAGACCATAAGACACAGGAGCAGAATTAGGCCATTCAACCATGCCTGATGTATTTCTCAACCCCATTCTCCTACCTTCTCCCCATAACCCTCCGTCCCCTTACTAATGAAGAATCTCTCTCTCTCTCTCTCTCTGTCTTAAAGACACTCAATGACTTGGCCTCCATAGTCTTCCATGGCAATGAGTTCCATAGATTCACTCCTCTGGCTAAAGAAATTTGTCTTCATCTTAGTTCTAAAGGGTCACCCTTCATTCTGAGGCTCTGCCCTCGGATCGTAGTCTGTCCTTCTAGTGGAAATATCTTCTCCACGTCCAATCTATCCAAGCCTCTCAGTACTCAAACAGGTCCCCCCTCATCCTTCTAAACTCTGAGTACAGACTCTGAGTCCTCAACTGCTCCTTGGTTGACAAGCTCTTTATCCCTGGGATCATTCTTGTAAACCTCCTTTGCCGCCCCTGCACCCCGACCCCCCCCCCCACTTCAAGGCCAGCACATCCTTCCTTAGATACAGTGCCAAAAACTGTTCTCAATATTCCAAATGTGGTCTGACCAGAGTCTTATACAGCCTCAGCAGTACATCCCTCCTCTGGTATTCTAGCCCTCTTGAAATGAATGTCAACATTGCATTTGCCTTCCTAACTACTAACTGAAGCTGCATGTTAACCTTTAGAGAGTCTGGAACCAGGACTCCCAAGTCCCTTTGTGCTTCAGATTTCCAAAGCTTTTCTCTGTTTAGAAAATAGTCTACGCCTCTTCTTCCTACCGAGTGCATAACTTCACACTTCTTTCCCATATTGTATTCTATCTGCCACTTCTTTGCTCACTCTCCCGGCCTGTCCAAGTCCTTCTGCAGCCTCCCTGCTTCCTCAACACAACCTGCCCCTTCACCTATCTTTGCGTCGTCTGCAAACTTAGCAACAATGTCCCCAGTTCCTTCATCCAGATCGCTAATATATAACATGAATAGTTGTGGTCCCAACTGCAGAACTTTACTAGTCACCAGCTACCATTCTGAAAAAAGATTCCTTTAGCCCCACTCCCTGCCTGCTACCAGTCAGCCAATCCCCTATCCATGCCAGTACCTTGCCCCTAACACCGTGAGCTCTGATCTCATTTAGCAGCCTTCTGTGCGGCACCTTGTCAGTGGCCTTCTGGAAATCTAAATAGATCACGTCCACTGACTTTCCTTTGTCTAACTTGTTCATTACCTCCTCTGAGAATTCTAACGGATTTGTCAGAATTTGGAGAGCAGTTAAGATTCAGTCTTATCGCTATGGGCTTGGAGTCCTGCGTAGGCCAGGTAAGGATGGCAGATTTTCTTCCCATTAGTGACCCAGGTGGGTTATTACAACAATTGATGAATTTCAGATGACCATTAAACAAGACTAGCTCTTAGTTCCTGATTATTAATTGAATTTAAATTCCACCAGCCGTCCTGGTGGGATTTGAACCCATGTGCTTGGATTACTGGTCCAGGTAAGGGTAAGATTATATCCAGTATGCCTACCTCAAGTTTATTAGGGGCAGTGCAGGAGACTGAGGTCAAAGACCAGAGTGGACGTGGAATTAAAGGGATGAATGACTGGAATCTCTAGTCATGTGTGGACAAAGAGGAGAGGTGTCCCCCAGAGTGCTCACCCCAGTGATGTTTCAGGTTCCTGAGGGAGAGGTGACTGCATGGTGAGCAGGGGTAGGAGGTATCGAGAACGGAAAGGGCGAGTTCCGGGTGTGGAAATTTGCATCTACCTGCTGATCTTTGCGACGTCGTCCCAAAGTGCAGTGGTTGTTTTCACACGCACCCTGATAACACGTTAAGTATTGGGATGACTCAAATGCTTTTCAGTGCCTGCTCCAACTTCACTCCCTCAGCTACTGACTCCAGCCCTCTGCATGGCAACATGCTCTGAGATGAAACCTTACAATCCTGTTTGGTCCCGGTTTCAGCCATTGATCTCATTTGTGCAGTCACTAAGCCTGTCGTCTACCCCACCTCCAGAGCATGTTGCCTGACTGAGCGTATTCCTGCTGCTGAATCCCCTCTGAGCCGCTCACCATCCTCACTTGGAGAAATATATCGCCGTTCCTTCAGTGTCGTCAGGTCAAAATCCTGGAATTCCCTCCCTAATAGCATTGTGAGTCAACCCACAGCACATGGACTGCAGCAGCTCACCGCTAACTGCTCAAGGGACAATTAGGGACAGGATAAATTCTAGACCAGCCAGCGATGCTCACATCCCACAAGTGAGTTTTTTTTTAAAACTTCCCTCTTTGATGCCTCTGTCACCTCCAACTTTTCCAATTCCTTCTCGCTGGTCCCCTAGCTTCATAAACTTCAGATCCTCAAAAACTCTGCCCCATTTTGCCAGTGCTCACTGACCTATATCGGTTAAGGTCTTCTCTTTGTTTTCAAAGCCCTCCATTGTCTCACTCCCCTCTGCCTCTGTCTGCCCCATGACCCTTCGAGATCTGTGTTCCTCTCATTCCAACCTCTTGTGCTCCCTGAACTCTCCCTTCAGCTGTCGGGGCCTTAAGCTTTTGAATTTCCTTCCTAAAGTTCTGGGCCTCTCTACCTTGCTTTCCACTTTAAAGTTGCTCCTTAAACCCTACCTTTGACCAATAAGCTGTCCTCATGTGACCTTGCGTCACAATGTTCAATTTTGTTTCATGACTTCAGTCTGGTGTAGGCACGATGTAAATGCACATTTTTGAGGGTTTAGTTTCTGGGCTGCTGTCCACAAACTGATCTGCCCTTTTTCCATATTCCAGACATCTGACAGATGGGAATCCCTCAGTGGAGGGGGCCTTGGATCTGAGAGCTGCTGTGACAGGATCCTGGAGGTCGGACAATGCTGGCAGCCATTGTTGCAGCATCTACTGCCTGAGGGGGTTCCCATCAACCAGCCCCCTAGCCATTCGAACCCGAGCAGCGTGGACTCCTTACCCCTGGAGTGGGACTCGTCTGTAGACATTGGAGACTTGAGCACACTAGAGGGCAGTGTATCCCTTTGTAGCTCAGAGCTCGGTAAGTAATCATCGTTACTGGAGAGTGTCTTCATTTTTAAAAAAAATTTAAGCTATTTTTCTAATCAACCTGTTGGGAGATCTTATTACACACCTCTGGAGCAGGTGGGACTTGAACCTGGGCCTCCTGGTTCCAGGGTTAGGGACACTACCATTGCCTCACAAGAAGATCCCCTTAGTCTAGTGATAATACCGTTTGGCCAAAAGAGTCTTAATAGGACTGAGGGAGAGGTGTACGTGTCTCACAGGTCCTTGTGGCATTGGGGTAGCGCATTGATCAGCAGAAACGTCCCAGTGATGTAGATGTATAGCTCTACCTTTCACATCCTTAATAACACTTGGCCTTTTGACCCCACTTCCCCATTCAAACTCCCATGATGTGGAGGTGCCTGTGTTGGACTGGGGTGGACAAAGTCATAAGTTGCACAACACCAGGTTATAGTCCAACAGATTTATCTGAAATCACAAGCTTTCGGAAAGCTGCTCCCTTGACTTCACCTGACATAGGAGCAGTGCTCCATAAGCTTGTGATTTCAGATAAATCTGTTGGACTATAACCTGGTGTTGATGCGACTTCTGACTTGGTCTATTCAATCAGATCATGGCTGATCTGATTTTTAACCTCATTGCTACATTCCTGCACGTCCCCCGATAATATTTCATCCCCTTGGTCATCAAGAATCTATCTCCCTCTGAAATATTTAGATTCTGCATCGACTATTTTGTGAGGACGGGAATTCCAAAGACTGTTTCCTCATTTCTGTCCCCTTGTTTTTTTAAACAATGTCCCCAAAGCTTGTGAAATGTGGGAACGTGAAATGTGGCATCTGGTTGACACACAGCAAGACTTCATAAAGTGTACAGTGAACCATTAAGGGATAGTGAGAAATTGGTCTAAAGGTCATATCAGTGGCTGAATAATCCAGAAGTTCAGGCTAACACAATGGAGACGAGAGTTCAAATCCCACCACAACAATATGGGCAAATCTTAACTACCCTCTGAAATGACCAAGCAAAGCCATTCAGTTTGAGGGCAATTAGGGATTGTCAGCAATACCACATCCAAGTTAAGACTGATTTGTTTATATTGGTTGATGTGTAAATATGGCCCGGAAGTTGGAGAAGAGGTTCTGCACTAGTCTGCAGTAAAATGGATACATCCCGAGTTACAGCCAGTGCTCCACAAGCCGTGCTCTCTCTTGCGGTTTTTTTTTTAAATGAGTCAGGAGTTTGAGCTTTGTTCCTGAGCTTAGACAATACGTTCCAGTGCAATACTAAGGGAGTGCTACACTGTCAGAGGTGCCACCTTCAAATTGGAACAAGATGTTTATCTGTCATCTTGGTTAATTGTAAAAAACCCCCACCCATTGTGTTATTGGAAATAGAGCAGAACTGCTTGGCTCTGTGCCCCGGCCATAGGATTAATCCTGGTTCAATGAATAGAATCATAGAGGTATGCAGCATGGAAACAGGCCCAACTCGTCCACATTGACCATGTTTCCTAAACTGAACTAGTCCCACTTACCGGTATTTGACTCCTATCCCTCTAAACCTTTCCTATCCATGTATTTGTCCAAATGTCTTTTAAATGTTGTAATTGTATCCACCTCTACCACTTCCTCTGGCAGCTCATTCCATACATTCTCTGCATGAAAAAATTGCCCCTCGGGTGCCTTTTAACTCTTTTTCCTCTCACTTTAAACCAATGCCTTCTAGTCTTGGATTCCCTCACCCTAGGGAAAAGACCTTGGCTATTCACCTTGTTGATGCCCCTCGCAAGCCTCTATGAAGACTGAAGAGGGCATGCCAGGGCCAGCACCGGAAGTAGACCTTGAAATGAGTTGTCAATCTGGTGAAGCTACCAAACAGGACTATTTGCCAGACAGCATAAGCAGCAAGTGATAGAGCTACGAGATTCCATAATCAACAGATCCGACCTAAGCTCTGCAGTCTTGCCACATCAGTCATGAATAGTGGTAAATAATTAAAATTGGAGGAGGCGGCTCCACAATTATCCACATTGTCAATGATGGAAGAGCCTAGCACCTCTGGGCAAAAGATAATGCTGAAATATTCAAAGCAATCTGCAGCCCGGGATGCTAAATGGATGATCCTCCTCCAGTGGTCCCCTGCATCACAGAAACCAGTCTTCAGCGAATTTGATTCACTCCTCGTGATATCAAGAAACAGTTGGAGGCACTGGATAGTGCAAAGACTACGGGCCCTGACAACATTCCGGCACTAGTCCTTGTGCTTCCCATCTTTCCGCTGTCTTAGCCAAGGTCTTCCTGTACAGCTACAACACTGGCATCTGCCTAACAATGTGGAAAATTGCCCAGGTACATCCTGTACACAAAAAGCAGGACAAGTCCAACCTGGCCCATTACTGCCCCATCCGTCTCCTCTCGATCATCAGTAAAGTGATGATGGAAGGTGTCAGTAACAGTGCTATCAAGCAGCACTTGCTCTGAAACAACAGGGCCACTCAGCTCCTGACCTCATTACAGCCTTGGTTCAAACATGGATAAAAGAGCTGAATTCCAGAGGTGAGGTGAGAGTGACAGCCCTTGATATCAAGGCTGCATTCGACCGAGTGTGGCATCAAGGAGCCCTAGCAAAACTGGAATCAATGGATGTTGGGGGAAAACTCTCCGGTGGTTGGAGTCATACCTGACGCATAGGAAGATGGTTGTGGTTGTTGGAGGTCAGTCATCTCAGCTCCAGGACATCTCCGCAGGAGTTCCTCAGGGTAGTGTCCTAGGTCCAACCATCTTCAGCTGCTTCATCAATGACCTTCCCTCCATCATAAGGTCAGAAGTGGGGATGTTCACCAATGATTTCACAATGTTCAGCACCATTCATGATTCCTCAGATATTGAAGCTGTCCATGTTCGAATGCAACAAGATTTGGACAATATCCAGGCTTAGGTTGACAAATGGCAAGTAACATTTGTGCCACATAAGTTCCAGGCGATGACCACCCCTAACAACAGAAAACTAACTATTGCCCCTTTGACAGTCAATGGTGTTATCATCGCTGAATTCCCTATCATTGACCAGAAACTCAACAGGACTCATCACATTAATTCAATAGCTACAAGAGCAGGTCAGAGGCTTGGAATACTGCAGCGAGTAACCCACCTCCTGGCTCCCCAAAGCCTGTCCACCATCTACAAGGCACACGTCAGGAGTGTGACGACATACTCCCTACTTGTGTGGATGAGTGCAGCCCCAAAAACACTCAAGAAGCTCTGGAGAAAGCAGCCTGTTTGTTGGCACCACATCCACAAGCATCCACTCCCTCCATCACTGACATTCAGCAGCAGCAGCGTGTACCATCTACAAGATGCACTGTGGAAATTCACCACAGATCCTTAGACAGCACCTACCAAACTCACAAACACCTCTGTCTAGAAGGACAAGGGATAGATGGGAGCACAACCACCTGCAAGTTCCCCTCTAACCATCCTGACTCAGAAATATATCGCTGTTTCTTGTCAAAATCCTGGGGCCCCCTCCCTAACAGCATTGTGGGTCTACATACAGCATGTGGTCTGCAGCGTTTCAAGCAGACAGCTCATCACCCACTATGTCAAGGGGCAACTAGTGATGGGCAATAAATGGTGGCACAAGCACATTCTGGGAATGGGGGGGAAAAAAGACTCAACTAATATTCAGAAGCTTCAGCATTTCCACAGGGCATGACCTGGTTCTGCCTAACATATTGGGTGAGTTCTGTCTGCAAATGTCTGTCAGATTTATCTCAAAGTCTGACAATGATGCAATAGGAAATGAGTTTTCCTTTCCAAGCTTCATCCCCCACAACAATCAGCTGGTGTACACAGGTCTGTAAAGAAACTATTTGGTGGGTTCCCCGGCCTCTGGGATCTCTGCTCAGGTTGTGCTTGCTGATGTATCCATGCTGTGCTCTGAGGTGGACTCTTCAACCCCAGGTCTTAGCAGAGGGTGCCTGCAGTGGACCCCGCTGCCTACAGGGATGTATTGAGCTGCTACCCCAGCTTTCTGACCTGGAAATCCAATACAATTCCATTCCTTTGTGATGGCCCTGTCCACAACTCCCAAAGCTGACCTCTCTGGACCATTGCCATTCTCAATGGCTGCAGGAAGGGGCAGTTTCTGACCAATCAATGCTGATGTTGCTCCTGATTCTCAGTGTGCCTCTTTCCAAGCTAAAGTTTCTGATCCCTCCCCTGAAATCATCATCTCTGGTTGACAAAATCCACATGGAACAAAGCACCAATTTGTGTTTATTTTCTGAAGCACCATTTTCTGAAGAAGGATCCAGACCCGAAACATCAGCTTTCCTGCTCCTCTGATGCTGCCTGCACTGCTGTGTTCATCCAGCTCTACACCTTGTTATTTCAGATTCTCCAGCATCAGCAGTTCCTACTCTCACCAATTTGTGGTGGATGTGTTACCAATGTTGACACCAAGGCCGAGATTTGGTTCCATTTTCCAATACTATTTTGATTTCTCTTTCTGTAAGCATGGCCCATTTCTGCCAAAGAGTAATTACAACCTAACTCTGGTAGGTGTCTCCTAAACTATTTCATGCATCTTATTCTGCAAGGTAAGGGCATCTCTCATTGGTACAAACCAATCTTTGTCCTCAGTCTCGAGCACATGACTGCTGATGTCCTGTTACGTCACAAAGACAATAAGACACTAGAGCAGAATTGGCCAATCAAGCCTGCTCCACCATTTGGTGAGATCTTGGCTTATCAGATAATCCTCAACTCCATTCAGAGTCAGAGATCTACAGCCCATGAGAAAGACACTTTAGCCCATCATGTCTGCGCCAGTCAAAAGCAAGCACCTAACTGTTCCAATCCTTGCCTTTTCTCCATAATGCTTGATTCCCTGACAGATTAAAATCGATCTCGGCCTCAAATATACCTTAATGACACAGCCTCGACAGCCCTCTGTGGTAAAGAATTCTGTATCATTATCCCATTCAGAAGAGATTTACCAGGATGTTGCCAGGAATGCGGGGTTTGAGTTATAAAGGGAGGCTGGATAGGCTGGGACATTTTTCACTGACGTGTAGGAGGTTGAGAGGTGATCTTGTTGAGGTTTATAAAATCATGAGGAGTATTGATAAGGTGAATGGCAGGTGTCTTTTCCCTGGGGTGGGGGGGTTTCAAGACAAGGCGGCACATTTTTAAGGTGAGAGGAGAAAGATTGAAATAAGACACAAAGGGCATTTTTTTAACACAGTGGTTCGTGTATGGAATGAACTTCCAGAGGAAGTGGTGGATGCAGCTACAGTTACTACATCCAAAAATCTTTTAAATAAGTACACAAGTAAGAAATATTTGGAGGGATATGGGCCAAGCGCTGGCATTAGAGACTAGCTTAGTTTGAGATTATGGTCGGCATGGACTGGTTGGACCAAAGAGTCTGTTTTTGCGCTGTGTGACTCCACTCCACACTGGGGTTGGACCCCGTCTCACCCTTGTGGTCTGTTTCCCCTCTGTAAGTCACTGACAATGGTGCAGGGACTGTTTTTGAGCCCCTAAAAGTCACTGGTTAAGGTGAACAGACTATTCTTGAGCGAGCGGATGTCTTTTATACATTTGGAGGTGTGTGAGTGGGATAGGGGATGTGAGGTGTTGCTGTGGTTGGTTGGACAGGGACAGCTGAACAGATTCCGCTCTGTGAGTACGATGAGGGCCTCTCTCTTCAGGAAGTTTCAGTGCCTTGTGTTAGTGGACAAATAGTTGCTGGAGACTGAGAGATACTGTGCAATGTGTCTTCTGTTTCAGACCAGCCCGGTGGCCCACATGCCATTGCCAGTCCATGGGGCTGTAGGAGAAGCCAGCAGATCCACGGCAGACGAATACATGACTCCAGCACGACACAACTGGTGAGAACAATGCGGTGGAGCTTGGCTCCGAGTTGGCAGGGTTGTTTTACCATCTATGTGAAGGCAAATCTCCAAAGCCAAGAGATTTTCTCCCTGTTTGCTGAGTTTAACGTGATGAATTCAATCTGTAGAGGGGGGACACTCCTCATCAATGTGCAACTTTGTTTGTGTCTACCCATCAGAGTAAGGAGTTTGGACAGAGACCTTCAGAGATGGATGTTGGCTGCACAGGGACCCTGGCTTGTTCTGACCTTGTTTAGCAAGGACCATGGTCATTCAAAACCTATCGTTTGATAGACTGGGTTTCTCATGAGCTTCATGGTGGTTTCTTGTGTTTCTTGATCGAGAGGTTGCAACATAGAGGTTAGGTGTCCTAGGCAAATGTCCAAGGTGCTTTAGGCAAAAACTTGGCAGATGGAATACAGAGAAATGGTGAGGTAATGCACTTTGACAGGAAGACTACAGGATCTGAATATTAAATGGGGGTGAAAAAAAGACTGTGGAAAGCTACAGAGGATTTTGGGGGACGTGATGGCCGAGTGATATTATCGCCAGGCTATTAATCCAAAGAGAATATTCTGGGAACCTGGGTTTGAACCCCATCATGGCAGAAGGTGGAATCTGAATTCCATAAAAATCTGGAATTTAGAGTTTGGCCATGAAACTGTTGCCAGAAAAGAACAATCTGGTTCACTAATGTCCTTTAGGGAAGGAAATCTGGTCTGGACCACGTGTGACTCCAGACCCACAGCAATATGGTTGACTCTTAACTGCCCTCTGGGCAATTAGGGAGGGTCAGTAAATGCTGGCCTGGCCAGAGATGCCCACATCCCGTGAATTCTATTGGTACACAAACTGTTGTCTGTTTACAAAATGTGGAATATCCAATGAAATTCAAGTGGATCTGTTGTGGCGAGTTGATTCTGAAAGTGATCTTTGTGATGATTCCAGAGCCACAGTGACAGAAATGATTTGCCAAAGGCAAGGAATTTGAAGAGTTTTCAAGACGGTTTAATGTTTAGTTGAAGTGTCATTGATTAATTTATCCAATGTACATGTCGCACTGTTTTCTAATTTGAATTACTTTTTTTGGTCTTATTTCACCACCAATGCCAACATTGGTGCTGTAATCTGTACATGAGTTGATCCCCATTTTTGGGAAAAGCATGTCCTGGATTCAAAGACTGACTTTGTACCCCTTGATTTACAATACCTGGGCAAGTTTCCATGTTGTTGGGTGAAGGCCAATGTTGCAACAATACAGGGGAGGTGTGGCTCAGAACTTGGCTAACTCTAGAGGACAAGTTCACTGCTATAACTTAGGTATTGGCATGAGCCCGTGTTATATCCAGGAGGGAATAGAATCGGCTGAAAATCACCACCAGAGACGGTGGGAGAAGCTCAGGTGGGTTATCTACTTGACACTTCTGGCTGGAGGTAGTTGCAAAGTTTTCAGCCTCGTATTTTACTAACGTCGGAAAAGGAGTAGGATATTCAACCTGTCAGGCCTTACTCTGCCATGCCATGAGATCATGGCTGATCGTCTACCTTAATGCCACTTTGTTTAATTAATTGAAGTGAAATTCCCCAGTTGCTGCACAGGATTTGAATGTGTCTCTGGATCATTTGTCCATGCTTTGAGGTGAGTAATCCAATAACATCACCAGTGCAGTGTCTGACAATGGGTCACTGTGTGTGTGTGTCTGGCTGCTGCTCTCTCTCTCGCACTTGCTCTCATTCTACCTCCTAGCTGTCTCTCTCTCCCCTGTCTCTGTCTCTGCTCCCTCTCCCCCGACCCCTTCCTTCCCTAGCTGTCTGTCTCTCTCTTCCCCCCACCAACCTATACCCTACAGCTTCTCTTTCTCTCTCTCTCTCTCACTCCATCCTCAGCTCTCTCTCTCTCTCTCTTCCGCCCTCCCCAGCTGTCTGTCTTGTCTCTCCCTCTCCACCCCTCCATCCTAGTTGTCTCTGTCTCTCTCTTGCACCCCCCTGCCTAGCTGTCTCTCTCTCTCTCTCTCTCCCCCCCCACCCAACAGCTGTCTCTGTCTCTCTGTACACTCACCCCCCCTTCCCCCCCACCCCCAGCTGTCTGTATGTGTGTGTCTCTCTCTCTAGCTCTCTCTCTCTCCAACTCCAAAAACCCCAGCTGCATCCCACTGCCTTCCCCTCTGGCTGTGCTGCTCACTGTGTTCACTGTTGTTGCTGTTTTCCCCCAGATAGATGTGGGCTGTCAGTGTGACTCAGAAGTTAACGTGGTATCAGGTGACCATGGTCCTCTGTTTGACACCCAGTTGCAAGTCAGAGACAGACTCTCCTGGGGTAAGGGAATGCTCTTCTGTCACTCTCTCTCACCCTATCCACTGCAGTCAACTGAACACAAACACCAGGTACAGGGGAACTGGTGGCTGGGTTAGAAGGAGAAGGTCCAGAGGTTGTGGGTTTGGATGGGGGCTCGGGGGCAGGAGGACAAGGATGAGAGTGACCTCATGCTGAGAATGGGAGAGTTTGGGTGCGTGGAGGGAGCCCTGAGGGTACTGGTGGGATAATCTGGAGGTTTGAGTAGGATCTGGTGATGGGAGCGGGGAGTGTAGGGAGTAAGGCAAGAGATAGATTTATGTTTGAGGATCTTTAGGTGAAGTTCCAGGGAGGAGGGTCTCTGGTGGAGGGGTAGTGTCTGTCTGAAATAATGTGATTTATGGGGTTTTAAAAGCATTGTCAAAAGTCCAACTGTTTACTCTTTCAGCCCTTTGTTTGTCACAACATTCCTGCAGTTCCTGATTTGATATAAACATGTACACCATTCCACTTATCCATTGCTGTCCCTCCCTGGCCATTGGCCCAGTTTAACGCCATCTTCCACTTGGCTCCATGAACTGCAGACTTGAAAGAATGTGGCAGAGAACTGTCTCACTTGCCCACTGCCAGATTTGGACAGATGCCCCCTGACGCTGCCCCATTGTGTCTTTCCCAGCTCCTAAATAGAAATGACTGTTTGATCCCACTCCCCTTCCTCAGTGCAGGAAGAGGCCATTCGGCCCATTGAGTCTCCACTGACACTCCGAAGAGCATCCCACCCAGACACATACGTGGATACCTAAGGCGCAATTTAGCAAGGTCAATTTGGGAGGAACCCAGAGCACTCGGAGGAAACCCACGCAGACACAGGGAGAACATAGGAACTCCACACAGATAGACGCCTGAGGCTGGAATCAAACCCGGGTCCCTGGTGCTGTGAGGCAGCAGCAATAACCACTGAGCCACCGTGCTGCCCATATCCCTTTCCACATACAATGTAATCTGTTCCCACTGTCATTTCAGTCAGTACACTTCACTTCAGTGTCTTTTAAAGAAAGAAAAATCACAAAGCTTGTGATTTCAAATAAACCTGTTGGACTATAACCTGGTGCTGTGTGATTTCAAACTTAAAAAAGAGGTGACCAAGAATATATATGAGGGCACAGCAGTAGACATTGTCTACACGGGATTTAGCAAAGCCTTCAACAAGGGTCCAAGTTGTAATCTGGTTAGTAAGGGTAGCTCACATGGGATCCAGGGAGAGCTAGCCAATTGGATACAAAATTGGCTTGACAGGAGGAGACAGAGGAGGAGACAGGAGGAGACAGGTAGGGGGGTGTTGGCCAGACTAGAGACCTGTGACCACCAATGTGCCGCAAGGATTGGTGCTGGGTCCACTAATCATAGAATCCCTACAGTGTGGAAGCAGGCCCTTTGGCCCAACAAGTCCACACTGACACTCACAGGATCCGACCCGGACCCATCCCCCTATAACCCACCTAATCTACACATCCCTGAACACTATGGGCAATTTCCCATGACCAATCCACCTAGCCTGCACATCTTTGGGAGGAAACCCACACAGACACAGGGAGAACATGCAAACTCCACACAGGCAGCCACCTGAGGGTGGAATCAAACTGTGAGGCAGTAATGCTAACCACCGAGCCACTTAAACGAGAATCGTACCCCGAGACCAACGAGCCATCAGCTGACCTTACCACCCACTCCGTATACGGAAACAGACCATTCAGCCCATCGAGTCCACACAACCCTCTAAACAGCATCCTACCCAGACCTGTCCCCTACACAGGTACAGACCTGTAGCTCTGCATTTCCCATAGCTAATTCAGCTAGCCTGCACATCCCTGGATACTATGGGCAATTTAGCATGGCCAATCTATCTAACCTGCGCATCTTTGGACTGTGGCAGGAAACTCTCAGAGACAAGGGGACAACATGCAAACTCCACACAGACAGTCTGCTGAGGCTGGAATTGAACCCGGGCCCCTGGCACTGTGAGGCAGCAGTGCTAACCACTGTGCCGCCCTAATTTTTAGAACCTGAATACCATCTTCTATGTCCTTTACCCTTCCCCACTCCCCATCATTTAAATAAATAATTTGAATGAGAATATAGGAGGCATGGTCAGTAAATGGTGGTATAGTGGACACAACAAGGTTATCTGAGAGTACAACTGGGCCAGTGGGCTGAGGAATGGCAGATGGAGTTCAATTTAGATAACTGCAAGGTGTTGCATTTTCATAAGACAAAACAGGCCAGGACTAACCCAGTTACTGGTAGGGCCTGGGAGTATTGTCAGAAAGACCTGGGGTGAAGATACATAGATCCTTGAAAGTGGCGTCACAGGTAGACAGAGTGGGAAAAAACGCATTTGGCACACTTGCCTTCATTGGTCAGAGCATTGAATATAGGTATTGGGATGTTATATCAGATCTGTACAAGATATTGGTAAGGCCACGTTTGGAGCTGCGTACGATTCTGGTCACCCTGCTAATAGGAAGGATGTTATTAAACTGGAAAGCGTGCAAAAAAGATTTACAAGGATATTACTACGATTGGAGGTTTGATTATAAGGTGAGGCTGAATAGGCTGGGGAGGAAAAAACCCAAAAGAACTGCGGATGCTGTAAATCAGGAACAAAAACAAAGTTGCTGGAGAAACCAGCAGGCCTGGCAGCATCTGTGGAGGAAAAAACAGAGTTAACGTTTCGGGTCCGGTGACCCTTCCTCAGTACACATAGGCTGGGACATTTCTTTCCTGGAGCATAGAAGGCTGAGAGGTTTATAAAACCACGAGGGGCAAGGATAAGGTGAATAGCCAAGGTCTTTTCGCCAGGGTAAGAGAGTCCAAAACTAGAGGGCATAGGTTTAAGGTGAGAGAGGAAAGATTTAAAAGGGTCCTGAGGGGCAACTTTTTCACGCAGAGGGTGATGCATGTATGGAATGGACTGCCAGATGAAATCGTAGAAGCAGGTACAATTACAACAATTAAAAGATCTAACAGCAGGTATTTGGATAGGAAAGGTTTAGAGGGATATGGGCCAAATACATGCAAGTGGGACTTGTTCAGGGTTGACATACCTTCTTAAGGCTTCTTAAACTCCTTTAGTGTACCCTTTAATTGTCACCATCCCTTTTTAAATTTGATTCTCATGATCTTCCTCAACAGCTGTACTGAGGACTATGGGAACGACGAGACAAACAAATTTTGGGAATTGCAGGTAGAGATATGAGAATGAAGCAGAGGCCGAAACAGTTGGTTAATGCCAGTAGATTACAGCGTTCTCATCTATATCTCCAGATGTTGCTGATGCTGTTGGAAAGCCACTCGCAGGGAAACTGAGGAAGAGGAAGAGCAACAGACTCCGGACATGGCAACATTTGGACCAGGAAGCAACAAGAGCCTGGGCAGGACAAGGCCATTCAGACCGGCTCCAAGGTCAGAATGTGGGCCCCAGGGCAAGGGCCAGATATGTGAACCAGTGGCTGCAAAGGCTGGAGGTCAGTGAAGTTCAAAATTCCATTTACTAACCAATATTTTGATCATTACTGGGGTACTGGTGCCCAGTGCGCCACCACCACCCTCCCCCCCCCCCCACACACACACACAAACTCTCTCACTCACAGACAGACACTCACACAGACACACACACACCCTCACCCACGCACTCACCCACGCACTCACAGACACACACGCTCGGACACACGCTCACCCACGCAGTCAGGGACACGCCCTCACCCACCCACTCTCGGACACACGCTCACCCACCCACCCACAGATACACGCTTTGAAGAGGGTACAGGAGCAGAGGGACCTCTGTGTCCGTGTCGTGTATTTAACTGAAGGTTGACTGTACAAGAGAGCAGTAAATAAAACATAACGTATTTGGCTTTATTAAGAGGGAAGTACAATGCAGTACAATGACAGGGAGATGATGTTGAAATTGTACAAGCCTTTCCTCTGGAGAATGAGTATCGTGTACTGTTGTTGGCGCTACATTGCAGAAAGATGTGAATGTGTTGGAGTGTATGAAGAAGCAGTTTACAAGACCGGTTCCAGGAATGAGAAACTTCAATTGTGAGGATAGACTGGAGCTGGGACTGTTATTGAGACAAGATCTGATTGAACTTTTCAAAATCGAGTGGGCTGGACAGGGTAGATAGGGAGAAGCTATTCCCACTTGCAAAAGGAACAAGGTTGAGAGGGCATAGATTAAAAGTGATGTGCAAATGAAGTAAGGGTAATGTGAGGTAAAAATGTTTTCACACAGTGAGTAGTTAGGGTCCAGAATGCACCACCTGGGAAGGAGGTGGAGACAGGTTCCATTGAGGCATTCATGAGGAGCATTAGATGATTGTTTGGTATGCAGAGATATGGGGAAAAGATTTACACTGGGTAAGAGAAATGGTGCAGGAATAATGGGTGAATGGCCTCTTTCTGTGTCATAACAATTCTGTGATTAAGTCAGAGTTGTACAGCACACAAGCAGAACTTTTAGTCCAACTTGTCTATACTGACCTATACCCATTTGCCAGTATTTGGCCCATATCCCTCCAAACCCTTCTTATTCATATACCCATCCAAATGCTTTTTAAATGTAATTATACCAGCCCTCACCACCTCCCCTGGCAGCTCATCCCATACTCTCAACCCCGCTCTGTCTGAAAATGTTGCCCCTTAGCTTCCTTTTACATCTTTTCCCTCTCACGTTAAACCTGTGCCCTCTAGTTTTGGACTCCCCTACCTTGGGGGAAAAAGAGCTTGGCTATTCACTCTATCCATGCCCTTCATGATTTTATAAACCTCTATAATGTCACCCCTCAGGCTCCAATGCTCCAAGGAAAAAAAAACCCCAATTTATTCAGTCTCTCCCTACAGCTCAAACTCTCCAACCCTGGCAACATTGTTCCTATAGGAGGGAGACCAGAATTCAATGCAGTATTTTAGAAAGGCTTTTGACAATGTTCCTCATGGTAGGTTCATCCAGAAGATTAAGATGCATGGGATCCATGGTGACTTACCCATAGAAGACAGAGGGTATTGGTGGAAGGGAGATTTTCAGGCTGGAGGTCAGTGATTAGTGGTGTTCTTCAGGGATCTGTACTGGGACCTCTACTGTTTGTTGTATATATAAATGACTTGGATGGAAATGTAGATGAGTGGGTTAGTAAGTCTGCGGACAATCCAAAGATCGATGGAGTTGTGGATAGTGTAGAAGATTGTCAAAGGATACAGCGGGATATAGATCAGTTGCAGATATGGGCAGAGAAATGGTAGATGGAGTTTAATCAGGGTAAGTGTGAAGTGTGCACTTTGGGAGATAAAATGTTAAGGAAAAGTATGCAGTTAATGGCAGGACTCTGAACAGCATTGATGTACAAAAGGATCTTGGAGTTCAAGTCCATAGTTCCCTGAAAGTAGCCGCAGAAGTAGATAGAGTGGTAAAGAAGGCATATGGCATGTTTGCCTTTATTGTTCAGGAAATTGTAGTCCAAAAGTCAGGATGTCATATTGCAGGTTTGTAAGACTTTGATTAGGCCAAGCTTAAAAGTATTGCATTCAGTTCTGGTCACCACATTATAGGAAAAATGTGGAGGTTTTGGACAGGGTGCAGAAGTAGTTGACCAAGATGCTGCCTGGATTAGAGCATATGAGCTATAAGGAGAAACTCAAAGAGCTTGGGTTGTTTTCTCTTGAGTGGGACAGGCTGAGGGGAGACTTGATAGAAATCAAAAAATTATGAGATGCATAAATAGGATTGATGGTCAGAATTTGTTTCCCAGAGTTCAAATGTCTAATACAAGGAGGCATGCATTTAAGTTAAAGGGGGTAAGTTCAAAAGAGATGTGAGGGGCAAGTTTTTTTAAACAGAGTGGTATGAGTCTGGAACGCACTGCCAGGGGTGGTGGCAGAGGCAGATATAATAGGGGTATTTAAGGGACTTTGGAATACGCAAGGAATGGAGGAATATGAACCAATGGCAGGCAGAAGGGATTAGTTTATTATTGGTGTGATGTTCGGTAGGACGTCGTAGGTTGAAGGGCCTGTTCCTGTGCTGTACAGTTCCATGTAGTATTCTAAAAGTGGCCTAACCAATGTACAGTACAGCTGCAACATGACATTCCAATTCCTATAGTCAATGCACTGACCAATAAAGGCAGTGTGCTGAATGCTGCTTTCGGCCTGTCTACCTGTGACTCCACTTACAAGGAACTATGCACCTGCGACTCTAGGTCTGTGTGGCAACACTCCCCAGGCCCTACCGTTAAGTGTACAAGTCCTGCCCTGATTAACAAAATGCAGTTTATCCAAATTAAACTCCATCTGCCACTTCTCGGCCCATTTTGCTCATCTGATCAAGGTCCCATTGTACTCTGAGATAACCTTCTTCACTGTTCACTACACTGCCAATTTTGGTGTCATCTGCAAACTTACTAACCTATATTGACATCCAAATAATTTATATAAAAACAGGATCTGAAGGGACATCTCATAATGGAGTAGAATATTGGCTTCAGGCCTGAGACCAATCTCATTGTATTCTTTGGAGTAACAAAGAGTATAGACATAGGGAATGTAGTAAAAATAATGTATTTGGATTCTTAAGGCCAGCAACAGATGCCACATATTTGGCTGAGGTCTGAGTTAGGAATTTGTAGAGATAAGGGAGACAGCAGAATATCATGTGCTAACCTGCTAACAGAGTGAGGTTAAAAGTAGTTACTTAGATCAGGCAAATGGTGGCAAAGTGTCCCACAGGTTTGGGTGCAGGAACCACATGTTTGAATTACAGAACTTGTTTGAAATCATGAATTTGAAGCAGTTTCAAAATCTGCTGATGACGCTAGACCGGGGGAATAGTTAATACAGATGTTGGTCTGTGTTTTTTTTCCCAAGAACAGCTCTGGTATCCCAATTTCTTCCCTTATAGTGGTTAGCCTGAGGAATTTGCTACAACAGCAAATACTTGAGGCTAAAATTGTATGTTTTCAAGAAGAAATGGATATGGAAATTAGGGCTAATGGGGATCAAAGGGTTATGGGTGAAAACAGGAGCAGGCTATTGAATGATCAGTCATGATCATAATGAATGGCAGAACAGATTCGAAGGGCTGAATGGTCTATTCCTGCTCCTATTTTCTATGTTACTTAAGTAATCTGGCTGACCTGTTGCTCATGTTGAACTATATATAGTCTGACACATATATAAAGGGAGGTGATTTTGCCATTTAGAAATTCAAACTTCACTGGGACCAGGAAGGAATCTGTTGATCCCTAACTCAATCACCATAGCAGAATGGACTTGGAGGACAGCTAGTTAGCGTTTCTACCTAGATCCAAGACCTATGCAATTTATGTTGACATGGCGGTGAGTATTGAGAGAGGGTCCATGGGATGCAATTTGCAGGATCGGGTTACAGATTTTTCAACTCTAAGACAAGTCAGTCTGCCAGGATGTGTGTGTGTGTGTGTGCGAGAAAGAGAGGGAGAGAGAGAGGTGGTGGGGGGGGGGAGGTGTGGAAACAAACAGCTAGAGGCAGCCAGTTTCTACAGCACATTGCACAGGAACGTGGGTGAGAGTTCAAACCCCGGTTTGAAAAGACCAGTTCCTAAGGATTTGGTACAGCACTAGAAGGTTTGTCCAACTCTTAACTGGAGGCAGAATATGCAGGAAAATCATGTGGTTTAGACAGAATTGAATATTCCCTTGAAATAATAATTAGTCAATGTCAGCTTTTATTAGTTACAGGTTGGGGGATGAGTATGGAAGGGGTTACAGAGAGAGAATGGAATGGGTGGTGGGGACAAAACATGAGAATTGGTTAGGTCAGAGAGGGAGGGGAATACAAGGGACATTGGACACAGTGAGACAAGGTGAGGAAGGAATGAAACTAGAGGGGGAGGTGAATATCATGGAAGGGGTTTGGAAGGAAAAGGAGGGAGGGTACACAGAATGAGAAAAAGGAAGGGCTACCCAGACAGAAGCTGGAATTGGATTGTCCAGATTAGGTCAAGGTAACTGTTGGTTTAATGGAATTTGCTTGAAGGTCTGCCACTGTTTAATTTTTGCCAACAGCCCAAACAGAAGCTTAGCAAGAGAGGAACCACCACACTGGAAGTAGCTGCAGGAGTTGACAGGCTGTGAGTACAGATATTTACATCTTACAGCAGAGAAGGCCATTCAGCCCAATACATGTCCATGCAGACTGTTTCAAAGAATTGTTCACTTAGTCCTGCTCCCCCTGTAGCCTTTCACATTATTACAATCGGTCAATAAGAAACAGTAAAGGCTCCCAATGATAGATAAATGTGGCCTTGAGATTCCTTAGGATCTTCACGGGCGTTTTCAGAGTAATACTGGGAACAGCTCTCCTGTCGGTGTAGCTCCAATCCAGGAGCGGGCACATAAACCTTGATTTCCTGTATTATCCAGCACCTCACTAGACTTCATGGGGCAGAGAGAGGGTGTGAGCGATGAGCCTGGGAATGCCACAGGTTGGAACTGGAGTTTTCCCAGTGGCCACTGATGGAAAATGTTAGAGAACTGGTTCCCTTGCCATGTAATGAAGTGGTCTTCCATAGACCCTTACAGACTTTTAACCCAGGCTTACACGACATTGGAGAATGGTCAAGGTCCGCTCTGGTGGGCAGCTGTAGATTAGAGTCAGTGCCCGGCGACCCTAGAAGCACGGATATTTGGCGTGGATGGGCAGAGGAGCAGGTGAATGCTCATTAACCCCTATGGCACCTTTTATATCCTCCATGCCACCTTCAGAGCCATTCTCACTGTTAACTATCAACCAAACAGTTGGCCCAGGCTTGCTACCAAGTGGAAAGACAATGAGGAAACTGAAGCCAGAGTCTCACATGTAGCCAGTATGTTCTCAGGGCTCTAGCTCTGCCATTTCTAAGTGTTTTGAGTGGGTACAAACTGGCACATGTTCAGTATTAATTGTCATATCGATTAGTCTGGAAACCTCTCCTGCCCAGGATAATGCTCATTGTGTTGTGATTTTCAGGCTGCACCTTCCATCCCCTCATTCCATGGAGAGAAGATTGCCTTGCAGTGCCCCTGTCGTTGTGGCCATCATTCTGTCACTGGTACTTGTGCTGATGGCTGCTGTCCTTCTCATTTTTCCCATCGTGATCCAGGAGTGTAACTGGCACCGGAGAAATACCTTTGTACCATTTCATTTCACACTGTCCTACCTTAACGGCCCACCACCGACGTAACCACTGCAGAACCTGGGAGCTCTTGCTGCTGCTTACCCAGAGCCTAATGGTGGCATTGACTGAAGAACCCACTCTTAATGTGAACATTGTGACTGAGCTGACCAACTATCCAGCTGCTAGGTTCCCAACACGACACAACCTTTTGAATGACTGTCTAGCACAGAGAGAGAATGGAACCTGCTTGCAACTGAATGGATTGGGGGCCAAGATATAGGGATCGAGACTGGCAAGGTGGGAATCTGGAATGTTATGTTTTGTTCCTTGCATTGTAGAGATTGGCTGAACTGCTAGCTGTCTCCACCATTTCATATCTTGTTCCTGTATTTGTATCTATTTTCTCTCTCCTTCCGTGCATCAGTGCAAAAGTGGCACCTGTGGAGTGACAGTTTCCTCTTTGAAACCCCTCACCCTGTCCCATTCCGCCAGAACAACACATACATGCCCAGACAGTGACAAACCCCATGACCCAGTGAACAGCCCGAGAGTGACTCCCTCCACAGTAGCAAGTCCCAAATGTTGTTCAGAGTGATGCCCATCCATGATGTGAATCCATCTCTATGGAGTGACACCCAACTGAAGGGGTCCATGGTATCTTGACTGAAGACCTCTTTTTGTCTTTTTTTACGGAGGTGGTGCTCTCCATTCTCCATCAGCTGCTCCATGGGATCTATTTAATATTCTTGCCCCGTGTTACTGTTGGGGAAGTGATCCTTGAAGGGGTGAGGAGGCTACTGCTAATCAAAGCTCAATGTCTCCCATTCAAACTGAAGGGAGCTCATCAGCTGGGCAGAATGGAAGAAAGGGAGAGGTGAACTTGAAAAACTGTACAACTGACAGATGGGGCAAGGAAATGAAGTGACAGGAAGGTTGATTGTATGACAATAAGGATAAGTTAATAAAGGATTTGTGCATGGGTGTGATACAATGTGCAGCCTGCTTTAATCAGAATGTTTAAAGGCTTGAAGACTGCAAGGGGGATGTTGATCCACTTCCCACGGTCTGTGGGCCAATGTGGAAATTAGAGTGGGGCAGATAGAGGCCATTTCTCCCATCAAGTTTGTACCAACCCTCCAAAGAGCTCAACAGCTATTTGAAATGGCTTAGCTAGCAAGTTCAAAGGCAACTGGGGATGAGCAACAACTGCTGACCTCACCAGTGATCTCCACATCCCGTGAAAAAATAAAAATTATACCATGGTGTAAAACATTCCATATGCACCTTTTACCACACCTATCCCACTCACCAAAGGGAGCATCTGCATCTTTGTTTCAGCCGTGGATGGCTAAGCCAGCATTTGTTACCCATCCCAAAATGTCCTGCAACTGGGTGGTTTGTGAGGCCATTCAGAGGGCAGTTTAAAAAAAAGTTAACCACGTTGCTGTGGGCCTGGAGTCACATGTAGGCCAGATCAGAGAAGGATGGCAAATTTTCTCCCCTAAAAAGACATTAGTGAACTTGATGTAACTTTACAGCAATCGACATTGGCTACATGGTCACCACTGGCCAGCCTTTCATCCCAGACTTTCACCATCTACCATGAACATTAGCCTTAAGTTCTGGACTCCTAGTCCAGTGATGTTACCTCTTAATCTCCCCTTGTGTGGAAGATGCACTCCAGGGAGAATTGATCTTTCAGAACAGGGTGGGTAAATCCTGAAAACAGAAAGTGGCAGTGAATTCCTCAATAGGATGATTTTTATTGTAATGACACAGAGCAGAAATGCACAAGTCAGACCTGGATCTGGGAACAGCCCTCGGAAAATATTCGGGCACGTGCAGATGTGTCAGATGTTTGGGCTCCAAACATGTAGAGACACACACACTCACGTGTATGCAGCCATACACCCTGTGGACAGATCTCAACTCTGACTAGCAAACTGTTCACTTTACACCCTTTTGAACAATGAGGGTGTATCTGATCTTGGACCCATTCTTTTGGTAAACAGGTGAAACAGTATTGAAAGTGTGCTTGTGGACAAGTACACCGAGTGTGACTTGTTCACAAACACGCTTGGTTATTTCCCACACCCTTTTGCAACAGCAACAAGTCAAGTAGCATAAAAACAGCGTAACATGCAGGAGCTTTCTCTGGTTGGGTTGGTTTCATATTTCATAAATGGAAAGAAGTTATTATAAATACTAAATCATCCCACCCCCAGGCAGAGCCACTGTTGGTGAGGATCAAATACTTGTTGGTGGATGTGCGTGCACTGGGAGTGAGGACACTGCAGTGTAGCAGTAACACTTTAACCAGACTGCGCTGTGCTAGAGTCAGAACGCATTGGAAACGGGCTTCTCCGTTCCCCAAAGGGAGTAGCACAGAAATAAACCGTTTTGTGAACTGGCTTGAGGTCCCGTTGTTGTTTGTTCCCAAGTCTGGAAATGTAAACAAGATGATTCCTGAACTCCAGCTGCCATTGAATGGGGAAATGAAAGAGAGTGATTTATTCAACCTTCCTCAGCTTCAAGTGGCCCCACAGTGTTGGAGGACTGATGGTTGGGGTGCAAGGCTCCCCATTCTCATCAAAACGCAAACGCAGGGTGTTCCTGATCACCAGCTTTTCCACAATGAAAGAGGCACAGAACCAGGGCACTGCATACTCCAATGTCACCAACCCCATGAAGTCATAATCAAACTGTGAGTAGTCCCAGGGGCAGGCATTGAACTGACGCAGAATAAGTCCAGTCGAGAACTCCCAGACGTAGGTCCAGAGGGTGTAGATGATGCACCTCACCACACTTGGACATCGGTCCTTGAGGTACAGGTACATCCGCTCCACCACCATGATCGAGGTGCCGTAGATGAAAAGGGCCCAAACACTGGTGACCCCTGGGAATTTCCAGTTGAAATTGACCACAAACTCCCAGGCAGCTGTGAACATCACCTCACAGAAATAGCCATGGATGGCATAAAGGTACCAGCGAGAGAGGGCACTGAGGGGTTCGACAGCCCCCATCATCCTCCTGCCATCCTGAAACTGCACACAGACCTGAAGCAAAACAGATCAAGGTTATTCCCAGCTGTGTTGGAAGGTCAGCCACTCCCCCAGCCCAAAACCAAACAATGGAGGATGCCCTTCTTCGAAAGCCAAACTCTATGCCAAAAAAAAGGGCCTGCCACCCTGAACCTCAAAAGTAAATCCCCTGTTCCAAAAGCAAAGGAGTCTTTACTCAAAATGCCACACCTAAAACCAGAGGGGCCCGTACATTAAATCCTAAACATCCAAACTCCAAAACCTGAGGAACCCATATCTCAATCCCTCCCCCTTCTAAAACCCAGAGGAGCCTGTGCTCCCAAACCTAGAGAAGATCACACCCATAAATCAAAGAAACTGATACCATGTACCCCAAAACTAGAAGGGCCCACATCCCACCAGCATCCTGCATCCCAAAAGTTGAGGTTTCCACACACCAAAACCAGAAGGGCCGGCTCCCCTGAATCACATACACCTGTAACTGGGATGTCTCAGAATTCAAATTTAGTTAATAAATTAGATATTCACAAAGCCACAACCATTTAGCTGCAGAGTCTGTATACCACGTGCAGATCCAGGTGTACAGGTGATCACTTTCCCTGTGAGCTGGTGGATGTTCTCAACTGTTTCAGTTCCCTGAGTTGTCTCTCTAACACCTTCCCCTGCCGTCAGGTGCTCGTGGCCTCTGTGTATTTACTGCACTTCAGTGAGATTGCCTTAAGCAGTAGGCTAGCTATTTGTCATGACTGCCTCGTCCTTGGCTGAAGGACAATATGTGAACCAGTCTGCAGCAATAGGTCACTTGCTTTCTGAGCAGCCTGTGGTTCTTGCACCTCACATCACCTGACAGGAACCAGCTGCGAAAAGAACTCCATATCCTAACTCAAAACAATAAGAAACGAGGGCAAAATGGCAGGCAAATTTAAGGCAGTGAGCATTTGCCAGTATGAACCTTATTGACATTATACTTCCAGTTTACTCAGTCTGCTGAAATCACCATCTGCACAAGGCATAGAGAGGTCAGTGAGTCCCATTCAGAACACCGTCAGAGTCCAGAGACCTTTCCCATTGGCTCAACTTCTTTTCTTAACTCCACTCATTCCCTCTATAAGCTCCATCAGGCCCAACTTGTGCCTCCTTGGCCCTGTTCCCATTATACTGCTTAGCTCCCAGTCACCCTTCTTGCCTCCTGAGATAGCTTGGATTGTTAACAGCTCCAGTTCAACTTCAATTCTGTTGTCATCGTCACTTACCTCAAACAAATCCACCCTTGCAACTACTGCCCCCACTCCAACCTTCCTCTCATCTCTAAAATCCATCCCAACTTTCCCAGCATTTCACATGTGAACCGCTCTGCCCCAAGTACAGCACTGCACAAACCAAAGTCAGAAATGGCTACATACGTACCTGCTATTCAGTCATAGCTTGAGAATTATAAGCAATGGCCTAACTTTGTGAGCCCATAAAGATCTATCTTTCATTCCCCCCACCTATTTCTCATTTATATGCTGCCCCTCAGCAACATCATTTCCAAAAACACATCTTACCACATGGGTGTAAATGACAGCTCCACCTCACTATTATCTCAACACTCCAGTCTCTCCAGGTAGTCTGTGTGCTCGCCCAGCATCCAGTACTAGATGAGCAGAAATTACAAACTAAATACTGGTAGAATGGAAAGCACTGCCTTTGGTCACTGCCACTGTCCAAAGCTGAACCAGATTGTTTGCAAGACTGGCATCCTATTTGATTCTGAGACAAACTTCCACTCACACTTTTGCTCCCTCTCAGAACTCCTATACCCATCTCCAATTCTGTCTTAGTTCCTCTGCTGCTGAAACGCTCAGCTGTACGTTTGTGATCTTCAAACTCAACCTTTCTGAAGTATTATGGGTTACTCTGCAAGCTGAACTTATCCAAATCCATTCTGCCATCACCGCCTTGTGCTTGTTGACCTGCATTGGCATCTGATCCAGCAACAACACTGTTCAAATTTTCATTATTGTTCCTGTCACCCTCAACCCTCCCAATCTCTAATCTCCTCTGGTTTGACCACATTCCTGGGGCCCTGTCCCCACACAGCCCAGGCCTCTTCCAAGTTATTGCATATTTTAGTTCTGTCTTCACAAAAGGAAGACACAAATAATATCCCAAAAAAAGGGGGAACTCAGGATCTAAAGGGAAGGATGAATGGAAAGAAATCAGTATTAATAGGAAAATGGTATGAGGGAAATCAACGGAATTAAAGGCAGATAAATCCCCAAGGCCTGATAACCTTCATCCCAGAATACTTAAGGAAGTGTCCCTAGAAATAACAGATGTACTAATGGTCATTTTCCAAAATTCTTTGGATTCTGGAACAGTTTCTATGGATTGGAGAGTAGCTAATGAAATCCCACTATTTAAGAAGGGAGGCAGAGAGAAAACAGCAAATTATAGACCGGTTAGATTGACTTTGGTAGTGGGGAAAATGCTAGCATTCATTATAAAAGATGTAATACAGAGCATTTGGAAGATAGTGACAGGATCAGAAGAGCCAGCATAGTTTGCCAAAAGGGACATTATGCTAGACAAATCTGGAATTTTTTCAGGATGTAACTAATAGAGTAGATAAGGGGAGCCAGTAGGTGTGGTTTACTTGGACTTTCAGAAGACTTTTGTTAAGGTCCCACATAAAGAATAGCATGTAAAATTAAAATGCACGGGATTCGAAGATGTGTACCGGTTGGCAGACAGGAAACAAAAGGTAAGCATAAATGGGTATTTTTCTGAGTGGCTGGGAGTGACCAGTGGGGTGCCACAGGCATCAGTGCTTGGACCCCAGCTATTCACAATATATATTAATGATTTAGATGAGGAAACTATATGTCATATTTTCAAGTCTGCAAATGACACAAAGCTTGATGGGAGGGTATGTTATAAGGAGAATGCAGAGACAAGGAAGTGGGCAAATGCATGGTAGATGAAGTATAATGTGGATAAGTATGAAGTTATCCAATTTGGTAGCAAAGACAGGCAGGCAGATTGTGAAAGGAAGAGACACAGCAAGATCCCAGTGTCCTTATATACCTGCCCCTGAAAGTAAGAATGCAGGTGCGGCAGATGGTGAAGAAGGCAAACGATATGTTCGCCTTCATAGTGAGAGGATTTGAAGACAGGAGCAGGGATGTTTTTCTGCAACCACACAGAACATTTGTAAGAGTGCACCTGGAGTACTGTGTGCAGTTTTAGTCTCTTTATCTGAGGAAGGATGTTTTGGCTATTGAGGAAGTGCAAAGAAGGTTTACCAGACTGATTCTGGGATATCTACAGGAAAGACTCGATCAGTTAGCAACATGTTCACTGGAATTTAGAAGAATGAGGGGGCATCACACAAAAACCTATAAAATTTAGACAGGGTAGACTCAGAAAAGATGCTCCTGATGACACCATGAAGTCAAGATCAGGGGCCACAATTTCAGGATAAGGGTTGGCCTTTTAGGACAGAGATGAGGAGAAATTTCTTTATCCAGAGAATGGTGAGTCAGTGGAATGCTCTGCCACAGGAAACTGCTGAGGCCAAATCATTGAAGACTTTCAAGAATGATGTAAATGTAGATGTAGGGCTAAAGGAATCAAAGGATATGGGGAGAAAACAGGAGCAGGGGACTGAGTTGAATGATCAGCCATGATTAAACTGAATAGTGAGGCAGGCTGGAGGGGCCAGATGGCCGATTCCTGCTCCTATTTCTGTGTACTCTCCAGAATGCTCCCTCATTATCAGCAATGCTTTCAGCTGCCTGTACCTTCTCTAGATATCTCCATTTCTCTCTCTTTCCATTCTAATGCTTTGATCAGCCTTTGACCACCTGTCCTAATATTTCTCTGTAGCTTGATAGGACGTCCTGTTTGTGACAGCTCCTGGAAGGTATTTCATCAGATTGAAAGTGTTTTTTAAAATATAAGTTCTTGCTGTGATGCTGTCAGTACCTGTGCTCTGTTGAGGATGTTGTGTTATCTCATGCTATGAGTGGAACAAAGGGGTCGTGTGGATAAACTGGGTCATACCATTGCCTCTCGGGGTTCAAGTCCCATTCCAGCACTGGATGGCCAAGGAATGTGTATACATATTAGATGATTATTTAAACAGAAATAATGTGCATAGTTATAGGGGAAAAGGAGGTTGGGAGTAGGCAATGGTGCTCATTTGATGAGGTGGTGCTCTTCAATGGGCTGAATGGCTTCTTCTGTGTTGTAACATTTTTGTGATAATGCTGGCAAACAGTTTGAGTATCAATCTCTAAGTCCTTCCACTGGTCAGACAGTGATGAAAGGAATATCTTGAACGCCCTTCACGTGGGGATCGGTGTAGATGAGTTTGGTGCCAACGGTTCAGGGTTCCATTCCCATTGAGGACTGGGGTTTCCAGAGCAGCCGTTGGGCAAGGAACTCAAGAGGGGCAGGCTTGCAGATTGTCAGGTGTTTGTCAACTGAAAGCCCAAGGTCTAGGGTAACTGTGTATAACTTTTGTGTACAGTTTTGGTCTCATTACTTGGAAAAGGATGTACTGACACTGGTGCAGGTGCAGAGGAAATTCACTAGGTTGACTGTGGAGAGATTGAGTATACTGGGAATATACTCATTGGAATTTAGAAGAACGGGGAGGGATCTCATAGAAACATATAAAATTGTGAAGGGCATGGATAAGAAAGAAGCAGGGAGGTTGTTTCTACTGGTGGGTGAAACTAGAATTAGGGGGCATAGCCTCAAAATAAGAGTAAAGACTGAGTTTTGGAGAACCCCAAAGGGTTGTGAATCTATGGAATTCTATGCCCAGTGAAGCAGTTGAGGCTACCTTGCTGAATGCTTTTAAGGCAAAGATAGATAGATTTTTGAACAGTAAAGGAATTAAGATTTATAGTGAGCTAGCAGGTAAGTGGAGCCAAGTCCACGAAGAGATCAGCCATGATCTTGTTGAATGGCGGAGTAGGCTCAAGGGACCAGATGGTCTACTCCTGCTCCTTTTTTTTTAATGTTCTTATGTAACCTGTACAAAATAGTTATTTACCTCCTTTTTAATACTCTGACAAGTTGACGTATTTCTCACTCTCCTGAAGCAGAGCACATGGAAGTCAAGGGTGATGGTAACCTTCAGCTGATATACATTTACAGGTCAAGAAGGGAACTACATCAGGCACCCAAGGAGGATTTAATCCTCACTTTAAAATCAGTCTTATTTTCCCTTTATTTTTCTAAACTAAATTATTAATAGCTGAAAAGCAAACTTATGACAGTTTAGGAAGCAGAGAAGTGGAGTGAGACTTTCTGTGCTGAACAGGCACAAACCTAGGCAATTTGGCACCACCAGCAAGTAGGTAGGAGCTATACAATATGACATTTACTTGGCAACTCCATTATAGATGTGAGCAAAGGCAATGCATGAGAGTAAGATTTTTCAGTAACATACATAGGTAATAGATTTTTACAGGGTAATTTTAAAAATCAGATTTTTAAAAAATTACCTTTTTCCTTTTACGATCAAGATTCAACTCCATTGTGGCCACTGACTGAGAATGTGTTCGTTAACTGTACGGGGATACAAGACAGAGGCTTAGACCATTCATCGACAGGAACTGGGTCAAAACAAATCTCGTAAGATAGACTTTAAACTGTAGACAGCCCTTCATAACTTTACAGTGTTTGCAAAGAACTTTAAAGTAAAAAATTGACAGGACTTATCTCGCTGCTCACACTAAGGATGGAATTCCATGTCGGTGACTGGGCTTACATCTACCAACAATGTCGCCTGTGTTCAGGAAGGCCCATTGAATAGGCAGCAGTGGTGTGCTCTTCACTAAATTAAAGAACTGCGGAGCCAGAAAGCAAAGAATTCTTCTGAAGAAGGATCACTGGATCCAAAACCTTACCTCTGCTTTCTCTCCAAGGATGCTGCCAGACCTGCTGAGTTTCACCAGCACTTTCTGTTTTGTTGTAGCAATGGAATTTTCCCAGGACCAAGGATAACCACAGGCCTAACTATCGCAGACTTAATCGCGGTAGAAGGAGAAAGGCAGTGGGGTGCTCATCTGCCACCCTCCCACTCAATTAAAAGCCCTTTCTTCCTCCAAACATACCAGTACAGAAGGCTCTCCCTAACTTTTCAGAAGTGAAGGGCAAACTATAAAACAGAATACTTTTGATAAAATACAGAAACAAGTGGAATAATGTTTTCCAATGCAGTATGTTTATTCCTTATTGAACTGATAAATTACACAACTATATTCCTCTGTTGCAGCACGAACATAGTTAAAGTTTAGCTGCCCTTGTAATCACATTTCCAGGAAGTGAAGACATTCAGTAGAGCATAAACTTCCACGTCAACATGTTAACTCGACATTATAGTCGCGCAGCTCTTCTATGTGTTCTTTTTCATGCTTCATTGAGGCTCTGTAACCACAAAGCTAAAAATATATACTTTTCTATTATGAGCTTCACACCAAGCCACATTCAACAACCTACTCTGAAAACTCTGCTCAAAATTTAACAGCTATGACAATTTCCACCGTAAATTCCAACTACACCACATGGATTGCAGCAGCTCAAGAAGACTGGAAGGGCAACTTGAGATGAGAAACAGATGCTGGCCAAATCAGCAATACTCACACCTCATGAAAGGTGTAAACCCTCAACCCTTTCTATGTCGTTGCACCAACTGATGCAACTCTCCTCCAGTGCTAAGGCTGTGAAAACTTCCACAGTCTCCCACAGATTCAAAACTGATGTACTATGCAAAGAATGTGAAGTAGTTTTGATGGTAGTTTCGATGGTAGTTTCCTCAGGGATTCACCTAATGGACTTCAGCAAGAATCTGATGGCCTGTGCTCTGCTGCAAGTTAACCCTCTGTAAAGTGATTCAGCAAGGGATACCTTAAAAGAATAACGTGTAGCCATGGAACCCTGTTTACCTCCAGAAAACTGAAGGAAAAATACAGACCATAAGACACAGGAGCAGAAATTAGGCCATTCAGCCCATCTGGTCCACTCCACTATTCCATCTGGCTTGTAAGTTTCTCAACCCCATCCTCCTGCTTTCTCCCCATAACCTTTGATCCCCTTGACAATCAAGAACCTATCTATCTCTATCTTAAGTACACTCAATGACCTGGCCTCCACAGCCTTCTGTGGCAGTGAATTCCATAGATGCACCACTCTCTGGCTGAAGAAGTTTCTCCTTATCTCCGTTCTAAAAGGTCTTCCGTTTACTCTAAGGCTGTGGTCTCGTGTCTTAGTCTCTCCTACCAATGGAAACATCTTCCTAACATCCACTCTGTCCAGGCCATTCAGTATTCTGTAAATTTCAATTAGATGCCCCCTCATCCAACTAAACTCCATCAAGTATAGACCCACAGTCCTCAAATATTCCTTAAGCTTTTTACTCCTGGGACCATTCTTGTGAACCTCCTCTGAACCTGGTCCACAGCCTGTACATCCTTCCTGAGGTATGGGCACAATACTCCAAATGTGGCCTGACCAAAGCCTTATAGAGCCTCAGAAGTAGACCCCCCTTTTTATATTCAAGTCCTCTTGAAATAAATGCCAAAGTTGCATTTACCTGCCTAACTACTGCCTCAACTTGCAAGTTTACCTTAGGAGAATCCTGGACTAGAACTCCCAAGTCTCTTTGCATTTCAGACTTCTGAATTTCCTTCCCATTTAGAAAATAGTCCATGCTTCTATTCTTCTTACCAAAGGGTATCACCTCACACTTACCCAAATTGACCTCCATCTGCCACTTCTTTGTCCCCTCTCCTAACCTGTCCAAATCCTTCTGCAGCGTCCCCACCTCCTCAATACTACCTGTCCCTCTACCTATCTTTGTATCGTCTGCAAACTTAACCAGAATGCCCTCAGTTCGTGATCCCAACACTGACCCTTGCGGAACACCAATTGTTACCGGCTACCATCCTGAGAAAGACCCTTTTAACCCCACTCTCTACTTCTGCCAGACAGCCAATCTTCTATTCATGCTAGCACGTTGCCTCTAACACCATGGACCCTTATCTTACTCAGCAGCCTCCTGTGCGGCACCTTGTCAAAGGCCTTCTTGAAGTCCAGTTAGATAACATCCATTGGCTCTCCGTGGTCCACCCTGCTCATGACTTCCTCAAAGAATTCTAGCAGATTTGCCAAGCATAACCTCCCCTTGATGAAGCCATGCTGACCTTGCCTTATTTTACCAAAATCTTACCCACAACCAAGGTTAGGATAATCAGCCTGTAATTTTCCATTTTTTGCCTTACTCCCTTTTTAAACAGAGGCGTCACGTTAGCGATTTTCCAGTCCTCTGGGACCCTCCCTGACTCTAGCGATTCCTGAAAGATCACCATTAACGCCTCCACTATCTCTTCAGCTATCTCCTTTAGAACTCTGGGGTGTAATCCATCTGGTCCTGATAATTTATCCACCTTCAAGCCATTCAGTTTTTCTAGCACCTTCTCCTTGGTGATGGCCACCATACTCAGCATTTGGTTCCTCAGCCACTTCCTTGTTCCCCACTACTATTCTCCAGCATCATTTTCCAGTGGTCTAATGTCCACTTTTACCTCTCTTTTGCCCTTTATATATCTAAAGAAACTCTTACAGTCCTCCTTTATATTACTGGCTAGCTTACCCTCATATTTAATCTTCTCCCTCCTTATTTCTTTTTTATTTGGTTTCCTCTGTAAGCTTCCCAATCCTCTGGTTTCCTACTGCCCTTTGCTACATTATATGCTTTCTCTTTTGCTTTTATGCTATCTCCGACTTCCATCGTCAGCCACAGTTGCCTCATCGTCCCTTTGTCATGCTTCTTTTTCTTAGGGATGAATTTTTCTATGTTTCCTGAATTACTCCTAAAAACTCCTGCCATTGCTGGATCAATGGCACTACTGTATTACTCAAGGGAACCTGGGTTTATAGAAAGAAACATTTAAGGAAAGGCAGCAGTAATGCCACTATACCAGCAGCATCATGTAGTGCCCCTTTAACAACGGGCACCAGCCCGACAGTCAACATCAACAGCATGCGGTCTCCCATTAACAACGGACACCATCGAAAGAGATAACATCAACAGCATGTGGTCTCCCATTAACAACACCACCATTCACCAACATCAGCAGCATGTGGGTCCACGGCTGTAACGTCACCAGCGAGTGACGCAGCATTAACAACTTTACACACAACTCTTACAAGATTC
>JAHRHZ010000092.1:4067064-4101462 GCA_024137785.1 Ginglymostoma cirratum | reverse complement strand
ATCTGGGTGCGATGCTCTGAGGGTCAGTGTGGACTTGTTGGGCCGAAGGGCCTGTTTCCACACTGTAGAGATTCTATGAACTTATGGAACACTTACCTCTATGACTTACTGAAAACTGCTCCTTCAGTCCAAAGAGTAGAGCGGGCAAAAAGGATGACACCCAAAACCCAGGACTGGGAATTGAACGGTGTCCACTGTGGTTTGAATTTAATGCGATCAGACTGTGGGTAGGGAAGGCCACTGTTGATGCACTGTCGAGCAGCTTTCTGGTTAATAAGCTGCCTATAATCGAAAGGATGGGAAGCTGCAGCAGGTTAAGTGAAAGGAGTGGTGTCAATGATGGTGCAGTGTAGTGATGGAGGGTCAGATACGTTGAGTGTAATTAGAGAGGTACTGCTGAGTCATTGAGCAAATGGATTTGAGAATCCAGTTACTTGTGGCTAATAGTTAGTGGGAATAAAAGCATGGTGAAACAGGCCCAGGAGATACTTGACCTTTGAGGCAAGAGAATTAATATCAAAGGAGGGAGGTACTAGAGATTGTTGGGGACACTCCTCAATTGAAATATTGTGAGCCGCTTGAACCCTTGTAACTTCTGCCTACTTCTGCAAGTTAGGTAGGGTCAATGACTAAGTGTGGGGTCAGTGCTGAGTTGTTTCTCCTGGTGCCTTGAAGAGAACTTCATCTCTGAGTATCAACGGCAGCTTAGTCAATCATTTGGCTTATTGTGGGAGCTTGTTTGCAGAATAACTGCTTTGTTTGACAGTGCCCACAGCCTGTCTGGTTCACTTGTGAACTGTTGCACTGAAGTGTAATGATTTTAAATATCTTTTGAGTCATAGTGGGGCAAACGCACTCGAGAATTTGAGTACATTGGACTTGAAATAACAATTTTGAAATTTGCAATTGACACCCAGCTTGGAAATATCTCTCAAATAAAACAAAGAATTGTGGATGCTGGAGACCTGGAAAAAAAAACAGAAATTGCTGAAGAACCACAGCAGGTTTGGTGGCATCAGTGGGAAGAAAACAAAGTTAATGTTTCGAATCTGGTAACTCTTTATCTGAATAGCAAACCTGCTGAGTTTCTTCAGCAGTTTCTGTTTTTGTTTTGGACGTGTCTCTCTTTCTCTGTCCCTCGCAATCTCTCTCTCTGTGTCCCTCGCGGTCTCTCTCTCTCTCTCTGTGTCCCTCGCGCACTCTCCCTCTCTCTCTGTGTCCTTCGCGTGCGCGCGCTCTCTCTCTTTCTCTCACTCTTGTGTCCCTCGCACTCTCACTCAAATGTTTTGCAGGATGTGTGCAGGGAACTAGAAGTTTTGAAAACCATGCTAAGGTCCAGGTTGGAGAAACTCAGCAGATCTGGCATCATCCGTAGAGAGAAAAGCAGAGATAATGTTTCGAATCCAGTGCTCCTTCATTAGAATTGAAGTGAGGAGGTGGGTGAGACAGAGTACATGCAGATAGTACCCAGAGAAAAAGAGAGAGAGAGAGAAAATAAAAAGGGATAGGCACAATAAATATGAATAGACACAGTGTTAATGGGGGCTATGAAGCAAACAAAGTCTGGGCCAGGAGCAGAGGATGGTTATTATTGTGTTGTATCTCTGGAATTGCTGTTCTAACCCTTGCTTTTTCAAAAAGTTTACTCAAGAAGGATGAAGATCTTCTTTGTATTTCCTTTGTGCTTCTGGGAATGTTGGACTGTCACGGTGGCTCAGTGGTTAGCACTGCTGTCTCACAGCACAAGGGACCTGGTTTCAATTCCACCTTTGGGTGATTTTCTGTCTGGAGTTTGCACATTCTCCCTTTGTCAGCAAGGATTTCTTCTGGGTCCTTCGGTTTCCTCCCACAGTCCAAAGATTTACAGATTAGATGGGTTGGCCAAGGTAAATTGCACGTAGTTTCCAGGGATGTATGTAGGTTAGGTGGGTTAGCCATAGGAAATGCAGGGGTAGAGGGATAGGGTAGGAGGGTAGGAGGGTGGGTCTGGGTGGAATACACTTCGGAGAGTCAGTATGGACCAAATAGGCCAAATGGCCTGCTTCCATACTGTAGGGATTGCATAAAACCAGCGGCAAAGACCAGACAGCCTGAACATTTGACATAAGAACTGCAACTGTTCTTTGATCCTAACCAATGGAGAAACTTTCCACTCCACTTCCATTTTATTTTTGATCTTTTCTTTCTGTCTTTCTCTGCTGTGTTTCACCAGCAGTCTCTGTTTTTGTTTCATATTTCCAGCGTCGGCAGTTCTTTGTTTTTATTAAGATCGGGTTGTTGTGTTACCAGCGAATGGAGTGGAAGGTTTCTCCACTGGTTAGGATCAATGACCATTAGAAGATCTTCTTTCAGTGTCTTTGTTGTGGCTTAACTTCATAGCCGCAATTAAACTGTGACAGTTCAGGTGATCAATGTGTAGGGCTGAGATTGCTGCATCCTGAAGCACTGGCTTTGAGCATTTGAGTTAGGCATTTTGTGCACATTGGTAAAGATGCAACTCAATTTCTTAATGATGGTGTAGATTCCTGTTCAGGGTGTGAATGACTAAATCTGTGATAGTTTTCACAGAAACACAAGTAGGCCATTCAGCTCTTCAAGTCTGTTGGGCCATTCAGTGAGGTCATGGCTGATCTGTGGCCGAACTCCATACATCTGCTTTTGACTCATGTCCCTTAATGCCCTTTTTTAATTAAAAAAAGATCTAGCTCATGCTTAAACCTAAGATGTGTTCCAGCATTGACTGCCATTCGTGGACAAAAGTTCCAAACCTGGAATATCTCAGTGTGGGTGTCACAAAGACATGGCTGCAAGGGGATCAGGACTGGGAATTAAATATCCAAGGATAACAGTTAATTTTCAAGATGGCTGCACTGTTCAAATCTTTCACTGTGTTGTAAATGAAACTGAAGAGTCATTTGGAGGAAAATACTAGTTGTGTTTGTGAAGAACAATTCGAGTATGATAGAAGGCTTTTCAATTTAGGAATTTAATTTATTTTTTTCTCAGGAAGGAATGGAGATTTAAGGAGTCCAGGCTTATAATCAGGATCTTAAGCTAGACTATGTGTACTGTAAAGCTGCTAATATAGGAAAGCATTATTTAAAGATATTACATTTATAGGAAAGATATTATTAAGCTCGAGAGGGTTCAGAAGAGACTTAGCGGGATGTTGCCGGGTATGAAAGTTTTGAGTTATAAAAGAAAAGCTGGATAAGCTGGGACTTCTTTCACTGGAGCGTAGGAGGTTGACAGGTGACCTAATAGAATTTTATAAAATAATGAGGGGCATAGATAGAATTAATGGTAGTCGTCTTTTCCCAAGGATGGGGGAATATCAAAACTAGGGGTCACATTTTTAAAGTAAGAGGAGAGAGAATTAAAAAAAGACATGAGGGGCACATTTTTTACACAGAGGGTGGTTTGTGTATGGAATGAACTTCCTGAGGAAGAAGAAGATTTACAAGACATTTAGGTAAGTACATGAATAGGAAAGGTTTGGCGGGATATGGGCCAGGAGCAGGCAGGTGGGACTAGTTTCGTTTGGGATTGTGTTTGGCATGGACTGGTTGGACCAAAGGATCTCTTTCCATGCTGTATGACTCTGATATGGATCCTATTGAAAGGACAGGCATCTGGCAGAGGGAATGGGGTTGCCTTATCAGCAAGAAATTAAATTAAATTAAGTTGATAGCAAGAAATGACATTGGTTGGAAGGCGTAGAATCGGTATGGGTAGGGTTGAGGAACCACAAAGATAAAAACGTCCTGATGGGAGTTGTGTACAAGACCCCTAGCAGTAGTCAGGATTTGGGGCAGAAAATAAATCAGAATATATAGAAGGCATGTGTTACACTAAATATGGGGAATTTCAATTTGCAGGTGGACTGGGAAAATCAGGTTGGTTACAGATCCCAAGAAAATGAATTTGTAGAGTGTCTGCAAGTTGGTTGTATGGAGCAGCATGTGGTGGAAAGTCTACTGAGGAACAGCAATTCTGGATTTGGTGATGTGTAATGAGGCAGACTTGATTAGGAAGCTTAAGGTGAAGCGACCCCTAAGGGGGCAGTGATTATCATAGAATTCACTCTGCAGTTTGAGAGGAAGCGGCTGAATCAGATGTAATGGTACTACAATTGAGTAAAGGGAACTACAAAGACATGAGGGAGAAGCTGTCCAGAATTGATTGGAAGATGATGAAGCACTAATGGCACAAGTTTCTGGTAGTAATTCAGGAGGCATAATAGAAATTTATCCTAAGGAAGAATGAACATACTAAAGGGAAGACAAGGCGGCCATGACTGACAAGGGAAGTCAGGGACAGCATAAAAGCAAAAGAAAAAGCATGTAATGTATTGAAGATTAGTAGGAAGCCTTTAAAGACAACCAGAAGACAACTAAGAAAGCAATAAGGGAGGAGAAGATGAAATATAAGTGTAAGCTAGCTAGTAATAAAAAAGAAAATTTTAGAAGTGTTTTTTAGATACATAAAATGTAAGAGAGAGACAAGAGTGAACATTGAACTGCTGGAAAATGAGACTGAAGAAGTAGTGGGGAACAAAGAAATGGCAGAGGAACTGAATAGGTACTTTGCATTGGTTTTCACAGTTTTCAAGAGATTCGAGAGGCAGCGGTGTGTGTAGTGGTCATTACTAAGGAGAAGGTGCTGGGGAAGATGAAAGGTCTGAAAGTGGATAAATCACCCAGACTGGATGGACTACACCCTGGGGTTCTGAAGGAGATAGCTGAGGCAATGACCAAGCCATGTTTCAGATGGTAGTGGCTGGTTTGTTGATGTGGGTCTCTTGGATCCTGGCCATTTGGACAATATGTGTCAGTGTTTACGAAATGTTCTGATATCTGTTAGGGGGACTCCTTAGACGTGGTCCTGGTTGGCATATTCCATGGACTTGAAGGGTTAGCTTTAGTTGCTGTGTAAAGGAGACTATCAATCAATCATTTGTTGGCCACACTCAGGACTTTAGTTGTAATTTCTCGCTTGAAAGAGGACTCCTGTGAATGCTGACAGTTTCTGCTCTAGATTGGGAGTTACCATCAAGTAAGAAACTAATAAAGGACATAAAATCTAAAACCTTGTGGGTGTTCGAGATTTGGAATATAAACAGGGTGGTGAAAAAATTCAACAGGTCTGACAGCAGGACCAGGAGAAACTTCCTTGCATGAGGATTTGGAATGTACTTCCTGACAGGGAAATTGATACAGATTCAATAATGGTGTTTAAAAAGAATTTAACATGGATGGAGAACTGTAAGGATTTAGGGAGAAACTGGGTTTAACTGGATTTATCTTTAGAAGAATCAATGCAGACTTGATAGACCAAATGGCTGGCTCCTCTGAAGCACTGTTGTGTATGATTCTTTGACAACTTTGAACTCTTTATCTTGCGTATTTCCACAGATTTGTACAGTATAAAGCTACTTCTCTTGAAAAACAGCACAAACATGAGTTGTTAACAGAACCAGATCTGGGAGTTGTGATTGACCTCATCAACCCCGATACATACCGGATTGATAACAATGGTAGGTCAAGGTCTGTCTGCTTCAGCACAATGTTCCGTGTAACTTGGCTGCTTTCGTGATATGCTGATAGAGTTCTGAACTGCCCGTGTCCCTGATCTTCTGTACCCGCACTTTGTCCTCTGGCTCCCACTCTCTGGCAACAGTCATTCACTATTCTACTTGAGGTTCTTGCACGGAAAGAACTAGAAATGTAAGTAGACTATTCACCCCCTCAGTTCTGCTCTGCTAAATGATGGATCTGCTCATGACCTCAAGTCTGTCTTCCTGTCCATGCCCCATAACCATCAACTCCCTTGTTGATCAAAAAATCAGTCCACCTCAGCTCTGAATATATTTAGTGAGCCAGCCTCCATTGCTGTCCGAGAAAGAGAATTCCACAGACTAATGACCTTCTGAGAGGAAAAGAAAAATCCCTACCTTAGTCTTAAAAAGGAGACTCCTAATTTTCAAACACCTCCTGGTTCTAGACTCGCCCATAACAGGAAGTTTCCTCTCCACATTGCCTTGTTAAATCCCCTCGGGATTAATGTTTTAATAAGATCATCTCTCATTCTTCTAAACTCTAATTCCATTTATTTAAACTCTAGACTGCATGTTTAATAGTGCTAGAAGCATTCTTACAAGCAGATTGCATCCCTTGCCATCTGAAATCTGGGTCTTTCTGTGCCTGCAGGAAACAGGGACCTGATTGTTACCCCAGTGGTTATAAATTGTTTATGATATTCCAAAGAAATCTTTTGGTTGTACGCATGGAAATGTTGCAGCAGCCTGTAAGCTGGTACCACCAGGCTTAGACAGTGTCCAAACTTTTAATTACACAAATTCAGGCAGTGCTAAATTGCAGAGGACTAGACTAACAAAACGATTTAGCGCTTTGGCGATATTTAATAATTCCGTTTTCACTTATTATCTTAAGGTCATGTTCCTCGGGAAATGTCATGAGTGTTAGCTAAACAATAGGTGAACTTGAAAAATATTCAGCATTAGCGAGGGAATGTGCATAGATCTTACTTAGTTCTATTTATAAGTAGAAAAAAAAATTTTTTCAGTTAGAAATTATCAGATCAAAGCTGTGCTGTTCTTGGACAGACTTGCACCATTCTCAGTCACCCAGCGTAATGTTCAACCTTTAACACCACGCCATTGTCATCTTGTGCAATTGTGAAGTTTGTCTTTGCTGTATATGTGATCATTTAAATTGGAAGCAAGAGTAGCCACTTGCCTTTCAAGTTTGCTCTGCCATTCAGTAAGATCAAGGCCGATCTGATTACTCCACATTGCTGCTGACCCTGAAGATGTATCACCATCTTGCTTGCCAAGAATCTATCTACCTCTACCTTAGAATGATTCAAACATGCAACTTTCGAAGGAAGAGAGTTCCAAAGACACTTGACCCTCTCTGGAAACAAAAATTCTCCTGATCTCTGACTTAAATGGGTGACCCCTTATTTTTAAACATTGACCCTACATTCTAGATTCTCCCACAAAAGGAAACATTCTGTACATCTGCACTCTGTCAAGACCCCTCGGAATATCTTGTGTTTCAATCAAGTCACCTCTTACTCTTCCAAACTCCGATCGGCACAAGCCCAGCCTGTACAACCTTTCCTCGTGACAGCTTCTGAATTAACTACCAGCAACCATCCCTTTTCCTTTTGCATAAGTTTTAGCAAAGTTAAACGCAACACTTGTTTTCCCTCATTGCTCTGAATGAATTTGCTCCCTGGCGTTTGATCAGCACTGCTGTCCTCTGATGGTATTATTTCCTCTCCACAGTCATTCTTGATATTGCAGATGAGAAGCTACTTGAAGAAGAAATTCAGGCACCATCGAGTTCAAAACGGTAAGAGATCCACCTGTAGTATTAGCTGGGAGCAACTGGGCGCCAGTTGGCACCAGCCAGGAGTGACTGAGCAGAGACAGTCACCGTTGGGTGAAAGTGACAGAGGGGCATGGTCATTGCTGGTTGGGAATGACTAAGGGAGTACTGGTTGGAGTTACCAAGGGATGTTAGGCAGTGTTGATTGGACATCAAGACGGTGGGTGTGGGAGAGTGGTGTGGCAGCGTTCGCTGCTGACCAGGGCTGTCCGGGGCGTTATCATTGCTGGCCAGGAGTGACCAGGAGACAGCTAAAAGAAATGGAGGCTAGGGGGCTCAGGGAAATAAATATTGATGTCTTGAAAACAGTCAACATTACAGAAGAGCTGGAGGTCTTAAAAATCATAAAGGTGGTTAAATCTTTGGGACCTGCTCAAGTGTGTCCCAGGATGTTGTAGGAAGTTAGGGAAGAAATTGCGGGGCCCTTAGTAGAGATGTTTGGATCATCTAAAGCCATGGCTGATGTGCTGGAAGACTGGAGGGTATTCCAATGTTGTGCCTTTATTCAAGAAAGGCTGTAAAGAGAAGTCAGGAAATTATACACCAGCAAGTCTAACAGCGGTGGGTAAATTGTTGGAGGGGATTCTGAGAGATAAGATTTGCATGCGTTTGGAGATGCAAGGTCCGATTTGAGTTGGTCAGCATGGCTTTGTGCATGGGAAATCGTGTCTCACAAACTTAATTGAGTTTTTTGAGGATGTAACCAAAAAGAATGATGAGGACAGAGCGGTAGACGTCGTCTTTATGGACTTTAGTAAAGCCTTTGACAAGGTTCCGCATGGTAAGCAATTTAGTAAAGTTAGACCACGTGGGATTCAGGGAGAGCTTGCCAGTTGAATATAAAATTGGCTATATGGTAGGCGACAGAGGGTGGTGGAGGGTTGTTTTTCGGCCTGTGACCAGCGGTGTTCCGCAGGAATTGCTGTTGGGCGCACTTTTGCTTGTTGTCTTTATAAACAATTTGGACAGTGAAGAAGGTTATCTAAGATCACAAAGCGATCTTGATCAATTGGGTCAATGGGCTGAGGAGTAGCAGATGGAGTTTAATTTAGATAAATTTGAGATATTGCATTTTGGTAAAGCACCAGGGGCAGGACTTGTACAGTTAATGGTAGAGCCCTGGGATGTGTGGTCAAACAAAGAGACCTTGGGGTTCAGGTGCATAGTTCTTTAAAAATTGCACCAGAAGTAGACAGGGTGGTTAAGAAGGCGTTTAGCAAGCTGGCCTTCATTGCTCAGACCTTTGAGTTTAGGAGTTGGGACATCATGCTCACATTGTACAGGACGTTGGTGAGGTCTGTTCTGGAGTACTGTGTTCAGTTCTGGTCACCCTGCTATAGGAAGGATATTATTAAATTGGAGCGGGGTCAGAAAAGATTTACTAGGATGTTGCTGGGACTAGAGGTTTTGAGTTATAAGGAGAGGCTGGATTGGCTGGGACTTGTTTCACTGGAACGTAGGAGGTTGAGGGGTGACCTTATAGAGGTTTATAAAATCATGAAGGGCATAGATAAAGTGAATAGCAATGGTCTTTTCCCTAGCGTGGGGGGAGTTCAAAACCAGCAGGCATATTTTTAAAGTGCAAGGAGAAAGGTTTAAAATGCACCTGAGGGGGCAACATTTTCACACAGAGAGTGGTTCGTGTGTGGAACGAACTGCCAGAGGGAGTTGTGGACACAGTAACAGTTACAATCTGTAAAAGACATTTGGATAGGTACATGAATAGGAATGGTTTAGAGGGATATGGGCCATACATGGGCAAGTGGGACTAGTTTAGTTTGGGGAAACTCGGTCTGCGTGGATGTGTTTCAGCATGTATGTTTCTATCACTCTATAATACTTACTGGCGATAACTGGGGAATTATCAAACTGGCCAGGAGTAACTGGGAGACAGACAGTACTGGCCATGAGTGACAGGGGCCAAGTTGGCGCTGGCCAGGAATGAGCAGGGAGACTCTCTGCACTGGCCAGTACTGATCATTGTTGCTAGCTAGGAGTAACCAGTTGGAGGGACTGAGAGTGACTGGGTTTTGGGGTCATGGGGTTCACCCAGGAATAACCAGGATGAGGTCCTGTGGCCGTTTGTAATTGAGCAGTATTCTCTTCACGGTATAAATTGTGCATCTTTTGATTCAGTTCACAGCAACATGCGAAAGTGGTGCCATGGATGAGAAAAACTGAATACATCTCCACAGAATTCAACCGATATGGCATCTCCAACGAGAAGCCAGAAGTCAAGTAAGTGACATGGGGCTATAACTCTTGTAGAATGTTTGCAAGGGGCGTAGGGTTATGTTAACCAGGACTCCCTGGATTGAGGCTTTGCCTTTGCTTACAGTTGACCAAGTGTCAATTAAAATGTTGCCTTTAAATCATTTTAAGGTGAATATAAGGTGGGGAAGCAATGGCCTAGTGGTATTACCTCTAGACTAGATTAATCCAGGGACCTAGGAATTCAGTAGAAGGAAACTCTGGAATTAAGAGTCTAAATGATGATCATGGATCCATTGCCGATTGTCGGAAAACCCCATCCGTTTCAGTAATGTCCTTTAAGGAAGAAAATCTGTCATCCTCAGCTGGTCTGGCCCACATGTGACTCCAAACCCATAGCAATGCGTTTGACTCTTAACTGCTGTCTGAGCGATTAGGGGTGGACGATAAATACTGGCCTAGCTATTGACACTGTCATCCTGTAAATGATTTTTTTTCTAAATTAAATTCTCTTTAGTGAGATAGAATCAGAGAAACCAGCTGGGGAGGTAATAGACAGAGGTTGAATGTGCTGAACCAGACCAGCTGGTCTCACGTGGCAGCTTTTCCTTCTAACCAATATTTCCAGTCCTCCCTGGTGTCTTTCTGCAGAAAGACAAGCAGCCACCCCCTCTGGCAGTTCTATAAGTACCAAATCCAGTTTTGATTTTTGGAAATCTCAGCCACTGTGTCATATTCTGAACACAGGATATTAGGGACTGAGTTCAATTCTGAAAACTACCAGGCTGAATGAAGCCTCCTAAAACTGGTTAGCTTGAAGTAGTGTTGTGCCATCGCGCTGCAGAGTATTGTAGTTTTAGTTTAGACCTCCACATTACTTTTTATTGAGAGTTGGACAGGAGATGCATGTGGTTACCCTTGATGTTGTTTCTGTGCTTCGGGGTGTAACTTGCACTAGTTCTGTCAATGTCTTATGTTTACCTCTCCCCTCCAAAATCAGAATCGGTGTGTCTGTCAAGCAGCAGTTCACAGAGGAGGAGATTTACAAAGACAGAGACAGCCAGATCGCAGCGATTGAAAAGACATTCGTGGACGCGAATAAAGAGGTACTAAAAATCATTCCAACCAATGGCAACAGATCCCATTCCGAGATTAGTTTGGACCACCAATCCCCTGCAACCTGTGGAATGCTGTCATATTGCACCTCCCTGCATCACATCAATTATACCTTCCGGGAGTTTTCCTAAACTCTAATTCATTTCCTTTATTAGAGGTATACCAAATTATAAAGCCCTCCCTGTAAAGTAGTATCCAAACTATTAACTGCAGCAAACTTTTTATTAACAGGCATCTGTGGGGCCAGGAGTGCATTGATTGATTAAATACTCCCAATAACCAAAAGGTCTATATAATCAACATAAAAGTGCACACTAAGTGATAGAAACATGATGCAGGGGATATACACATCACTGCTGTACTTACAGCATAAATCACTTAAGTAATAATGCAACTTTGCCTTAAATAAAACTTACCAGCAGAGATCCTTCTCATTTGCATCCTCAACTGACAACGCAGCCTGGTGGTTCAGTTGTTAGCACTGCTACCTCACAGCATCAGAGACCTGAGTTCAAAGTTTTCTGTATCTCGTTGAAATGATTTTTCACAAAAATACAAGCGATAGGATTCAGCCCATCAAGTTTACTCCACCATTCATTATGATCACCGCTGACTTTGGGTTTCAACTCACATTCCCACTGTCTCCTAAGTCACTGGATTCCCTGAGATGCGAAAACATTCGTCTGTCCCAGTGTTAAATATAGTCAATGATGCAGCCTTCATTACCTCTCTGGGATATTCAATTGCAAAGATTTGTAGCGTTTTAAGTGAAGGGCATTCTTCTTGTTGTACTCCTTGGGGAAATAAATCACTTGTGAACTTTTTCCTGAGTGAGTGTGACAAATGAACTAACATGGACCAACGTGGGTGGTGCAGTGGCTCAGTGGTTAGCACTGTTAACTCTCAGTGCCAGGGGTCCAGGATCGATTCCACCCTCAGGTGACTCTCTGTGTGGAGTTTGTACATTCTCTCCGTGTCTTTGTGGGTTTCTTCCAGGTGCTCCGGTTTCCTCTTACAAGTCAAAGATGTGCAGGTTAGATTGATTAGCCATTGGGAATACAGGGTTAGGGTTGAGGTTGGGACTGGGTGGTATGCTGTTCAGAGAGGCAGTGTGGACTCAATGTCTGAATAGCCTGCTTCCACACTGGAGGGATTCTATGATTCCACGATGGACTATGAAAGAACAGTATGGTATTATAATTATGGTGTTGCTGGACAAGTAATCGAGAGGACTGGATTAAACTTTTTTTCTTCTTTATTGTGTCATGGGATGTGTCTTTCATGTGTCTCCAGACTCTCAGCAATGTGGTTTACTGGTAATTGCTTTCTGACATGACCAAGCAAACCATGTTATTGTCCTCGGGAACAAGTCTCACTGATTCTTTCTTGAGGGCAGTTAGGGGTAGGGCAACGCTGTGGAAGGCTCAGTGGTTAGCAATGCTGCCTCACAGTGCCTGGGACCCAGGTTCAATTCCAGCCTTGGGCTACTGTCTGTGTGGCGTTTGCAGTCTCTCCCATGTCTGCGTGATTTTCCGCTGGGTGTTCTAGTTTCTTCCCACAGTCCAAAGGATGTGCCAGTTAGGTGGTTTGGCCATGCTAAATTACCCATAGTGCTCAGGGATGTGTAGGTTATGTGCATTAGCCGTGGGAAATGCAGGGTTAAGGGGATGGGTCTGGGTTGGATGCTGTTCAGAGGGTCAGTGAGGACTTGTTGGACCGAATGGCATGTTTCCGCACTGTGGTGATTCTATAATTCTGTGAATGCTGGGCCTTGCCACTGATACCTGCACCCCATGAACGGATACAGAAAGTGCTACCAAATGGGTCACAACAGATGGCAGCAGTTGTTGAAGGCAGATCAGGTTAGCAGTTCAACTCTAAGTTTCCAATCCTCGGTCCATGGGCTGACATTCTAACTGAGGGCTGGACTGTTCCTTCCAACAGCAGTACAAATATGTTCCCAGGCTTTGCAGCCGGAGAGGCGATTTTATTGTTTACTCTGTTGTCTCTCTATCTACGTCCCCTAGGTTACTCAACATTACAGCAAGCCTCGGGTTACCCCTGTGGAAGTCATGCCTGTATTTCCTGATTTTAAGGTAAGGGTTGTGGGTGTGGTCATCGCATGATCTTGGAACATTGTTGTGTCCTGGTGGCCTGTCTCAGTTTGAGACCTTATCCACTTGATTCTGGCAGAATGGTATGATGGAGAGATGGAGAAAACTATCAGTAGATGACTATTGGCGTCAGCCATCATCAAGTTTTGAGATTGTTCTCCACATACCAACAGCCAAGTGGCTGCTCTGGGCCAAGGCTGACCACGTAGAATCAACTACAACACAGAAGCAGGCTGTTCGTGTCATCGAGTTTGTGCCAGCACTCTGGAGCTAACCTGTTGCTCCCATTCCCTGGCTCTGATCCCAGAGCCTACAAATTTATTTCTCTCAAGTGCTCATCTAAAGTTCCTTTTGAAATCATCAATTGTCTCCACTCCCACCGCCCTCAGGCAGTAAGATCCATGTTGCTGCCAGCCGCTACATCAAAAACATCTTTCCCAAATCCCCACTCATGAGCAGCGCCTACTTCCCATGTTTTCTGTTCAGCAGCTCTGAATCCTCTTGTTTTATAAGCCTGAACTTCTCGGATAACTTTCTTGTGAGAAAAATTCTCCTGATTATCTTCTGAAGCTCCGTTTATGTCTCAAAGGCAAGTATTTGAAACAGTGGCAGACAGGCCTAAAGTTGGAGGCAGTGTGATTAATATGGATTGTGGCAGGGCTATGAGGAGAGTCCAGAGCAATGGGATTAGTTTGGATTTAATACAGGATTTCGGCAATGGAGCTAAGCAGTCAGATTAATTTGGGATTGATACAAGGCTATTTATGGATAGTATTTAATTTCATTAACTCTGTTGCTTGTTAAGCCGCCAACAGTCTGTCTCAGCAACTAAGTTTCCATTTCTTCCCTGATATGAATTATTTTTCTAAGAAACTCTTGTGAGAAATCCTACCAATCATGTTTTGAAAATCTGTGTATGTTACATCGTAAGCGCTAGACAAGAAGAGAGCAGTAACAGCATTAGTTTGGGTAGGCAATGGCTTAGTGGTATAATCACTAAACTATTCATCCAGAAACTCAGCTAATCTTCTGGTAACCTGGGTTCAAATCCTGACATGGTGGAATTTGAACTTGATAAAGCATCTAAAATTAGGGGTCTGATAATGACCATGAAACTATTGCCAACTTTTGGGAAAAACCCATCTGATTGACTAATGCCTTTTAGGGAAGGAAATCTGTCATCCTTGCCTGGTCTGGCCCACATGTGACTCCAGACCGACTGTAATGTGGTTGACTCTAAACTACCCTCTGGGCAATTAGGGATGGGCAATACATGCTACCTCAACCAGAGAAGCCCACATCCCATGAGTGAATAAAAAAAGTTTGGAAATCCTTTAAGAAAGTTATGAAGGGCCTTTTCTCTATGCTTTACATCTGTGATTCCATTTTGCCACCCTGATATGGTTTATAAACTGCTTGCCCTTAGCCGCTTTTATCACCCACTAACTTGGAAATTTTGCTTTGCATAATTCACCATCGTAGTTTCTCTGCTGAACAAAAGGCTTTGTTTCTTTATCTGCCGTTTGTATTAATCCTTCATGTTTCTCTTCACACCCAGTCCCCACCAAACTTGGATTGTGTTTGAAGTTCTGGAATAGGCTTGAACCCACTGAGTAAAACTGACACTTTGTCTGTCAAGAACATATTGCAGTGGAGGTTATGTGATCTGCGACAATATAAATATTTTTGGTTGGTCACTCCCAAGCTGAAGATTTGGGAGCCCAGGGACCTTCTGAAATGTCTGATCAGAACCCCATAGTACTTTATATCCATCATTCAGAAGTGCCAGCAATCCTCCTTTGTTCACTTTGTTCAGGGTTCCTGAACTTTGGCTCAGGACCCCCACTAGTGTTGTGGGATGAGCATTTGAGGTGGCCATCTCTGTAGCTGCAATGGCAGCTGTGGAGCAGAGACTCCAATTTGAGATGAACCCTTTAGATAGGTGAGAGTTTTTTGCTTAACTGTGGGCGGGGTCATATCCAAGTAGCTCTGAGACATGATCACTGACACCAACAGAGCCTGCAAAAGGTAGGTGTCTCAGTTGTTTTCTGTGCCTGTATCCTTGCTGTTTGAATCTCAACACCTAATTTTCTCTCTAACTTTTAAGTGTGAGCCTTAAAATGGGTCACAGCAGAACAATTGTTTGAGAAGCACTTTTGTAGAAGATGGTTTCATATCTCTGACTCCTTCTCGTTTCCATAGATGTGGATTAACCCATGTGCACAGGTCATATTCGACTCCGACCCAGCACCCAAAGAGATCACTGGTCCAGGTGCTGTGGAGATGATGTCCCAAGCTATGATCAGGTGAGGCTCTTTGACACACTGATGGTGTAAAAGGAGGGAGCCAGGGCATGTCGCATTAATGTTACAAGTTTTACAAGTTCCAACTGTGAGTTACCTTGTTTAAGCTATTCAATATGCAACAATTGGCTTTCAAAAGGTGGTGAGGCCAGGCTGCAAAACAAAATTGAGAAGCCGTTAATGGCCATGAAGAAAAGTGGCATAAAGTTAAGGTGGATTGAACAGGCATGAGATGAGTGTAAACAAGCTTGTTGGGTGAGGTTTATAGGATTCTAAAGAAACTGAACAATGTAAGCAGACTTCACCCAGAACTGTAGAACTGAAGGTTCCAGAGGGCAAATTGAAACAGTATCTGCACAAGTGATATTTTGTGAATGGTCCCTCTTTAAAATAGGTTACCCGGTGAGGTGGTGGAAACTGTCAGCATTGTTTCATTCAGGTGCAAATCAAATGCAGTTCTTTCAGAACACAGTGTTTTGAAGTAACATGTATGAGGATCACATAGTGAGCCTGGTGCAGCACATGTCTTGACTTGATTGAGAGAAAAATTGAGAATCGTGTGTCTCTGAACTATGAAATGGCTCCAGCCAGTAGTTAAGAAATACAGTCTGTGGGTGGGAGCAAGAACTGCAGATGTTGGAGTCAGATGTTAACAATGTGTGGTGCTGGAGGAACTGAAGAAGGGTCCAGACCCGAAACGTCAGCTTTCTTGCTCCTCCGATGCTGCCTGGCCTGCTGCGTACCTCCAGCTTCACACTGTGTTGTCTGTGGGAGGGAGTTGCCTTTTAGCTACCTCTGCAAGCTGAGCTGGTTATCCACAGGAGTAGAATCATAAAATCCCTACAGCCCATCAAGTCCATGCTGACCCTCCGAAGAGGATCCCACCCAGAGCCAACTCCTACCTGTAACCCTGCATTTCAGGGCTAACCCACTTAACCTCCACATCCCTGAACACTACGGGGCAATTTAGCATGGCCACGCCACCTAAGCTGCACATCTTTGGGCTGTGGGAGGAAACCGGAGCACCCAGAGGAAACCCACGCAGACACGGGGAGAATGTGCAAACCACAGACAGTCGCCCAACGCTGGAATCGAACCTGGGTCTTGAGGGAAATCATCAAAAAATTCTAAATAGTGGAAGGTTAAGTCTTGAATCTACAGTCTGCCAGCCAGTACACTTGGAGGAAGCATCAAAAAGAACCTCCATCTTTACAGAGAACAACTCAGCTCAGGGAGCTCAAGGGAGCTGAGAGTATTCTCCTTGACAGGTAAACACAGCCTGTCCCCCTAACCCCTTTTACCCAATCTGCCGCCCCCTTTAAACCCCTCCCTGTCGTGCATCCCCAACTGTCCCAAAACCCCCACCATCTATCCTGGCCCCATCATCTATCTGCCCCACTTTGTGCCTTTTACCCCTGGTTCTTCCCATACACCCCCATCACCTCTCCCTCTCCTTTACTTCCCCACCCCTGGCGTGCCTTCTGCCCTCTTCGCCTCTCCTGCCCCTTCTTATTCTCCCACACACACATACACACCCCTGGTTGCCTTATTCACCCATTTCATCACCTGAAGCTCCTGCCACTCCCTGAGTTTTTGGAAGGCAGCAGTCAAACATCCCAGTGGTGGCATGAATTATGGTGAAGATTAACTAACAGACCTAATCTTGATGTAAGACAAAAGGAGATGGTCTTGGAACAAGTTAAGGAAAGAAAAGGTGTATTCTGAAGAGGTGTAAATGGTGAATAGCAAAATTATCAACATTAGAACAATGTAGGCAGTGATTATGATTTCTGAATTCTTGACTTCAGCGTTAACTCTGAAAGTTCCTGAGTGGTTCAGGTTGAAATGTAACTGTTTCCCTCTCTCCCCAGAGGTATGATGGATGAGGAAGGAAACCAATTTGTTGCTTACTTCCTGCCAAATGAGGAAACCATAAGGAAACGGAAAAGAGATAATGAGGAGTGCATTGACTACATGCCAGAGGATATGTAAGTCAGCTGGTCATTTTGTTTTTGTGCTTAGAATTTACAGCAAAGACCTTATGCTGAATTTCAGCTATAGAATTCTCAAAATGAGGAAATCCCCAAGTTTGAAGTGTAGTCTGCACTGATTTCAGCACAGTTTTAGACAGAAGATATTAAAATAACCAAGTGGCTGATTTAACATTCCCGCATAGCACTGGTTAGATGCTAAATAAAACTCCCTCCCTATCATTTTCTACTGTTTAGATAGATATGAAATAATTATTTAAACCTCTGTCTTTTCCTTGTTTCCCATTGTTAATTCCTCCGTCGCACTCTACTGGGGACCAGTAATGCCTTTAGCTACTCTGTTCCTTTAAATATCCTTGTAGCTTTTACTATCCTTTTACTTTCCTTGCTGGCTTTCTGTCACAATTCAGTTCTTCCCTTATTATTTTTTTGCTGGTGGATTTCGTTGCTGGTTTCTGAAAGTTTCCCCAGTCTTCTGGCTTACCACCATACTTTGTAGCATTGTGTGTTTTTCCTTTAATGTCACTTTTAATTTCCTTTGTTAGCCACAGGTAGTGTACCTTTCCAATAGAGTGTTTTGTTCTTAATGAAACATATCGTCATTGAAGATTATGCAGTAACTACTTAAGTGTCTGATACTGTCTTTCTATTATGTTATTTTTAACCTATAAGCACAGTTCACATTAAAGAGCTGTCTTCCTACCTTGGAATTACCTGTATTTAAGTTTAATTTGCCAGTTTGGAGCCATATTTCTCACTCTCAAACTGGATGTACAATTTTCTATGTGGTCTTTAACTCTCCCTGTCTCATTACACATTACCAGGTCCAAAAGTTTGATCCCAGATGTATTAGTCAAAGTGTTATGAACCGAACTGATGATACTCCTGAGCAAGTCATGTCCCAGAGGGAAACCTGACTTGATACACCATAAGTTTTATTTTTGCAATTTTCCTGCATTTCTGTCTCTGAACATATGTATAAGAGGCTGCCAAAGTACTCGAAAGAGTAAAAGTTTATTACCCAAAAAAAAAGGTGTATACATAAAACAATTTAGAAATAACCTATCTTAAGCAGCAAAAACAAAAAAAATCAATTCTTTTTCCCAGCATTACCCAGAAAGATACTCCATCTCAGTGAAGTATCCCACTCCTGTCTTTCCCCTTTCATTTCTTGCTTGCAACCTAAGTGTTTCTTTTCACCAACTTTCTGCAGCAGATGTGATTCTCTCCATCTCTCCCGGAGACACACTGACGCGGGTTAACTCAATAACGTTTCTCATTGAACTAAAAGGAAGAAAGTTAGGGTTTTTCCCAATTCCTTTGACAGCTTTGAAGCTGCAAAACGGCATATCTGCTGGATGGATCTTCTGAACTGAATCTCCTTTGGCCTCTCCATTTCTCTGTCTCTCTCTGTCTGTCTGTCTGTCTCTCTCTCTATATATCTTTATCTCTGGGTTGTAAACAGTTGACTTGGTAAACATTTCAGCAAGTATCTCACCAGCTACCTTGTCCACTCCTTTTGCTTAAGTCATATGATTTTTAGAGAATTGCTGTTTTTGCCCTGATGTAAATAAACGCATTTCTGACCCTTAAAAAGAACACTTTCACTGTACTAAAAATGTTTCATTTCTTTAGAACCCAAGTTCCTAAATAATAATATATTTTAAATGTTTATCACTTAAGATACCATTCCAAATGTATCCTTGCATACAACTTTGAGGCTACCTTTGCCAATTTGGTTTGTTTAATTCATGTGAAAAGCATGACTATTGCAGTATATTTCTTACAAATCTCCATTATTTCTTGCTGTGTACTCTGTCCTAGTCTGTAGGTACTGTTAAGAGGCCTAAGTGTTACTCCTACCAATATTTTCATTCCTCTGCCATTTCTTATCTCTACTGAAATTGATTCTACTTTCTGAACCAGTACCATTTTTCACTATTTGTGCTGATTCCACTCTTCATTAACAAAGCTATCCAACCTCCTCCTCCTTTTCTCCCGCCCTTCCAAAATGTCATGTATCCTTGAATATTTGTTGCCCAACCTTGGTCACCTTGCAACCATTTCTCTAAAATGGTTACAGTATAATTCTCATTTATAAAAATTCTTGTATAGGATATCGGTGTCACCTGCAAGGTTGGTATTTGTCGCCCTTGAACTGATTGGCTCAATAGGCTATTTCGCTAGTTAAGAGTCAACCTCATTTCACTGTGGGTCTGGAGTTACATATTAGGATAGTAGTTTATGACAATTAACAATGGTTGCCATTAGACTAACTTAATTCCAGCTTTCTTAAAATTAATTCAGATTTTGTCATCTTCCACAGCGGGATTGAAACTCTCATCCCCAATACATTGGCCTGGCATTCAGGATTACTAGACCAGTTACACCACAATCTCACCCATTCGTTTTTTTCTTTATTCATTCATGGGGTAAGGGCGTTGCTGGCTAGGCAGCATTTATTGTCCATTCCTAATTGTCCAGAGGGCAATTAAAAGTCTACCACATTGCTGTGGGTCTAGAGTCACATGTAGGCCAGACCGGGTAAGGATGACAGTTTCCTTCCCTAATGATTTTTCTAACAGTCGACATGATCATCATTAGAATCTTAATTTCAGATTTTTTTTTATTGAATTCAAATACTGCCATACTAACTTTGTAAAAGCACATCTCATGCAAACGCAACCTCTTCATGATTTATTGTAAAGCCTTTTCTGCAACCCCAGTTACGTGATTCATCAGATGACTTGGTATTGTGGTTAGAGTTCAAACTAAGACGTTACACTGAATTCAAGCAATAAGAATTCTGAAAATGAGGAAATCGTTAAATATGAACCAGGGCTTACACTGATATGAGCAAACTTTTACGCAGAGGGTGTTGAAATAAGTAAAAGGTTGATGGAACCATTCTCAGGCCATGTAAGTTCTCTCTATATTATCCCCAGCTAACACTCAGAGGGCAGGCACAGCATGGAGTTATTTACACTGTGTGGCGCAAGATGTATGAATGTGAGATGAGATGACCCCGTGTCCCATACTCAGTGAGTTTCTGTTTTTTCAGATATGAATATAAAATATCTAGAGAGTATAACTGGAATGTGAAGAACAAAGCCAGTAAAGGATATGAGGAAAACTATTTCTTTATCTTCCGAGATGGAGATGGAGTTTACTACAACGAACTTGAGACCAGGTGAGCTGAGAGCTAGCAATTACACACCAGCAGTGTCACAGCCAGACACTGAGGCAACATCTACCCCAGAGTGCATCAGCTGGCATGAATCGCTGGCATCTTTGTTAATTTATTCACATCTACTTCCCTAGCCACTGCCTCAGAGCCTCATCCTTTATAGAGATCACATAGCCAGAAGGTCCTCATTGAAGGCAACTTGAATTCCTGTTGTCATTCACTCTGACTGCCTCCTTTCACTATCTTCATGCACAACAGCACCTCCAAGCAAATCCACACTTGGCCTTACCAGCAACAAGGAGTTGACCTCTAACCTTGCCAGCTGCAGGAGCCTCCCATTCAAGCTCTCCAATCGCTCTTATCATTTTCCAGTGCCTTTCCCACAAAATGGCACTCTCCTTGCATGGGTTCCACTATAATCTGTTTCGAAGTAGGCATCATCTTCCTCTCCCATGACATAGTTTTTGGCTCCTTCCTGTTCCTCCTTTACACACGTGTTGTCTGTGGCTGTGTGTTAAAGTAATTTCATGTGTGAGGCACTGTTCACATGTAACCCGTACCTGCAACTCATCATTGTTGGCGGTCCCTCAAAGACAAGGATGACTCTCTTCCACTCTCAGGGTGGTTCCGTAGGTGACTGTCAAGTCCAGCGTGGCTTCTGCAGACTCTGCCACACTTGGGGCACAAGGTGGTCATGGGAAGGGTTGGATGGGGTGTTGGTATGGAAGCACCCACCTCATGCTGTTTTCACCTGGATTCTGCTCTTTCCTGGCGGCAAGCCTTGAGGTGCTCGACGCCTTCCCAGATGCTTCTCCTCCACTTTGGATGGTCTTGAGCCAGGGTTTCCCAGATGTCGGTGGGAATGCCGCACATCACCAGTGCGGCCTTGAGGATATCACTGAAGCATTTCCTCTGGCCACCTGGTGCTGGCCTGCTGTTTTGGAGCTGGGAGAAGGGCACCTGCTTGGGGAGTCTCATGTTGGTCATGCAGACTGCATACGCAGCCCAACGCAACCATCTATGGTTGGTTAGTGCCTCGATGCTGAGGATGTTGGCCTGGTCGAGGACATAGGTGTTGGTGTGTCTGTCTTCCCAGCAGAATCGCAGGATCTTGCATAGGCAGTGTTGGTACCTGCAACTACCAGCTAGCTGACTGCTTTATCTGTTTCCACAGAGTACGTCTGAGCAAGCGGCGTGCAAAGGGAGGTCATGGAGTTCAGTCGAACACCAATGCAGTGCTTGTGGTAAAGCACAGAGACATGAATGAGAAGGAGCTGGAGGCACAGGTGGGTGAAGCTGCTGGCCGTTCTGAAGTACAGTCTTAGTTTTGAAATATTTGTAAAGTGTGATCTACTGCTCCCTGCCGATTCCTGCTTGTGGGTCATTTTCACTGATGTGGGTGATGGAAGTGTGCCATTGGGTTTAGTTTTTTGTTCTGGAATTGTTGACCAGCCCAAATCTGATCCAAAAACCGGAGACTGTTTTTCAACCAAAAAATAGACTAGTCATAGTGAACATAGGGAGGATGGACGTCCGTGAGAAACTGCAGCCTCTATATCTTCAGTAAATGTGGGATTTCTTCCTGGTAGGTGTGCTCTCCCCACTGGCCTATGACCTCCCATGCACACCATCACAAGGTATCATTCACCATCTTGTGGAGACTGTGTTGAAATGTGACAAATGGGTGACCCTAAGCCTTGAGGCCAGTCTGTGTGCAGCACCCTTCCTATAGAAACATAGAAAATAGGTGCAGGAGTGGGCCATTTGACCCTTTGAACCTGCACCACCATTCAATATGATCACGATTGATCATGCAATTTTGGTATCTCACTCCTGCTTTCTCTCCATACCCTTTGACACCTTTCGCTGCAAGAATCACACCTAGCTCCCTCTTGAATATATATAGCAAACTGGCCCCAGCAGCTTTCTGTGATAGAGAATTCCACAGGTTCACAACTCTGAGTGAAGAAATTCTTCCCCATCTCAGCCCGGAATGGCTTACCCCTAATTCTTAGACTGTGACGTCTGGTTCTGGACTCCGTCAACATCAGGAACATTCTTCCTGCATCTAGCCTGCCCAGTCCCATCAGGATTTTATGTGTTTCTATGAAATTCTCCCTTGTGCTTCTAAATTCCAGTGAGTACAAGCCCAGTCGATCCAGTCTTTCTTCACATGTCAGGCCTGCCATCCTGGGAATCAGTCTGGTGAACCATTGTTGGACTCCCTCAATAGCAAGAAATGTCCTTCTTCAGATTAGGAGACCAAGACCTTCAATGCCTCCATCACTTTCCCTGCACAACCTTGTTCCATCTTGACTGATGTTGTCTGCCTTCCCTGCCCACAGGGCAGTATGCTCCACAACCCTCAGTGCGTAAGGAGTGAACAGTGTGCTTAATTTCCTCATTCTAAACTCCAGTCCATATTGTCTGATTTAGTCAGCAAAGCCACATGACAAACAGTTAATACTTTTTGAATGGAATTTCCCAATGTTGCCAGTTTGGTGCCACATACGCATTCACCAGCCCATGCCTTGCTTCATGTGATTCTTGCTCTTCTTTGATGTTACTGTGTATTTAAAATGGAGGAACAGTTCCTCCTGATATAACTGAAGCAATGCCATCAGGAACGGGTCATTCAGCTCCTCAAGCCTGCTCTGTCTTTTCCATAAGATCATGACTGATCTTTGCTCCTACATCGAAAAAAGACAGAAATCTGCCTGCAGAAACACAGCAGGTCTGGCAGCATCTGTGAAGAGAAAGCAGAGTTAACGTTTTGAGTCCAGTGACCCTTCTTCAGAAATGATTGTAACTAGGGAAAGATGGTCTATATGCTGATGACAGGGCTGGGAGGGGGGCAACGGAGCAAGTAGGTGAATAGATGGAGACGGAGCCTGGAAAGAGAGCTTCAGCATTCCAGAATGAAGGAAAAAGGCATATGGGATGGAATGGGACAACTTATGTTCAGGGCAAACATTGATGTGGACTGGATGACTCCTTCAGTGCTACAATATTTGCATATATGTTAATTTGAAGTCATACCGGTGCAATCTGTAAAATCAAAGCCATGTTAATTCGTCCTCCCTGGACTGACCTAACTCCCTACCTCCCCACCTACACTCACCTTTACTGGCTCCATCCCCGCCTCTTCAACCTGTCTGTCTCCTCTGCACCTATCTTCTCCTCTATCCATCTTCTATCTGCCTCCGCCTCTCTTCCTATTTATTTCAGAACCCCCTTCCCCTCCCCCATTTCTGAAGAAGGGACCATGCCCAAAACATCAGCCTTCCTGCTCCTCTGATGCTGCTTGGCCTGCTGTGTTCATCCAGCTCTACCCCTTGTTATCTCAGATTTTCCAGCATCTGCAGTTCCTACTATCACATGTTAATTAATAGCTGGGGGACTCAGCTAGGCTAGGGCAGGGCAGGTGGGTAGGGATAATGCACAGCCACAGCGGGGATCTAGAGATTGTTACCTGACTTGCTTTTGTCCTGTTCCCACAGGAAGCCAGACGGGCTCAACTGGAGAATCACGAGCCAGAGGATGAAGAGGAAATGGAACAAGGAACAGAGATCCCAGGATCAGGTAAAGACGTTTGTCCAGATAGAGTTTCCTCATATTGACTAGTGAATGTGCAGGCAATCTTCCCACTGTCACCCCTCCCCAAACCAGTTCAACCACACACACGCCCAACTTTGCTTCATTGCTCGCTATTTGTCTGACCTTCCTGCAGCTCTGTTAGTAAAAACTATAAAGTATCTAAAAAGCCATTGTGATCCAGATGTCCATTCTGCAAGTCCATGCAACCTTCTCCACTCAGTCTCATCACTACTCCCATCACCTCACCTTGTATTTTATCACTCCTGTGTACATCCCATTTCCTGATCAAAACATGAGCATCTCAAACTTCACTCTTTGTGTTTGAACAAAAGACTTTCTCCACATATCCCTCCCACCCTAGTGTTTTTGGCCGAGTATCTTAAATCCAGGTCCTCTCATCATTGTGCGATCAGCCAATGGGAACAGCTTTCCTTTGTCTACCTTATTAAAACTTGCCTTAATACCCCACACTTCTGTCTGACCTTCTGTCAATCTCCTTTGTTCCAAGGAGAACAACTTCAGCTTCTTCAACCTGACCTTGTAACTAAATTCCTTCATCCCTGGAGCCATTCTGGTAACTCTCCTCTACACCCTCACAAAGATCTTCCCACCCTTCCTAAAGAGTGGTGATCAGAAAATTGTAAAGGATGTGTTGGTTGGGGGCAGAATGGATTTGGTGCTGATGCCTTGCATGGGTGAATGGTGTTTTGGTGTTCACTGCCCTGGCTTATTCCGTGGTTCGTAATTAACTCATTACTGCTCTACCTGCACTCCAGACCAGTCTTCAATGTATAACCTCACTGTTGCCTCCATTACAGTTGCCCTATCCCCCACTAACAGCCCAAGTTTGGGCTGCTGTTTCTTTCCCCTGCCTGGTGTCTCTAGTGCCTGGTGCCAGCCCAATGCCAGCTCTCTTTCCGTCTCCTTCCCTGCAATTTTGTCTTTTTTTTTAAAGTATTTGTTCTTGGGATATGGGCATTATCGGGCATTTGTTGTCTATCCTGATTGCCACAGTGGAGCAGCTTACTAGACCATTTCAGAGGAGAGGTAAGAGTGAACTGTGTCACTGGGGATGTGGTATCACATGTAGGCCAGACCAGGTCAGGACGGCAGATTTGCTTCCCTAAAGGACATTATGAAACTGCGTGGGTTTCTACAACAATCAATGATAGTTTTAAGATCACTAAGACTAAGTAGTTTTTCACGTACCCCAATCCTGCGAGCATCTATGGTTTTTATTAATACTTTGGTAGTTACAGCGTGATTACTTTGGGTACTTCGTTAAGCTCCGACTCTGCAGAGATCATTACCTGTGCTCAGTGGGGGAAGGTGACCTGTGGTCTGATCTCTGTGCCTGACTGATTCTTTGCCAGTTTTGGCTCAGTTGGCAGCTCTGACTCAAGTTTCCATGTTCAAATCCCAAACCAGAGCTTAAGTACAAAATCAAAGCTCTATTGCAGTGCAGCGCTGTTATCAAAGTGCCATCTTTCACCTGAGACATTAAACTGAGACCTGGTTGCACTCTCAGGTGTATGTAAATGATTCCATGCCACTATTTTGAAGAAGGGCAGGGGAATGGTCCCTAGGGCGATGGCCAATATTTGACCCTCCATCAGTGGGGGCGACACGGTGGCTCAGGGATTAGCACTGCACCCTCACAGGACCAGGGACCTGGGTTCGATTCCACCCTCCGGTGACTGTTTTTGTGGAGTTTGTACGTTCTCCCCATGTCTGCGTGGGTTTCCTCCCACAGTCCACAGATGTGCAGTTTAGGTGGATTGGCCATGCTAAATTGCCCCATAGTGTGCAGGGATGTGTGGATTAGGTGGATTAGCCATGGGAAATGCAGGATTACAGGGATAGGGTAGTGCGTCTGGGTGGGATGCTCTTAGGAGGGTCAGTGTAGACATGATGGGCCTAATGGACAGCTTCCACACTGTAGGGATTCTATGATCAGAATACAAAAACAGATTATCACATTGTGCTTCAAAACTACTCCATTGGTTGCGAAGCACTTTGAGATGTCTGGTGGTCATGAAAAGCGGTATATAAATACAATTCTTCTTTTCTCCCCTTAGAAGATGAAAAAGAGAGAGAGAGTGGCAGTGAGAAGGCAGACAGTGCGGACGAGCACTCTGGGAGTGAAAGTGAACGGGAAGAGGACAAAGAGGAGAAAGCTAGCAACAAGAGCGGGAGTGACATGGAAAGTAATAGCGGGGACGAGCGGCAGGCTCGCGAGGCCCGGGACGAAGAGGAGATCTTCGGCAGTGATGACGACAGTGACAATGAGGACCAACAGAACGAGAGCGGCCAAGAGGAGAGTGGCAGTGACGACGAGCAGCACAGCGAGGAGGAAGAGCGCAGGAGCCGCAGCAGGAGTGCATCCAACAGCGGCAGTGAGCAGTCTGACAACGAGAACCAACATGTTGTGCAGAGTGGCAGTGAGCAGGGTACGGATTCAAGTGAAAATGAGGGAAGTGGCAGTGAGAGTGACTGAAAAAGACTCAGTCCTAAACTGGCAGCGGTGGGTTCACATGGATTGGGACATCACTTTGTAGATTCACTGACAGTTTTGGGAGTTCAGTGAGCATTCTGTCCCTTACCTTTCTCTCTCTGTCTGTTTACGCAGTAGGTGAGTATAGATAGCACAGTCCTGTGTGTGGGAACCTTGAGCGACCAACCCAGGTACGTAGCTGGTGTGGAAGATTTTAACACGTCGCTAAATGCTGATGTTTAAGGTCATTTTTATAAACATTTGTTAAAATATTGCAACGTTCTATGAGATCTTTAAATAGAGATTAAAAACCTATGGTGTTAAACCTGACGCTGAGCTGGCAATGGAGAATGTGTGCAGGTAAAATGCAACGGGGGACGTTTGGGGATTCGAGTTTCCTCTTTTAGACCAAACATTGCATTTGAGAATTGAAAATATTTCTGTTGGAGAGAAGTTCATCTACTTTTGTACTGAATTTTCTGAAGATCTATACACTATGGAACTACATGATTGGGACATGATTGTTACAGGTTCCAGGATTAACCTGACATGAGTTTTTATGATTGGGTGGAAAAAAAATCACTCCATTTATTTGTAGTTTTGAGTGATCTCTGAATCTTTTTCAGCTCTTCATTGCGATTTAGGAATTCATGAACAATGTTGACAATTGAAGGTTTATGCACAGTGAGCTGCAGGAGGTCATGTTGCAGGTTTGGCACAGGGAAAGAGAAAAAAGCCCCTGCTGTAAGTGGGAACTGTAAAAGCCAACCTTTCACCCCGTTAGTTCTGTTCTATTCACCAAGAAAGGGGTAAAAGGTGGTGATGCTCTTGACCTGTATTGCTAATTTGGAATGAAAGAGTGAAGTTCCCTAGAGCATAGGGACCATTGGATCATGAGGTAAGAAAAGGAAATGCAAATGCTTATGAAGGACAGAAGGTCTGCACACCTGCTAACCTATCAAGTTACATAAATCCTCTTCCCTTTAAAAGTTGGAAGAAATCTAGCCTGCCCATGTTTGTCAATTTGTAAAACAAAATCTGTGCGAACAGTTTCAATACCTTTTTGTTGACATTAATAAGCCTAGTTGCACCCCTTAATCGATCTCTTTGCTTTGAAAACTCTCTAGCAAGCTGTCATTTTCTCAGTTCACCAGTTTCTTAACATTTCTCAGAGTTTATCCTGAAGCCCCAAAGCTGTAGATTTTACTGATAGCATTTAGTTAAGTTGGTTAGCAGAGACTCTGCAGAATGTTGTGCTTAAATTGACAATCCAATTGGAATGTGGAAATAATGTTAAATCTGCTGAATCTAGACTTTCATTAAACATTTGATAAAGTACCACATGAAAGGCTGTTAGATGAACGTAAAAGTCATAGGGAGACAAGAAAAGCATTTGGAAGTGGAGCAGAAATGGTCTAAAGGGTGAAAAATGCATGGTCGTTTAGGGGAGAAATGTGATGCATTGAGTCGGGTCTCCAAGGCTCAGTGTTGGGACCCACTGCTTTTTCTAATTTAAACCTGTAAATTTGGTTAAAGAAATTCCACTGAAGCAATTACATTGAGAGGAATATGGACGAAAGGCAGGAATATGGACCACAGATCAGTAATGATCTCATTTTATGGTGGACAGGCTTGAGGGGCTGAATGGCCTACTCCTGTTCCTAGGAGTGAAAAATAAAAAATAAGAAAAAAAAAGCGGATTCAAAGAGACATGAACTAAATTAGATAAAATACGTCAGGGTATGCCTGTAGGTGAAATGGTTGAATTATGCTGCATATGAGGATGTGTTCAAATAATTAAACACGCACCCACCTTTGTTGCTTCCAACTGCATCTGCAGAGGTTGTTGCTTTTCATAGCAATGAGCACAGTGTCAGCTTACAAACTATTGTCATACTGAGAGACCTGATGAGAAGATTCCTGTATACAGCTGCCAATGCCAATATATAGGAGGGTGCTGTTAGTGACTAACTTTTCCCTTGATTCTTATGCCTCTTCCTAGACTAGCACTAGGCTCACCCATAATAATGGCCAATCTGTATTGACCCAGTGAGTGATTCTTGCTGAATGGCTATCGCAGCTTGAAGCACTGCTCCATTTTCCTGTTGGAGAGCATGTGTTCAAATGGGGATCATTAGAGAGGCCCCACCATTGGTGTTACAAAGCAGAGATTCATTATCTAATTAGGGACTGCCTCAAACCTGTCCTTGCTTAGCTTTACAAATTCACAAGAGGAGTAGGAGCTGAAGTAGACCATTCTGCCCGTGGTGCCATTGTTTGCCAATATGATCATGGCTGAGGTTATGCCTCAATTTCTCTTTCCTTACCCATTCCCCATATCCCTGATTCCCTCAGAGATCAAAAACCTGTTATTCCTGGCCTTAAAGGCATCTACATCAAATAGACACCCAGGATAAAGACGAAATGCGCTTTATTCTCTGCCTTTGTTAGGCTTATATCTTAACCCTTGGGTATGGTTTTTCTTCTTGTAATATAATTACTGTTTCTAACTAACATATTAGCAGGAACAGAGAGTCTGATTGCTAGATCTTAGATGTGTGTGGCATGGAGTCTAATAAAATCCGAGGCACCCTTTTACAATTATTAAAGCCAAGAGCCTCTACTGTGTAACTAATCCATTGCATGCCAACACTGCCATCTCCCAGATGAAGTACTGCCATCACTAATCTGTTATTTGCACATATGTAGCCAGCACGTACGTGGGGTAGGTTGTTGGCAAGATTACCTAAAGGTCAGAGGAAGAAAGTTAGAGGATACAGTAACAGCAGAACTGATGCACTAGATTCAGAAGATATTTAATGAGCAAGATAAGAATTACCCTCTTTGGTGACGTATTTGGTGATGTCAGAGGTGACTTGTGCATGAGGCTACTGTTATTATTACTTTTCTGAAATGATTCATGAAGTAGGAGGGTCCAACTGTAAAAGGGAGAATGTTTTAAAAGTTCATTCATGGAATGTGGGCATTGCTGACGAGGCCAACATTCATTGACCATTTATAGTCGGCCTTGAGGAGGTGATGGTGAGCAGCTTTCTCAAACGATTGCAGTCCATGTGCTGTAAGTCCACCCAAAATGCTGACACAACAGGAATTTCAGGATTTTGACCCAGCAACAGTGAAGGAATAGCGACCTAGTTTCAAGTCGGGTAGGTGTATGGCTCCGAGGGGAACTTGGAGGTGATGGTCTTGCTATACATGTTTTGCCTTTGTCCTTCTAGGATTAAGAAGCCTAGAGTTTGATACTGGGTAGATAGTCTAGACTCTTCCTCAGTGTTCCAAATGAGTAGTCAGGGGTGGATGCAAAGAGGTGAGACCAAAGGAGCTGCCGTTCTGCTGTGTCACATCGATGAGGGGTCCGGAATTAATTGGAGATTGAGAGGCTCAGGAGAAATGAATAATTTCTACTTGAGGAACAGCACTTACCTTGGGAATGTACCCTTCCAAACTCTGCAGTTTAGAAGTTGGATCATGTGAGTTGAAAGTGAAACTGGAAAGCAAGCACAGTTACACCAAAAGTTTGAATCAGACCCACCCAAATCTAGCGGTGGCTGCTGGGCATGTTTGGTTGGAATCTGGCTGAGAATGTTTTGGACTGAACCAGTTTTTCTGTTTGTCATCTGGACAATCTTGCCCCTGCACTGTGACGACTTCAGCTGCCGTTCCAATAGAGAGGCCCTTTCCTTCTATAGAGGCTCTCTTGCACCCACCGCCACCCAAAACCCCCCTCCCCCAATGCCCCCATTCATCCTTCTAATTCCTTCTCTAGTATCACAGCCTTCCCTCTGGGTCGAATCTTCTTAAGCTGATCTTGAACAACGTGAAACCCAAGTGGAGAGCTAGGACGGAAAGCCAGACCATCACCCAGTCTCTTCTGCAGTGAGGAGTGGATTGCTGGTAAAGTGGCAGTGGGCATGATGTACGGTGTACCATAGAAGGCCTTAATTCTGTTAACACTCCTCAGTTTGGGCCACATTTGCGATTTGTTTTGTCTGAACGTGTGTTTGAAGACAGAAGAATCAGCATTTGCTGCCTCAGTTCTTTGACATTAGGCTCTAAGTTTATAACAACAGTGACTTGCATTTACGCAGCATCGTTATAAGTAGAAAAGTATCACAAGATGCATCGCAGATTAAAACCAGAAAACTCTGTTTTTCTGCTGACTGAGAGACCACTATTTGTAAAAGCGAGAGAGAGACAGAGACAGAGAGGGAAAAATGTTTCACGATGTTGGAACTGTTCCCAGAACGGTGGATAAGTGATATACCTTTTATGATTTAATTTGGCCAGAATGGAATTTCTCACACATTTAATATAGGCACTTTTAAATTGAAGGGTTATAAGGTGAGTGAATGGAATGTTACCGTTGGCTGACCCCTATGAGGGTTTCACAGTTTAGTTTACTTAAACTATTGTCATTATAGCCACTGAAATCATAATTCTTTGATACTTATTGAACCTTCAGGCTTCCAACTCATAAGACTCCCGTGAGCAGTTAATACCAAATGTACCTGGAAATAAATGTTTAAAAACAAAAGGCACTTGAAATCGGTTTTTGCCTGATGAAGCTTCCCAATAGAACACTTGTCCCGTTTCCATCCCAGTTTTGCTCTGTACGCCTTTGGTTTCTGTCAGTTTGTCTCTCTCCAACTTTGTTTCTCTAACACTATGCAGTCAGGCTGTGCGCTATCCAGTTTCATCATTCATTCTGGTGCTCTGTCTAGCAACGTGTTCCCTCTCCTGACCAGGGTCACCATTTGCAAGACACAAGTCAGGAGTGTAATGGAATACTCTTCTCTTGCCGGGATGTATGCAGCTCCAACAACACTCAAGAAGCTTGACATCATCCAGGATAAAGCAGCCTGCTTGATGGCACCTCATCCACAAGCATTCACTCCCTCCACTGCTGATGCCCAGTAGCGGCACACTGCAGCAACTCTTTAAGACTCTTTGAAACTCACAACCACTTCCATTCAGAGGGACAGGGGCATCAGACACAAGATCCCCTCCAAGCCACTGACTTGGAAACATTTCACCGTTCCTTCAGTTGCTAGGTCAAAATCGTGGAATTCCCTCCCTGACGGCATTGTGGGTCTACTTACAGCACATGGACTGAAACATTTAAAGGAGGGAAATCAATACCACCTCTCAAGGAGAAATTGGATGTGGGCAAAAAAATGCTAGTGAAGCCCATGTTCCGTGAATTAAGGTCTTTAAATAGCACCAACTTTTGCTGAACTCGCTCCTTCTCTCTATCGTTAAATTAACAGAGACAAGCTTGATGCAACAATAATGAGCATCTGTCAACCCCGCTGTGTTTGTAACCAGCTCATAGGCACATTTTGCATTGGGTCTGTTCTGTCTGGGTAGATATTCTCAATGGGTAGCACAGTGGTTAACACAGCTGCCTGACAGCGCCAGGGACACTGGTTCAGTGCCACCCTTGGGTGACTGTGTGGAGTTTGCACCTTCTCCCTATGTTTGTGTGGGTTTCCTCTGGGTGCTCTGGTTTCCTCCCACAATCCAAAGATGTGCAGGTTAGGTGGACTGGCCATGCTAAATTGCCCGTAGTGTTCAGGGATGTGCAGGCTAGGTGGGTTAGCCATGAGAAGTGCAGGGACAGGGTGGGATACTCTTCAAAGGATCAGTGTGGACTTAATGGGCCGACAGGTCTTTTTCCCCACTGTAGGGATTCTATGATTCTGTGTTTGGATTAGCTTTGTCCCAGCGGAGAAGCATATTGGGCAGTTTGATGTATAGCTCACCCTGTGTCTAAAGTAGCATTTCACCCAGTAGGGCCGGAATCCCTCATCTGTGCTGATGATCTCCACACAAGATTTTCAGGCCTCCAGGACTGGCTTCTGAACAATCTTGGAGAACATCATGTTTTACTAATTATGAAGATATCAGTAATGGGATAAACGTCATTTGACTTTCTCTTTATTCTTTCATATCACTAGCAAGACCAGCAGTTGTTGCTCATGCTAAATTGCTCTTGAACTGAGAGAGGACAGTTAAGAGACAGCTACATTGCTGTGGGTCTAGAATCACATGTCGGCCAGACAAGATAAGGACAGCAGATTTCCATCCCTCAAGGACATTATACAGTGTGGAATTTGAGCCAGCGTCTCCTCAACATTAGCCTCTGGATTACTACTCCAGAGACTTTGCAGTAGCTTTTCCTCTTGCCTGACACTAAAGAAAATTCCAATCAGATAATAAGATAAAAAGATGTAGGAGCTTTCAACCCATGGAAACTGCTCTACCATTCAATGAGATCTCAGCTGATCTGCTAATCCTCAATTCCACTTTCCTGCCTTTTTCCCCATAATCATAGATTTCTAACAGTAAGGGAATCAATCTATCTTGAATACACTTAACGATCCCACTGCCATAAATAATTCCCCAGTTTCACTCTCCTCTGAACGACTGAGATTCAGTTCACTGTGTCCTAGTTGGAAACCCCTCACCTTGAGATGATGTAAATGATGTCTGGTCCTAAACGCCGCCACAAGGGGAAACAACTTTTCGCATGTACCTTGTGGAGCCCCTAGGAATCTTTTATGTTTCAATAATATCTACCCTCATTCTTCTAAACTCCAGTGATGAGATTTCTGCTTTCTGGAGAGTGATGGTTTGTTAGGATAAGTGTGGGGCAGTTGGAGGCTGGATGTCATCTGCTAACTACCTTCAACCATGGTTGCAAGCCACATCAGGAAACTATGTTCTTGTAATGCAGTGTACCCGATATAGTGAAATTTCACACTCAGCTGTTCAGACGCCTGACTGTTGTGTGACTCAGGCCCTTGCTGAGTTAGTGTCCTTCGTGTGAAGCATCTGGTTAAGTTTGACTGTGCCTTGTTTCTGCTTTCATTCCTGCTTCTGTTTTTCTTTTCAAAGTCATTGTTCAGTTCCACCAATTTTCCATCAGCAATTTGATTTGACAACCAGACACAGTGTATATAAAACAAGTTGGAGTGTTTTTATTTCTATTAACCCGTAACAAGAAACAGGAAAATGGAACTAAATCAAGCACTTAAGCTGTCATTGCCTTCTGCTGGCTATTTCCAGATAATCTATGGCAGGGATCAGGACACACCTACCAAAGCATCTATTTTCACAGGGTAAGCAGGTCTTTGACTTTGCTTCCAGGTTACCATAATTCTGTCATTTTCAGAGGGGTTTAGCCCAGACCTCACCTGCCTTCTCATTCTGGTAGGTGAACACCCATGAAAGGTAACAAACAACCTGAGCACAAAGGGGTGCTGTACTTCCAACTCTGAGAGCTGTAAGGGACAGCAGCAGGCGCAAACCTTCGGGAAGCTTTGTTACTTCTTTGAGTTAGTGAAGCCAGCAGAAACAGTCAGGAAAATGCTGACAGAACACCAAAACCAGAAGTGGAAGAGGAAGGTCATGGCCAGTGTAGACAAGAGTTTCAGGGGACTCTAAAGGGATCTTGTGCAGTCTGAATATTAAACAGCTGCAAGAAAGCATCAAATACCCAAAGTTTTACTTCAGTTACGTTATCACTGCGCCCTATTGATTGGCACTTCTGACTGAGCTGTTGACTGTTTGTAGCTCCTTGAACAGCACCCTCCAAACCCAAAACTTAGAAGGACAAGAGCAGCAGCTACATCGTAACTCTACTGCCTGCACATTTTCTTCCAATTCTCTCACAGTTCTGACTTGGACATGTCTTCCTGTTCCATTGTTGTTGCTGGGTAAAAGTCCTGGAATAGCTGCCTGTGAGCATACACTGCACGAACCGCAGAGTTTCAAGGGCACTGCTAACCATTGTCTTTGAGGGCTGTTAGGAATAAGTGACGAGGGTTAAAAGGTACTGCAGATGCTGGAGAATCCGAGATAACAAGCATGGGGCTGGACGAACACAGCAGGTCAAGCAGCATCACAGGAGCAGGAAAACTTGACGTTTCGGGCCTAAACCCTTCATC
>JAHRHZ010000092.1:4038304-4066664 GCA_024137785.1 Ginglymostoma cirratum | reverse complement strand
TCCAGCCCCATGCTTGTTATCTCAGGAATAAGTGACAATGTTGGTTTTGCCAGCAATGCCCATAACCCATGAATGAATGTTCCAAAGCAACTGCAGGAATACCCTGTAAATTCCTAATTGTCGGCATTGTTGGGTCCAATTTTATTTCCAAGCAGAAAGTGTGTTTATATTGATTCACTCGTCAGTTTAGCAGGACATGGATTGCAGGCTTGCTGCAGGAAATGCAGGTTCGAGCAACATCAGAGTTCCAGGGAAGGAGTGGCTGCCAAAAAAGAAAACATACAGCAAAATTTGAACAGGCCTGCATTAGGTGCCAAAACAGTAACTTAACTTCCAAGAAAAAGAATCTCATTAACCAACTACTTTTTAGTTTGTCATTGGGGATTTCTGTAGTGGCAGTGTTTGGGATGAGATGGTACTGTTTAAAACTGCATGCACTGCTATGTAACCATCTAGACCATCACTGGGATAGTACCATCTAGATCCGCACTGGGAGGGTACTGTCTGGACAGTGACTCAGGTGGCGCTGATTTGCACTACGTTTGGATGACATTGACTAAATCCACTGTCAGCTTTCGACATGCTTCATACTGTACCCACTTGTCTTGTTAGGGATTGGAACTGGACTAGATAGATGTTAGTTGTATCATTTGAGAGTGTCCTTGAAATATCAGAATGAATATTAAACCGGCTGCAGAACAGGGAGTAGGGATTGTGAGTAATTACTCAAACTGGCAAATGGTCAGAAGTGGTGTGCCCAAAACAATGGTGCTATTGGAACCATTGCTGCATAAAAACTGTAACATCGGAGATTCGTGGATGACACTAAAATCGGAGTGCACAATTAGTATGAGGAGGATGTGACAAAGTACTGCAAGAAATGACTGGAACTGCAGAATGGGCCTGTAATTGACCAATGAACTTTAAGATAGGTATAAGATAGTAGATTCATAGAGTCATACAGACCCTTCAGTCAGACCAGTCCATGCCGAACATAATTCCAAACTAAACTTGTCCCACCTGACTACTCCTGGCCCATATCCCTTCAAACTTTTCCTGTTAATGTACTTGTCCAAATGTCTTTTAAACGTTGTAATTGTACCCACATCCACCACTTCCTCAGGAAGTTCATTCCACACACGAACCACCCTTTGTGTAAAAGATTGGCTCCTATGTCTTTTCTAAGTCTCTCTCCTCTCACCTTAAAAATGTGCCCCCTAATCTTGAAATCCTCCATCCTAGGGAAAAGACAACTACCATTAACTCTGTACCTCTCATTGTTTTATAAACTTCTGTCAAGTTACCTTTCAATCTCCTACACTCCAGTGAGAAAAATCCCAGCCTATTCAGCCTTTCTTTACAACTAAAACCCGGCAACCTCCTGGTAAATGTCTTCTGAACCCTCTCCAGCTTGATAATATACTTCCTATAACTGGGTGACCAGAACCAGACACCGTATTCTAGAAGAGCCCTTACCAATTTCCTGTACAACCACAACATGACTTCCCAATTCCTATATTCAAAGGACTGAGCAATGAAGGCAAGCATGCCAAATGCCTTTTTAACAACCCTGCCTATATGTGACGCAAACTTCAAAGAATTAGGCACCTGCACCCCTATGTCCCTCAGTTCTGTAAACTTCCCAAGGCCCTACCGTTAACCGTATAAGCCCTACCCTTGTTTGTTTTCCTAAAATACAATACCTCACGTTTATCCAGATTGAACTCCATCTGCCATTTCTCTGCCCATTGACCCTTTTAATCAAGATCCATCTGTAACCTAAGAAAACCTTCTTCACAGTTTACTATGCCCATGCCTTCTATATTACTTCTTAATCAGAAGATTAAGGAGGCCACAAATAAGATAAAGGAGAAGAGGTTAATAAGGCCACTTCAAAAGAAGTGAAACAAAACACTGGAGTTCAGTTCTAGTGGAAGAGAATTGAAGAGTATAGAAGTTATGTTGAACTTGTGTGGAACTGCAAACAGGTGCATGTTCAACATGAACCAGTTTGGTCCTTTGTTGTGCTGTAAGTAATTTTTAATACCTGGTAATTCACATTTGGCAGTTAAAGGGACAACCCTGAGTGGCAGAATCCAGTGCTTCTCCGCTTCCGTATGCAAGTCTGTGCCTGTCCATCTGGGGTAGATGTCCTGATAAGCTGGAGGTTCCTCTAGGTCCTTAAGCTGAGTCTCACCCAACAGGATTGTGCCACCTAATGCCATGTGCATTTGGTTAGAAGGACTGAAGTGACTCTTGTAAAAAGAGTCCTCTAACATTTGGCATTGCACAGTCTGAGGGCGGCATTGCAAACTGTGTTGTCCAACTGGAAGCACTGAGATGATCTCTGAGGGCTGGCAGAGTTTTACTTGATCGTTAAACACTGCTTCCTCGTAGGTTGGTAGGGATATTTTGTCACCGTGAGCTGTGCAATTCTCGGGCTTTCTTCTGGACCTGGAATGAGATTGAGCATCAGGTATTGGACATCACTCAGCTCTTGAGTTCTAAACCCTTGCTGTCAGCTACTGTTGTAGAATCATAGAATAGTTACAATACAGAGGGAGACTTGGCACAGTGGTAGTGTCCCTTCCCCTGAACTGAGAGACCCAGGTCTTTTTTTTTAAAATTCATTCATGGGATGAGGGCATTGCTGGTCAGGCAGCATTTATTGCCCATCCCTAATTGCCCAGAGGGTAGTTAAGAATCAACCACATTGCTGTGGGTCTGGAGTCACATATAGGCCAGACCAGGTAAGGATGGCAGTTTCCTTTCCTAAAAGACAATGAACCGGATGGGTTTTTCCAACAATAGATTCATGGTCATAATTAGATCCTTAATTCCAGATATTTATTGAATTCAAATTCCACCATCTGCCGTGGTTGGATTTGAACCCAGGTCCCCAGAACGTTACCTGCGTCTCTGGATTAACAGTCCAGTGATAGTACCACTAGGCCATTGCCTCCTACCTGCTCCAGAGGTGTGTAATGATACCTCTGAACAGGTTGATTAGGAAAATAGATTAAATAAAAAGAGGAAAACCACTTGGTCCATCAATCCATGCCAGCTCTCCGCAAGGACAACTTAGCTGGTTCCCAATCCCGTAGCTCTGCAATTTATTTCTATTTGACTGCTTACCTAATTCTTTCCTGAAAACCTCTGTTGAGTCTGCATCCACCATATTCTCAGCCAGTGCATTAAGGATCCTCACCGCTCACTGCATAAAGCAATTTTTCTTGACCCGTTTGGTTCTTTTTCCAGTCACCATAAATTGGCATTCACTGACCTTTCCACTAGTGGGGTCAGTTCCCCTCCATCGATTCAACCTAGACCCCTCTGGATTTTAAATACCTCTATCAAATCTCCTTTCATCCTTCTCCAAGGAGAGAAACTCCAATCTGGCTGCCCCTGTCTGCACTCCCTATTGTCACTCTCGCACCAGATTTGTTTCACTGCTCAGTCCGGAGTTTCCCAAACCGTGGGATAGAAGTCCCGGGATAAGCAATGATGCCTGGCATACCAAGGCAGTAATGTGGGGCAGCAAGTCAGATTCGACCATCCTGGGATCAGCTGTGAGGCTGCTTTTAGTGAGTTTATTTTTAAACCTGTGGGCATGGCCTAATCCAGTGAGCTCTGAGTCTGAATCATTGATATCAACAAAGCCAGCAAAATGGTAGGTGTCTTGGTTACATCTTGTGCCTGTATACCTGCTATTTGAACCACCCCACTCTCTACTTTAGCACAAAATTCCTGGAGCCCCACCAAGTGTGAAACATTCAAATGGGAACACAGCGGAAAGAAACGTTTGAGACACCCTGCATTAGGCCTTTAATCTAACATCTGGTGTTTTCTGATCAGTCTACTGTGCTTTGCCTGGACTTACCTGCAGTATTTTAAGATCACCTTGGGTGTGAAGAGGACACACAGCATCAGCAGGAAGAGAATTGCTGACAAGCACATGGCCAGGGCAGCAACCACAGGCACTGAATGAGTCTCTGACTCATGGGACTCTTTACCTGAAACAACAGTATTAAAGATGGATTAGCACTCACTGCCTCAGATACCAGTCAAAGTTGCAGAGTTTGGTTTGCTAAAATTATACAAGGCACTAGTCAGACCACCACTGGATTTTGTGAACAATTTTGGGCCCTTTATTTAAGGAACAATATACTAGCATTGGAGGCAGACCAGAGAAGATTCATCAAGTTAGAAGGGAACTGTTTTCTTGGAGGGACGTTGAGTAGGATGAGCCTGTACTCATTGAAATTTAGAGGGACGAGACACAAGGACTTGACAGGGTAGAGGCAAAAAGTTGCTTCCATTGAGGATGAGTCTAGGACCAGAGGGCATGATCTCAGAATAAGGAGTCATTCAAGACAGAGAGGAGGAGAGATTTCTTTTCTCAGGAGACAGTGAATCTGTGGAATTCTTTACTACAGAGGACTATTGAGAGGCTGTATTAGGTATATTCAAGGCTGAGGTAGATTTTTAATCAATAAGGGAGTCATGGGTTATGGGGAAAAGGGAAGAAAGTGGAGTTGAGGGTTATCAGATCAGCCATGACCATATTGAACGCAGTACAGACTCAGTGGGCTGAAAGACCTACTTCTCCCTCTATGTTTGAAGGTCTTAGGGTCACCGAAGCTCCTTCCCCAGACAAAGGGCCTTACCACTAGCCCACTGGTTAATATTTAGCCTAATAGTAACTGGGCAGCATCCCCATCTCTGAACCAGAAGCTCAAGACATACTCCAGAACTTGATGGTCCCAGAAGGTGCGTTCATAATGTACTCGAACATGGCAGGCAGTAAGAGCAGAGAGTTTCCTAGTCAACCATGTTTGATGTGGAGTCACACCCCCAGTAACCTGTTCTGGGAGGAACATACATACGTGACTTGTCTGCCTTATGTATCATTAAGCACAGAAAGAGAGACGAATATTAACTACCCACCCCAATTTATAAGAGTGGCCCAAGTAATTACCGAGCAGCCAGCTTAACCTCGATGCTAGAAAAATGCTTGGAAAAAAATTGAGGGTCAGTGCATGTCATCTTTTAGAAACTCACTGATTTATCAAACCATCTATCTCAATCTGTTAAAGCAAGGTCATATTTGACTACCTTGAGTTTTGTGGGGGAGATTACAAGGATATTGAAGGCTGTCATCTGTTTGGTGTAGTTTATGTGGTTTGTAGCAAGGCTTTTGCCCAGGTCCCACATACAGTCTGGTCAAAAAAAATGCCTGGGATCTGAGGTCAAAATGACCTGTTGTATCCAAAATTGGCTCGATGGTAGGAAGGAAAGGCTTGTGTTTTGGTGACTAATGGGAGATGATGGTGTAGTTAGTAAAGTGGTCAGTGGACTGGTAATCCAGAGAGCCAGACTAATGCTTTGGATTACCAGTTCAAATCCCACCATGGCAGCTAAATTTAGTTGATTAAGGCTGGAATTAAAACTAATGCCCATGATGGTGACCATAAAATAATCAATGATTGTTATTTAATACCCTTCTAGTTCATCCCATGGCCAGAAGGGAAGGAAATCTGCCATTTTTACCCAATCTGGCTGACATGTGCTTCTGAAATTTTCCAAAGCTCCTTGGAGAGCACCATCCAAACCCACAACCTCTACCATCTGGAAGGACAAGAGCAGCAGAAATATGGGAGCAGCACCAACTACAGGTTCCCTTCCAAGCCACATACCATCCTGTCTTAGGACTACATCATTGGGTCAAAATCCTGGAACTGGTTGTCTAACAGCATTGTGAGTGTACCTAACACCAAATGGACTGTGGTGGTTCAAGATAGTAGCTCACCACCACCTTCTCAAGGGCAACTAGGAATAGGCAATAAATGCTGACCCAGTCAGCAATGCCCACACCTTGTGAATGAGTTTAAAAAAAAGACCATATCAATGTGAGTGACCATTACCAGATTGTTGTCCAGTCACAGGCCCAGCCAAAATCAGAAACTGCAGCCCATTAGATAGAACTGATATAGACCTCCTCTTGATCATAAGCATCCTCTGTTCAAAGCTCTCTGTAAAGCCCCACGTCCAACACCCTGAAGAATGAGTCACATTTCATTATGTCCAGCATAAACACAGCTTTTTATTAAGGCTCATGTGTGCAGACGATCATTAACCAGAAATAGGCACCAAATAGAAATGAAGTCACTCGGAGCAGGAAGAGAATGCAGAGGAAGCCTTTGCAAACAGGAAGCAGTGAGTTATAGAATAGACTCCCAGGGAAGAAAGGAGCTATGCTAATAGATCTGAGATAGATTTTTCTAAAGTGAAGGATTTCTGAGAAACAGGAAGAAAGTGAGGTTATGGGTTTTAGAAAGAAGTTAGGATTAAGGGATATGGGAGAAAGGTGGAATTGAGGGATTTAGAAGGAAGGTGGTGTGAGGGATATGGGAGGAAGGTAAAATTGAGGCATTTAGAAAGAAGATGGGATTGGGGGATAGAGTGACAATGTTGAATGGCTGAATTCAAAAGTATAGTGAGCTCAGTAGGGTTGGAGGTTGAGAAATATGAGGTGATGGTGGACATGTTGATTGTGGGATTTGGTAAGAATGTGGGTAGATGGGATTGAGGCATTGAGGTGAAGGTGGCCAGGTGGATGGTTGGAATTGAGAGATTTGAGAAGAAAGTGAGTAGTTGCTGTTGAGGGAGAAGGCGGGCAAATAGGCGTGTTTGGTCTTAACTTCCAATATGTGACTCCCCTATAACTCCCTCTTCGCCTGCCCCTCGCTCTTACCCTCCAAGTACTGACCTGGACTGTCACAGGAGAGGGAAACAGGAGTGAACCTTCAGGTTGGCAAGGAGACACTGTGCTGTAGAAAGGGTCCTCGAAACCTGAGGCCTGCAAGAAAGCGCTCTCAAGATTGTGATGTCTTTCCTGTCCTGGACTGTTGAGATGCTCCCTCTATCCTCCACAGGCTGGCCCTGAATTCACAGGTTTCTGGAGAGCCTTTCATTCTTTCCCTTAATCTTACCTCATTCCCCAGATCCCCACTTCTCCTCTTGCTTTGCCCATGGTTTCCCTTCTTTTCCTCATCCACAGTTGCCCTCTTTTCCTCATCCCAGCTTCTTCCCTGCCACCTCCAAGAAGTGACTGATTCCTCTGTCAGTTTGTTAACACTGTCAAAGGTGTTTCAGAAGGTTTGGTTGACAAAATGGGCAACGAGAAAGTTTTTAGAAGATGGAAACAGGCTTAATGAGTCAAGAGAAATACAGACTGACTGCCTCTTTTATCAGTATCGATACTGTGAAGTTTTCCCTGTCCTCAGACATGTAACATACACTGACAGACAATGATAATAACCTTCACTGAGAGTTAAACACTGGTGGAGTATGTTAGAAAATAACAGAGTTATGCAGTTAAGCACAAGAGTTACTATTAAACACAGCTAGTTACAGAGTTATGGAGTTAAACAGAGAGAGTTATAGTTACACATAGCTTGTTACAGTTCGAGTTAAATATAGTTAGGGAGTCAAAACACACAGAGTTATTGTTAAACACGGCCAGTGTGAGAGTAACACAGAATTAAAAATGTGGAGAGCTACCTACTTCAAGAGTGACTGAATTAATTACAGATGGAGAGTTAGCAACAGTTAAAGAGTATAACAGAAAGGGATTCAATTACAGTTACTCACACATCAGTTCCAGTTGTATTTACTGACTGAGTACTTTCAGCAGCTGTCTGCCACTGATCTTCACCAAATTGCTGTTCTACCAGACAGTATTCGGAAATACCTCAGATCAGGGCTTTTAAAGCAAAAGCAACGTGGAAACTGCAGACGTCACGGACTGGGAGATGGAAAGAGGAAGGAGGATGTGGTTCTCAGAGGCTGTGTCTAAATATATCATCATAGAATGGTTGCACCACAGCCATTTGGCCCATTAAATTCACGTTGGCTCTCTGCAAGGGGAATTTAGCTAGTCCCACTCACTCACCTCTCCCCTACAGTCCTACACTGTTTGACTGTTTGGGCGTTCATAAATTCTTGCAAACCTCGCCTCCGTCATCTTTTCTGACAGTAAATTTCAGATTCTTACCATTCACTGCAGAAAAATGTTATCCTCATGCTGTCTTTGGTTTATGTGCCAATCACTTTAAATCTGTGTTCTCTGGTTCTCAACCCTTCTGCCATTGGGAACAGTTTATCCCTATCTACTCCTTGACCTCTCATGATTTTCAACACCTCTTCACTCCTTTGTTTACCAAGAATCTAGCTACTGCTGTCTTAGGAATCATTGAATCCCTACAGCATGGAAACAGGCCCTTCAGCCCAACAAGTCCACACCGACCCTCAGAGCATCCCACCCAGAGCCATCCCCTTATAACCTGCCTAATCTACACATCCCTGAACACTACAGGCAATTTAACATGGCTGCGTCCACTGCCTTCTGAGGTAGAGGGTTCCAAAGACTCGTGACCCTCTGTCATTCTTTCTTCCTATATGTATCCCGTAGCACTTCCCTGCATCAAATTGCATCTGCCACCTGTCCGTCTATTCTACCAGCCTATCTAAGTCCTCCTAAAGTCTAAACCGATTCCCCTCACTGTTCACTGCATCCCCGAGTTTAACACTGTGATCTGTCCTTCCAGCTCCCAAGTCCAAGTCATTAATGTCGATTAAGGAAAGCAGTGGTCATAGAACTGGCTGTTGTTAGGGTGTACGTATCTCCATTAACCCTGCGCCCTGTCACTTGGCAACTTTTTGTCCATGCTTCCAATGCCCTTTTATTCCATCAGCTTTAACTTTGCTGGCGAGTCTGTTAATGTGACAGTTCTTCAAATACTTTGTGGAAGTCTATATTAGCCACATTACCCACATCAAAAAACTCAAATCAAATTAGTTAAACGTGATTTACTTCCAACTGGCTTTTGTTAATTAATTAACATGTTTGCAAGTGACTGTTAATTGTATCCTGAATTAGTGCTGTTAAAACCTTTTAAAGGTTTAGATGGATTGGCCTGTAGTTACTAGGTATATCCTTACATACCGTTTGAATGATCCTCCAATTCTCTGACACCATGTCTGTATCTAAGGGGATTGGAAGAAAAGAGAACGCAGTGGATGGTATCTATAGATTTTGAGGAGGGATTGCCAAGTATCACATAAAGGGTTGTTTTCAAAAAGTCCTGGGATGGAGTGGAGTGTCAACTTGATTCGAGGACAGGAAACAGTGAATAGTGGTAAAGTATTGATTCTCTGACGAAAATTGGCAGGAGCAGAATTAGGCTATTTGGTCCATCAATCCTGCACTACCCAGTTACATTGTAGCTGATCTGATTGGGGTTCTGAACCCCCATATTCCTGTCCTTCCATAATCCTTGAATTTTTTGCCTATCTAAAATCTATCCAGCTCAGCTTGAATAAATTCAGTGACCCAGACTTTACTGCTTTCCAGGGAAGAGAATTCCACATATGGACAACCCTGTCAGGTCCAACCTGTTTAACCTTTCTTCATAAGGTAAGCCCTTCATCCCAGGAATGAATGGCATGAATCTTCTATGTACTGCCTCTAACACCGTTATATATTTTTCTTTCCAAATAAGGAGACCAAAACTATGCACAGTAGACCAGATGTGGCCTGAACACATCTTTGTACAGCTACAGTAAAACATCCCAACTTAGATATTCCAAATAACAACTTTCCATATTCCCTGTCAATCACTTGCTGTACCTGCATATTTTCTAATTCATGCACTAGATTACCCAGAGCCCCCTGTATCACCAAGTTCTGCAGTCTCTCTCCATTTAAATAGAATACTGCTTCTCTATTCTTCTGACAAAGTAGACGAGTTCGCATTTGCTCCATCTTTGTCCAAATCTTTGTCCACTCACTTAAGCTGTCTATATCCCATTGCAGACACTGTACTTCCTCTTGACAACTTCCTTCTCTACCTAACTTGGTGTATTTGTCAAATTTAGCTTCCATACATTTGGTCCCTTCATCCATGTAATTGAAACAGCTTGTAAAATATTTGAGGTCCCAACACTGATCCCTGTGATTAATTTAAATTCCTCCCTCCCTTTGCCCTTATGATTTTCAAGTCTCTTTGGGAAGTTTTCTAAGTCTTCTGCAGGGAAGACACATATAAGATACATATTCAATACTTCATTTACTCATTTTCCTTGATCAATTCCCCAGATTACTCTCTTAAAGGACCAACATAAGCTTTGGTGAATCTATTCCTGTTCATTTTTCTTTGGCCTCAACAGTGAGTGTCAGAAACATTTTTTTAATATATCTAAATTGCTTAGACATTGAAACTAGTTATGGCTTGTCAACCCAAAAAAGACTAATTTAGCTGTCCTCTTATTAGGGATCCTTACCTAGTCTGGCCTACATGTGGTTGATTTTTAACTGCCCTCTAAAATGGCCTGGGGCGGGGGATGGATGGGTGCATCAGTTCTTGAGTGGAGTAGATACAGTAGATAGGGAAGAGATGTTTCTTTTACAAGTGGGAACAAGAACAAGAGGGCATTGGTTTAAAAATGCAAAAGTAGAAAAGGTGATATAAGAAAAGAAAAAGCTTTTTCACTCTGAGAAATTAGGGTCTGGAATGCACTGCCTGGAATGTGGTGGAGATGGGTTCAATTAAGACATTCAAGAGAGCATTAGATGGTTATTTGGACAAAAATGGTGTGTAGGGATATGGGGTAAAGGAAAGAGATTGGCATTAAACGACGGAGCTGGTGCAGACACGGTGGGCCAAGCAGCCTCCTTCTACACTGTAATAATGCAGTGATTGAAAGTGGCAGGATATTTTAAGAGAGTAGGTGTTAGGCTTCATAAATATTGGTATTGGATCCAAAAGCAGTGAAATTATGAGGAACCTTTATAAAGTGCTGGTTAGGCCACAATTTGAGTATTGCATCTAGTTCCTGTCGGGACACTTTAATGAGGGTCCTCAAGAGGGTGCAGAAGAGGTTTACCAGAATGGTTCCAGAGATGAGGAAACACCTCTACAAAATTAAGTTGGGGAAACTGAGGGTTATTCTCTTTGGAGAACTGGAGGCTGAGGGAAAGTTTGATTGAGGTGTACAATGTTATGACAGGTTTAAATAAAGAAAACAGAGAAAGCTTGTTCCTTTAGTTGATGGTACAATGACCAGGGGATACATTGTCAAGGGTTTGAGCGTGGGTTACAGGAAGGATGTGAGGAAGGACATTTTTACACAGCAAGCAGTGATGACTTAGAGCTCACTGCCTACAGGATGGTGTAGAAGCAAAGGCAATCAATGATTTTTGCCTTGATTTCAGATTATTACCATCCGCATGTTTTGTTTTCATTTCTCCATTTCAGTCCTGTGACAGATGGACAGAATTAACCTGTACTTGGAAAGGCATCGATCAATCAAGAACAGTCAGCACGGTTTTTATTAAGGGGAGGTCATGTCTGACCAATCTGAATGAATTTTTCAAAGAGGTGACCAGGTGTGTCACTAAGAACAAGGCATTTGATAATGTCCCACATGGGAGACTGACGGTAAATGTAGGATGCCATTAAGAGGGAATTCCAGGATTTTGACCCAGCAATGGTGAAGGAATGGCAATATATTTCCAAGTCAGGATGGTGAGTGGCTTGGAGGGGAACTTGAACATGATGGAGTTCCCATGTTTCTGCCATCCTTGTCCTTCTAGATGGAAGTGGTCATGGGTTTGGAAGGTGCTGTCCGTGCATCTTGTAGGTAGTACTCACTGCTGCTACTGAGCGTCGGTGGCGGAGGGAGTGGATACTGTAAGGCCAATCAAGCGGGGGCTGCTTTGTCCTGGATGGTGTCAAGTTTCTTGAGTGTTGTTGGAGCTGCCCGCATCCAGGGCAAGTGGGGAGTGTTCCATCACACTCCTGACTTGTGCCTTGTAGATGGTGGACAGGCTTTGGGGAGTCAGGAAGTGAGTTACTCGCCGCAGTATTCCTAGCCTCTGACCTGCTCTTGTAGCCACTGTGTTTATGTGGTGAGTCCAGTTGAGTTTCTGGTCAATGATAACCCCCAGGATGGTGATAGTGGGGGATTCAGTGATGGTAACCCCATTGAATGTCAAGGGACAGTGGTTAGATTGTCTCTTACTGGTGATGGTCATAGCCTGGCATTTGTGTGATGTGAATGTTACTTGCCACTTGTCAGCCCAAGCCTGGATATCGTCCAGATCTTGTTGCATTTGAACATGGACTGCTTCAGTTTCTGGGGAGTCACAAATGGTTCTGAACATTGTGCAATCATCGGCGAACATCCCCACTTCTCACCTTGTGATGGAGGGAAGGTCATTGATGAAGCAGCTGAAGATAGTTGGATCGAGGCCACTATCCTGAGGAACTCCTGCTGAGATGTCCTGAATTTGAGATGACTGACTTCCAACAACCATGACCATCTTCCTATGTGTCTGGTATTAGTCCGACCACCAGAGAGTTTGCCCCCTGATAACCATTGATTCCAGTTTTGCTAGGGCTCCTTGATACCACACTCTGTTGAATGCAGCCTTGATATCAAGAGCTGTCACTCTCACCTTACCTCACCTCTAGAATTCAGCTCTTTTGCCCGCATTTGAACTAAGTCTTCAGTGAGGTCAGGAACTGAATGGCACTGGCGGAACTCAAACTGGGTGTTACTGAACAGGTGCTGCTTGATAGCACTGTTGATGACACCTTCCATCATTTTACTGATGATTGAGAGTAGACTGATGGGGCGATAATTGGCTGGGTTGGATTTGTCCTGCTTTTTATGTACAGGACATACCTGGGCAATTTTGCACATTGTTGGAAGACTGTGTACCAGGATGTTGCCTGGACTGGCGAGTATCCATGATGAGAGAGATTGGACAGACTGGGAGAGATAATAGGAACTGCAGATGCTGGAGAATCTGAGATAACAAGGTGTGGAGCTGGACGAGCACAGCAGGTCAAGCAGCATCATAGGAGCGGGAAAGCTTGACGTTTCGGGCCTAGACCCTTCATCAGAAACGTCAAACTTTCCCGCTCCTATGATGCTGCTTGGCCTGCTGTGTTCATCCAGCCCCACACCTTGTTATCTTGGACAGACTGGGTTGTTTTCCTTGAACCAGAGGATGTGATTGAGAAGTATAATATTATGAGGAGCATGAACAGGAAGAAACCTTTCCCCTTGGTGGAGTAACCAGGGGGAAAGATAAGGGGTAGGAGGTTCAGAGGAGATGTAAGGAAAACCCCTTTCTCCCCAAGAGGTTGGTGAGAATCTGGAACTCACTGCCAGTAAGGGTGGTAGAAGCAGAAACCCTCATAACATTGAAGAAGTATTTAAATGTGCCCTTGTGATGCCAAGGCATACAAGGCTAAGGGGCAGTTATTTATTCATTCACAGGATGAGGGCATCACTGGGTAGACCAGCATTTATTGTTCATCCCTAACTGGGTTAAGAGTCAACCCCATTGCTGTGGGTCTGGAGTCACATGTAGGCCAGACCAGGTAAGGACAGCAGTTTCTTTTCCTAAAGGACATTAGTGAACCAGATGGGTTTTTCCAACAATCGGTAACGGTTTCAGGGCCGTCATTAGATTCTTAATTCCAGATGCTTATTGAATTCAAATTCCACCATGTGCAGTGGCAGGGTTTGAACCTGGGTCCCCAGGAAATTACCTGGGTCTCTGGATTAACGGTCCAGTGATAATACCACTAGGCCATTACCTCCCCAGGCAAGTGTTTGAAAATGGGATCAGAATAGTCAGTTGCATTTTTTGTTTTTGCCTGGTTCAGATTCAGTGGGCCGAAGGACCTTTTTTTTTCTCTGAGCTGTAGACCTCTATGACTATTTTGAGGTTGAAAATTGTCGCAGTCCTTCAGTGAGACCTGTTGAAAGAGGATGAAGTTGGGGAATGTCTAAGAGCCAGTTTGGCAGAGTGGGGTAGTTGAAGTGCTGAGAGTACAGGAGCAGGAGCGGAGCTGTACTTGGGGGTCCCCACTTTCTGGTGTCCTGGAATTGAGTGATTGTAATAAGTGGATTCGGCCTCCGGGTTTGTATATATATCTCTTGTTGTATTCATTGTTATCAACAACAACAATGTCAGGGTGTAACAACTTGCCCAAACCACACATCCACCTTCATAGATACTGACGGCAGCATTGCACGAGTAAACATGCAGCCGACAGGGTGTTCAGTTCCTATCAGCTCAGCGGGTATCAGCTCATGCACCACTTATCGTCAAACCTCTGACAAAGCCTCAGATCAATTTCCATTGAGTATAGTAACCCTGTGCCAACTACAATGGACCCCGAGATTAACTCTCTGAAATGTGGGCATTTCTTCATTTTAAAAAGTAGCTGCTTAGTGAATTAGAAACTGTCCTCATCTGATAAATGAAAGTAAACTAAACCGCAGCAGTCTGTGGAAACTTAATTTCATTGCACTTCAAAATAAATTATCAATCAGTAGCAGCTCACGTCAGCCTTCCATGAGTTTCAAATAGACATGAACACGTCAAAACAAAAATGACCCAAGCCCTTATTTTAACATAGTAAACCGCTGACTATCAGAGAGAGCCAGGGTTCCAGGTATTGGGGACTGGGAGAGTTCCGGCTATCCGACTCATTGCCCCGTAGAATGCTGGGATATGCTAGCTAGGTGGATTAGCCATGGTAAATGCAGGGTTAATGGGAAAGGAGAAGTGGGGGGGGTTCATTTGGGTGGGATGCTACTCAGAGATTGTTGCAGACTTTATTGGCTGAATGGCTTCTATCTGCACCGTAGGGATTCTGTGATTATTTTACCTCATTGAGGCTGAAGTAGATCAATTCCTTCTTGATGACCTGGAGCAGATATGACTTTCTGCCAAGACCCATGCTCCCCATCTCCTTCCACTTCCAGCATCTTGTCCCACTCTGTGTCACCTCTGCTCATTTGCCTGTACTTCAAAGGGGTTGCATGTTGTTGGCCCCATTTTTAAGATTTAAGTCACTATAGAACCAGAGAATATGATCATGACCCCACCCCTGACCACCAAACCATCATCTGTCAAACCATTCATAACGTTATCACCTCAGGTGACCTCCCACCCACAGCCTCCAACCTCATCGTTCCCCCAACCCCACACCGCCCGTTTCTATCTCCTTCCCAAAATCCACAAATCTGACTGCCCCGGCTGACCTATTGTCTCTTCCTGCTCCTGTCCCACTGAACTCATCTCTGCTTACCTTGACTCTGTCCTCTTCCCCCCGCCCCCAGGTGGAGGAACTCCCCACCTATGTCTGGGACACCGCCCACGCCCTCCACCTCCTCCATGATTTCTGGTTCCTTGGCACCCAGTGCCTCATTTTTACAACGGACATCCAGTCCCTCTACAGTTGTATCCCCCAAGCAGATGGCCTAAAAGCCCTCCGCTTCTTCTCTCCAGTCCCCTCCACTGACACCTTCATCCACTTAACAGAACTTGTCCTTACTCTTAACGACTTCTCCTCCCACTTCCTACAGACTAAGGGGGTGGCCATGGGTACCCACATGGGCCCAAGCTATGCCTGCCTCTTCATAGGATACGTGGAACAGTCCCTCTTCCGCAGCTACATTCCCCCACCTCTTCCTCCGTAATTTTGATGACTGTATCGGTGCCGCCTCATGCTCCCATGAGAAGCTTGAACAGTTCATCAACTTTACTAACACCTTTCACCCCAACCTCAAATTCACCTGGACCATCTCCGATACCTCCCTCTCCTTCCTGGACCTCTCTGTCTCCATCTCTGGTGACTGCCTCATAACCAACATGGACGTTCCACTCCTGCACATCCCAGACGTCCTCCTATTTCAAGGGTTGTAACTTCCCCTGTCCAGTGATTGAAAATGCCCTCAAACATGTTTCCTGCACCTCTGCCGTCGCATCTCCTCCCCCCAACAAATACAAAAATAAAGACAATCCTCCTTGTCCTCACATACCACCCAGCTAACCTCGCATCTAACATGCCATTCTCCACCACTTCCACCTACAATCCGACCCCCACAACCAAAGAGATACTTCCCTCCCCACCCCTATCTGCCTTTCGTAGGGACCGCTCTCTCCACAACTCCCTCGTCCACTCCACACTCCCCACTAACCCCACCACACCTGGCATCATTCCCTGCTACTGCAGGAAATGCTACACTTGGCCCTACACCTCCCACCTCATCTCCATTCAAGGCACAAAACAAACCTTTCACATCAGACATGGGTTCAACTTGTTCTACTGTATCCATTACTCCTGATGTGGCCTCCTGTACATTGGTGAGACCAAACTCGGAAACCATTTTGTAGAGCATCCACGCTGTGTACGTGACAAACAACAACACCTTCCATGTGCAAACCATTTCAACTCACCCTCACACTCCCTGGGTGACATGTCCATCCCGGGCCTCTTCCGGCATCCCAATGATGCCAGCCATAAACTGGAGGAGTAGCACCTCATATTCTGCCACAGGAGCCTATAGCCCATGGCCTAAATGTGGATTTTATCAGTTTCAAAATCTCCCCAGCCCCATCCTCATCCCATGACCAACCCTCCCTCTCATTCCCGCCTCCTTGACCTGACACAACCTGTCCATCTTCTTTCCCACCTCACTGGCCAGTCTTGACACTGCCTACATGCACTCACCTATCACCATCTCACCTACCTTCCCCAACTGCACCCCTCCTCTCTCTATTTATTTCTGAGTTCCCCCCTCCCTCTCCATTTCTGAAGAAGGGTCCCAACCCAAAACGTCAACTTTCCCCTCTGCTTATTGTTTCCAAAACTTTGACCCACTGCTGGTGTTAAACTGACCAGAATGTAATTACTAGGAACTTAACTGTTCCCTCCTGTCCAACGATTTGAAAATGCTGGCATTTTTTCCACCCACACCCTCTCCTAGGCACCTGAGATGTAAACATATGAACTGGGTGACTCATCCACTCCAATTATAGCTGGCCTTTCCATTATAACTTTCCTATCTATTTGCTTTCATGACCTCTACTTGTCATGACCTCTACATGACCTGCTAACTTGTCAGCATTCTCCTTCCTCTGTAAATACTGGTACAAAGTATTCATTAATTATTGCTAACAAAGGACCCATTAAGTTGAATCCTTTCCTCTTGAACCCATCAGGACAATTCACAAGAATACTAAAACAAGGGGAAAGCCATATTCTATAACAGGAGAGTGCTGATTGGTTGGCAAATGGAATCTGGCAGATATGTTGCCATGGAGAATGCATTACTGAAGGATGGTTGGTCACCTGACCTTGTTGAAGCAAACCCAAAAGGAGAAAATATCAATCTGGGGGAGTTTAATGCCAGGGTTATCTGTGACTTTGATGTCTGGATTGGGACAATTGGGAAAAATAAGGTGGCAGTAGCCAATGGAAATGATGTCAAAGTATGCTCAGCATGACCCCATTAAAAAAAAACTCTCCTCTTTCTCCAGAAGGACAATTACAAAAACTACAGTGTATATATCTTAGATCAAAGCACTGGCCACTGTGTGATTTGTGTAAATATCATTTACATTTACATAAATATCATTTATGTATGTATTCACAATATTTAAGTGACTTGGATGAGGTTGCGTACTAATGCCAAGTTTGTGATGACATGCAAATAGATGGGAATACAGTTGGTGAGGGTGACACAAGGAAGTTACGGAGGAATGTGGACAGGATAAGTGTGTGGGCAAAAAACATGGTAGATGGAATGTAATGTGGGGAAATGTGAGGTTACGTATTTTGGCAGGAAGAATAGAGGAGCTGAATATTATTTAAGTGGAAAAAGACTACAGAGTCCCTGAGTATGAATCACAAAAACAGCTTCCAATTTCAACAGCTCTTAGGGAAGGAAAATGGAATGTTAGCCTTCATTTCAAAGTGAATGGAGTATAAAAGTAGGCAACTTTTGCTAAAACTACAAAGCACTAGGTCCGACCATCGTGAATATCGTGTACAGATTTGGCCCCTTATCTCAGGAAAGATATCCTTCGAGCCCAATTCTGAAGAAGTCACACTGGACTCGAACTGTTATAGATTGGAGAGTTGGGTAGATAAATGGCAGATGGAGTTCAATCCGGGCAAATGCGAGGTGATGCATTTTGGAAGATCTAATTCAAGAGCAAACTATACAGTAAATGGAGAAGTCCTGGGGAAAATTGATGTACAGAGAGATCTGGGTGTTCAGGTCCATTGTTCCCTGAACGTGGCAACGCAGGTCAATAGAGTGGTCAAGAAGGCATACGGCATGCTTTCCTTCATCAGATGGGGTACTGAGTACAAGAGTTGGCAGGTCATGTTACAGTTGTATAAGACTTTGGTTCGGCCACGTTTAGAGTACTGCGTACAGTTCTGGTCGCCACATTACCAAAAGGATGTGGACGCTTTGGAGAGGGTGCAGAGGAGGTTCACCAGGATGTTGCCTGGTATGGAGGGCGCTAGCTATGAAGAAAGGTTGAGTAGACTAGGATTATTTTCATTAGAAAGACGGAGATTGAGGGGGGACCTGATTGAGGTCTACAAAATCATGAGGGGTATAGACAAGGTGGATAGCAAGAAGCTTTTTCCCAGAGTGGGGGACTCAATTACTAGAGGTCATGAGTTCAAAGTGAGAGGAGGAAAGTTTACGGGAGATATGCATGGAAAGTTCTTTATACAGAGGGTGGTGGGTGCCTGGAACACGTTGCCAGCGGAGGTGGTAGACGCAGACACGTTAGTGTCTTTTAAGATGTATCTGGACAGGTACATGGATGGACAGGGAGCAAAGGGATACAAACCCTTCGAAAATAGATGACAGGTTTAGACACAGGATCTGGATCAGCGCAGGCTTGGAGGGCCGAAGGGCCTGTTCCTGTGCTGTAATTTTCTTTGTTCTTTGTTCTTTTGTTCTTTGTTAAGAAAATGCTGTTTCTCTCACCACAGATGCTTCCAGACCTGCTGAGTTTCTCCAGCATTTTCTGTGTTTTGTTTCAGATTTCCAGCAACGCCAGCAAAGGGCAAGATGGTGACAGCATAGTAAGCAATGTCCAGGCTCCTCAGCCCATGGCTCATCCATCCGTCCATTTATTTATTTATTTTCTTTTCCTTCCTGTCTCTTCCTTTCCTAAGATTTTAAAGGTTTTTTTTAAAAAAAAAAGAAATCTGACCTTAGAGTTGCTGAGACCCGGAGCGGAGCGGGCTGGATGCCCAGAGCGGAGCGGGCACGGTTGTTGAACTGGGGACCAGTGCAGGCAGTCAGCAGCCTGTGAGCGAAGAAGTCACACTGGACTCGAACTGTTAACTCTGTTTCTCTCTCCAGAGATGCTGCCAGACCTGCTGAGTTTCTCCAGAGATTTCTGTATCTGTTTCGGATTTCCAGATTTTCCAGTGTTTAGCTTTTATGTATCTGGGTGAACCTGCAAGACGGCAGCACGCCACCACTTTCTCCAGGGCGTCAAGATTTGGGCCTTGGTGAAGAGTATAAAGAAGAGATTCAGATGCCCAGGCCAAATAATGGTCATTAGTGACCAGTTTACTTCTGGCAAATTGCTTTCAGTTCAAGGGCTGCACAAGACACCTACGGTTTTCCTTAAACACTCAGTCCTTCTCTGGCCCTGAGAGATCCAGATTAACATGGTCAGGATCCATACTTCATTCAGCAAAATCCCCAAACTCCTTCCAGATTCAGCTTAAAATCTACCAATTTGACCAAATACGTGGGAACCTATCCCATGTTTTGTAGGTGAGGGGGTGAACAGTTTTAAGTGAATAGCCTGTATTTCCTTGTGCGTAAGGTGAAAGAAAGAAGCTTGTGTTTTGGTTGCTCCTTGTGTAGCTTCTAGAACTCTGAAATGCTTTTACAGCTGATATGTTATGAAATTTTTGAGCTCAGGCAGTAACCTGGAATCTTGAAAAGGAGCAGCTTTAATGAGGATTCCCACAAGAGGGCGCTCCATGACAAAGGAGGAAAGGAGAGGTGAACAGGGATAACAAGGTGTGGGGGCTGGATGAACACAGCAGGGCCAAGCAGCATCAGAGGCGCAGGAGAGCTGATGTTTTGGGTCTGGACCCTTTTTCAGACAAGCCCCAGAGAAAGCAAGGACAAGGCCATTTGGCAGCAGTGGATCAGAATAGAAACCAGCAGGTTGGGGTTAACCTAGCAGAGGGCAAACAGTTCTAAGCAGTAGGCGCAGAATGCTGAAAATACATCTTATACCCTACAACAAATTTCATTTATCTTTCACCAGAAGCACCCCAAACTCCTTCACAATACTGAGAGATCTGTGTCTGTCAGACTGCTAGCATAGGACCTCATTAGTTCAGATAGTGTGGCTGCATGTTTCGGTGCTGAGAGGAACATGCAGGCTCTCACAGCCGATCAGCTGCCCTTCCTACGTTGGTTGGGATTGCTGAGGGGTTGGGGGAATCACCGAGTTTTCTTTTTATTCATTAGCGGGACAAGGCAGCACTTAGTGCCCAGAGGGCAGTTCAGAGTCAGCCACGTTGCTGTGGGTCTGGAGTCACATGTAAGCCAAACCAGGTAAGGATGGCAGTTTCCTTCCCTAAAGGGACATTAGTGAACTAGATGGATTTTTAGATTCTTAATTCCAGATATTTAATCAAATTCAAATTCCACCATCTGCCATGGCAGGACTCAAACCCAGGTGCACAGAACATTATCTTAGCCTCTGGATTGACAGTCCAGTGACAATGCCATTAGGCCATTGCCTCCCCAGTGTTTCTTCCACCTGACCTCCAGCCAGTCCTGCTAGAAATAGTTGGCACCTTTGCACATCCTTCTGCTCCAGTTTGGGCAGTGATTCCCATGAGTCAGTGGGAAGGTAGCATTTCTGTTCAAAGGCTCTGAGAACTTGAAGCGTTCTGTCCAGTCCACTCTCTACTCTGTGCTTTACCAAGAGGGAACAGTGAATTGGAATAGTCAACATGAGGGTTTCAGCAGCAGATGACCTGAGACATGGGGAAAGTTTGATGATGTTACAGAGGTGGAATTAGGCATCTTGCTAATGGTGTGAACATTTAGCCAACAACTCATCCTGGGGTTAGCTTCAGTGACGAGGACAAATTGAAGAAGTTGGGGATTGTTCTCCCTGGAGAGAAGGAGGCTGAGAGATCTGACTGAGGTTCTCAAATTCACAAGCAGGTCAGACAGAGTAGCGAGGAAGAACTTGTTCCCACGCGTAAAAGGAACAAGAGTGAGAGGGCATAAATTTAAGGTGATGTGCAGACGAAGCAAAGGTGATGGGAGAAAAAAATGTTTTCACAGAACAAATAGTTAGAATATGGAATGTTCTGCCTAGAAATGTGGTGAAGGCAGGTTCAATTGAAGCATTCAAGAGAAACATTGGATGATTGTTTGGATAGTCATGGTGTGTAGGGATAAGGTGAAAAGGCAGGAGATTGGCACTGGGTAATCAGGCACAAAAGGCTGAATGGCTGCCTTCTGCACTATAATAATTCTGTGTTTCTGACAGTTCACACCTGAAGTCTCTTCAAACCATAAAACTTGGGAGCAGACCTAGGCGATTCAATTAAATCACATCTGATCTAATAATCCTCAGCTCCGCTTTCCTGCCTTTTCCCCATAACCTTCAATTTCTTTCCCAAGTGAAAATCTGCCTATGCCAGCACGGAGAATGGAGGCGGGCCAGAATTTGGAGCTGGAACCCAAATACAATGGTTTCCCAATATTTAATTAGTCTTCTCAATATTCAATTGGAGAAAAAGCTCTGCTCATCCACTAAACATTTTGAGACAGTGAGGGAGTAGAGTATTGGTTGGATAGTGAAGCTTGGCATCATCAATTGAGATGAGGAGAAACTACTTCTCTCGGAGGGTGTGATTCTGTGGAACTCACTGCCCCAAAGTGAGGTTGAGGCAGATTCAATCAATAGATTTGAGAAAGAAATAGAGTCATACAGTATGGAAACAGACCCTTCGGTCCAACTTGACCATGCTGACCAGGTTTCCTAAACTGAACTAGTCCCATTTACCTGCATTTGGCCCATATCCTTCCAAACCTTATGGGAGTGAGTTCCAGGGGCTTGTAGGAGTAAGTTCTGAGGGTTTGCAACGTCACTGAGACTTGAGGTTTTGGGAACGATGGCCCACTTACCTTATGGAGATAAGACTTTTAGCTTTGGGCGTTTCCCCTTCCTGGCTGTAGTTTTTTTTTTTATTTCTGCTTATTTTTAACTCTGGATTTTGTATCTTAGGATGGTTCGTTTTGTTTTAATTTGGAGCTTTGTACTTAAGATAATGCTGGAGGATGACCACTTTCAGAGCAGTCCTTTACTTGAGTACACATGGCAAGAAAACCTGATTTTAATTCTAAGACCATAAGGTGTAAGAGCAGAAGTAGGCATCCTGGGACAATGTTAGGCTAATCTGCCCATTTTCCCTGCTCTGTTGCTTTTGTCACTAGGGCCAGTTTTCAAAGCAAACTTCAAGAATTTGTCCAGTGACGTCAGCTTCATCTTAATCCAACAGTGGTTTGTGAGAGATTATCTGGCAGTGTATTAAATAGCAGTGTTTATCAGGCGTGACTTGTCCTTTATAAATCTGTACTGGCTCTCTTGGATCAGGTGAAAATGTTCCAGGTGTTCTTGTCAGCCTGTTCTTCATTCCAGATTGTGAGTAATTTCTCAGCCACAGATGCCAGACTAACTAACTGTAATTCCCAAGTTTCTCTCTTTCACCTTTCTTGAACAGTGAAGTGGCATGTGCAATTTTCCAATCTCAGGCAACGTTTCTGAATTGAGAGGACTTTAACATTTCGCAGTCAAACAGCTCGGCTATCAACCTGGAAAAGCTTCCACCACGCACCAAAGGCAGGCAGCAAGAGCAGGAGAGAGTCCCAGTCAGAAAGGAAATGGGAGCCACTCCCACCATGACCCACAGCTCCGAACTACAAATATGCAAGGCACTGCAAACCCCTTAACTAGCAAGGAGCATTATGGTAAGGCTGTGAAGTGGGGTTGAGGTCGCAGTCAGATCAGCTATTATATTATTTGATTTGATTTGATTGTCATGTGTATTTTACAGTGAAAAATACAGTAAAATACAATGAAGTTGCCATGACCCATCACCATCTGGACTGCATTGTAAACTGTCATTTTAAACACCTGTCTTACCCCCCTCCTCTCACCTCCAACACCCAGAGTGAGGAGAGCATGGTTCTCTTTTTATGACACTCATTAAGACCAGCTTCCTGTGCACAAGTTGCCTGTCTCACTTTCGCAGTGAGATGAAATTTGTGACACGTTATAATTGGATAACCTGCAACTCTGGGTGTTTCAAAGGGGTCAGTTATTCCCACTGGCAGTGTAAGCAATCCAACAGAATGATCAATTAGTGTTCTACTCTGGATTAGCCAAACCCAGGCACACTCATCTTCCAACTGTGTGAAGCTGTCAGAGCGGAGTTAGGCCAGGTTAGATAGCAGGACCAAGGGCAAGTCATTGTTCAGCAGGGGTGATGGCCTAGTGGTATTATCACTGGACTGTTAATCCAGGGACCTGGGTTTGAATCCCCTGTCATTTGCACTCTTTCCAGTTTGATAACATTCTTCCTGTAGCAGGGTGACGAGAATTGTCTGCGGTACTCCAAATGAAGCCTTGCCAATGTATTGCACAGCTCTAACAAGACATCCCAACTCCCATACTCAGTGCTGTGACTGATGAGGGCAAGGGTACCAAACACCACCTTGAATTCAGTAAAAATCTGGAATTAAGAGTCTCATGATGACCATCTGGTTCAATTATGTCCTTACCTGGTGTGGCCTACATGTGACTCCAGATCCATCGCAATGTAGTTGACTCTGAACTGCCCTGTGGGCAATTAGTGCTGGGCCCAGCCAATGAATGAATTAAGAAATTTTGCCATCACAGTCTGTCTGTGAAAGCCTGTAAGCATGTCTGAAGAATGGCCCACACTTGTCCATTTCCTGTGCTAAAGCTGTAAAAACCCTCTGGGATTTCATTCTGCAGTACAAAAGCTCGGAAAGGATATTTGGAACATTGACAAGAGCAGACTGTTTCGCACTTGTCCAAAGACAGTACGCTCAGCAGCGAAAGATGACTGAGATTCTCCAGAACACATTCCCAATTTTTGTGATTCCCTTTTATGAACAAGGTAATAAATAAAGCTATTTTTCACATAATCTGTGTTTCTTTTACTGTTTTTTTTTTGACATACATTGTATTTGTAGGAAAAATTGAGTTTCCTACAATGCATCGATGTTACCAGAGCTGCTGAGGTTCTCCAGCATCTGCTGTATTTTGTTTTTATTCATAGGGATCTCTTCAGTTATCTAAAAGGACTGCTGGACATAGATGTGTGGAGGGAGACCGTACTCCCAGGAGCTCTGTAGTTCAGTGGTAGTGTCCTGCTTCTCAACCAGGAGGCCTGGATTCAACTCCCACCTATTCTAGAGGTCTGCAGCATCATCTCATAGAATCCGTACAGTGCAGAAAGAGCCCATTCGGCTCATTGAGTCCACACTGACCGACCAAAGTGCATTCTACCCAGACCCAACCCCCAACCCCCCAAGCACCCCTAACCCTGTAACCCTGTATTTCCCATGACTAATCCACCCAGCCTGCACGTCCCTCGACACTGTGAGCATTTTAGTATGGCTAATCCATTTAACCTGCACATCTTTGGACCGGAGGAGGAAACCAGAACCCACAGAGGAAACACACAAAGACACATGAAGAATGTGCAAACTCCCCACAGCGCGTCACTGGAGGCTGGAATCAAACACAGGCCCCCGGCACTGTGAGGCAGCAGTGCTAACCACTGCGCCACAGGTTGATTTGAAAGGATCGGTGGGCAGTCCCTGGGTGATTGGATTTCTTGTGATTTTGCTGCACAATGTGTTTAAAATACTGAATGAACTGCAAAAGCACTTTGTTGGCTTAAGAAAGTTTGATAAGGTCAGGAAAACAGCTATAGCAATACACATTGCTTTCTCTGTTCTATGTCTGAAAGCTGTTCTAGGTGGACTCAACCCACTGTGACTGAGGGTCTTCATCCCATGTAGGTTCCAACAAAACTCCTGGGTCTGGCATCCCACCACGACTGTGCACCTTAATTGCAGTGCCACCAAATTTGTGGTGAGAACGATTAATGATTTGCACGCAGAGGTGCTAAACAAGCTCTGATTCTGTGCAGAATGCAAATGAGAACAAACACAATGATGTCACTAACACCCCCTGAGTCAATATTGGCCGAGTGGTTCAGTAATGCTCTCACACTCTTAACTCCATGAAAGTAAACACTGTTTCCCCTGATTGTGTGCAGTGGTCCTCAGAGAGCTGTGAGCTCAGTCTTGTTCTGAAAAAAGAGGAAATAACAGCAAGCTGACGTGGGCGGTTCTGCACAGTTTTCCTTTTACAGTCTGTTTGCCAATTTCTTCGACCCACTGAGTGCATTCTTCAGCTGTGTCTGAGCAGTTGCAGAAGCCAAGTGTGACGCAAAGACAAGCAGGTACTTAACTTCCTGTGCTGAACGCCAGGGCACATGTCAAACTGAATTAAATAAATCAGACCCAGCTTCGTGGCTCATAGAATTACACAGCGCAGAAACAAGCCCTTCAGCCCAACTTGTCCACGCTGACCAGGTTTTCCAAACTGAACTAGTCCCCATTTGCCTGTGTTTGGCCCATATTTCTCTAAATGTTTCCTATCCGTGTACCTGTCCAAATATGTTGTAACTGTACCTGCATCTACCACTTCCTTTGGTGGCTCGTTCCATATGTGCACCACCCTCTGAAAAAAGAGCTGACTGGTCCCTTTTAAATCTTTCCCCTCTCACCTTAAACCTATGCCCTCTAGTTTTGGACTCTCCAACCCTGGGAGAAAGATCTTGACTATCCACCTTATCTATGCCCTTCATGATTTTGTAAACCTCAGTTAGGTCACCATCGGTCTCCTACACTCCGGGGAAGAAAGTCCCAGCCTATCCAGCCTCCTTATAACTCAAATCTTTCTGCCTCGGTAACATCCTTGTAAATCTTTTTTGCACTCTTTCGAGTTTAATAACATTCTTCCTGCAGCAGGGCAACAAGAATTGTCTGCAGTACTCCAAATGTGGCCTTACCAATGTATTGTACAGCTGTAACAAGACATCCCAAATTCCATACTCAGTGCTCTACCGATGAAGGCAAGTGTGCCAAATGCCTTCTTCATCACCCTATCTACCTGTGAAGCCAGTTTCAAGGAACTATGTACCTGTATTCCTAGGTTTCTTTGTTTGTCAACACTCCCCGGGCCCTACAATTAACTGTGTAAGTCCTTCCCTGGTTTCTCTCACCAAATGCAACACCTCACAGTTATCTGCATTAAGCTCCCTCTCTTGCTCCATTTACAGTGGCAGTGTCACCTTCACTGATTGTGGTGTTGGGCTCCAGTTTCTGCTAAAGCAGTGATAACAAGCATGGAGCTGGATGAACACAGCAGGTCAAGCAGCATCATAGGAGCAGGAAAACTTGACGTTTCGGGCCTAAACCCTTCATCTGACATATCTCTGCTAAAGCAGTGTTTCCCACTGTCCAATTAATTCCCAATCCATTACTGGAACCAAATCCAAGGTGACATTTAAATATAGCTTGGATTTACTCTAGGAGCTAACCCCGCACACTCCACCCCCAGCTTGACCAGGGACAAAACCTCTGAAGGCAGGCAGAATTCAGGCAAGTAGAAGTTGTTTATTCAAGTAGAAACTGTTTGACGGGGCCAAAGAATTAGAAGGGAAATCAATGACACACTCTGATTTTTACAGTGAAAATACAGCATCTCATATACTTTCTGTTACAGTAATCAAACACAACATAGTCACTGTCCTTCCCTCCTAATTCATGCCCCTAATCCCATGGGACACCTAATCAATGATGGGCATTCCTATGGACAGCCCCAGGTTCCCATGGTCTTATGGCGTTTACCAGACATTGTAGTCTTAGGATCTTTCCTTGCATCCTATTCATTCACATTCAGAAGTTTACTGGCTAAACTCCTTCGGATGTGTCTCAAGTGGCTTATCTCTAAGGACACTGTGAATCCTGTTATCCATTGTACTACATATGCTTTCTTTTATCAAATTCAGCCATTCCTCTAATATTTCCCACTGTCCTAATTATATGTACAAAAGACAGTTTTAACTATTTCTATAAGATTAATTTCTATTATAAAGTTACTTATAAAATGTTTACTGTTAGCACTTTGTTGTTAATGGGTTGTGAGCAATCTGTCTGGCTCAGGGCATACAATAAGGTGTTTCCTAAGGCTAATTAGCTTTCATATCTAGGTTTACATGCTTTTCTGCTAATGTTTGTAATATAGTTTGGTTACTTATTAAAACTACTTCTATGATTAAGGAATTTTTAACTAGAGTCTAGAGCACGGTGGCTCAGTGGTTAGCACTGCTGCCTCACAGTGCCAGGGACCCGGGTTTGATCCCACCCTTGGTTGACTGTCTGTGTGTGGTTTGCACATTCTCCCTGTGTCTGCGTGGGTTTCCTTCGGGTGCTCCGGTTTCCTCCCACAGTCCAAAGATGTGCAGGCTCGGTGGATTGGCCGTGCTAAATTGCCCGTGCTAAATTGCCCGTAGTGTTCAGGAATGTGTAGATTAGGCGGGTTTATAGGGGGATGGGTCTGGGTGGGACGCTCTGAAAGTCAGTGTGGACTTGTTGGGCCAAAGGTCCTGTTTCCACACTGTAGGGATTCTAATAATGCAACTATTTACTACAAAGTAACTTTAGCTGTTGTCTTTGCAGCTGCTTAGGGAGTTAATCTCGGCCAGTTCGTGGGCTGAGACCTGCATCTGGCGTTATTCATTTACTAGCATGATCATCATTTCATTAATGGACAGGAATGTTCTTAGGCATTCTCTTATCAAAACTGTCTTGGATGGTTGGTGAGAGGGGTCTTTTGCTGATCTTGGAGTAGTCTTGTTTAAAGGTACCATTGTGTTTCCTTTCAGTTTTAGAGCAGGCCGACCCACTTTGTTCCAACCCTTGTCAGCCATTTTGTGTCTTTCAAACATGGGCCACATTGGTGTAAGCAGATACGGGTCAGGTACAGGTCATCCCCACATATACAGACATTGAAATGGGCCATTCAGCCTAACTGGTCAATGTTGATATTTATTTTGAATAAGAAAATCAAATTTAGCCTCTCAGTCATTGTCAGCACCAAACATCAAATTTACCCTTTTACAGTTTCAGCCTCAAAGCTGATGGCCTGGTGCTCTCTGCCCAACATCCCACTGGCTGTCTCATATGATATTTCTTACTTTTAAACTTATGTTTGCACAACCAGTCCCAAACCGTCAACAATAGAACAAAATCTCCCATACCCCAGTGAGAGTCAGTCTATGTGGGACCTGTACCCCAGTGAGAG
>JAHRHZ010000092.1:3985778-4007224 GCA_024137785.1 Ginglymostoma cirratum | reverse complement strand
AGTGTTTAATGGGGGACAGTGTGGAGGCAGCTTTACTCTGTATCTAACCCTGTGCTGGGAGTGTATGACTGGGAGTGTGGTATTATCCTGTGGTTATTATGGGCAGTCCAGGTGTTGGAGTGAAATGATCCTGAAATCTATGTGATATTTTGACAATTGTGATGGGTTGTCGGTCTGATCCTTTGCAGTGCCCTGGAGGAATTGGAATTTCCCGTTGTCGATGCTGGCCTTTGACAGTCAGGTACATAATGTGCGGGACTCCCCAGATTCTGCGCTGATGAAGAATCTGGAGGCAATGCTCCTGACCTGCCTGCGGGGAGCTGACCTGTTGCCAAACCTCAGCAGTTTTTCTGGAAACTGTTTCCTTTTAAAGCAATGTTCTCTCAAACAGGAAATTCTCGAGGCTGTGGGGGCGGAGAAGTTGGCAGGGTAATTGCAGAGCACTTCCAGTCCCTTGGCTCATTAACAAGGAATGACTCGGCCTGTCAATGGTCTGGAGCTGTGCTCAGATGAAGGGATCGGCCCCTGTCCGCCAGTCACGGTTCCTGCCCCTGTCCCTGCCCCTGCCTGGGGCTTGCTGTCCTGGACCCTGGGAGTGAGACGCAGGACCCTATCCTCTCTCTCTCCCTCTGAACTTCCGAACCACACACGCAGGGTTCAGCCACCAGCCTCTGTGTAAATACTCATCATGGATTTCCCAAGTACAGAGTAGGTCCATTCAACCCATCGAGCCTCTGCCAGCTCCGTGAAAGAATGTTTAGTCCCACTCTTCCACACTTTCTCAATAATCCTTCAAACATTTTCAACATTTACCTGATTCACTTTATAAAGGCACATGCACACAACCTTAAGTACACACAGCCCTGCGCACACTCATAGTGAATACACACTCCCGCGCACGCACCTTACGTGTACACACAACATTGCGCACAAACTCTGCACACACCTCCTGTACACTAACACCATGTTCACACACACATTCACAATGTGTACATGCCAGTGCTGGCCTGTACACAAACCCTGTGTACACACAGCCCTGCACACACACACACACACCTCCTGACTACACTCACCCTAATTCAAAAAGGGAAGGAAATGTAAAGCAGGAATAGGTCAATCTGCATAGTATCTGTTACTGAGAAAATACCCTGTTGTAAAGGATGTGATAGCAGAACATTTAGACATCTATAACATCGAGCAGGGTCAGTGTGGCTTTAGCAAGAGGAAATCACACCTGAAAGGTTTACTAGAATTCTTTGAGGAGGTAAAAAGCAGGATAGATAAAGTAGAAGCAGTTGATGCAATATATTTGGTTTTCCAAAAGCCTTTTGATAAGGTACTACACACACGAGGCTACTTCACAAGATAAGGGTTTCAGGTAGTATATTAGCAAGGATGCGCTAACTAATAAACAGAGTTGGGATAAGGAGGACATTTTCAGGCTGCCAACCTGTAACTAGTGGAGGGCCACAGGGATCAGTGCTGGGACCACAGTTAGCAACAGTATATATTAATGACCTGGATGAGGAAAGTGAATGTTCTATCGCTGTGTTTGTGAATGGCACAAAATTTGGCGGGAAAAGAAGTCGTGAGTAGGACACAGCGTCTGCAAGGGGATATGGATAGGTTAAGAGCCTGGGAAAAGTCTTGGCAGATGGAATGTAATATAAGAAAACGTGAGGCTATGAATTTTAACAGGAAGAATAGAGGAGATGAATGTTATTTAAATGCAGAAAGTTGCAGCACAGATGGATTTGAGAATCCTCATGCATGAATCACAAAAAGCTATCATAGAATGCCTACAGTGTGAAAACAGGCCCTTTGGCCCAACAAATCCACACTGACCCTCAGAGCATCCCACCCAGACCCATCCCCCTAATCTACACACCCACAGACACTATGGGGCAATTTAGCATGACCAGTCCACCTCACCTGCACACCTTTGGACTGTGGGAGGAAACTGGAGCACCTGGAGGAAACCCATGCAGACACAGGGAGAATGTGCAAACTCCACACAGACAGTCACCCATGGGTAGAATTGAACCTACGTCCCTGGCACTGTGAAGCAGCAGTGCTAACCACTGAGCCACCATATCATCCAAGTTCAGTGGGTAATAAGGAAGATAAATGGAACAATAGCCTTGATTTTAAAGGGAACGGAGTATAAAAGTAGGGAAGCTTTGCTAAAATGATATCATGCACTAGTCAGACCACAACAGGAACAGTTTTGGGCCCCTTATCTAAGGGAAGATATATCACATTGGAAATGTTTCAGGAAGGTTGATACCAGTTAAGGACGGATTGCCTGATGAGGAGGGGTTAAATAAATTGGGCCTGTACTCATTGGAATTTAGAAGAATGAGAGGTGATCTTACTGAGTTGTACAAAATTCTTAGAAAGTTTGACAGGGGAGATGTGGAGAGGTTGTTTCCCCTTGTGGGAGAGTCTAGGAGCAGGGGGCATCATCTCAGAATAAGACATTGCCTGGTTAGAAGTGACATTTCTTCTCCCTCTGTTGTATTTGTGGAATTCTTTATCACTGAGGGCTATCAGGGCTCTGTCGCTAAGTATATTCGAGGCTAATGCAGGTTTTTAATCAACGGTTTTCAAGACTAACAGATCAGCCAGGACCCAATTGAATAGCAGAGCAGACTTGATGGGCTAAATGGCCTACTTCTACCCATACATCTTATAGTGTTATAGTCACCCCTGTACACACACACTGTGTACTCACATCCCTGTACGCACGCACTGTGTACTCACACCGCTGTACACACGCTCTGTGTACTCACACCCCTGTACACACGCTCTGTGTACTCACACCCCTGTACACACACACTGTGTACTCACACCCCTGTATGCACGCACTGTGTACTCACACCTCTGTACACACACACACTGTGTACTCACATCTCTCTACACACATACTGTGTACTCACACCCCTGTACGCACGCACTGTGTACTCAGACCCCTGTACACACACACACTGTGTACTCACACCCCTGTAAACATGCACACTGTGTACTCACACCCCTATACACACACAGTGTTCTCACACCTCTGTACACACACACTGTGTACTCACACCCCTGTATGCACACACTGCGTACTCACACCTCTGTAGACACATACACTGTGTACTCACATCTCTCTACACAACACTATGTACTCACACCCCTGTACACACACACTGTGAACTCAAACCTCTGTATACACACACTGTGTACTCACATCCCTGTACACACACACCGTGTTCTCACACCTCTGTACACACTCATACTGTGTGCTCACACCCCTGTACACACACAGACTGTGTACTTATATCTCTGTACACATGCACACGCACACACGCACACGCACGCGCGCACACACACACAGTGTACTCATATACACGCGCACTGCCACACATTCACGCACAGTCTCACATATACACTCATTCTCACATAAGCACACACTTATGGATTCACACATGTACATTCACAATCACTCTCACACACACACAGACACACACTATCTCTCACACGCACACACACACTGTCACACATGTATCGCAGTATCACACATGAGGCCCTCAGGCCATTGCCTAAATGCTGGTCTAGACCTCGTTAGTTATTACAGATCAGACCCAAAAAAGTGAGATGTTTACTCTGAGCTGAGCAACATGGCTCCAACACTCAGTGCTGGGGCTAACCTCACGATCCAGGGTATGGACCAGCTTCTAGACAGGGCTGGGACTGGGACATCCAGGGTGAGGGTGGGGAGATGGAACGATATCACACATTTGTGAGTAAACCTTGGAAAGAGACTATTTGGCCCATCGAGTCTGTGTCAGCTCTTTCGACAAGGATGGGCTTTGGAGAACCCACAGGGCTGTTGTTACCATCAAATCAAACATTCCAGATGCTATCTCAGTCTCCATTTCTGACTTGATTACTTCTGGTTTCTCAAATCAGGAACTTAGTGATGTGGCAAAAAAAAAACCCAACAGCAGCGGCAGAGGCAGCGGGAGGCCATGGCCAAGCTCTTGTGAATGTCATCCTGCTTCGTCACAGATTAAGAAAGCCAACATTTCGATAGAGTCACTTTGAAAAGGCTCTCACAAAAGGCAGGTTCAAACTGGTGGAGGGCACTAATGGAGAGGGGTTGGGGTGGCTGTCTATTCCTGTGGGTGCCCTTAAACCCTTGGATTCCAGGTGGCACCATTGGCTCAAGGGCCCCTCAGTCTATCTACCCTGGCACATTCTGGTACCAGACCCTTTCCACTGCCGGCAGAACTTCCCAGGAAGACTGAGCGGAATCAGGAGACGGGTTCAGGAGTTTGCGACACCCGGGGCTGATAAAGATTGCTTTGTGTGAGAGTGGGCAGGAGTTGGTTACAATACCCAAGGACTTGGCAGAGGCTGGCAAACCAGAAGGGGGGGCATAGGATGGTCATTTATAAATAGAAGCAATGCGGGGGTGTAGCTGGGGAGGGGTTTGGGGGATTGTCGGAAAATTGGCAACGATCATCAGTGCTCATTTGGAGAGCCAAACCTGCTATAGTGCGATAGGGTTAGGGTTAGGGTTAGGCCTGCTCCTGCTCTGTAACAGTTTTGTGATTCAGAAGGCAGAACGGGTGACTGTGAAGACAGAAAACATGTAGCACCTCCCTCCCACAGCCACATGGTCTGTAAATTAAAATCCCTCAGGAAGGGGACCTTTTGACACTTGCATTGAGAGCAGCAACTCAGAGTGTGACAGGGGGCAGAAAAGGGGGCACTGACCGCCCAGAGATACCACACCTCATGCAGGTGTATTCCCAGTAACTTAAAGACTTTAATGTAATTTAATGTTGGCCTTCATAGCCGGAGGGTGTCTTGCTGCATTTGTACAGGGCCTTAGTGAGACCACACTGGAGTATTGTGTAATTTATTGGAGGAACGTTGTTCTGGCTACAGAGGGAATGCAGCGAAGGTTTACCAGGCTGATTTCTGGGATGGCAGGACTGATGTGTGAGGAGATACTGGATTGCTTAGGATTCCATTCTCTGGAGTTGAGAAGAATGAAGGGGGGTTTCTCATAGAAACCTTTAAAATTCTAACAGGACTAGGACAGGGTAAACTCAGGAAAGGTGTTCCCAATGACCAGGGGGTCACAGTCTGAGGGTGTGCGATGGGCCATTTAAGACTGAGATCAGGAGAAATGTTTTTACCCAGAGGGTGGGGAGCCTGTGGAAATCTCTGCCACAGAAAGCGATTGAGGTCAAAACATTGAATGTTTTCAGGAAGGAGGTAGATATAGTTTTTAGGGCTAAAGGGCTCAAAGGATGTGGGTACCAACAACAGAGTCCTGTAATGGATAATCAGTCATGATGGAATAGCAGAGCAGGCTTGATGGGCCGAATGGCCTATTCTGACTTTCTTTTTTTACGTTTCTCAGTAATTAGCTTGTGTTTTGTTAAGGTAAATGAATTTCTGGAATTACACTGTTAATCAGGCAACAGAAACCAGTTTCCCCAGTTTAATAATAATCACAGTTTGTCTTGAACCTGTTTGTTCTGCTTCTTTATGAAGGGACATTTTTTCTGAGTAATATTCCTTCCTAAACTTAACACACCCTCTAATTAGCTCATTCCATTTTTGCGCTGTATTAAAGTTCATATTAATCCTTAAAGCTCATATTAATCATTAAAGCTCATATTAATTAGGTGTAAGGAACAGATTCTGACACTCTCTCTTTATTGTCCACGGCAGGTCCCCAGGCCAGTGAAACAACATTGCTACTGGACTCTGTTCTGAAAAAGAGTCATACCGGACTCAAAGTTCCAACTCTTATTTCCCTCTCTGTCTCTCCATGATGTGGCCAGACTTACTGAGTTTCTCCAGCACCTTCTCTCTTCATTGCTGCACAGGGAGTGAGGTGAGTGCTGAGGGAACCAGCAAGACAGAGCATTTCTGAGGAAGGGTCACCTGTACCGAAACGTTGACTCTGATTTCTCTCCACAAATGCTGCCACAGCTGCTGAGCTTTTCCAGCAATTTCTATTTTTGTTAGAGGGGTTGTTCTTGACAGTTCCAGTGGGAGTGACCTTGTGGAGGTAAAGTCTTTACATAGAGGATGGCTTCCATTGTGTTGTGACTATCACCGTGCTAATTGGGATGGATTTTGATCTGTCAATTCAAACTTAAGCTCTCATGAGGCACTGTGAGCCATCAGTAGCAACAGGATTATGCTCCAGCGCAATCCGTAACCTCATGGCCCGGCATATCCCCCACTCAACCATTACCATCAAGGCAGGGGATCAATGGACAGTGCAGGACGCCAGGTCAGGAACAGCGCCAGATACACCTAAAGATGAGGTGTCAACCTGGTGAAGCTATCAAACAGAATACTTTTGTGTCAGACAGAGCTAAGTGATCCCACACAACTTTCTAACAAGCACCATGGCATCGCTTGGCTGGTGGTGAGAAGGGCACTACCTGTGAGATCCTTCATGTACGCCCAGACTGTCTGTGCCACTGCACGCTGCCCTCAAAGTGCCTGTGGATGTGCTAGAGACTGTCACACAATTTCCTGCTCAAATGTACCTTTGGAAAGGAATTCTGGAGAGAGATGCAGTGGTTTTTGTCGAGGTTCATCCTGATCAGCTCCGTGACACAGGTCTTTGTGCTGTACAGTCCGTTCCACAGGACATACACCAAGACAAACATCAGCTGCAAGTGGACGACCATCAAGTTGGTGAAAGATGCTGTTTGGTCTTTTAGAGCAAGTGTTGCAGACTGGCACATTCCATGGTCCAGGAATACGTGCTGAGGGATGCACTAAAGCTTGGGGTAGCTGCTGCCAAGGTACAGTGGGGACAGTCTGAGATCTTTCTGCTGAAGGCAAATGAGGGTCTGTTCAGTTATCGGACCCTCTTGGTGCCTCAATGATTATAAACATAATCTTGTACAAGTAGGAGATGCCTTTGGTCTTTTTGTTGGATAGAGTCAAAGTCCAATATTTGTCTGTTTCTTCACATGCTACTGCGCAGAACTGAACTATGTATGTATATAAAGATATTTTTATGAATAAAGTATATTTTTGAAATGAGAAAAGATCCCAAAGCAAATGGATCAGATCTAAGCTCTGCAGTCCTGCCACATCCAGTCGTGAACGGTGGTGGACAATTAAACAACTCACTGGAGGAGGAGGCTCCACAAATGTCCCCATCCTCAATGAGATGAGTTATCTGACACAGAATTTCTAGCTTCTGACTTAGTTCTTGCCAAAGTTTTTATATCAAAGACTCAGTTCATTTTTCTGGTCAATGATGAGCCCCCAGGATGTCGATAGTGGGGGCTTCAATGGTATTGCCTTCGAATGTCACGGGACGTTTGGTTAAACTCTCTTGTTGGAAATTGAGTGGCGTACATAGATAGGCAGCTCCCCACTCAAACCCCACTCCAGATCTTGTTGCATTTGAACATTGACTTCTTCCGTGTCTGAGGAGTCGCGAACTATGCTGAACATTGCACCATCAGCGGCAAACATCCCCACGTTTGACCTTATGACAGAGGGAAGGTCATTGATGAAACTGATATAGCTGTACAGAAGCATTGTTTATTCATTGGGATAAGGGTTGTTTTGGAGACCTAGTGCTTGTTTTCAACAGCCTTGAAGAACAGAGCATGCAGATGTGGTGAAATGGGTCAGTAGAAAAGGGGATGTGAGCAGTTACATGAGGAAGTCTCTCCGCTTAGAGGCTGTACTATTTCTGTCTGAAGGCACTGTTCCTTCTTTTGACTTGTCTGAGATTTACAGTGGGCTGTTTGGTCAGATCACAGAACTTTCCCTGATCCACAAAATGGCCCCAACTCAGACGAATGTTTCCTCACAGCAGCTCCCAGACAGGCAGAACTTCCAAAACAGCGAAGTTAGTCCTGGGTTGTGTAAGTTTCTCAAATCCTTGCCTTACCTTTCGATCACGTTACATTACAAAACAAAAATAATTTTTTAAAAAATTCTCTCAGAGAGAGAATTCCCTTGGAATTCCCTTCCTCAAAAGGCAGCAGATGCAAAATCTTTAATTATTTTTAAGGCCAAGGTAAATGGATCTTTAAATGCCAAGGGGATGAAAGATTATTGTGGAGAGGGTGGTTGCAGATAGTAGAGTGGAGTTACAATTAGATCAGCCGTGATCCTTATTGATCAGCTGAACAAGTTTGCAAGGCCAGGAGGCACATTCTCATTCCTTGTTCATATCTGTGTAATTCCTAGGTCTTCTCTGAAGTTTTGATTTTCAATCTTGTTTTAATCTCTTTTTTTCTGTCATGGAATTGTACCCAATCCCCCTCCACAGCATGCATCAATTTTGGGTTAATTATAGAATTGGGAGACACACAATTATTCCTAAGACATTGAGAGAGCGAGTGAGAGTGGAAAAGATAGACCAAGAGTGGTCGAAGGTGCCCTGAGGGAGGAGAGGGGTTCTTCATTTTCTGAAGAAGGGTCCCGACCCAAAACGTCAACTTTCCTGCTCCTCTGATGCTGCCAGGCCTGCTGTGTTCATTCAGCTTCACACTGTGTTATCCCAGTTTGAGTTTGCTGGATCTGTATCCCATTCAGCACAGTGGTAGCACCACACAGCAGAGAGTATACTGAATGTGAATGTAGAGCTTTTTCTCCACAAAGTCCATGCAGTGGTCACTCTTACTGGTAATGCCATTGACAGATGCATCTGTAACAGATGGATTGGTGAGGACAAAGTCAGGCAGAATATTCCCTTTTACTGTTCCTTCAGTGAATGGTACGAACTATTCCAGCACATGCACCAATAGTAGATCCTGTCTTGTGAACCTTACACATGAGCAGGTACAAAGTGTGTTGGATCAGGTGAGGTTTTGGATCAGAAAAGGCAAAATATTCCTCAGGTGGGGAACCTAGAGCATTTATTTGAGGGTCAGGACGAGATAAGGTGAGGGTCTCTGAGGATCCTTTGTGTTTGGAATTCTCTTCCACAGAGAGCCGTCTAGTGGAGGCAGGGAAAGTGAAGCTAAGGCTACAATTGGAAGATGATGGAACAGGCTGAATGGCCCACTTCTGATGGGCGTGAATGTTTAGTGATGAGAATAAAAAGGAATGTTGGCATTCAGCTTGACTGAATTCATTCAGTGTTGAAATTCTGCATGGGTGTTTACTGAGTTCTTTCACTTGGTCTGGCCATCTCTGTGATGTGAAGGAAGGAGATTGAGAATCAGGAGAGTGGACTGGGAAGTGTGAGAGATGGGAAAAAAGCGGGAAGGTGAAGACTTGGATGGAAACAGAATGATGGGTGCTGCTGAAACCTAAGTGGGGTTTGTTGTGTTTGTACTCTGCCTTTAAGAGAGTTTGCCTATAAGGATTAATGTATGTATACAATGTTGCGACTCGGCCTGACGGTGTATGTACAAGCTGCACACACAAATAATCAGTTGCCTGCTTCATAACTGATCGTTTGTTTACAGTTAATCCTCAGAGTTTATCGATCCCTGATGTGCGGCAGGTTATCAGAGACTGTTGTTGTGAATATGTAAGAGTAGCTATGAGATGTGGATACAGGAACAATTGTACTAACCTTTCCTGACCTGGTGAGTCGTGGGGCTGCCTCCTGCATTGGATTCAGAATCAGAATAATGCAGTGGAATCTGACTGGGGCCCAAATAGCGTGGGTTTACGCTGAGCTTGGAGGCAGAGTCAAAGCAGGACACTGTGAGGGAACTTCGCTGGAGTGGGGCCTGAGGCCTGAGGCCATGAAGGTGCATCTCCCTGGGAGGAGGATGACAGATAACACTCCTTGTCCATGACAGAGCTTAGTTGCAGAATCGGGTGTTACAGAGCAGATGGGACCTGGTTGCAGCAGATCATTATGGAAAGTTTAAAAGTCACTGGTCACAGTACAGCATTTTGGGATGAACTGCAGCTTCATTACATTTTGTGATCGCTTTTGTCGTCTGTAAATAGAACCACATAGAATCCCTACAGTGTGGAAGCAGGCAATTTGGCCCATCGAGTCTGCACCAACTGTCCAAAGAGTATCCCACAATTGGCCATGCTAAATCACCCACAGTGTTCAGGGATATGTAGATGAGGTGGGTTGTAGGGAGATGGGTGCTCTGAGAGTCGGTGCGGACTTGCTGAGCCAAAAGGCCTGTTTCCACACTGTAGGGATTCTATTCTATGATTCTACCCCTGTAAGTCCCATAGCTAACTCACCCAGCCTGCACGTCCCTGCACACTATGGGTCAATTTAGCATGGCCAATCCACCTAACCTGCACATCTTTGGACTGTGGGAGGAAACTCATGCAGACACAGGGAGAATGTGCAAACTCTACACAGTCTGTCACCCGAGGGTGGAATCGAACCCAGGTCCCTGGTGCTGTGAGGTAGCAGTGCTAACCACTGAGCCACCATGCCGCCTTTGTTTGGGTGGTCTGATTGGTCATCTGTGTCATATTCCCTAACTGGACAGTTGCATGGGTCATCAGTATACATCAGGAACACAGTGGCAGTGGTGGGTGGGAGTGTTCAGACTGAACATAGCTCAGGGCAGATAAATTGTGGCCTGGAGGTTAAACAGCACCTTGGGTGAGAGAATGGGGTTGAGTGTGTGTGTGTGTGTGTGTGTGTGTGTGTATGTATGAACGTGTGTGTCTGTGAGTGTGTGTGTATGTGAACATCTGTGTGTGTGTCTGTGTGGACATCTGTGTGTGCGTGAGTGTGTATGTGTGAACATGTGTCTGTGTGTGTGTGAACATGTGTATGTGTATGTATGAACGTGTGTGTGAACCTGTGTCTGTGTGTGTGTGAGAACATCTGGTGTGAACATGTGTCTGCATGTGTGTGAACGTATATGTGTGTGTGTGTGTGTGTGAACATGTGTGTGTCTGTGAATGTGCGTGCGTGCGTGTGTGTGTGAGTGAGTGTGTGTGTGAGAGTGTCTCAGCCAGTCCAGCTAAGTGCTGTGAGCAGTATGCCTCTGTGGTTGCTGTGCCAAAACAGTACCCGTGAGGGTCAATGCTGAACTGCCAACACTTGTTTGGGTGTGCAGTGGCCTTTTCCAGATGGCGAGTATACCAGGGATGTCAGGTAGCTATCAGAGTAGCGAGTTGTTCCAGGAACAGTGGGTGGTAAAATGGGGCTGGAATTGCATGAGAGAGTCACCATAAAGACGGGATAGGTGAGTGTTCTTGGTTAAAAACAAAACATCACTATTGGGGAATGAAATCTGCTATTCTTACCCAGTCTGGCCTTTAGCCAACACAGTTGACTCTTAACTGAAGGAAGCCATTCAGATCAAGGGTAGTTGAGGATGGGGCAGTTGCTGGCCTTGCCATGAAAATGAAAAGCCCAGGAGTCTAACAAATGGCAATGAGGTGTGGCTTCCTGCTCCACACCCACCTGCAGTTCAGCTTGCTGGTGGCTCCCTCAAATCCTATTAACCCCTGCCTCCTGCATGGAACCTACACTCTCTTGACACTGGACCATCTCAAAGTCTCAGCCCGTAGCCCACATTTGCCCTGATATTTATCCCTGTTGATAACTAAAGTATTCAAAGTCAGGAGGAAAGTGCTCAGTTTTTATTTATTTGTAGTATGTGGGCATCGCTGGCTGGCCAGCATTTCTTGTTCGTAAGTAGGGACAGTGGGGGCAAGCTGCTTTCTTGAACCGCTGCAGTCCTCCTGCTGTGGGTTGACCCATGATGCCCTTAGGGAGGGAATTCCAGGGTTTTGACCCAGCGACAGTGAAGAGACAGCGATATATTTCCAAGTCAGGATGGTGAGTGGCTTGGAGGGGAAACTTGCAGTAGATGACATTCCCATGTATCTGCTGCCCCTTGTCCTTCTAGATGGAAGTGGTCGTGGGTTTGGAAGGTGCTGTCTGAGGATCTCTGGTGAATTTCTGCAGGGCATCTTGTAGATGGTACACACTGCTGCTACTGAGCATCAGTGCGGGAGGGAGTGGGATGTTTGTGGATGTGGTGCCAATCAAGTGGGGGCTGCTTTGTCCTGGATGGTGTCGAGCTTCTTGAGTGTTGTTGGAGCTGCCCCCATCCAGGGCAAGTGGGAAGTATTCCATCACAGTCCTGACTTGTGCCTTGTAGGTGATGGACAGGCTTTGAGGAGTCAGGAGGTGAGTTACTCGCTGCAGGATTCCTGCTCCTACTCTGGCCTGCTCTTGTAGCCACTGTGTTTATGTGGTGAGTCCAGCTGAGTTTCTGGTCAACGTAGCCCCAGGATGTTGGTAGTGGGGGATTCAGTGATGGTAACACCATTGAATGTCAAGGGGTGGTGGTTAGATTGTCTCTTATTGGTGATGGTCATAGCCTGACATTTGTGTGACACAGATGTCACTTGCCACTTGTCAGCCCAAGCCTGGATATATTGCCCAGATCTTGTTGCATTTGAACACCGATTGCTTCAGCATCTGAAGAGTCACGAATGGTGCTGAACATTGTGCAATCATCGGCAGACATCCCCACTTCTGACCTTATGATGGAGGGAAGGTCATTGATGAAGCAGCTGAAGATGGTTGGACCTAGGACACTACCCTGTGGAACTGCCGCAGAGATGTTCTGGAGCTGAGATGACTGACCTCCAACAACCACAACCATCTTCCTATGCGCCAGGTATGACTCCAACCACCGGAGTGTTTGCCCCTGAAACCCATTGATTCCAGTTTTGCTAGGGCTCCTTGATGCCACACTCGGTTGAATGCAGCCTTGATATTAAGGGCTGTCACGCTCACCTCAACTCTGGAATTCAGCTGTTTTGCCCATGTTTGAGCCAAGGCTGTAATGAGGTCAGGAGCTGAGTGGCCCTGGCAGAACCCAAACTGGGCGTCACTGAGCAGATTATTTCTGAGCAGGTGCTGCTTGGTCGCACTGTTAGTGACACCTTCCATCACTTTCGATGATTGAGAGGAGACTGATTGGGCAGTAATTGGCCGGGTTGGATTTGTCCTGCTTTTTGTGTACAGGATATACCTGGGCAATTTTCCACATTGTCGGGTAGATACCAGTATTGTAAGTGTACAGGAACAGCTTGGCTAGGGGACCAGGAAGTTCTGGAGCACAAGCCTTCAGTCCTATTGCCGGAATGTTGTCAGGGCCGGTAGCCTTTGCAGTATCCAGTGTCTCCAACCGTTTCTTGATATCATGTGGAGTGAATTGAATTGGCTGAAGACTGGTATCTGTAATGCTGGGGACCACTGGAGGAGGCCAAGATGGATCATCCAGTCAGCACTTCTGGCTGAAGATTGCTGTGAATGCTTCAGCCTTATCTTTTGCACTGATGTGCTGGGCTCTTCCATCATTGAGGATGGGAATATTTGTACATCATCCAGTGCGTTGACCAGTAATTGTTCACCACCATTCACGACTGGATGTGAGCAGGACTGCAGAGCTTAGATTGGATCTGTTGCTTGTGAGATTGCATTTTTGAACCATTTCCCTTGTTTCAAACCTCTCCCGCAGAGTGAATAATCTTTTCAGTGTCCACCGTGTCAAATCTTCTCAGTAAGGTCACCTCCCACTCTTCTAAACTCCAATGGATACATACCCAAGCTGCCCAACCTTTCCTTATAATATTAACCCCCCTCCAGAGGCATGGATGAGTTCCATTTCCATGGTACCAGCTTTCTAAAGGTTAACCTGGAATTAACCTGTCCCCTTGCAAGACCCCCATGTAAAAGTGTCGCTGACACTGTTTTTATGTGAGAAAGAAATGACCAGAGAACTCAGGGAAATAAATATTGAGGTTTTGAAAACAGTTCACATTACAGAAGTGCTGAAGGTCTTAGAAAACATAAAGGTGGATAAATCTCTGGAACCTGATCTGGTTTATCCCAGGACTTTGTGGGAAGTTAGGGAGGAAATTGTGGGGCCCCTTGCAGAAATATTTGCATCATCTATAAATAGGCGTGGGTCGCCAGAGGACTGGACAGTGGCTAATGTTGTGCCTTCGTTTGAGAAGGGATGTAAGGAGAAGGCTGGGAACTACAAACCTGTGAGTCTGACTTCGGTGGTGGTAAAGTTGTTGGTAATTCTGAAAGATAATATTTACATGCATTTAGAGAGGTAAGGACTGATTAGGGATTCAGTTGTGTCTCACAAACTTGATTGAGTCTTTTGAGGAGGTGACCAAAAAGGTTGATGAGGACAGAGCGGTAGATGTTGTCTACTTGGACTTTAGGAAAGCCTTTGACAAGGTTCCACGTAGTAAATTAATTAGTAAAGTTAGATGTCACGGGAATTAGGGTGAGCTTGCCAACTGGACACAAAATTGGCTTCATGGCAGGAGATAGAGTGTGATGGTGGAGGGTTGTTTTTCAGGCTGGAGGCCTGTGATCAGCAGTGTTCCACAGGGATCAGTGCTGGGTCCTTTTTTGTTTGTCATTTATACAAATGATTTAGTTGAGAAAATAGATGACATGGTTAGTAAGTTTGTGGATGACACCGAAATTAGTGGTATAGTGGACAGTGAAGAAGGTTATTTAAGATTAAAAAGAGATCTTGGTCAGTTGGGCCAATGGGCTGAAAACAGGCAGAAGGAGTTTAATTTGGATAAATGTGAGGTTTTGCACTTTGCTAAAACAAACAGGAGCAGGATTTTTACAATTAAAGGTAGGGCCTTGGATAGTGTAGTAGAACAGGGAGACCCAGGGGTTCAGGTACATAATTCTTTGAAGTTTGTGTCACAGGTAGACAGGGTGGTTAAGAAGGCATTTAAGCATTACTCTGCCTTCATTTCTCATACCTTTGAGTATAGGAGTTGGGACATCATGTTAAGGTTGTACATGATGTTGGTGAGGCCTCTTCTGGAGTATCTTGTATAGTTCTGGTCTCCCTGTTATAGCAAGGATATTGTTAAACTGAAGAGGGCTCAGAAAAGAGTTACCACGATGTTGCCAGGAATGGAGAGTTTGAGTTATAAGGGCAGGCTGGATAGGCTGGGACATTTTCACATTGGAGCATAGGAGTTGGAGGTTTATGGAGCATTATAAAATCCTGTAGAGGTTTATGAACTCTTACAGAGGTTTGTAAAATCATGAGGGGTACAGATAAGGTGAATGGCAGATATCTTTACCCTAGGGCGGGGGATTTCAAGACTAGGGGGCATTTCTCTAACATGAGAGGAGAAAGATTTAATAAACATACGAGGGGCAACTTTTTTACACAGAGAGTGGTTCATGTATAGAACGAACTTCCAGAAGAGGTGGTGGATGAGGCTACAGCTACGACATTTAAAAAACATTTGGATAAGTTCATGAATAAGAAATGTTTGGAGGGATATGGGCCAGGAGCAGGCAGATGGGACTACAGTTTGGGAACATGGTCAGCATGGACTGTTGGGACCAAAGGGTCCATTTCCGCATTATATGACTCTATGATACCCCTGATATCGAGAAGAGCAAACAGTGGTTGTTTCAGATCTTTCTTGTTTCTGTGTCAATTTTAAACTGTTTCCTTTTAATTATTAGTCACCATGAGCCTTGCAATCCTAAAATGGAACATGAGATATCTGAACCAAAACAGGAACCTTCTGGAAACTGATGATAAGGAACTTCCTGCTCAGTCCCGTGTGCAGTGACGAGGAGAGCTCACTCACTGCGTGGATTGCTCCATCACTGGGCCCCAGCTTCAGTCTGACCACAACCTTTCCACCGAAATCTTTACTGCATCCTCGCTCTGCTGAAAAGACAAGAGGAATATCAGATCGTAGGGGACAGAAGGTGGCCACTCCGCCCCTCCAGCCTGTTCCAGAACCAGTTAAAAAAAGCAGTAGCGTGTGTCATTTGCCAGTTTTACTGGTTTTTTTCCTTCAGCTCCAAGTTTTAGTAAGATCACAGCTGACCTAGTGGGGATCTCAGCTCCACTCTTCTGTCTGCTCCCTCCCTCACCATGACCTCTGACCCTCTCATCAATCAAAAACCTGTCAAATCAGCCTTGTAAATATTCGATGACCCAGTCTCTGCTGGTCTCTGGGGACAGAATCCCAAATGTGAATGACCCTCTGAGAGAAAAACGCTTCTCCTCCTCCTCTCTGTCTTAAGCCTCAACATCTCTCAGACACAGCCTTTCGCACAGCCTGAGGAAATCCAAGGACATCTGAGGCCTTCATGCAGTCCCAGAATCTCCCAGGCCCAGGTACAGCCTTCTCACAGCCTCAGGGTCAACAGACCCAGGTACTTGGGCCTCTGTGAGTCTCCAAGGCCTAAGCCCAGGCCTTTAGCCTCAGGTTCTCCGAGGCCCAAGCCCAGGCCTTTAGCCTCAGGGTCTCCAAGGCCTAAGCCCAGGCCTTTAGCCTCAGGGCTTTCCAAAGCTCAGGGCAGCCCTGGCCTTCACGCAGCTCTATGTAGTGACTATAATGAGGTCAGCCAGGTAGACCTCATAGAATACGAATTTCCTGCATGGGACTATTAATCTGGTCTGATCAGGGAGTCCAGGCTGACAGATAAAAACAAGCGTCTCAGGGGATCCGCTCAGAGAGCTGACTCTGAGGGAACTGGATCTCCACGTGTAAATAAAAGGTGACTTGGTGACAGGATACCAGCCTCTGTGGTGTTATTTCACTCTGGTTCACTGTAGTTTAGGTACCAGCAGAGGTTTGACCCCAGGAATCAACATTTAGTCATCAGGACTGTGCAGATTGATAGTAGGGAGATCAGAATGAGGGGAAAGGTGTTGTAAGTCTTGTCTCTGCTACATTCATTGCCTTGGCACCCAGCCACTGGTCATCAAACAGTCATCTGGTTGGTCACATGCAGAGTTAGGAGGAGGATTGAGGTTAATGTTCAAGGGAGCAGAGACAGGCACCAGAGCATGTTCATCTCCCAGTTTAATGTTTAGCTTAATGCATTCAACAATTGTTTAGTTCAGTTAATATTTAACCAAACAGCAGGATAATCAGAATGTCAGGGCCCAAGTCCAATCCAATCTCTCTGACACTCCCGGTGCAGCACCGAGCGAGTACTGTACTGTCCGAGCTCCCAGCTTTTAGGCAAGACATTAAACTGAATCCTCTGTCTCTCAGGTTGATTTGAATGATTCTGTGAAGCAGGGGAAGGGGTTTCTGGGTTGTATTCACCCCTCAATCCATTTCATTTTGTAGAAGCTTCCTGTGTTCACTATGCAACAACTGTGAAGACACTTCAGTGAGTGTAAATGCTTTAGGGCCCCCTGAGGAAATGAAAGGTGCTATATAAATGCAAGTTTCTGTTTCCATTTTTGGCACTAAAGGGACAGGCTATTTGAGAGAAAATAAAAACACCGGGCCAAGGTCAGAAACTATCAGCTTTAATTAATGCACTTGGTCAAATATGGAAAACTGATCAAGAAGTAAATAAGAAATTAATGTGAAAGATTCAACATCCATAATAAATGATAAATAAAACACTCCCACTGCTTTGATCAATAAGTGTTCAAAAAGGAATGCATCATCTAGGTTAGAACTGGTGCTATGATGGGCTGAATAGCCTCCTTTGTAACAATTCTAGGATAGGTTATTGCTATTTCATACGTGATGTTGAGCCATCTTGATTTGTTGTTCTGATATCACACGTGAAGTCAGTGTTGGAGGGGCAGCTTGCTTTCTTGTAGTGACCTCAATCCCCGTCCTGAGGGTTGAGATCATTTAATGAGGGGGACATCTCGACTTGGGTCAGTCCAGGTTGTTCCTACAGCCCCAACCCCTACCTCCACGTAACAAGGTGCAACTTCCAAGCTCTGAGATTGAAGTTCGGATCGTCTGTCTATCTGAGTTTGGTAATGTCTGTGGACAGTTTGGGCCCCTTCACCTGAGGAAGGATGTAATTTCGTTGGAGGCAGCTCAGAGAATAATCATTAGATTAATTCCAGAGACTAGTTTAGTTTGAGATAATGGTTGGCATGACTGGTTTGACCAATGGGTCTGTTTCCATGCTGTATGACTTTTATGAAAAGCATGTATTACAGAGAGAGATTGAGCAGTTTAGGCCTATACTCGGCCGAGTTAGGAAGAATGAGAGGAAATCTAATTGAGGTATGTAAGATGCTCAACAAAATTAACAAAGTAGACGAGGAGAGGATGTTTCCTCACATGGGACAATCTAGAGTGAAAGGTGATACTTTTAAGGTTAGGATTTAAAATGGAGATGAGGAGACATTATTTCTCTTAAAGATTTGAGGATCTATGGAATTCAATTTCCCAGGGTGGAGGAGATACTGGGACACTGATGAAACTTAAGGAGAAGATTTTTAATTTGTCTTAGAGCTTCATAGACTCATCGAGTCATACAGTGTGGAAACAGATCCTTTGGCCCAACTCATCCATGCCTACCAGATTTCCTAAACTGAACTAGTCTCATTTGGCCCATATCCCCCTAAACCCTTCCTATCCATGTACCCATCCAGATGCCTTTTAAATGTAATTGTACCAGCCTCCCCCACCTCCTCTGGCAGCTCATTCCATACATACACCATCCTCTGTGTGAAAAAATTACCCCTCAGGTCTCTTTCAAATCTTTCCCCTCTCACCTTAAATCTATCTTACATCCTCAAGTTTTAGATTCCCCTACCCTGGGGGAAAGACCTTGGCCATTCACCCTATCCATGCCCCTCATGATTTTATAAACCTCTATAAGGTCACCCCTCAGCCTTCAATGCTCCAGGGAGAAAGAATCATAGAATCCCTACAGTATGGGAACAGGCCCTTCAGCCCAATACATCCACACTGACCCTTGCAGCATCCCACCCAGACCCATCTCCCTATAACCCACCTAATCTACACATCCCTGGACACTATGGGGTAATTTAGCATGGGCAATCCACCCTAACCTACACATCTTTGGGCTGTGGGAGGAAACCGGAGCACCCGGAGGAAACCCACACAGACTCAGGGAGAATGTACAGACTCCACACAGACAGTTGCCCGAGGGTGCTATTGAACCCGGGTCCCTGGTGCTGTGAGGTAGCAGTGCTAACCACTGAGCCACCGTGCCACCCCAAGAAAGATCCCAGCCTATCTAGCCTTTCCCTATACGTCAAATCTTCCTGTCTCAGTAACATCCCTGGTAATTTTTTTGCATCCCGTCCAATTTAAAAATGTCTTTCCTATAACAGAACTTGAAGAGTTTGGGAGAGTGGGTAGGTAAGTGGAGTTAATGCTGACAGGATCATATTGAATGGCAGAACAGCCTTGAGGGGCTGAATGGCCTCCACCTGTTCCTAGTTTCATCATAAAGAGCAAGTCCCCATGTTCAAGTCTGTGCAGGTGACCAGCCTCGGAATAAGGAATCCCCTACACTGACCACACACTGCAAACTGCACAAATATCACATTCTGCGCCACCCCCTCTGCCAACCCCCACCCTCCACATTCTCCACCAACCCCCACCCCCACCCCCTCCGCCAACCCACCCCCACCCTCTCCACCAAACCTAACACCCCACCCTCTCCACCAACCCTACACCCACCTTCTCTGCCAACCCTGACCCCAACCCTCTCTGCCAACCCTTCCCCCACCCTCTCTGCCAACCCTTCCCCCACCCTCTCCGTCAATCCTTCTCCCACCCTTTCCGCTAACTCTTCCCCTACTCTCTCCGCCAACCCTTGCCCCACCATCTCCACCAACTCCTGCCCACCCTCTCCACTAACCCTTCCCCCACACTCTCCAACAACCCCCACACCCTCTCCACCAACCCTGCCCACCACCCTCTCCACCAACCCCTGCACACCCTCTCCACCATCCCCTGCCCACCCTCTCCACCAAACCTACCTCCACTAACCCTACCCCCACCCTCTCCACCATCCCCCGCCCACCCTCTCCACCAACCCCGGCACACCCTCTCCACCAACCCTGACCCCAACCCTCTCCGCCAACCCTTGCCCCACCATCTCCACCAAAACCCAACCACCCAATTCTTACCCCAATCTATTCACCAACCCTGCCCCTACCCTCTATGTCAGCCCTTCCCCCACCTTCTCCAACAACCCTACCCTCACCCTTTCCATAACCCTTCCCCCACCCTCTACACAGATCCTTCCCCCACCCTCGACTCTGACCCTGCCCCCAACGCGATACCTGCTTGTTTCTGCATGTGTGTGTGTGTGTGTGTGCATATCTGTGTGAGTGTGTACATATCTGTGTGTGTGTACATATCTGTGTGCATGTGTACATATCTGTGTGTGTGTGGATATCTGTGAGAGTATGTACATATCTGTGTGTGTGTGTGTGTGTTTGGGTGTCTGTGTGTTTGGGTGTCTGTGTGTGAGTCTGTACATATCTGTGTGTGTGTGGATATCTGTGTGTGAGCATGTACATATCACATAACTGTGTGTGTGGATATCTGTGTGAGTATATAGATATCTTTGTGTGTGTGTGTGGATATCTGTGCGTGAATGTGTACATATCTATGTGTGTGTACATATCTGTGTGTGTGTGTGGATATCTGTGTTTGAGTGTGTACATTTCTGTGTGTGTGTGTACATATCTCTGTGTGCGTGTACATATCTGTGAGTGTGTACAAATCTGTGTGTGTGTGGATATCTGTGTGAGTATATACATATCTTTGTGTGTGGATATCTGTGTGTGACAGCGTACATATCTGTATGTGTGGATATCTGTGTGAGTATATACATATCTTTGTGTGTGTGTGGATATCTGTGTGTGTGTGTACATATCTGCATGAGGATATCTGTGTGTGAGTGCGTACATGTCTGTCTGTGTGGATATCTGTGTGAGTGTGTACATATCTGTGTGTGTGTGTGGATATCTGTGTGAGTATGTACATATCTGTGTGTGTGTGTGTGTGTTTGGGTGTCTGTGTGTGAGTCTGTACATATCTGTGTGTGTGGATATCTGTGTGAGTATATACATATTTTTGTGTGTGGATATCTGTGTGTGACAGTGTACATATCTGTATGTGTGTGTACATATCTGTGTGTGAGTATGTACATATCTGTGTATGAGTGTGCACATATCTGTGTGTGTGTGGATATCTGTGTGTGTGTACATATCTGTGTGTGAGTATGTACATATCTGTGTATGAGTGTGCACATATCTGTGTGTGTGTGGATATCTGTGTGTGTGTACATATCTGTGTGTGAGTATGTACATATCTGTGTGTGAGTGTGTACATATCTGTGTGTGTACACATCTGTGTGTGTGTGGCTATCTGTGTGTGAGTATGTACATATCTGTGTGTGTGTGTGGCTATCTGTGTGTGAGTATTTGCATATCTGTCTGTGAGTATGTATGTACCTGTGTATGAGTGTGCACATATCTGTGTGTGTGTAGATATCTGTGTGTGACTGTGTCCATATCTGTGTGTGTGTCCATATCTGTGTGTGTGTGGATATCTGTGTGAGTGTGTACATATCTGTGTGTGTGTATCCATATCTGTGTGTGAGTGTGTACATATCTGTGTGTGTGTGGATATCTGTGTGAGTGTGTACACATCTGTGAGTGTGT
>JAHRHZ010000092.1:3941335-3952538 GCA_024137785.1 Ginglymostoma cirratum | reverse complement strand
AGTCCCACACACACTGACTCTCACTGGGGTACAGTCCCACACACACTCTCACTGGGGTACAATCCCACCCACACTGACTCTCACTGGGGTACAGTCCCATCCACACTGACTCTCACTGGGGTACGGGTCCCACACACACTGACTCTCACTTTGTTATATACCCTGCATGTTTTGACCCCAGTAGGTTCTCCTGTTAAAATGGCTACAGAACATGACGTATGCCCAAAGGGGAGGGGACCATGGCCTCTCTTGACACACAGAATGCTGCAGACGCTGGAAATCTGAAACAAAACAGCTCCTGCTGCTGTTAGGCAGGAGAGTATCAATAGACAGAGAAAGTGAGCTCACATCTGATATCGGTGTTGCCTCTGCATCAGGTACATTTGACATCACCTTTGAGTGAAAAGCAGGTGTGGGTGAGCAGAGTGATTGTGAACGTTCCCAGAAGGACTGACTCACTGGAGCTGGGCCTCCTGATGACTCCAGCAACGACACAGGAATCCCACCGCACTGATACATCCACCATCACATGGGACTGTATCAGCTGACAGGTGAGCAACATACACTGACTGGAATTGCATTACATAAGGAGTAATGTTTTCAATCGTTTTTGGAAGCAGTTATGAAGCTGAAATGGTTTTGACTCATTGACTGGAAACCGATCAGTCTGATGTGTGCAATGACGCAGCATGACTCAGGGCTGGTCAGCTGACTTCCTCACCTGACTAAACCGCCTTCAGTGCATTGTTCTTCGCTTTTATTTCCACATTTCTGCTCCCCTCAAACCATTTCAAAAATCAAACCTGATTGTTTGACATGGCTCACTTGTCCTGTAATTACCTCCTGAGGCCCGGTGTCAAATTCAGACTAATAACCGCCCCTCGCGAAACCCATCAAGAAGGGCAAGAGGGGTACGAAGTGGGGGCACAAAGCGGGCACTAAATGGGATGAGATGGTCATCAAGCGGGTAAAGAGCGTCACACAAAGTAGGGCATGGTTTGCATTGGTGGTGGGACAACGAGCAGAGTACTGTGGGGAATAGGGGTCTCTCAAATGGAGTCAACAGACCTCAAGGCGCTATTTCAATGAAGAACAGGAGAGGTCTTCCCTGGTGCCCTGGACACAACATTTATCCATCAGTCAACAAACTACAAAAACAAAACAAGATTCTCTGGTCACTGTGGCATTGCTGTTTGTGGGAGTATGCTGTGTGAAGATTACAGCTTGCAAATTTGCATGCAATTGTAAAGTTCCTTATTTGTTTCAAGTCGTCCAGTTGTTGTGAAAGGTGCTACATAAATGCAAGTTTTAAAAATAAAACATGAAACCTTTCTCAGCTGTACTGACATATGAGTGTGCTATCAATCACAAATATTAATATAAAATAAATACCGTAAAACACCGCCCATATGGTCCATAGAAGACTATGCAAATTTGAGCCAAAATTTGTTTGACTTTGGAAAAGGAGAGCAATTCTGGGGGCTGCTGGGATTGACAGCTACAGCCTAAACAGAAACAGAACCCGACAGTTTTAATCTGAGTGTTTGCTGTCAGTGTTTATCACGGTGTTAATGATGAAACAAAACTAGTCTTGTGTTATGTCAAAATCAGGTTTCTGGGAGTCTGCTGCCATATGAAACTGAGCTCACGTTTCCACCTGAGTTAGTCAGCACCGTGAAGGAATAGGGCAGCAACCAAATCTCCAAAGCCGCCTGAGCTGATGGATCAAACCTACATTTTTCTTTCTGTTACCTTTCATTGTAACCGGCAAAACAAATTGAGAAAGCTGATGATCAAGATTTCGGGAAGCGTAGGGTTTATAAATAGAGGAGGAAGCTAAGAAATTGCAGCCAGTCGACGAGTTAGGCCTCAGCTAGAATATCCTGCACAATTCAGGGTACTCAGGTTGCTAACCCTCTTCAGGAGTGGCCTGTGTTCTCCAGGATTAATCAATTCCCAAGTGCCTGCTACCACGTACAATGTTGGAAAAAAAGCCACTGAATGTTAAAAACAATTGCTTTTTATTTAATATTCGCTTTGAGCTTTTCTACAGATATTAAAGTATTCAAATTAGGTGGGGGGGGTTCATGACCATGGGGATGTCAGTCAAATCCATCATCCAATTATGGAAATTAGCCTTCCTTGCCTGCTGAGAGATAGTAGGAACTGCCGACACTGGAGAATCTGGGATAACAAGGTATAGAGCTGGATGAACACAGCAGGCCAAGCAGCATCATAGGAGCAGGAAAGCTGACGTTTCAGGTCTGGACCCTTCTTCAGAAATGGGAGAGAGGAAGGGGGTTCTGAAATAAATAGGGGGAGAGGGGGAGGAGATGATAGAAGGTGGATAGTGGAGCAGATAGGTGCTGAGAAGATGGACAGGTCAAGGAGGCGGGGATGGAGCCAGTAAGGGTGAGTGTAGGTTGGGAATTGGGATGGGGGTTGGTCAGTTGGGACGGATGGGCGGGTGGGTGGGAGGAAAGATGGACAGGTCAAGGAGGCGGGGATGAGGCTAGTAGAGATGAGGTGAGTGTAGGTAGGAAGTGGGGGTGGGGGTTGGTCAGTGAGGTGGGAGGAGGGATAGGTGGGAGGAAGGACAGGTTTGGGAGGCAGGGACAAGCTGGGCTGGTTTTGGGATGTGGTAGGGGGAGGGGAGATTTTGAAGCTTGTGAAGTCCACATTGAGACCATTGGGCTGCAGGGTTCCCAGGCTGAATAGGAGATGCTGTTCCTTCAGCCTTCGGGTGGCATTGTTGTGGCACTGGAGGAGGCCGAGGATGGACATGTCATCCAAGGAATGGGAGGGGGAGTTGAAGCGGTTCACGACTGGGAGGTGCAGTCATTTGTCACGAGCCGAGCATAAGTGTTCCACAAAGCGGTCTCCAAGCCTCCGCTTGGTTTCCCCGATGTAGAGGAAGGCACAATGGGAACAGCGGATGCAGTATACCACATTAGCAGATGTGCAGGTGAACATCTGCTTGATGTGGAAAGTCTTCTTGAGGCCTGGGATTGGGGTGAGGGAGGAGGTGTGGGGGCAGGTGTAGCACTTCCTGCGGTTGCAGGGAAAAGTCGGCACCACAGTGTGGTGGGGCTGGAGGGGAGTGTGGAGCGGACAAGGGAGTCACGGAGAGAGTGGTCCCTCCTGAAAGCAGGGTGGGGAGGGAAGTATGTCTTTGGTGGTGGGGTCAGATTGCGGGTGGCAGAAGTGTCGGAGAATGATGTGTTGAATCCGGAGGTTGGTGGGGTGGTACTTGAGGACAAGGGGGATTCTGTTTTTGTTGTTATTGTGGGGTGTGAGGGATGAGTTGCGGGAAATGCGAGAGACACGGTCGAGGGCATTTTTGATCACTGTGGAGGAGAAATTGTGGTCCTTGAAGAACGAGGACATCTGGGATGTCCAGGAGTGGAATGCCTCATCTCAGGAACAACATCTTAGTCCAACATGTACTCTTCAAAATGGAGCTCGAGTGGGGCGAGAATGTCAATCCCAACTTGGACTGGGTCTTTCACTGAGTACCTGACTTTGCAAGGTACTTTAAGAAAGACCACTGCCCTAAAGAAGATAAAGAAGGGATTTATCCAAGTGGTATCAGGGTTGAGGGACTTCAGCTGCAAGTGGGATCACAGCAAAGATTGCTAATGTGAGATTTAGGATCTTGCAGAGATTTTGTCAGATTCTTTTACCAATTGAGAGGGTGGTGAGGAACCAGAATATTAAGGTAATCAGCACCACACTGTACAGAGTTCTGGAATCCATATTGCAGGAAGGATGTAATTGCATCTGAACAGGGTGCAGAGGAGATTTACCAGGATGTTACATGAGCTGGAGAGGTTGGACAGGCTGGGGTCATTGCCCCAGAGCAGAGGAGATTGAGAGACGCATGATTAAGATGTATAAAATTATGAGGAGCTTACTTAGGGTAGACAGGAAGAAACTTTTCCCCTTCCGCTAATGTGGTATATTGTATCCACTGTTCCCTATGTGGCCTCCTCTGCATCAGGGAGACCAAGCAGAGGGATCAATGACCAGGGGACATAGATTTAAGGTAAGAGAGTTCTAGAGATGTAAACCATGGAAGCAGACCCTTTGGTCCAACTCATTCATGCCAACCAGATATCCTAAATTAATCTAATCCCATTTGCCAGCATTCGGCCCATATCTCTATAAAACCTTCCTATTCATGAACCCATCCAGATGCATTTTAAATGTTGTAATTGAATGAACCTCCACCATTTCCTCTGGCAGCTCATCCATACATGCACAACCCTCTGTGTGAAAATGTTACTCCTCAGGTCCCTTTTAAATCTTTCCCCTCTTACCTTAAACCTCTGCTCTCTTAGTTGTGGGCTGCCCTACCCTGGAAAAAAGACCATGTCTATTTATCCTATCCATGCCCCTCATGATTTTATAAACATCTATAAGGTCACCCCCTCAGCCTCTGACGCTTCAGGGAAAATAGCCCCAGTCTATTCGGCCTCTCCCTGTAACTCAAACCCTCCAACCCTGGCAACATCCATGTAAATCTTTTCTGCACCCTTTTAAGTTTCACAACATTCTTCCTATAGCAAGAAGACCAGAACTGAAGGGCAGAAAGTTTAGAGGGAATATGAAGAAAGATTTTTTTCACCCAGAGAGTGGTGGAAATTTGGAACATGCTGCCTGTGAGGGTGGTAGAGGCAGAAATCCTCATAATATTTAAGAATTATTTAGATGTGCACTCGTGATGCCAAGGCACACAAGGCTTGGGCCAAGCGCTGGAAAATGGGATTAAAATAGCCCGGTGGATGTTTTTGGCTGGTGTGGACACAATGGGCTGAAGGGCTTTTTCTGTGCTGTAGAACTCTATGACAGTACAAAGGAAGACCATTGGACTTTGTTTGGTACCTGCCTGAAATAATAGGCAATGACCATCTCCAACAAGAAAGGATCTAATGAACGTCACTGAATTTCCCACTATCAACATCCTGAGGGTTACCATCGACTGGACACTGAATGAGTCCAGCCATATAAATACTATGACTACAGGAACAGGTCAGAGGCTGGGAATCCTGCAGCAAGTAACTCACCTCCTGACTCCCCAAAGTCTGTCCACAAGGCACAAGTCAGGAGTGTGATGGAATACTCCCCACTTGCCTGGATGAGTTCAGCCCCAACAACACTCAAGAAGCTCGTGACCATCCAGGACAAAGTAGCCCAATAGACTGGTACCACATCCACCACTTTCAACTTTTACTGTCTTCATCAATGACACACAACGGCATCTTAGATAGTACCTTCCAAACACTTCTGCCCATCTAATAAGGATGGCCTTCTACAAGAGCAGTTATCCAATCAGATGGCTGGCAGCTTTCCAATGCCAACTGCACCCTGTTAGACTGGTGACCACTGCTGGTATTGCAGTCAGTCTCTGTGTAGGAATCCCTACTGGGGTCTCTCAGGAAAGTGCCTCTGCCTTTCCTCAACTCATTCTGAAGGATGTGATGGCCTAGTGGCATTATTGCTAGACTATCAATCTAAAGACCCATGTAATGCTCTGAGGACCTGAGTTCAAATCTTGCTTTGGCAGGTGGTGGAATTTTGTTCAATAAAATCTAGAATTAACAGTCTAACGGTGACCAACATTTCCCCGTTCTTGGGAAAAATCCATCAAGAATACCCTTTAGGGAAGAAAATTGCCTGTCTTTATCCAGACTGGCCTCCGTGTGACTCCAGACCCACAGTTGACACTTAACTGCCCTTTGGGCAACTAGGAATAGGCATTAAATGCTGGCCCAGTCAGCAACACCCACATCCAATGAATGAATTTTTAAAATTTCTTAAGTTATCAAGGGAAAATCCAATCGTTAAGCAGAACTTAAACCTTCACTTGCATATCCTCCAGGGCTCTAAACTGGAAAATGGGATTACTGTAGTCAGACCTTTGGAGACGGGCAGAGACACATAGTGCAAGTAGCCTCCTGTATTGTAAACATCAATGAGACATGGTCAGAGCTACTGAGAACACTCTGCTGGAGGGCAAGATCTTTGTGATGGGAACTCCGATGGAAGGGTACGAGCACTGTGAGGCTTGGGGTGACTTTGTGGGGAAAAGCAAAAGAGTTAACATTCTTCCCCTGGGATTCTGCAGCTGTGGGATTACACCAATCACCAGCACTGTCTGAAGGCAAAGGAAAAGTACAAGAAAATGCACCCTGAGTCCAAACACCAGCATCAGCCTGTCTTCTTCTTTGCTGTACAGAGGAATGTGGAAGATAAGGCAAGCACAGAGCATGCCAGAGAAACTCAGCAGGTCTGGTGGAGAGAGAAACATATTCTGATCAGCAGTGTTAGGAGAGAGCTAGAGTGGTCTATAGACCAAAAGGAAGCTGTTGTCTGAGATGAAATTAATCCCCACGTTAAAAGGACGAGTAATATGAAGCCAGGCCCACAAGAAAGGCGGAGTTGCAGAAACCAGTATCTGCAGGGATATGTAAACAGGTCCAGCTCAGACTCGAGGAACAGTCATCATCCGAGTGATAATACTGAAGAGGCCTTGGCCAACGCTCAAACCAACAGCTCACAAAGCTGCTAAAGATATCCAAGGAATACAGAAAAGAAACCAGTGAGGTTGGTCTGATGACAGTGATAGCCCTGTGACAGAAGAGGGATGCAGCAATCTCACGGGTGTGGCTGGGGACCGAGCTCCATCCACAGTGCAGAAATTCCTCCAGGAGAGTGAACTGGAGCTGCAGGGAGGCCCAACAAGCCAGAGAACTCTGCTTCTCACCACAACACCAGCACTGGCTGTAAAGCTTTCAAGATTGTGTAGGTTCTCCTTCACATGGCCATTTGTGGTTTTTTTTGAGGGCGGGGGGAATGTAACCTGACTGATAGAGCATTATTAAAGAGTGCTGGATGAACACGTCAGGGGATGCGCTTAACTACTCATCCACCGTAAGTCTTGTAGCTAAGTCACCAGACTGACCTCAAAACCCTCTGTAGTACAGATTGATAAAGCTGTCAGATCCGTACCCTTATGGGGAAGCTCTGAACTCAAAGGAAGTATTTACAAACCTGAGGGAGCTCAGCTACCATCCAACCCACACAGTTATATCACAACACGCAGGACCGGCAACTCAGTCTTCAATAGGTCAAGGATATACAAAGGCAAAGGACAAACATTTGTCTGAGTATAGGAGTCGGGACGTCCTGTTGAGGCTGTACAAGATGTTGATGAGGCCACATTTGGAGTACTGTGTGCAGTTCTGTATGCCCAACTATAGAAAGGATACTATTAAACTAGAAAGAGCGCAGAAAACATTTACCACAATGCTACCTGGACTAGAAGGTTTGAGTTATAAGCAGAGACTAGATAGGCTGGGACTTTTTTCACCGGAACACAAGAGACTGAGGGGTGACTTTAAAAGGTCTATCAAATCATGAGAGGCATGATTACCGACAGCTTTTCCCCATGGCAGGGGGAGACTAAAACCAGATGGCATAGACTTAAGGTGAGAGGATTGAGATACAAAAGGGTGCAGAGGGGCAATTCTTTCACACAGAGGGTGATGAGTGTCTGGAACGGGCTGCCAGAGGAAGTTGTGGAGGCAAATATAATTCTGTCATTTAAGAAATGTTTGGACAGGTACACAGATGGGATAGGTATGGAGGGATATGGACGCAATGCAGGCAAATGGGACCAGAATAATTGTGAAAACTGGGTTGCATGGACAAGTTAGGCTGAAGGGCCTGTTTCCATGCTGTAAACCTCTATGACTCTTGTTAAACCTCAGCTGGAGTACTGTGTACATGTCAATGTGCTATTCATTACAAGCATTGAACCATACAAATGATACAGTATAGAAGGGGCTCAGTAGCTCAGTGGTTAGCACTGCTGCCTAACAGTACCAGGGACCTGAGTGTAATTCCAGCCTCAGGTGACTCTCTGTCTGTGTGGAGTTTGCACATTCTCCCCATGTCTGCATGGGTTTCCTCCGAGTGCTCCGGTTTCATCCCACAGTCCAAAGACGTGCAGGTTAGGCTGGATTAGCCAGGGTTACAGGGACAGCGACAGGGTAGTGTGGTGAGTCTGGGTGGGATGCACTCTGGAGAGTTGGTGTGGACTTATTGGGCCAATTGGCCTGTTCCCACACTGTAGGGATTCTCTGAGAAGGGACCACTTGGCCCATCTTGTCTGTGCCGACCCAAAGCCATCCAGATGACCTTTCTAATTTCATCATCCTGCACATGACCCATAGCCTCATTATGAAGGATGTGAACGCATTGGCAGAGGCTGAAGAAGACGTTTGTGAGAATGATTTGAGGGATCAGAAACTTCACTTATGAAGAGAGATTGGAGTTGGGATGATTTTACTCTGGGGGGAGAAGGCTGAGGAGTTTTGACAGATGTTTTTGAAATCAAGATGACAGGCAGGATAGATGAGGAGAAGCTGTCATAAAAGGATTGCAAATGGTAGGGTACAAATATAAGGTATTTGAGAAATAAATAATAAATATTTTCACACAGCGAGTAGAGTGTGTCTGGAAAGTGTCAGGTTGTATGGCAGAGACTGAGTCAACTGAGGCATTAAAGGGGGCATCAGATGAATATTTTGACAGAATAAATACAGACGGTCATGGGGATAAGCTAGGATACTGCACTGAGGAAGAGTGCTTAGGACAGGCATGATAGGCCAAATGGCCTTTTTCTGAACCAAACAATTCTGTGCTTCCTCGTTGGAGCCAAAGAAGAATCAGATTGAAACGTTAACTCTGTTTATCACTGCACAGATGCTGCCAGACCTGCTGAGTTTCTCCAGTGTATTCTGTTTTTATTCCAGATCTCAACATCTGCAGGACTTCACTTTTAATTGAGTGAACAGTTCTGTGATTCTGCAATCATCAAGGCCAGTCAACAGCCTGAGCTCCATGACGCTTGCAGGTTTTACTAAGTCTGTGACAGATAAGACTCTTGCTTCGGCCCGACTTCTTGATTTGAGACCGTCTGTGTAGGTGACTTGAAAGCCTGGAATGGAGTCAGAGCTTTGGCTAAAAGTCACACACTGCTTCCAGAACTCAGCATTGCAGCCAAGAGGAACAAAAGTCAGCTACTGGACATTGTGGAGGGAAGGGCCAGTGATGGAATGACCCAGTCTCATGTGCAGCAATTCAGAGACTTGATGAATTTTATGTGCCACTTCAGAGAACTTTAGTTCTGAACAAAGGTCTCTGGACCTGAAATGTTAACTCTGATTTCTCTTCACAGATGCTGCCAGACCAGCAATTTCTGTCTTTGATTCCATTTTAGAGACTTGACCTAAGTTATGGTTATTTTACCATTTTGGATCGTGGGTCAATTTGGGGTTAATTTCTTCCTTCGTATGTGTTTTCCTTCCTTTCAATAAAATGATCTTTCTTTTTAAATATATTATCACTTGCATCATCAGTTATGGATGTTTTATAATCGTTACATTATTCCTATTATTCTATTCAATAAAATTGTTGTCTTAACATATCCTTGGATATTGTCATTCATTTTTATTTCATCTTGTTATGAGTATGGCTCAGAGTCTGAGTAAGACTTGGCAGGGAGTCACGCGACATGGATGAATGATTGGTTAACGGACCGAAAGTAGAGGAGGGACAGACAGGGCATTCTAAAGACGGCAGACTGTGACCGGTGGAAAAATAAAAACCACAAGAACTGCGGATGCTGTAAATCAGGAGCAAAAACAGAAGTTGCTGGAAAAACTCAGCAGGTCTGGCAGCATCTGTGAAGAGAAAAATCAGAGTTAACGTTTCGGGTCCGGCGACCCTTCCTCAGAACAGGTGACTGGTGGAAGGCTGAACAGATTGCGCAGGGGTTTCAGCCATTTACAATCAATATCAAAGACTTAAATCAGGGGTTTGAGTGGAATATATCCAAATTTGCTGACACTGCAAAGCTAGCTGTGACAGTGAGCTGTGAGGAGGCCACAAACAAACTGCCCAAGGGGCATAGATGGTGTAGCAAGTGGGCATCAAGATACGAGATGGACTGTCATGTGAGGAAAGGTGAGTAATTCATTTTGGCAGGAAGAGTAGGAAATTAAAATATTTTCTAAATTGTGAGGAACTATGAAATATTATTGATCTGAAGGAGTGGGGTATTTCTGGCAGAACACCTAGGCATGTAGGTACAGCAGGCAATTGGGAAGGCAAATGATATGCTGGCTTTTACTGCAAGGGGATCAGAACATAGAATGCTACTAGTCAAGTCTTTGGCGAGGACTGAGATCAGTTTTAGTTTCTGTACCTAAAGAGGGATCTAGTTACCTTGGTATGGAGCAGCAAAAGTTCACCCACCAGTTTCATTCTCAGGAGAAAAGGGTCATTTCGGTGGCGAAGGCTGGGTCTCTCATCCTCAGGAGTTTTTAAAAAAATGAGAGTTGATCTCATTGAAAGTTATGAGACTCTGAGGAGACTCGCTAAGGGTGGTTTCTGCAGGCTGGAAAGTTGAGAACGCAAGGGGACACAGTTTCAGATTAGGAGGTCAGCCCATTACAAACTGAGATGAGAGATTTCTTCACTCAGACGGTGGTGAACCTTTGGAATTCTCTATCCCAGAGGGTAGTGGCTGCTTAGTTGTTGAGATAAAGCTGAGATCAGTCGAGGATTAGATGCTCATTTCCCCTCTAACCTCTGACTTTCACTTTAAAAGTGTGCCCCTTGTTATTCACCCTGCGACTTAGGGAAACAGCTGCTTTCTATTTACAGGCAACGGGCAGCATGGGTTTAGCGGTATTATCGCTAGATTATTAATTGAGAACTCAGCTAATGTTCTGGGAACATGGGTTCAAATCCTGCCATAGCAGATGGTGGGAATTTGAATTCAATAAAAATCTGGAATTAAGGATCTAATGATGACCATGAAACTACTGTCAATGCCCCTCAATCTTATACATCTCTATCAGGATGCCCCTCAACCTTCTCTGATCTAAAGAAAACAAATCAAGCTTATCCAGCCTCTCTCCATATGCCCCAATACAGACAACTAATCTCCCATAAGTCAGGTTTTCTATAGAAATATAACCTAAATTCTTTGATGTACATTGTAATGAAATTATATTATCTGTATTATCAGCTATGGCTCATAGAATCCCTACAGCTTGAAGCAGACCATTCGGCCTATCAAGTCTACACTGACCCTCTGAAGAGCATCCCACCCAGAACCACTTCCTACCCT
>JAHRHZ010000092.1:3856260-3938601 GCA_024137785.1 Ginglymostoma cirratum | reverse complement strand
TGTACCCCAGTGAGAGACAGCACTGGCATCAACACAGTCTGTACCCCCAGTGACAGACAGCACTGGCATCAACACAGTCTGTACCCCCAGTGACAGACAGCACTGGCATCAACACAGTCTGTACCCCCAGTGACAGACACCACTGGCCTGAACACATTTTGCACCACAGCATGGGTCAATAAATAAAAACAAAATCCAAGGCTGAGTTCAGTGATTTTCCATTTCAAGGACTGGGCAGTTTGGGAAATTCCCCTTTATATTAATCAGAAATCGTGAAAAATGGAACAAAAGGGCATTCCTGGGAGGACTGGTTCCAGATGGTATCAGCAACTGGATGTTTTTTATTGCACGTTTTTCACGTTTCGCCTTGGGCTTGGTCTGTTCCATAGCTGAGGAACAGGCTGTACTGTGCAGTCCGCTTACTGTGGTAATTTGAGTCAATGAATTGTGCAATGTTTCAAAGCCGGCAGTGTACAGTGGGGTCAATTAGCTCAGTCCTGCTCTCAGCTGTTCCATTACAACTGGCCTACAAATGCTTGGCTACTCTCAGACATAATGCTCCTGAAATACAACACACAATCCAAGCAGCAGCATTGTAGAAAGGAGCTGAAGGTACAACACAGGACTACGTGCATCAGGTATGCTGAACAGTGAAAACACCATATGACAAAAGCGAGGGATTCCACAACCTATGAATTAAATCAAAGCTCTGTCACTTCCAGTTGTGAATGCTGCCGGATGATTAAAGATCTCGTCAGCGCAGGCAGCTCCAAATGCATCCCTGTCCTCAATGATGGGGAAGCCCAGGTCATCAGCGCAACAACGCTGAAGTACTATCTTCAGAACAACATGTCAAGTGGATGACCTTCTTTTCTGAGGTCCCCAGATTTACAGATGCCAGCCTTCAGCCTGTTCAATTCACGCCACAGCTATCAAGAAATGGTTGGAGACACTGGATACTGCAAAAGCTATGGGCCCTGACAACATTCTGGCAATAGTACAAAAGGCTTCTGCTCCAGAACTTGCCACACCCTTACCCAAGCCGTTCCAGTCCAGCTGCAACACTGGCATCTAGCCAGCAATATGAAAAATTGCCAAGGTGTGTCCTGTACACAAAAAACAGGACAAATCCAACTGGCCAATTACAGCCCGACACAGCAAGATGATGGAAGAGGTGTAGCCTGCGCTTTCAAGTGGTAGTTACTCTCTAATAACCTGCTCACTGATGCTTCAGTTTTGCATCACTTGGTCTCTCAGCTCACAGTCTCATTACAATCTTGGTCTGAAGTTAGACAATAGAGCTGAACTCCAGAAGAAAGGTGCAGGAGGCCATCCCTGACATCAACATAACATTAGACCAAGTCTGGCATTGAAGAACTCTAGCAAAATTGAAGTTAATAGGGAATTCTCTTCAGCGAGTTGGTGCAGACTTGATGGGCCGAATGGCATCTTTCTGCACTGTGAGGATTCAGAGTTAAGTTCTCCACCGCTTGGAGCTCTAGCTCCAAAGACAGTTGTCCTTGTTGGAGGCCAACCCACAAGACATCACTGCAGGAGTTACTCAAGGTTGTGTCCTTGGCCCAGCCATCTACAGGTGCTTCATCAACGACCTTACCCAGCTGTAAGGTCGGGAGTGGGGAGCTTCTTTACTGAATGCACAATGTTCAGCATCATTCACACTGCTACAGCACGACTTGGACAACATTCAAGCTTGGGCTGATAAACTGAAGTAACAGTCATCGCTTGTGTGCCATGAATATCTCCAACGGACAAAATACTCAACTGAACAACGATCATCAAAAAGGCCCATCATTAACATCCTGGAGTTCCCATCAACCACAAGCATAGCTACAGCAGCCACACAGTACTGAAACTCCGAGCGTAGGACAGAGGCAGGGCATTCTGTGCCGGATAAGTCTCCTTTTGACTCCCCAGACCCTGTCCACTACATACAAATTAAGAAGCATGAAGCAATACTTTCCACTAGCCCAGCTAAATGCAGCTCCAGCAACACTCACAAAGATCTATGCCGTCCAGGACAAAGATGCTGGTGCCATCCACCACTTTAAAAACGCAGTCTTTCCACTTCTGATGCACAATGGCAACACAGTGCGTACACACACATGCTGGCATTGTCCCAGATGCTACTTTTCCCTGTAATCGGATACCGGGTCAGGGTTATTCAGGTAGTTTGCTGCTATCACATGTTGTGTCTTAGTTTTGTTTCCGGCCTATCTGGTGATTAATGATACAGGATATGCCATTTCCGTGTACCTACAGAACGGCTTCAGCTCCCAGACAATACTCCACGGCAACAAGCACAAGCACACTCGATCGGGCTTAGTCTGCACCCACAGTGCTGTCAGAGAGTCCCGGCATTTTGACCCAGTCACACTGAAAGAACGGTAATACTGGGTCAAGTGCAGTAATGTTCCTTCGTCAGATCATCAAGGTTTAAACATGGAGTTGTGCTAAGATGGGCATGGATTAGGAAGGTGAGAACAGATTAAAGCATTTCAAACAGGAAAAGGAGATGGGAGATGCAACATGGGGCGGCCCAGTGGCTCAGTGGTTAGCACACCTGCCTCGCAGCACCAGGAACCCGGGTTGAATTCCACCCTCAGGCAAATGTCTGTGTGGAATTTGCACATTCTCCCAATGTCTGCATGGGTTTGCTCCGGGTGCTCTGGTTTCCTCCCACAGTCCAAAGATGTGCAGGTTAGGTGGACTGACCATGCTAAATTGCCCATAGTGTCCAGGGATGTGCAGGCTAAGTGGGTTAGTCATGGGAAATGCAGGGTTATGGGGATAGAGTTGGGGAGGGGTGGGTCCGGCTGGGATGCTTTTTGGGGGGTCAGTGTGGACTCAATGGGCCAAATGGCCTGCTTCCGCACCGTATGAATGGTTTGTAAAGGATTCAGGCTCAAAGGCTTAGACGATGAGAACAACGATGACAGATTAAAGGTACAGTTGGTGATGTAATCATTTACAATGTCAGCTCATTCTGGGGTCAGAAAGAGAAACTGAGTGGTTTCAAAAGAGAAGCAACTTGGAGAAAGAGAAAAGACGAGAGAGAGATGGAGACATTCAACTGAACCATTTAAACCACTCTTCAGAAGCCATTATCATTAGCTATGCACATCTTTCAAATGATCCTTTATTGTATGAAATGTTTATCATGAGTAAACTGCACAAGATACCATCAAGGTGTAAGATGTAAACATGCCACTCTGTAGAAATGCACACATTAATTGTACATTTTATTTAAAGAGCTCAAGAAATAAGCCCGGTATCTATCCTTGCTAACTGCCCTGTGACGAACTTCAACTGGCTTTTATTCCAGAGGAGAGATGATCCCTCTTGCGGGTCCTGGGAGGGCATCAGCCAGGTCCGAGTGCACCTCAGTAACAGATTAGGGGTTAACTCTGAAGTGGCCATAGCACCAGCTGCTGAATGCCTCACCTATGCTGCAATAATTTCACAGCTGAGGAAGATCATCACATGTCAATGGCTACAGTAAGAGGAGGTAGGGAAATTTGAGGTGACTGCGAATGGATTTGTGTGCTGGTCCAGCGACCAGCTGAGCCCCACGGATCAGCCCCTCCACTCCAGGCAAGGCATCCCAACAGTGCGATCCAGCAAGAGTCAGCAGCACCAGAATGATGCTGGGCCTGAAAGGGATAAACCATGAGGACATACTGCATAAACTACACCCACATTCACTTCAGTTTTAAAAACAGAGCGGGCAGTTTAAGCAAGGGATTCGAAATTATAAAATCATTTTGTAGGAACAGTTAATTCCTCTGGTGAGGGGACATCACAACAAAGGGGCTTAAAACTTAAAGGTTACAGGGATGCCCCTCTGGGACAAAGTTAGGAAACTTTTTAGGACACATGGAAATTGGGAACTCAATTCCCTGAAGAATTGTGGATGCTGGGAGTCAACTGAAACACTCAAGGTTGAGTTCAGAAGATTTTTGTCAAGATAAAGGAGGGTTAAGGACGGTTATAGATCAAAGGAGTTAAGGTACCAATTAGTTTCAAATTGAATGATGGAACAGAGCAAAAGGACTGAATAGTCTGTGCTGCCAGCCCTTCTTTCAGGGAGGGATTAAATTTCAGTTGAACTGAATTTCAGTGTCAGCTGCCATCCTCTCTCAGTTGCCCTGCTCCCTCAGCCCAGCAAAGTGGGAGTCTTTGTGGTAATTCTTCAGGAGTTGTATTCTTCTGTTTCAGAATGTGCTGCTAGAAGTAATTAAGAAAACAAATGTGCACATGCATAGATTAGATGGAATGCAGGTGACAGAGCGGCTACTTACTGTAAGCACTCTCCTAGCTCCTCACGTACACCTTACCCACCCCTCTCCCACCCCAACCACACTTCAACAAACAGGAATAGTGTCTCTCGGTCACACAAAACAAACAGGATTGAGGAACTGAGACAGTATGCACCCTGAACCTGTCAGAGGTTATGCGCCCCCCTCCGCACCCCCATAACGACCTTGTCTGAAAGCACCAAGAGACACGAGACCTTGAGGCAGTTTGAGTCCTGATCCTGGAATCGCACATTCAAGGATAAATGCCGAATGGGAATGCAGGCACCCCAGAGCTGTTTAGATTTGGCCCTTGCTGGCTATCCGCTTAGAGCACTCCAGCAGGGCGTTGTGAATGTCCTTGGCACAGGAGATTTGCGACTTGATCATGCTGAGGTACTGAGTGTACGACTGGCTCTCTGTCTGCACAGTGTCCGGCTTGGTCGCTGTGGGAACCAAGTTAGGCGAATGTTTGGAACTGTCGATGCTCTGGGAAAGGCACTCGAATGCCAGTCTCTGCAAAAGAAGGGGAACAGTCACCAGTAAAAGTAAGAGAGATCAAGGTCAGACACCCATTTCCTGAGCTAATCCATGTGGAGGGCAACGCAGCCGTGTCCAACCCCTGGCTGCACAGGACAATACAAATCACTTGAAAAAGGGCAGTGGGACCTCTGGCTGACCCTAGACCGCACTGACTAGATGTGAGCTTTAGCTCAGTGCAAACCCCTCACACTCTCCGAACCAGAGGGTCCACGTTACACATCACACTCCAGCAACTTCAGTACAAAACACGGGAATGACCATTCACAGACAGTCAGCTCTGAGGAAGCACAGCCAGAGGGTCAGTACTGTAGGAGTGCTGCACTGCCCCAGGGTCACAACTCAGGGAACAGAGCACTGTCAGAGACTCAATACTAAGAGAACGCCACACTGCTGAGGGATGTCAGTGCTGAAAGAGTGCCACGTTGTCGGGGGTCATTACTGACTCATAGAATCTTTTTATTCACAAAGTCAGAAGTCACACGACACCAGGTTATAGTCCTAACAGGTTTATTTGAAATCACAAGCTTTCAGAGTCCTGACATCACCTGATGAAGGAGCAGCGCCTTGAAAGCTTGTGATTTCAAGTAAACCTATTGGACTATAACCTGGCATCGTGTGACTCGGGACTTTGTCCACCCCAGTCCAACATGGGCACCTCCGTATCGTTATTATTTACAGCACAGAAAGAGGCTATATGACCCACTATGTCTGTACCCAGCTAGCCCCGTTCTCCAGCCCTACCTCTCTAGTCTTCTAACTTCATCCTTTTCAAATATATATCCAGTCTCTTTTGAAACCACCTCTGGAATCTGCCTCCACCACTCTCCCAGGCAGCACAGTCCATACCCAGAGTATGGGTAAAGAAAGTTCTCTCCATTTCACTCCTGGCTCTCTCTCGCTGACAATCTTGAAATTGTGACCCTGAGTTACTGGCATACCAATCAGTGGAAACAGAATATTTTTCTTTACTCTGTCAGAATTGTTCATAATTTTGATCACCTCAATAAGATCACCTCTTAGTCTTCTCTGCTCCAAGGAGAATAAGCCCAATTTCTCTAAATTGTATCTAAAGTCCCTTATTTCTGGTATCATTCTAGTAAATCTCCTTTACCCTCTATCCAGGGCTTTAACATCCTTCCTTAAATAAGGTGCCCAGAACCGAACACAATATTCCAAATGTGGTCTGACCAATGATTTGTAGAGGTTAGCCTCACTTCCTTGCTTTTATACTTAATGCCTCTACTTATAAACCCAAGGGCCCTATATTCCATAACAAATGTTTCATTCTAAAAACCAAAAGAACAGCAAAAATAAAAACAGAAGTTGCTGGAAAAGCTCAGCAGATCTGGCAGCATTTGTGAAGAAAAATCAGAGTTAATGTTTCGGGTCTGGTGACCTTTTCTCCACAGATGCTGCCACACCTGCTGAGCTTTTCCAGCAACTTCTGTTTTTGCAAGTGTTACATCTTGCCTGGTCACCTTCAGAGAATCATGTACATGAACCTCATGGTCCCTCTGTTCCTGTACTCTCCTCATAAATTGCACCATTGTGTCTGTACTGTCTCTCTCTGTTTCTTCCATCAAAATGCATTACCTCACATTTCTCTGCATTGAAATGCATCTGTCAGGTGCCTGCCCCTTTGGCCAACTTGTCAAAGTCCCTTCGAAGTTGCTTAGAATTATTCTCACAATTCGCATTCTCCCTAACTTAGAATCATCTGCAAAGTTAGAGATTTCGCCCTCAACACCCATCTCCAAATCATTCATATAAATCAGAAAAAAGGGTCCCGACAGCGATCCCTGGGGAACACCACTTTCAATTCATCTCCAAACTGAGAAATGCCCATCTATACCTACCCTCTGTTCCTATCTTTTATCCAACTTCTAATCCATGCTGCCAAGGACCCATCAACCTCGAACATTTCTAATTTGCTAACCAATCTGCCATGTGGCACCGTATCAAATGCTTTCTGAAAGACCAAACGTACAACATTCACAACACTACACTCATCCACTGCCTGAGGGTGTGTGGCACTGGTGGAGGGAGCAGGTTTCCTCATTTTGAGGACACTGTGTTCCTTCCAGTTCAGCTGGAAATTCAATGTCCCATAGCACTATTCCACATAACTGGGAATTCTCACACTTCCCTTCACAGAGTCATACAGCACGGAAACAGACCATTTGGTCCAACCAGCCAGCACCAAACATACTCCCAAACTAAACTAGTCCCACCTGCCTGCGCTTGGCCTATATCCCTGCACATATTTTTATTCATGTTCTTATCTAAGTGTACCCACGTCCACCACTTCCTCTGGCAGTTCATTCCACACAGGAACCACTCCCCGTACAAAAGAAAGTTACCCCTCATGTCGTTTTTAAATCACTCACTTCTCACCTTAAAAATATGCCCCCTAGTCTTGAAAACCCCCACCCTAGGGAGAAACTGCACCTGCCATTTACTTTATCTATTCCACTAATGATTTTATAAACCTCTATAAGGTCACCCCTCAACCTCCTACGCTCCAGTGAAAGAAGTCCCAGCCTATCCAGGGTCTTCTTACAACTCAAGCCCTCCATTCCTGGCAACATCCTGGTAAATTTCTTCTGAACCCTGTCCAGCTAATAATATCCTTCCTATAACGGGGAGACCGGAACTGGACACAGTACTCCAGAAGAGGCCTCACCAACGTCCTCTCTTCAATAAATCCCCTTTAACACTTCATGCCCACTTGATCAGTCCAACAATAGCTTCCTGCTACAAATTTCTTTCCAATTCTCAACAGAGAACTAATTTTCATACAATCTCCAAATGGTTTACTCATGGCACATACATTTAAGTCTAAGTCACTGATAAATACTACAAACAGGAAGGGCCTTTCAGTAACTAAAATGCCAGTCAAACAGTACTCTCTGCTTACTGCCATGGAACCAATTTCGGATCTAAATTACCGTCTCGACTTGGAATGACAGTAAATCATCGTCACGTCACCAATGCTGGGTCAAAATCCCGGAATTCCCTCGCCAACAGCATTGAAGGTGTCCCTTCACCAAATGGACTGCAGCTCTTCGAGAAGGTAGCTCACCACTACCTTCTGAAGGACAACTACAAATAGGCAATAAATGTTGGCCCAGCCTCCCACATCCCACATCTCCCTGTGTCAGACTGACATGATACCCGAGTGTACAGCACTCACTCTGCAAAGGTATTGCTGTTTGTAACTAGAATTCCCAGCTGGGATAACCAGTGGCTGGGCTGACATAGCGCACTCAGGCAGGGAAACAGATTAAGGTATGAAAGGTACATTGAGATGAGGTCAAATTGAGACCCAAACAAGAGAACAGATTAGGTAGACTACCAGGTGAATACAAGGCTGTCTGGACAAAACCACACTTAAATCCAGTCATACTCACCAGGCACAGCTCTACCTGGTCACAAAGAGCATAAAACTCTTCTAAACTCTTATCAAACCTTTGCAGGGCTGTGTCATTGCTCTTCCTAAAGAGTAAAAGATAACGACAGTTAATAAATTGAATTTATTCTAACTACTTGTCTCTCCATTCTGCCCCCAGTAGGAATATATGAACACGACACTCCAGCCTCTGTACGTTGCTCGTATGTCCAGCTGGTGGCAGTAGTTCTCCATTCAGAATCTACAAAACACCAGGGTTCCTTACAGACCCTGAGTTCCAAGAGTCCGAGGGGGACCATTCTCCGAGGCACGGAGCCTCCCAGGATCACGCACCTGCCTGGGAAGGTGTGACAGGACACTGTGTGCAGGCAGTTTTACTCTACTTTTAACAGATTTGTTTGGTTAGATAGAGTTTAAATGCTAAAGGATTTATGGGTTATGGTGGGGGGGCTGCTGCAGACAGCAAAGAGGGATTACAGTCAGATCAGCCATAATCTTATTAAATGGCAAAGCAGGCTTTAGGGGCCAAGTAGCCTACACCCTGTTCCTGTTTCCTGTTGCTTTTTACAGTGCATGTCACTTTGGGTGTCTCAAATGGGAACTGTTTCACTGTCCCAGACTGATTTGTTGTGCCCTGATTAAATCCACAAAGCCTGGTGTTACTGGGTGGAAAGCCAGTGCAACAGAAACAGACTGGAAGTAAGCACCAGGAGATGACTAACACTGAATTCAGTACTGCCTCTGATTTTCTCTGAACAAGTTACTAACACATCAGCGAGGCTATGTAGTGTTGGGTGATTGGGATGTTCCATACTCTTGGGCCCATATCATGTGCACTTCCACTTTGCAATTAGCCACTTAACCAGATTCCTGGTTTCACAGAAGCCCCTACCTTATCCGTGTCTGAGGAACATAGGAATAGGATTAGGCCATTCAGCCCCTCAAACCTGTTCCACCATTCAATGAGATCATGGCTGATCACAGATCATAGAATCCCTACAGTGTGGGGACAGGCCCTTCGGCCCAACAAGTCCACACTGACCCACAGATCATCCCACCCAGATCCATCCCCCTATAAACCCACCTAGTCTACACATCCCTGAACACTATGGGGGCAATTTAGCATGGCCTGCACATCTTTGGACTGTGGAAGGAAACCAGAGCACCTGGAGGAAACCCACGCAGACACGGGGAGAATGTGCAAACTCCACACAGACAGACGCCCGAGGGTGGAATTGAACCCGGGTCCCTGGCGCTGTGAGGCAGCTGTATTAACTACTAAACCACCATGCCGCCCTAAATCTGTGGCCTAATGCCATATATCCATGTTTGGCCCATATTCCTTAATACTTTACTTAACGAAAATTTATCTCAGATTTAAAATTAACAGATCCAACAATAAGGTGCCATATTAAAGGTTACTTCACAAATTAAGAGTTCATGCTGTAGGAAGTGTAACGTGTTAGCAAGAATAGAGGATTGGTCAGCTGACCGGAGCAGAAAGTAGGGATAAACATTTCACTTTTAGATAGGCAAGCTGTAACTGAATGCTACAAGGATCAGTACTGGGTCTCACCTATTTATAATCCACAGGAATCACTTCGATGAAGGGACCAAGTATGAGGCTGTTAAATTTGGTGATGTCACAAAAAATTGGTAGCAGATTTAAGTTTTCAAGAGGCTATAGGGAGTCTGCAAAGGGATATAGATAACAGATTGAGTGAGAGGGCAAAAATGTGGCAGACGGAGTAAAAAGGTAAGAAATGTGAACTTGTCCACTTTGGCAGGAAGAATAGAAAAGGAGTAAATTATTTCAATGGAGAGAGAGATTAGAGAACTCAATGGTACAGAGGGAGCTGGTGTCTTCGTACATGAATTACAAGAAATTAGTACACAGGTACAGTAAGTTATTAAGAAGGCAATTGAAATATTGCTGCTTATCACAAAAGGAATGGAATATAAAAATAGGCAAGTGTTGCTCCACAGGGTATTGGTGAGACAGTAGCTGGAGATGGTTTACAGTTCTGGTCTCTTTACTAACCATTTGATATAACTGTATCAGCAACAATTCAGAAAAAAGGTTCACTCAGCTGATTCTAGATGAAGAGGCTGTCTTATGAGGAGGGGGTGAGAATGTTGGGCTGATATGCACTGGAATTTTGAAGAGTAAGAAGTGATCTTATTGCAACGTTTAAGACCCTGAGGGGGCTTGACAGAGTGAATGCTGAGCGGATGTTTCCCCCTGCAGAAGAGATTAGAACCAGGTGACACAGATTAAAAAAGGGATCTTCCATTTAAGACGGAGATGAGGGTTTTTTCCTCTCTCAAGAGGGCTGTTAAATCTGTGGACTTCTCTTGCCAGTGAACTGGTCACTGAATATATTGAACACCAAGTTAGACAAGTTTTTGACTGACCAGGGAGTTTCAGATTACAGATAGGCAGACAGGAAGGTGGGGCTGAGTTTAGAACCAAATTGAACGGGATCTTATTGAGTAGTGGAGCAGGATTGAGGAGCTGAATGTTTCAGCAGTTGTTCTCCTTGTGTGAATCTCTACAGGACATCGAGATTGGGGATTGAACCAACTGGCTCTGTTGTCACAAGTTATAAAGACCACCTCTTGGCCCTACCACCAGCAGTGAGGACTTAGCAGTAACAATCCTGCTGCCTACTCTGAACCAGCTCACCGTTCTTCCGGCCTTAATGAGTCAGAATATCAGAACAGGAGGAGGCCGTTCAGTCCTTTGAACCTCTTCTGCCTTCCATTTACATGATGGTTGTTGCAAAGACAGTACAAATGCAGCCCCAGTGCGCCACCTGCTGGCTTTATTATTGTAATGCTCACACAGTGAGGGTAATGCACCCAGCCATCCTCATGTCAGTCAATGCAATCTCGAAAAGGCTGCTTCTGGACCACACATCCATTTTAACAAGCTCAAAGGCAACTCAGAACACAGCTCACACAGTTAAGATGCTTCACCTTAACAAGTGGTGAACACACCTGCCCGTACGTGCTTACAGAAAAGGATACTCACTGTCCATTGTCAATGGTTGTGTTTTGGGACAAGTTCAGAGCTGCGATCCTCATGAGATTCTAGAAAGTAAACACAATGTTCACTGTGAGAAGGACAGATTCAATCATACTACATACACAAATTCTCTCTATCTCTCACATACAGACACACACAGTGTGGACCTCTCTCTTGCTCACAGACATACACACAAACACATAGCCTTTTACACATCATGTGAGAAACCACAGTTACTGGGGAATGAATTATAGAACATCTATTGTCCCTCAGGCTGAAACATTCAAAAAAGGTGGTCCTGCCTCGAACACGGGTTACAATCACTTCCACCTCAGGTTAAAGGCCTAAACTATACTTTGCAGTGAAATTTACATAGAGATGCAGAGAACTTCAGGCTGCATTGTGCGGCGACACAGCTGTCCACAGTGCTCAGTGAAACAACATTACAACCCTTAATGGCCATCACCATCCCTGGCACCCTGAGCTCAGTCAGACGCTGACTCTGAAGCCTTGGATTTGCTTCAATTGGGAACATGAGGTCATCAGAAAACTTGACCTCGGATACTGGAGACAACAGCAAAGTGGACTAGTAACTCCAATAGTCATACATACTGCTCTGAAAACTTGTAAAGATCCATGCAACCTGAGTAACTGAGAAATTTCAATTTCGTTCATTCAACAAATCGGGAAAAGTTAGTGTCAGTGATTTCTCCATTTGCCCCCTACACCTCTTTCTAAACATTTCTAATAATGATTATGAAATGACTAAATTGTCATTAAAAGCCATCAGGTTCACTAATTTCCTTCAAGTCCAACAACTGCACAAAACCAAGAAGGACAGAAAAGTGAACTTGCATTAAAGCCACACAGACAAGCCAACATCCTCCTCAGTAAGATCTCAGGGCTTGTACCAAAACAGAGAGAGCTATCCCAGATACTAGTTAAGTGACAGCAGATTGCTGTTTAAGAGTATGCCCTGTCTCAGTAGCAGAACTGACCACTACAGAGGTAGTGGCGCGGAGGCACACATTTGGGAGCAAGTCCCTCTGGGAGTCCTCACTGCTGACTCCAGAATCCGTGAAGTCTCACAGTACGAGATCAAACATGGGCCAGGAAACCTCCACTCCTTTGGCTGATGAATCAATTCTCCTCCATGCTGAATACCACTTGGAGGATGCACTGAGGGTGGCAAGGATATAGAATGGACTCTGGTTAGAAGCTTCAATACTCATCATCAATAGTGGCTCGTCAGGAACACCATTGACCGAGCTAGCCAGGTCCTAAAGAGCAGAGACGCTAGACTGAGTCTGCGGCAGGTGGTAAGGGAGCCAACAAGAGGAAAAAACCTGCTTGTCCTCATCAAATCTGCATGTCGCAGATTCATCAAACCATGACAGCTTCAATAAAACTAACCACTACGCAGGCCTTGCGAAGACAAAATCCCATCTTCACATTGAGAATGATATCTATCATTGACCCTGTTATGTGGCACCACCACAGTATTGAATGGGATGGATTTCAAATGGATTTAGCAATTCAAAAGTGAAGTGGGTATTCAGGCGACACCACGGGGCACCAACGACAGAACTGTATTCAAACGCAATCTGTACCTACATGGCTAATCGTTCTATATTTACCTTCAAGCCAGGGAATCAACCTTGGTTCAATGAAGTGTATAAGAAGGCCTGCCAGAAGAAGCACCAGGCATATCTAAAAATGTGGCAGCAACCTGGTGAAGCTACAATATAGGACTACTTGGGTATCAAACAGCACATAATAGGCAAAGCTAAGCGATCCCACAACCAACGGATCAGATCTAAGCCCTGCAGTCCTGCCACATCCAGTTGTGAATGGCGGTGGACAATTAAACAACTCACTGGAGGAGGCGGCCCCACAAATATCCCCATCTTCCTTGATGGGGAAGCCCAGCACATCAGTGCAAAAGACAAGGCTGAAACATTCGTGTCAATCTGCAGCCTGAAGTGCCGAGTGGATGGTCCATCTTGGCCTTACCCCAGAGGTCTCCAGCATCACAGCTGCCATTCACTCCATGTGATATGAAGAAAGAGCTGAAGGCACTGGATATTACAAAGGGTCTGGGGCCTCACAATGTCCAAGCATTAGTACTGAAGAATTATATTTTATGGCTAGTTCTAGAATACAAGATATAGGAACAAAATTACGCCATTCAGTTCATCGAGAGTACTCCATTAGTCAATCATGGCTGATACGTTTCTCAGCCCTACTCTCTTGCCTTCTCCCCGTAACCCTTTATCCCTTACTAACCAAGAACTCATCTCTCTGTCTTAAATACATTCAATAATTTTGCCTTCACAGCCTTCTGCAGCAATGAGTTCCACAGATTCACCACCCTCTGGTTGAAGAAATTCTTCCTCATGTCAGTTCCAAAGGGTTGTCCCTTCACTCTGACGCTATGTCCTCAGGTCCCAGTCTCTCCTGCTAGTGGAAACATCTTCTCCATGTCCACTCTACCAGGCTTCTCAGTATTCTGTAAGTTTCAATCAGATCCCACCTTCATCCTCTTAAATTCCATTGAGTACAGACCCAGAGTTCTCAATCGCTCCTCATATAACAAGCCCTTCACCCCGGGATCATTACTGTAAACCTCCTCTGGGCACCCTCCAACACCAGCACATCCTTCCTTACATACGGGGCCTGAAACTGCTCTCAATATTCCAAATGCAGTCTGACCAGAGCCTTATACAGCCTCAGCAGTACAACCCTGCCCTTGTATTCTAGCCATCTTGAAGTGAATCCCAGCATTGCATTTCCTTTCCTAACTGCCAACTGAACCTGCATGTTAACCTTACCAGAATCCTGAACTAGGACTCCCGAGTCCCTTTGTGTTTCAGATTTCTGAAGCCTTTCCCCATGTAGAAATAATCTACACCTCTATTCTTCCTAACAAAGTGCATAACTTCACACTTTCTCACACTGTATTCCATCTGCCACTCCTTTGCCCGCTGTCATCTGCAAATTTAGCAACAATGACCACAGTTCCGTCATTCAGATTGTTAATCTGTAATGTGAATACCTGAAAGTGTCGTCTCAACACTGATTCCTGTGTCCATTCGTCACAGGCTGCCATCCTGAAAAAGACCACTTAATCCCCACTCTCTGCCATCTGCCAGTCAGCCAATCCTCTATCCATGCCAGTGTCTCACCCTTAACACCATGGACACCTATCTTGTTCAGCGGCCTCCTGCATGGCACCTTGTTAAAGGCCTTCTGGAACTCCAAACAGATCATGTTCACTGGCTTTCCTTTGTCTAACATGCTCATTACCTCCTCAAAGATTTCTAACAGACTTCTCAGGCATGACCTCCCCTTGACGAAGCTGTGTTGACTCAGCTCTATTTTATAAGGCACTTCCAAGTACTCCACATTCTCATCTTTAATAATGGACTCTAAAATCTTACCAACGACCGAGGTCAGGCTAACTGGCTTATAGTTTCCTGTCTTCTGCCTCCCACCCTTCTTAAACAGGGATGTTACATTCACCATTTCCCAGTCGTCTGGGACCCTCCCTGACTGGTGATTCCTGAAAGATCATCATCAATGCCTCTACAATCTCCACAACTCTCGGGTATTGCCCACCTGGTCAGGGTGATTTATCCACCTTCAGACCTTTCAGCTTCACCAACGCCTTCTCCTCACTGATGGCCACCATACTCACCTCTGCCCCCTAACTCGCTTGAAGCTCTGCTATGCTACTAGCATCTTCCGCTGTGAAAACTGATGCAAAGTACCTATTCAGTGCCTACGCCATTTCTTTGTTCCCCATTACTACTTCTCCAGCCTCATTTTCCAGGGGTTCAATGTCCACCCCTGCCTCTCTCTTACCTTCTATATATCTCAAATAACTCTTGCAATCTTCTTTTATATTACCAACTAGTTTACCATCATATTTCATCTTCTCCCCCATGGCTTTTTTTTAAGTTGTCCTTTGCTGGTTTTTAAAGGCTACCCAATCCTTTGGTGTCCTGCTCATCTTCACTACATTATATGCTTTTCCTTTTGCTTTTATCAGTCCCTGACGTCTTTTGTCAGCCACGGTTGCCTTGTCCTCCTGTGAGTACATCTCTTCTTCCTTGAGGTGTATTACTGCTGTGCATTCTGAATTACCCCCAGAAACTTCTACCATTGCTGTTCCACTGTCTTTCCTGCTAGACTCCCCGTCTAATCAACTTTGTCCAGCTCCTCCCTCATATCATTCAAGTTACCTTATTCAATTGTAATGCCGTTACATCTGATTCAAGCTTCCCCCTCTCAAACTGCAGCATGAATTCTATCATATTATGGTCAGTGTCTCCTAGGGGTTCCTTCACTTTAAGTTCCATCATCAAATCTGCCTCATTATACAACACCAAATCCAGAACTGCCTGCTCCCTAGTGGGCTCTACCACAAGCTGTGCCAAAAAACCATTTCATCAACATTCCATGAATTCCTTTTCTTGAGATCCAGTACCAACTTGATTTTCCCAATCCACCCACATATTGAAGTCCTCCATGATTAATGCCCCCCTTCTAGAGTCATACAGCACAGAAACAGACCCTTCGGTCCAACCAGTCCATGCCAAACATAACCCGAAACTAAACTGGTCCCACATGCCTGCTCCTGGCCCACATCCTGCCAAACCTTTCCTATTCATATATCCACCCAAATGTCTTTTAAACATTGTAATTTTACCCACATCCACCACTTCCTCAGAAGGTTCACTCCATACGCAAACCACCCTCTGTGTAAAAAATTTGCCTGGTGTCTTTTTAAAATCTCTCTCCTCTTACCTTAAAAATGTGCTCCCTAGTCTTGAAATTCCCCATCTTAGGGAAAAGACAACTACCATCAACTTTATCTATACCTCTCATTATGTTATAAACCTCTATCAGGTCACCTCTCAACCTCCTACACTCCAGTGAAAAAAGTTCCAGCTTATCCAGCTTTTCCTTTTAACTCAAGCCTTCCATACCCAGCAACATCCTGGTAAATCTCTTCTTAACCCTCTCCAGCTTGATAATATTCTTCCTATAACTGGGCGACCAGAACCGGACACAGTATTCCAGAAGAGGCCTCACCAATGTCCTATACAACCTCAACATAACGTCCCAATTCCTATACTCAAAGGACTGAGCAATGAAGGCAAGCGTGCCATATGCCTTTTTAACCATCCTGTCTATATGTGACGCAAACTTTAAAGAATTATGTACCTGCACCCATAGGTTCCTCTGGTCTACCCAAGGCCCTACCAATAATTGTATGAGCCCTGCTCTTGTTTGTTGTGCCAAAATACAATACCTCGCACCTGCCATTTTTCAGCCCATTGACCCATTTGATCAAGATCCTTTTGTAATCTGAGAAAACCTTCTTCACTGTCTACAACGCAAGCAATTTTGGTGTCATCTGTAAACTTACTAACCATGCCTTCCATATTCTCATCCAAATTATTTATATTAATGACAAACAAAAGAGGACCCAGCACTGATCCCTGCGGAACACCGCTGATCATAGCTATCCCCTAATGAGTTGTGGCTTAAGTTAGATTCCTGACCATTACCACACTCTCTGTCCTATTACTTGTTCTGGAAACTTGAAAAACATTTGCTGAGGCTTCAAGGCTCTTTAACTTTTTTCCATAACTTTTCATGCAACTGAACACATCCCTGCCCCCCCAACTATTCAGTTTAGTTTAAAGCCCTAGCCAAGCTGTTCCTGTACAACACCAGCATTACCTGACGTGGAAATTTTTCCAGGTAGAATATTTACAAAATGCATGTCAAATTCAAACCCACCAATTACCACCCATCAGCTTCACTGACCATGAGCCAGAGAAGAACCAGCCCCATGAATACTGCAGCTATAAGAGCAGGTCAAAGGTTGGAAACTCTGCACCAAGTCTCTAACTTTTTGACTCCTGAAAGTTGATCAACCGTCAGCAAGTCAGGATCTAGCTGACCCTTGACCTAATGATCATGGATCCAGCTAACCCTTGACCCCGGGCGACACAGATCCATCAACCCTTATCCCAGGTGACCATAGATCCAGCTGACCTTTGACCTGATGATTGTGGATCTAACTGAACTTTGACCTCAGGTGATGGTAGATCCACTGGCCCCAAGTGACATTCCTCCACTGAACCTTGACCCCAGGTGACCATGGAGCCACTGACCCTTGACCTAAGATGGCCATGGAGCCACTGACCCTTGACCCCAGGTGACCATGGAGCCACTGACCCTTGACCCCAGGTGACCATGGAGCCACTGACCCTCCCAGGTGGATACCTGCAGAGAGTCCTTCAGCTGTGGAATCAGGAGCTTAAATTTAGCCACTGGGTCGTCCTGTTGCTGGGCCTGTTGCTGTTGTTGTTGCTGCTGTGTGAGCGCCGGCTGACCGGACTGGGCCTGGGCTGCAGCCAGCTGCTGGGCCTGGACTAGCTGCTGCTGCTGCTGCTGCTGCTGCTGCTGCTGCTGCTGGACCTGAGCGGCCGCCAGTTGTTGTTGTTGCTGCTGTTGCTGCTGCTGTTGCTGCTGCTGGTTCAGCGGCGCCGCCATCTTGCCCGCAGGTACCGGGATCCCGCCGCCAGCGTTGATTGGTCCGATGTGGTCACATCGCACCAGAATTCCCTTCAGCTATTGGTTCACTGATACGTCAATCAGACCGGTCGGTCTCGCGTGCGCAGTTCGCCCACGATGACAGAATGGGAACTGGGCCGCCATTTTTGATACTGGCAAACGCAGTCCCCCACCACCACCACCACCCCCCCCGGGGGGGGGGGCTCTCTCATCTTAACAATAAACAAAGAATTGTGTGTATTGGAAATCTGAAATAAAAAGAGACATTGAGGTTGTAGACATGCTCACCAAGCCGATGGCAAACGTTTTGTTACCCTGCTAGTTAACATTGTCAATGCGCCTCCAACGAAGCGTTGATGTTCTGTCCTGCTTGTTATTTATACGCCTCAGTTTGTTGTGGTGTTTAGTACCACTTCCGATTCTGTTTATCAGTGGCTCATACACAGCGTCTAATTCAATGTGTTTGTTGATGGAGTCCCGGTTGGAATACCAGGCCTGCAGAATTCCCTGGCATGTCTCTGTTTGGCTTCTGCGATTATCAATGTGTTGTCCCACTCGAATTAGTGTCCCTCATTGTCTGTGTGTAGTGAGACAAATGAGAATTGGCCATGTCTCTTGGTGGCTAGTTGGTATTTACGTTATCACAGTCCTTGCATAGTATTTTGTATATTACACTGGTTTTGCTGGTTTTGGGTATGGGATCCTTTACGTTCGTCAGTAGCTGTCATAGGGTGGTTATTGGTTTGTGGGCTACTCTGATACCTAGGGGTCTGAGTAGTCTTGTGGGCATCTCTGAAATGTCCTTGATATATGGTGGGGTGATTAGTGAGTGTGGTCGTGTTGTGTCTTTCTGTTGTGGTCTGTCTTGGCGGTAACAGTGGATTATGCTTTAAGGGTATCCATTCCTTTTGAAGACTCCGTATAGGTGCTCCTGTTCTACTTTGCATATTTCCAGGTTGCTGCAATGTGTTGTGGCTTGTTTAAATGGCGTCCTGATGCAGCTCCGTTTGTGGGCGTTGGGGTGGTTGCTAGAAACAACAATCTGCCATTGGTTTTAGAAGATTAAAACATGGAAGGTTGCTAATGCTGTTTCTCACCACCAGCTGAATCTACAGATTGCACACCTCATGAAGGTCCTTGCTGTCCAGCCTTCAATATTGGCTGTACAATTGACAAGGGTCTACCTCTCAGTAGAGGGAAAATCTACCGGTAACATCTGGAAATTAAAGACTCTTACCAATTAAAGACTCATCAATTTTTATAGACGCACCAGAAGAAAACATTCTATCCGGATGCATCACAGCTTGGTATGGTAACTCCTCTGCCCAGGACTGTAAGAAACTACAGAGAGTTGTGAACACAGCCCAGTCCATCATGCAAGCCAACTTTCCATCCATTGACTCCATCTATACTTCTTGCTGCTTTGGGAAGGCAGCCAGCATAATCAAAGACCCTTCCCACCCCGGTTATACTCTCTTCCAACCTCTTCCATCAGGCATAAGATGCAAAAGCTTGAACATAATGTACCAACAGGTTCAAGAACAGCTTCTTCCCCGCTGTTATCAGACATCTGAATGGACCTCTCAAATTTTACATTCGTTATTTATCTTGCTCTTTGTGCACCTTCCCTGCAGCTTATAACATTGTGTTCCTCAGTCTGTTCTATTACCCTAATGCTTTTTGCATTGTATGATCTGCTTGTACTGTACACAAAACAACAAACTTTTCACCGTACATGCAACAATAACAAATCAAATCAGGTTATAATGTACTGGTTGTTCTGGAGTTCCATCTTGAAGTATACAAGGTAGATCAGCAGGCTGTTGCAGCAATGGTAGTGTACCTGCTTCTGGGATAGAAAGGCTGGTGTTAAGACCCAACTGTGCCAGAAGTTTACCATATAATGCCTGAACTGATTGATGCAAAAATGTTGAGAGACTCATGCGGCTCTTGTCTGTACCTCTGGGCCAGAAGCCCCCATGCTCCAGATGTGTCACAACATGCTTAAACAAGTTGATTAGAAATATCTACAGTGTCATTTGCTAGTTTTACTGATTTTCTGTTCTGTGTAGTATGTTCTGTATAACCAACAAGAGCTGGCACCTCGCAGCTCATAAGTTTCCTCTTGCTCCCATAGTGAATGATTAGCAGCTAAGTCCTTTGAATGTCCAAAAATTTCCAGACTTTTAAAGTCACACAGTTTGGGCTACCATTGTGGAATTACCTGACAGGGAATTAACTTGCAATCTCCAGAGTACTGGAGCAAGCAACACACAAGAAAAAAATCCATGGAACATTAAAGTAAGATATTTTTGCGTTGTCTGTGAATACTTTTCATCAGTTATAAAAACGCTGTGAATTGTGGACATGCTGGAAAATAGGAAATAGCTGGTCCCTTTTTTTTCCAAATGATAATGACATAGTTCCAGCACCTAAGTTTGAGTTGGTAAATTCTTCAGCATTCCTGCAAATACACCTGATTAATTGATAGTTTTCATTCCATTAACAACCTTCAATTACTGATTTGCAAAAATAAAAGACCTCCATTCATCATTGTCACTTGAGGATATATTCAGAGACTGACAGCCTGAATAATCTGACCATTGGATTCCATGAAACATCCACTTGTGTCCGATTCATCTATTACGTACTTCTCCTTGGGAGTTGACTATCTCTGGCTGGGCCAGCACTTGTTGCCTTTCTCTAACTGCCTTTGAGGAGATAATAGTGACCATCTTCTTGAACTATTGTAGTCCTTGGAACTGAGATACACCCTTGGTATTGTTAGAGAGGGAGTTCCAGGACATTAGCTCGGTGACCTTTGCCAACTTAACTTTGAACTCACCTCTGTAGAATTTAGGTGTAAATTAACATAAAAAGGTTGTTTGAATAAGTAGTTTGGGAAGGCAATGGCCTAGTGGTATTATCACTGGACTGCTAATCCAAAGACCCAGGTAATGTTCTGGGTACCTGGGTTCGAATCCTGCCTGGTCAGATGGTGGAATTTGAATTCAATAAAAAATCTGGAATTAAGGATCTATTGATGACCATGAATTGATTGTCGGGAAAACCGTGTCTGGTTCACTACTGCCCTTTAGAGAAGGAAACTTCCATCCTTACCCGGCTTGGCCCGCATGTGACTCCAGACCCACAGCAATGTGGTTGACTATTAACTGCGCTGTGGGCAATTAGGGATAGGCAATAAATGCTGGTCTAGCCAGCAATGCCTATATCCAATGAACGATTAAAAAAAAACAAATACAGGGAATAGTATCCTATATCACATTCATGGGGTTAAATCTGTCTTCAACATATATAACATGAATTTTTCTAGTGGACAGCAGTGTCTGACAATGGTGTGATGTAAGAATGGGTTTTTGTGTGATAAAATATCTAGGTGAGATTAAGGAAGTGAAGGCCATTAGATACAATAATATGCAGGCAGTGACTGAGAGGATGATGTTTACAACAATGAGACCAATGCCGAAGGGTGCAGTTGTGGTAGATTTGAAGAATGCAAACGTTTACACATCAGCTCTAAACTCAGGAATGCAGAGACTGTAAAAGGTACAGCACTCATCTGGAACTTCCACATGGTGTTTATGTAGAGTCATCAACGCTACAGGACAATCCCTGAGTTTCCAGGAATCTAAGATTAATCTTTAGGACATTGTAATGAGTAAGTTCTAGGAGTAAATCACACAGGCATTAAATTAAATTGCAGTTGCGGTTTGCATTTTCTATCACATCAATTAGCTGCGATAAATATTGGAAATAGGGAAAATACTGCCTCTCAAACTATCAATGTTAAATCAATTGGGTAACAAAGTCTCCACTCTTTTTCCAATTGGCTCTGAAATGACTCTGCCCTGGAGGGTGCACCAATGGCAGGAGTGTCTGGGCAGGCCATTAGAGGTACAGGTCGCATGATGGAATCTTCACAAATGCATTCACCCAGAGCTGGCAAGTGCATCACACGTCATCTCTTGCAACCCGATGATTACATACAATGCAGTGAGATTAGTGGGAAGCCAGAGGTTTGGGAATCTTTTACAAACCAGCAGAGGACAACAAAAAAAAAACAATGGTGGGGTGGAGAGGAGATGAAATATGAGGGAAAGATAGCAGGTAATACTGAAGTAGATTGCAAAAGTGTTTTTAGATATCTAAAAGGCAAGGATGGACATTGGAACATTGGTAAAGGAGGCTGGAGAAATAGTAGTGGGGAACAAAGACATGTTGGAGGAACTGAATAGGTACTTTGCATCAGTTTTCACGATGGACAACAACAGCACACCAGAACTTCAAGAGAGTAAGGAACAGAGGTGAGTGTAGTGGCCATGACAAGGGAATAGGTGCGAGAGAGGCAAAAAGGTCTGAAAGTGGATGAACTAACTGGAGCATATGGACTACACCCCAGAGTTATGAAGGAGATAGCTGAGGAAATTGTGGAGACATTGGTGGTGATCTTTCAGGAATTACTGGAGTCAGGGAGCATCCAGAAGACTCACGTTTAATAACGGAGGAAGGCACAAAACAAGAAATTATAGAGACATCAGCCTGCCATCAGTAATTTGTAAGATTTTAAGAGTCTATTTAGGATGAGATTGCAGAGTACTTCGAAGTACACGATAAAATAGGTTGAGTGAGGATGATTTTTGTTAAGAGGGAGTCATGCCTGACAAATCTGTTAGAATTCTTTGATGTAACAAGTAAGTCAAAGGAGAGCCAGTGAATGAGATCTATTTGGATTTCCAGAAAATCTATGACAAGCTGCCACAGAAGACCCCTTGGTGTTAGAGGCCAGGTAATAGCATAGATAGAGTATTGGCTGACTGGAAGATGGCAGAGAGTGGAGATAAAGGAGTCTTTTTCAAGATGGCAGTCAGTGACTACTGGAGTTCTACAGTGGTCAGTGTTGGGAACACAACGCTGTGGAGAAGACGTTCCCACTAGTAGGAGAGACAAGGACCTGACGGCACTGCCTCAGAGCAAAGGGAAAATCCTTCAGAACTGAGTGGTGAATTTGTGGAGGCCAAGTCTTTGAATGTATTTAAGACACAGATAGATAGGTTCTTGATCAATGAGGAGATCAAGGGTTAGTGAGAGAAATGGGGTTGAACCACAAGAACCATAATCGAATGGCAGAGTAGATTCAATGGGCTGACTGGCCTAATTCTGCTACGATATCTTATGGTGAATGAGTGCTGACTGAGAGATTATAATGATGGACGTCTTATCATTACTGTTTGCCATCGATTAAGAATTAGATGTCATAAACAACCAATGTTTCTCTAGCTTAAGTTCATGAATGTATGAAACAGGGTGTAAATGATTATGCATAATTGTTTTATTGATTTATTGGTGTCACATGTTCTAAAATACCATGAAAAGTGTTGTTTTGTGTGCTGTACAGGCAGTTGGTACCATATGCATCAGGGTAGCAAAACAGAGTATAGAATACAGTTACAACCACAGAGAAGGTGCAAAGAGAGAGAGAGATTAGAATTAACATTTGAGAGGACCATTCAAAACCCTGATAACAGCAGGGAAGAAGCCGTTCTTGAATTTGTTCAGACGTATATTCAAACTTTTACATTTTCTGCCCGATGGAAGAGGGTGAAAGAGAGTATAACCGGGGTGGGAGGGGTCTTTGATTATGTTGGCTGCTTTCTTGAGGCAGTGGGAAGTATAGACAGAGTCAATGGATGGAAGGCTGGTTTACGTGATGGACTGGGCTGTGTTCATGACTCCGTAGTCTTTTGCAGTCTTGAGAAAAGCAGTTGCCATACCACAGTGTTGCATCCAGATAGGATGGTTTCTATGGCACATCTATAAAAATTGGTAAGTTCTTGGGGCCATGTCGAATGTCCTGAGGACGTAGAGACTGTCAGTTCAATGTGGCTGGACCAGGACAGATTGTTGATGATCATATGTCGCTCTAAGAAGAGACATGCTGTTGAACTTTCCATTTCACATTCATCAGGACAGATGTAAGAATGTGAAATTCCAAAGGGAGCAATAATTTACACCATGAAAAAAAAAGGACATTGATTGGTCAAGGTATTTATTTAATGCAAACAAGGCACACACCTAGTCACGTTCCCTTTCCCTGCAGAGGATAAATCAGTGAGAGAGATTACTTCTAGATCCCAGATTTGTTACTGAGGCAGACTGATAATCTTAAATTAGTTGTCAGCATAAATGTCAGAATTGTTCCATAAGTGATTTCTTCTTTGATTTTAAAAAAGATGGTAGGGAACAATAGTTCCTTGGTATGTTCCCATAGAAAAACCTTGACACATCAGCCAACCATCTCAACCAATTGGCACGTAGTGTAATCATATAAATTGTTGCTGTCTTTGAAATTTGGCATTCTTGCCGTTATATCCAGATGAGTGCAACATGCTTCAATAGCACATTTCTTCTGTTTCAGCTATGCTCACGTTCTGTACCATCAAGTAATTACTCAAATGAGGATTCTCATTACATGGAAACAGGAACTTGCCTAAGTTTAAAGATGACAGTTCATTACAGACACGTCACCACTGCAACGCTGACAAGATGGTCTCTGTGGTCCATTAAGTGAAAGCTTTTAATAAATCAAGAGGCATAGTCTATCATTATCAAACACAATATAAACCTCAGCACAAGTAAGAGATTTTATTACACAGTAGAACATTTATATCTATGACTAAGAATGTCTGCTTATTTTATCCTTCATAAACCTCACTGTGCTTTGAACTCAGTCAAATTATATGATCATTCCCTGAATGAGGGAGATTGGATTGCAACAAGGAAGACAATGGTGCAGTGGCCTAGAAATCCAGAGGCCAAAGTAATGCTCTGGGAACATGGAAACAAATCCCAACATATTGCAGCTGGTACAATTTAAATTAATACAATAGTCTCAATAATGGTGACCATGACAATCATGACATGATTGTTGCAAGTATCTGGTACTAATGCCCTTTAGGGGATGAAATCTGCCATCCATGCCTGGTCTGACCTCCATGTGTCTCCAGACCCACAGCAATGACTCGAAACTGCTCTCTAAAATGGCTTAGTGATAGGGAGAAAGTCAGTTCAGGGGCATTTATAGATGGGCAACACATGCTGGCCTCAGCAGCAAGGCCCATATTGAATGAAAAAACTGGCACTGAATCCATCCCATATAACAGGGGACTCAATCAGAATTAATTACACTCAACATTCACTTTCTAAAGGTGACTGTGCATTGGTTAAATATCGGAAAATGTGAATGTGGTTTATATCTAGTTAAACACAAGGTGATTATGAAGTTCCATTTAAAACTGCGTACCAAATCGTGAAGGAGGTTTTAAGTCTTGCTACATGAGTTTTTGATCCATTTTTAAAGAAGGGTTCTGTAAAGGGTTAAGTTTGACGGCAAACAGCACCTATTCAGCTTGAGGCTGAGTGTGGTTCCACTGGATGGGAAACCAGTGATCAAAGGTCTGCTATCATCACCATGACAACTGGAGACATCCTATTCTTGGAAATTAGAGTGTAAAGCTACTTTGAGTTATTAAAATAAGTGGACAGCAAAAAGTCTTGACCAATTACAAAAGATTTAACGGAAATCATGGTGAATCTGAACTTTTGTAGGTATATCCTTTTATGTGCGTGGTCTTAGGCATGTCTTAAGCAAACAAGTAAAAACCAGTTCTTTCCCCCAACATCATCCACAGCTTAGCAGAAATGTGATAACCAATGAATGGTTTTAGGTTAGGTTTACAGAATTTTAACAAAATTTCATTTCCTAGGGTTGAGAGTTGTTCACCACTGGACCCTTAGTTACTGCTCCTGTAGTTCCATCCCATAAACCACCGATGTTGAAGATAGGAAAACATGTCTTTAATACCATTTTTAAAATGTTGGCCTTACATTAAAAATCAAAGATGAGTTACACCCTTTTAGGCTTATATTTATTGACACTTGACTGGGAAATCATACTTATGACTAGCAATCTAATCAAAGACATTTGTGTATTTAATTTTCTTACATTCAGTTGATTAATCCACAGAACGCAATACATCACATTTAAGTGTATATTTCTATAAAAGTGATTTAAAAGAATAAAAGGGAATGGGAGTATACCTTTGATTTTTATTCACTCATAGCATGTGGGCATTGCTGGCTGGCCAGCATTTATTGCCTGTTCCTAATTACCCTTGACATTTACCTATTGACTCTTTGAACCTGTTCTACCATTTAAACAGATCAAACTTGATCTTCCACCTCAGCCATTTTCCCCAGCCATCACCGCACACCTTGAAATAGTCAGTATCCAGATTCAAATGGAGCCTCTACAGCCCTCTAGTGCACAACATTCCAAAAATTCACTATTGTCACAGAGAAATTCCTCCTCACCTCAGTCTGAAGTGACCTAGACCACATTTCGAGACTGCTGCCACCCGACAGCTCAGGTGGAGTTGGAGGGACATCCCAACCACATCTATCCTGTCAAACCCTGAGGGAATTTTGCAAGTTCCAAGGAGATGACCCATCATTCTTTGAGACTGTAGAACATAGGCCCAGTTTACTCAGTCTCTCCTCTCAAGACAATCCCATTATCCCTGGGATCAGTCTGGTAAATCAGGAAAAGAAATTAATTTCAACTGAGATTAGTGCAAGGATGCATTTGCTGTAAAGGGTAAAGAGGTCATTCACTCCTGGCAAAACAATTGCCTAAGTTTGTATGGAGCAGCAAGGGATCTAGGAACTCAGTTTCACAAAAACTAACAAGGTCAGATAAAATCAGTTAGGCATCTGCTAAACAGTAAGCACAGCAATAGAATGCATTTCAACAGGGAGCAAAATTGAGTATTAGGCACATTGTGTTAAACTAAATGTACATTCTTCTGTCCATATTTAGGAAAACTGTGCCCAGTTCTGGATTCCACATTACTAAAATGACAGAGGGACTGGAGATATTGCAAAGAAGATTGACAAAGATAACCTCAGACTGAGAGGTTATAACCATCAGGACAGACTGAACAAACTGGGCCTTTCTTACTTTAAGGAGAGGACTCATGGAAGTCTTCACATTTTGAAGGAGTTCAACAGGGTAGGTTTAAAGAAGATATTTTCCCTGTGTGTGCATGTGTGTGCGTTGGGGGGGAGATACAAGAGTGAAAGTAGTGTAAGAACATGGAAATATGAGTAGGCCAAGTGGGATTTCAAACCTGCTTTAACCCTACCTTCACTGCATCATCTCAGTAGCCCTCAATTCTGTAGCAAAAGAAATCTGTTAAGCTTGGTTTTTTTAAAAGTATTTTCAATGACAAATCATCTACAGCTCTCTGAATAGAATTGAGGATGTGCAATCCTTCGAGTGGAAACAAAAAATCTTGTTCCTAAATAGCAGAAGCTTTAACTTTACACTGGGGCCTTGTGCTCTAAACACTCACAAGCAGAAGCCCTCCCAACATCTAATCCATGAAGCCTTCTCAGGAGTGTCAGTTACAATGAAATCATTTTTCATTCCTCTAAATTCTACAGTATATAGGTTTATTGTATCCAATCTCTCCTCACTGGACAATCATGTCATCCCAGGAATCAATCCACAATCTTTATTGCACCTCCTCCAAATTCATCCTTCCACAGAGCGAGATCAAAACTGTATACAGTATTCCTGGTATGCTCTCACAAACCTCTAACTGCAGTTAAGATTTCTTTACTTACAGTCCAGTAACTTTTGTAATGGAAGTTAGTTAACATATCATGTGCTGCAATCAGTTGCTGTGACTAGTGTACAAGGTCACTTGACTCTCAAGGAATCTCGACACCTCCCAATCTCTCACCTTTTAAAAACATTCTTTTCTGTTCTTCCTCCTGCAGTGGGTAATATCACATGTTCCCACATTATTTTTCATCTGCCACACTCTCTTCTACTAATCTAACCTATATCATGAAGTCCTGAAGGGTCTAGGCATGAAACGTCGACTTTCCTGCTCCTCTGATGCTGCCTGACCTGCTGTGCTCCTCCAGCTCCACACTGTATTAACTCTGATTCCAGCATCTGCAGTCCTTGCTATCTCCTATATCTCTCTGTAGCCTTCGTGCTTCCTTATCATGGCTAATTTTGCCACCTTTATCAAATGCTTTTTGAAATCCAAATATTGTAAATGCTGGTTTCCCTTTATCTACCCTCTTGGTAACACACATTTAAAATAAATGGCAGTTTTCATATCTCTTTCTGTAATCATGTTGACTCTGTTCAGTGTCATCCCTTAGCATGTCCCTAAAAATAGACTCCAACCTGACTGTTAGGCTAACTGGCCTATGGCTCCGTTTTCGCAGTCCTGTTTTCTTTAATTGTGGGGCATATATTTGTTATGTTTCAAGCTGTGGGACTGGTTCAGAAAAGGCGTGAAGACTGCACAGGAACAGGGTGCAAAGGCTGCAAAGGCTCCTCGCAGATGCTGAAAAGAAGACATGCTACGCGTGTCACAAAGAGCACTTGACAAAATAAAATGCTAAAGTAGAAGAAAGTAACTTGGAGAGATTTCAGTTGATGCTTTATTGTTTTCATATGGCTAAGAATGAGCTTCATTTGACTATTCCAAGAGGGACACCAAGTCCAGGTTGCCCCAGTGGGGACACTGCATGTCCTTAAGCTGTTACAAAGAGAATCAGTAAAACTTTACATCCACTGCCCCTCCCTGAATCCTATGGAATGACTGAATAACACTAACTTACCAACTACATTAGCAGTGTATGTACATATCAGCACACTAAACTATAGAACCTTGTAGTAGGAATATATCTCACTGTGAAAATCAGGGTGCTTCAAACACAACCCAAGTCAGAAACATGGAAAAATATTTTGTACATAATTATTCACTGTGAAACTTGCAATAACGAATCTCAAGTGATGAAAAGATTCAAGGTCATACATGAAAAAAAGTCTTTTAAGAAAGTTTTTTTTTCCTCTTCGGTTCCACTGGAAAACTGCACCATTTTAAATGGGTTCAAGGATACAATATACAGTGTAACATGCAAAAACAATGCACTGCATTAACTGCACGCCAACCAGTTCATAAAAACAAAACTTGCTTCTTAAACCGAGGAGAAACGGCACCTCCTTAAACTATTACAGACAATTCTCAAAATAAAAGGAATTCTTAAAATCTTTTTCTTTACTTTTTCTTTTTAAAAAAAACCTTTTACCAAGCCATAGACAACCACATTGTTCTGGGAGCCCCAGCAGCACACACTGGAGCAAGAGGATAGTTCGAAGAACAAAGAGAACCACAGGCCATTCAGGTTCGCAAATAACATCACGAGGCAGCTCCGCTTCCTGCAGGAACAAAAAAAGGTGGTAGCCACCGAGAAGGGGTGGAAGAGGCTGTCGGAGCTGCCTTTAACTGTAGCCATCGGCCACTGTCTGTCTGTCCACTGCCACTGTCCACTCTGGAAGGACACTGGAAATCTAACTCAAATAATAATCCTTCAAATTGATCTTAAACGTGAGGCTGACAAGCACTTGATTTGGAGTCTAGTTCAGGAGCTCTACTTCATGCTTACTGAAGGTTCAAGTATAACAGGGACTACAAGTCTCTTGCTTTATTAAAACTCCACTTTGCATTAATCCTCAATGACTATTGGTTCTTCATTCATGGGCTGCCTGGGTTGTTGCGATGCAGAAGATGCACGTCCTTGTCGAATGAGAATCTGTCTGTAGGGCTGACGTGCTGCCCGCTTCATATCAACCGGGCCCAGCATCTTACGCACTTTCCTGGTTTCAAAGGGAAAAAGACAACACTAAATAAAAGTGCAAATCATACAACAGACAAACTTTCGAATTGAAAGAGCTGTTTCAGTTGGCATTTGATCAGGAAACTAGTCTCTGGATCAAGTTAATTACCTGGAAACTAATCTGCTCCTGCATCAGTCCTGAACTTACCACTTTCCTGTTTTGTCTCAAGACACGCGGACCCCTGGCGGATCCCTCCCCACCCCGTAGATCTCAGAGTAAAAGATCCCCTCGGAAGTAGTGATCATAACACGAGAGAATTTAATATTGAGTATTCCAAGAGAATAGAGATTGAGAGAAACTAGGGTCAGAAACAACTGTGTTTAACTTAAGTAAGGGGGGAGTTAATTTTAAATGAGTATGGAGTTAGCTAAAGTGAACTGGGAGGATTAATTAGCAGGAAAGACAGTAAGGAGTGGCAGACATTTGAGGTAGTCCATGACTCTCAGCAAAAATACATCCCAGCAAGGAGGAAAGATTCTAAGAGAGGGATAAACCAACCATGGCTAACCAAGGAAGTTAAAGACAGCATTAAGTTGAAAGAAAAATCATATATGGAAGCAAAAGTTAGTGATTTGCCCTAAAGACCAAGATAAACTCAAATTCAGCAAAGGAGGACTTAAAAGATAGTAAATGGAGAAAAAAAATAAGCCACAAAGGCAAATGAGCAAGGAATATCAAAACTGACAATAAAAGCTTCTTTAAATATATTAAAAAAAAGGAAGAAATGAGTGATCAAAGTGAACACAGACCCCCTTAAAAAATGAATCTTGGGAGATGGCTATGGAGAACAAGGATATAGCAGAGGAATTAGACAGTTATTGTGCATCTGTCTTTATGGTGGAAAATACTTCAAACATCCCATTAATGCTACAGAATACGGGGAGGAATTAAGTACCATCCCCACCATGAGAGAACAAGTATGTGACAAACTAATGGGGCTCAAGGCAGACAAGTCGTCTAGAGATAACAAGGTGTAGAGCTGGATGAACACAGCAGGCCAAGCAGCATCAGAGGAGCAGGAAGGCGATAGGGTTACCTCTAGCTGGGATTGCAACTGTTTACAATATATATTAATGACTCGCAGGAATGAAGAAAATGCATTGTGACCAAATTTGCAGACAACAAAAGCAGGTGGAAAGGCAGGTTGCGAAAGCAATACAAAGAGACAATGATAGGTGAAGTAAATGGGCTAAAAGTTGGCAAGTGGAGTATAATGTGAGAAAATGTGAAGTTGTTAATTTTCGAAGGGAGAATATAACACTACTTTATAAATGTCAAAAAGCTGCAGCAAGAAAGGGACTTGGGGGGACTTATAACGAAACACAGAAAGCAAGCAAGATGGCCTAAAAGGCCCTCTGCTTCTTCCTGTCCCGCAGGCCCGAACAGTCCCCCTCCACTGACACCCTCATCCGCTTAGCCGAACTCGTCCTCACCCTCAACAACTTCTCTTTCAATTCCTCCCACTTCCTACAGACAAAGGGGATGGCCATGGGTACCCGCATGGGCCCAAGCTATGCCTGCCTCTTTGTAGGTTATGTGGAACAATCCCTCTTCCTTACTTACACTGGCCCTAAACCCCACCTCTTCCTCCGTTACATTGATGACTGTATCAGCACTGCCTCGTGCTCCCACGAGGAGCTCAAACAGTTCATCCACTTCACCAACACCTTCCACCCCAACCTTAAGTTCACCTGGACCATCTCTGATACCTCTCTCTCCTTCCTGGACCTCTCTGTCTCCATCTCCGGCAACCACCTAGAAACCGATATCCATTTCAAGACCACCGACTCCCACAGCTACCTAGAATACACCTCCCACCCACCTTCCTGCAAAAATGCCATCCCCTATTCCCAATTCCTTTGACTCCACCGCATCTGCTCCCAGGATGAGGCATTCCACTCCCGTACATCTCAGATGTCCTCGTTTTTCATGGACCGCAACATCCCCCCCCTCATTGGTTGAGAGCATCCTCGACCGTGTCTCCCGCATTTCTCGCAACTCATCCCTCACTCCCCCTCCCCGCAATAACAACCAAAACAGAATCCCCCTCGTCCTCACGTACCACCCCACCAACCTCCGGATCCAACGCATCATCCTCCAACACTTCCGCCATCTGCAATCCGACCCCACCACCAAAGATATTTTTCCCTCCCCACCCTTATCTGCCTTCCGGAGGGACCACTCTCTCCGTGACTCCCTTGTCCGCTCCACACTCCACTCCAGCCCCATCACACCCGGCACTTTTCCCTGCAACCGCAGGAAGTGCTACACCTGCCCCCACACCTCCTCCCTCACCCCCATCCCAGGCCCCAAGAAGAATTTCCACATCAAGCAGATATTCACCTGCACATCTGCCAATGTGGTATACTGCATCCGCTGTTCCTGTTGTGGCCTCCTCTACAATCGGGGAAACCAAGCGGAGGCTTGGGGACCACTTTGCAGAACACGTACGCTTGGTTCGCACTAAACAGCTGGACCTCCCAGTTGCAAACCATTTCAACTCCCCCTCCCATTCCTCAGACGACATGTCCATCCTGAGCCTCCTGTAGTGCCACAACGATGCCACCCGAAGGTTGCAGGAACAGCAACTCATATTCCGCTTGGGAACCCTGCAGCCCAATGGTATCAATGTGGACTTCACATCTCCCCTCCCCCTACCGCATCCCAAAACCAGCCCAGCTCATCCCCGCTTCCCTGACCTGTCCTTCCTCCCACCTCAAGCCCCACCCCCACCTCCCACCTACTAACCTCATCCCGCCCCCTTGACCTGTCCGTCCTCCCTACCTCCCCACCAACTCACCTTTACTGGCTCCATCCCCACCTCCTTGACCTGTCTGTCTCCTCTCCACCTATCTGCTCCTTTATCCATCTTCTATCTGCCTCCCCCTCTCTCCCTATTTATTTCAGAACCCCCCTCCCCTCCCCCATTTCTGGAGGAGGGTCTAGGCCCAAAACGTCAGCCTTCCTGCTCCTCGGCCTGCTGTGTTCATCCAGCTCTACACCTTGTTATTTAAGGCTAATACAGTGTTGGCTGTTATTTCAAGGGGATTTGAGTATGAGTAAGGAAGTCTCACTGCAACTGTATAAGGTGCTGGTGAGACCACATCTAGAGTACTGAAAGCAATTTTGGTTCCCTTATTAAAGTAAATATATTATTTCATTGGAGGCAGTTCAGAGAATGTTCACCTAGAATAACCCCTCATATAGAGGGATCATTTTATGAGCAAAGGCTAAACAGTTTGGGACTCCATTCATTGGACTTTAGTAGAACGTGAGGTGATCTCACTAAACATACAGGGTTCTTAAGGGGCTTAACAGGGTAAATAGTGAGGGGGATGATTCTCCTCATGGGAGAATCTAGGACCAGAGGGCATAGCATTAATGAGGACCAATTTTTGACTGAGATGAGGAGGAATTTCTTTTCTCAGAGATTCAAGTGTCTTTGGAACTCCTCAACACAGAACTGTGGGTGCAGAGCCCTTGTATATGTTTAAGGCTGTGATAGAAAGATTCATGAACAGTAGAGGAAGCGAGGGTTACAGGAAAAGGACAGGAAAGTGAACGTGTGGAATGTTAGATCAACCAGGATTCTACTGAATGGTGGGGTAGGCTCGAGGGGCTGAATGGCCTACTCCCATTTGTTACAATGTAAACTGCAGGACTGACATTTTTATATTTCTCATTCTTGTTTCACAACCCTTCCTCAGAATTTTCCCTTTTGCTAGCCCATTTCTTGTCAAGGTCTCCAACCCTCCTGCTCATGTTGTCATCAGCTGGTTTTGGGATTATCCTCTGAAGCTGAGAGCAAATCTGCAATGGTACATCTCCACAACGAACGTACAATACAATCAATAGCAGTACATTTTCTGTTAAGTTGGATTTGATTTTCACACGTTCACTTCACAGGAGTATAATATGTTGAATCACATCAAATTGTTTCTGATACATGAGGGGCAGAGTTAAAGACTGATGATTCAGGGTGCAGCTCACCACCAGCTTCTCCAGGGCAATTAGGGAGCTGGCCTAATGAGGCCTAACCCACTTCCCACAAAATACTCAAAATGAGATACAGGTTGCTCATACTTCAAACTCCAACGTAAATAGGGAGACCAGATCATTGCCAAGCTCAGTAGGCCACTGAGACACAGGATGCTGTCAGCATCTTAGGGCAAATTCAGTCATTACCGAGTTTCATCCGTTGCTATGAAAAGAACATCATCTGGTGCATCGATCCAGTTCATCCTCCTGCCCTTCATTGGGGGAAGGGAGCCCGGCTTCAGCACTTTGGAGTTTCTTGAATACGGTTTCCCATTAATCATGTAACCCCGATTAATGGCAGTCTGTCACAGGACACAAACAATAAACAATAAACAATTAATGTTCAGGAACACAAGAAACGCACCAGCAAGGTGGGAAGCAGGAAGGTAGAGAGAAAGTGCAAGAACAGACCAGAGACCAAATGATTTCCACCATGGTGTATACAATTGGGGATTCGATAAAAGACACCTGCATGCAAACAGACTGCTCCGCAATTTGTGGTGGGAGCAGCTGATAATCCCTCACAGCATTGGGAAGGACAGCAGCTTCTGATGGGTTCCAGGGGTATTGCACTGCAGCATTAGCCTCTATTCTGTGCTTGTGTCCAACGTGTGGCAATAAACCCACTCATTCTCACTTCGAATCAAACTCATATCCCCACGTGGAACTGTCAAAACGGCAGAGACTGGACACTTAGAACACAAGTGCGAACATCTGAAGAACCTGGTCTATACTTGGTGAGGAAGAACAGAAGAAAAAGTAGATAATTCAGCCCATCTAGCCTGCTCCACCATTCAACACATGCGTGACTTATCTTAAGACTTCAGATTCACTCCCTATATCCTTCAATTCCTATAGACACCAAAAATCTATTTCAGTTTTAACTATATTGAATGAAGGAGCACCCACAAACTTCTGGTGTAGAAAATTCCAAAGATTCACAACTCTTTAATAAGGTCAAGAATTTTCTCATCTCAGCCTGAAATAACTGACCCCCTATGCTGAGATAGTGTTGTGTTCTAGAATCCACAGTCAATGTGAGTAGCCTTTCACTGTTGACTCTATGAAACCCCCTCTCTTATTTTTCTAAATGCCACAGAATATAGACCTAACTATCTCAGGTTCTTATTACAGGGTGGCATGCTCATCCTAGGATCAATCCAGTGAACCTTCACTGCAACATCCTCAGCAGGATATCCTTCGTGAAATGGGAATGAAAATCTAACACAGCATTCCGAGTATGGTCTGAATTATGCCCTGAAGAACTGCATCAGGACATCTTCATTCCTTTACTCCAAGGCCCTTGCTATAAAAGGCCAATGTGGCATTTGATTTGCTATTTGCTTGATACATCCGCATTTATCTTTTTGAGTTTATTGTCTGAGTACATCCACATCACTATAATCACAGACAGTTACAAATTTTACACCATTTTTTATTCTCATTAAGATAGTGAATAGAAACATCAAAAATAGGAGGAGGCCATTCGGCCCTTTGAGCCTGCTGTGACTTTCAACATGACCATGGCTGATTATCCAACTCCGTCCCTTGTTCCTGTTTTCTCCCACATCCTAAGAACTAAATCCAACTCCTCAAAAACATTCAATGTTTTGGCCTCAATCACTCAGTGGCAGAGAATTCCACAGGCTCACCACTTGATGTAGAAATTTTTCATCTCAGTCCTAACTGATTTACATTGTTCTCTAGATAGTGATCCCTGGTCATCGAGAATATCCGTCCTGCATTTACCCTCTCTAGTCCAGTTAGACTTTTATAGGTTTCTATGAGAACCCTCTCATTCTTCTAAACTGCAGTGAATATAGTCCTAACCAATCCGGTCTCTCTTCATATATCAACAACACCTGAAGGAGGTGGAAGACACCAAAAGCCAATGCTTTCAAATAAACCTGCTGGACTATAACTTGGTGTCATGTGTTTTGACCTTGTCCACTCCAATCCAACACCTGCCCCTGCACGTCATGGTTTCCCCTTTATCCACCCTATTAGTTACATCTTCAAAACCTCAAATCTGCCAAACAGCTATCCTTGTCAGAAAAAATGATTTACTCTAATCATAGTTTGGCACTGTAAGTGCATTATTAAGACATTCTTAATAATAGATTCCAGTTCTTTCATTTTGACGGATGTCAGGCTAACTACAAGCCAGTTTGCAGTTTTCTCCCTCCCTCTGTTCTCAAAGCGGTGTTACATTTGCTAAATTCTGCTGGGACTATTCCAGAAGCGAGAGAATTATAAAAACTCATAGCCAGTGTATTAACTATCTCTGCTGCCACTTAAAGAACTCTTAACAGGCAGGCTATCAGGTCCTGGGGCTTTACTGGTTTTAGTCCCTCACCTTTCTCCTGTACTTTTCCTCCCCCACATATTCATTACTTTCATTTCCTCACAACATTGGGAATTTTCCAGATGAGCAGTTAACTGGCTGCACCATGCTCATTATTTGAAATCAGGTTGTGATTACTGGCATTATTCTAATTCCATACTTCACTGGATACGACAGGAATGATCACTGCAAGACTGCAGTAGTTGAGGCACTTGTATTTGTCAGTACTCATCATGTACCCGAGTCCCAAAGTTCACTTGACTATATCTCACCCTTTGATATACCTAGACTGGGAGTCTTCTATGGTGACACCGGGTGCCTGAAATGGGATCCCTCTCATTACCACAAGAAATGAAAGCACTGTATGAGATGCATCATTTGTAAAAATAAAACTTACCATTTGTCTAACTTGTCCATGATTTGCTAAACATAAAAGAAGAAGAACAGAATCAGTAAAGTGTTTGATGACTACATGACGATGTACAATTCCCCACCCTGCAGCAGGGGAAAGCAGTTTGCAGACTCTCACACACACAGTGCCATGGGAAAACAGTCATACAGGCACTGGGAAAACCAGTCTGACCCGTGTGATTGAATTATCCTCACCTCAAAGATCCTGCACCCAGGAAGTGTGTTTGAATACCAAGGCCTCAGCGCTAATGATCAAACGCATATTAAACGATTTGGCAATGCTGTCAGATTGCCTACTCTGACTTGCCATCCTCATTTTACTGAGTTTAACATCCAGAGATCACACAGCAGTTTTCATTGCCCCTGGAGCTCACCAAAGACGGATTGCATGAAAACAATGTACTGGAGTTCAGGCATAGACTTTTTCTCAGCTAGGTCACAGGCTTGCTCCCTGGCAGAGGCAGGAAGCAACAGCACTAGGACATCTCCTTCAAACTTTGTCACTGGATCTGACCAAGCTTGATACACAGGGTGTACAGGAGGGGACATCAATGGGATTATTGCTCGATTGCCTGGCTTTCAAGAGCCGTTACGCTGACCACTGATGAAGAGCATCAGTCTTGATGCACCTCTCTGTTCTTGGTGAGGCAACCAAGGGCCAGTGGTGCTTATGGAATTAAATGCAGGAGAGGAGAATAGGCAAAAGCTCCTCAGAGCTTCAGATTACATCCAACAGTGAACTCTGTATGTGAAGGCTCGATCTCAGAATACAGAGGTATTTGATCTCCAAACACACAGACAGGAAACAGAGCAGCACCAAAGTGTGTCAACAGGTCATGGCTGGAATTGGACAGTTAGAAAACCAAAAACTGGTAAGCAATTTACTGTATTGAGAGACAATAATAAAATTGATGCAAGGTTCACACGTCACGGACGTGGAGTGTGGCAGGAAACAAACCACTCCCCCAACTGCCTAAAAGAATGGGAAGCTTGAGGTCAATATCTCTGGATACAAGGCACAGTCACCGCAGCAGTCATAGGGGGAGGATGCAGGGAAAAGAGAAAGATCCTTCTCCTCCATGATGGAGCGTAATTATCAACTGTAATTAGGCACTACAGGAATGAAAACTGATTGAGTCACCCTTTAAATTAGGGTCCAGTTCCAACCATCTGTGGTTTGTTGTGCTCACCAGGTTAACAACTCAGCTTGGCCTTACCCACAAGCTCACCAGCATTGCACAGCAAGTTTCATATTCACAGACTGCTGGCTGGGCTCTCAGCTCACCCTAGCCACACAGCACATTTCTCACTCCACTTCCCCTCACATCTGCCATTTTTTACTTTTTCAGTTTATTTCAACACAAGTCCAGAACTGAAATTCAAGAGACTAAGTCTAGTACAGAAGTCCTGAAGCAAATGCTCACTGTCAGGCACAATGACCAATTTATTCATTTCCAATTATTTCCCTGAAGAAAATGTGCACCACGAGTTTTAAAAGTTTATAAGACTGTGGAGCTTGATCCGGAAAGGCTAATACTTTTCCACGATTACTTGATAAATCCCAGTTTGGGAATTTACATCAAGGATGAATGAGAAGGCACCATTTGTGCCCAAACTAATGAATTCCCACCAATATTCTCAATCACCCCAATGAGGGATGGCAGCACGGCGGCTCAGTGATTAGCACAGCTGCATCACAGCGCCAGGGGCCCGGGTTTGATTCCAGCCTCAGGCGACTGTCTGTGTGGAGTTTGCACATTCTCCCCGTGTCTGCATGGGTTGCCTCCAGGTGCTCCGGTTTCCTCCCAGTCTAAAGATGTGCAGGATAGGTGGACTGGCCATGCTAAATTGTCCATAATGTGCAGGGATATGCAGATTAGGTGGGTCAGACATGGGGGAATCAGGGGTAGGGGAATGGGTCTGGATGGGATGCTCTTCGGAGGTGTGGGATGGATTTGTTGGGCCAAATGGCCTGTTCCTACACTGTAGGGATTCTATAAATCTATGATTCTATGATTGAATGAAGGCCCTCAATTAAGTAGTACAGCTGCCAGCTACAGCAGCAGTCCCAAAACAATTACCCACATTTCCACCAAGGTTACCATTCTAGCTTTGAACTGGGAAATTCCTTTTCCTCAAATACACAACAGACTTGAAGCAAATGGCCAATTCCGGTCTCAAAGGCAGGCTGTGAAACATTGCACAGTTTTGAAAGACATCACCCTGGGGACAGCTGGAACAAGTGGCTGACAGCGGCTACTGAAAACGATAGGCAGTGGTGACATACAAACCAGGTCTCGCTCACTTATCCACTCCATTCATTTACTGACCATCTCTACCTTTTGAGTCAGATCCCAATCTGTGCAGATTTATTTCAAAAAAGTTCCAGCTCCCCTGGGGTAAGATCAGGGGTGGCTGTAGGATCGTTCCATTGTGCTGACTCTGTTAAGAGTGTGCCATATAAAAAACTACAGTGCGCTGTCTATTACACACCATTACATTATAGCGGGCACAAATTCCACAGTTATAAAGGGAGCTGGAAAGTTCACTGTTGTCTCACCAAATAATTCAATTATGCAAATATCTAGGGTGGAAAGCACAATCTTCAACTACCTTACTTTTCGACAAACTTCGTGTCAGCCAGGAAATTGCTGAGTATTTCAGTACTGCTGAGTGCAGAGGTGGGGAGATGGGTGCTATTGGCCAATTCTGAGAAATGGGTCAAGTTCAGCCTTGACAAGTAGAATGAAAGCTCCTTGGCTGGAAGGACCCCATGTGAGATGAAGAACTCAAGGCCCAAAAGCACAACTCGCTAATTGGCAATTCTGCCCAAACTAACACGGGTCATGCCTGAAATGTCACTGGTACAGCTAAGGACCATGTTTTGAGGTTGGGGCAGTGTAGAGGGAGATTTACTCAAACTAGGATGTATGATCTGGGCTGACTGATGCTGACCTCAGCCCTTGCACGAAGGATCTGAGATTATGGAAGAAGCAGTCGGAAGCTGAACAGAGAGGAGCTGCTGGATTGATGGACAATGGGTTTAATGGACCGCCTCATCCTTACCTTGTGCAACAATTGGCTGCCCAAACTGAATTAAATTATTAAATCAAAATACATTTCTTTCAGATTCAGGATAACAACCAGCTAACAGTCACAAGACGGCACCAAGCAGGAATATGCACTAACACATACAATACAGTGACCAACATATACTTCTGTGATTTATCAGGCAACCGTCCTTCACATAACCACTGCCCAGGTCATCACGTAGTTTGCAAAAATTGGGGAAACCATTGCCCACTTCATTAAAAAAGATTTGAAGAGCAAAGTCACTGCATGGTATACATTACACGCACAATAACAAACGGCAAGGGAGTTAAAAGCAGTTGCATAAATCGTGAAGACTGGGTATCACTGAATCAAAGACTGCCTTGCAGCTTCTATTGTTGTACAGGTAATGGGACACAGATCTGAGAAAACAAGGCATAAGCCAAGAGTATGACAAACTGATAACACTCCAAAACATCCACAAACCACCTCAAAGAGCCAGGCAAAGATTAATTTTTTTAAAAAAAAAAGTCACAATTCTCTCAACCCTCACCATCACCTCCACAATCTGAAATAGCTACAGGTCTGAAAGTCCAACCCCAGCCAGAACTTACTCCAAGACACAGAACTCATGTTTGAAGTTTGAGTCTGATGTTTCCAGCCTCTTCCTACTCTGTGGTGAAGACAATGGTTGACTATGTAATTAGTTCTACAGGCATCAGGAAGCTGACAATGGTTTACCCCACTGAGCCAATTCACCCAAGGAGCCATTCCCACCGTGTGAACGGACACTGGGTGCGGATGGCTTAGCTGATCCACCCTTTGTATCAGGTACTCAAAAGCAGAGTCCCGACTGACACTGGTCAGTGGCCACTAGCAAAACCCCTGGTCAATCCCAATCCCAGTTTACCCAGACCAATTGCACAGCCTCACTTGCCTCTTTTGACAAGCTACTGCTCAGTATTGCATTTGCCTAGACCCAGCCAGGAGAGAGGAAATTCTACACATTGGCCTGATAATTACCAGCAATGTTCCTGTTATTGTGCTGGGCAAGGGTCAACCGCCCTGTGTAACTGGCCCACTCCATTACAAGCTATTCTGCCTAACAGTGCGTGAGAGAGTTAAATACACACTGTACTGGAACAATTCAGCACAGGTATCAGGCCAACATTTTCAGGCTGTACCAAAACCTCCTGACTGCAGTTTTGTTGCAGGAACTCTGGCTACAACCTGGCAAAAGGATAGGCACAGCCAGAAATGTGCTAATCTCAGGCCCTCCACTTCCACCCTACACCTGCCCCTTCTCAACTCTTGAGCAGTGAGTGCTTATTCTAGAGAATGAACACTGTAAAGTTGACCAGGAAAAGGTGGTTAGTCAGGTATGATGCCTATTGTTCAAAGCACAGTACAGAGACATTACACCTCGAAGAAACAACTCTCCCTATTAAGGCAGCTTGGACCTATTTGAAGTGGGGAGCAGTACACATTACTCACGACTAAAACTACATACTCTAACCATGTGCTGCTGAATGCAGGAGGAATTTGTTCCCAGGCACTTCACGGAGGTCCCTCTCACTGCATAAAATCAGGTGTAAAAGCCCTTCACCAGATCCAAAAGAAGCCTCAATGGTGATTTGGTAGTTCTCGAGCTGATTGGTGAATAAATGCAATGAGCAGGAGGCTGTTTTGGAGGTTATCAAAGCAGGAAGGGGGTAGGGGTGGTTTGCAAGGGGAGCAACAACACAAAGCACTCACGATGAGCGTGTAGCCGTGAGCACGACTGCGCGATTGTCTTACCCCTAAACGGCATCAACAGACGTTTCTTCATAGTGCCTGGTAAACAAGGACCAACAGACAGTGATGAAGAACATTACAGAATACCACATACAGTTAAGCTGACACATGACCAAACCGAAGAGAGCAAGGGCAAACCATCTGGTAAACCAGTCCATACAAGCTGGGGTTTCTCAGTCTTACACAAGCACTCCATGCAGTTTGAGCTGCAACAGGAGTTATCAGCAAACTGAGAAGTGTGAATGGGAGAACTGTTGGGATATCGACATCGGGTCAACGCAGGTGAAGGTGTGCATTCTGATTCAAGAAATGGGAATCATTTCAGCTCAACAGTTTATAGAGCCTCAAGCTTGGGGCAGATATCTGTATACACAACCTGGACACCCAAGTCACAATCTTTGGTCTGGAGTCAGCATGAACAGGTTACTGCTAAGCAAGTCTCACGTCCCATATGACCTTCATTACAACTCTGATAATCACCGTCTTCGTGTTTACAGCACAAAAGGATGTTGTCAGGAACCATATCTGAACTACAGCTAAGGACTGCCAAGGTGGGTAATCGAGCAGCCCGAGACCCCTTGTTCTGTACGATATACTGACCATCAATGCCATTGTGCTGCTCGTATCCTCGTTTGCCCAGAATAGTTGGAGACCCATGGTTTAGGACAGGGGGCATCTTGGCGGGTGTCATACTGCCTGAATGTACAGCCAGACTGGGAACAGTCTTAACAGGTGGATGGAGTTCTGCAGAGTAAAAGGAACATGTTGCTTAATGCATTCAGTAACAGCTACAGCAGTCCCGTAGATTACTAAAAGTACAGGTTCTCGCCTGCAGTACAACTTCTACATCACACCCGAGCACTACCCTCTTCATGAGTAAGGCAGCCATTCAATATCCAACACAGAATGCTTGGCTAATTTTTCCCCTAATTAGAAGGAAAACACTTCTGTAGATGTTGGAAACCTGAAATAGGACATGATGGAAGCACTCAGCAGTCTTAGCTGAATGAAGGGCTTTGTTTTTTTTGTTGGGGGTAATTGCCAGAGAAATTGGATCACAATGCTGAAAAGAATCTAAGTAGGACACTTCTTCCAACAGGGAGAACACAGTCATCCTGTCATTTTCAGTGGTCAAAGTCAGAAATCACACGACACCAAGTTTTAGTCCAACAGATTTATTCGAAATCACAAACTTTCAGAGCACTACTCTTTCATCAGGTGGAGTCACTTCACTACCTGGCAAAGGAGCAGCACTTTGAAAGCCTGCGATTTCAAATAAACTTGCTGGACTATAACTTAGTGTCGTGTGATTTCTGACTTTGTCCACCCCAGTCCAACACTGGCACCTCCGCATCATTTTCCAGTGGAGAGGGACATGGTTCTTGGATGTGAACCACCATTTGCTCAACCTTCAGATCCCGTTACTAATCTGCTTTTGACAAATTACATACCGCAACATAATCAACTCAACTATTTATTGATGGGGTGTGAACACGGTGACAATGTCAACAGGTGTTGTGCATCCACATTTGCCCTTTGAATAGATAGCTTGCAAAGTCATTTCAGAGGACAGTTAAGAGTCATCCACATTATTGTGGGTCTGGAGTCACATGTAGGATTCCTAAAAGGACATTAGTGAACAAAATGGGTTTACTGGGAGCAGTTTTCAATTCCAGATTTTATTGGAGCAAACCTTATTTTAACCAGTACCTTCAATAAACCAACAAAAGTTATATACCGGAAATTTATTGTGTTATCACAATCTCCACGATGTCCAAGTAGCCAGTTGAGAGTGCGTGAGAATGCTTTCTGCCGATAAGTTTTATTTCAGGCGTTATTTACAGCATAAATCACTTAAATAATAAAGTATAACAGTGATGTGCATACACCCCGCATTACGTTTCTACTACTTAGTGTATCGATTGCACGGGCCTCTTAATCAACCGCAATATTTGATCAATTGTCATACTCCAGATCCCATAGATGCTGGTTAATAAAAAAGGTTTGCTGCAATTGAATTTAAATTTCACCAGTGCAAGATGTGAACTTGTGCCCCAAGGCATTTACTTAGGCTTCAGAATTACAATGCCAGTAACATTAGATACAGTCATAGAGTCACCGTAATACAGCATGGAAATAGGCCCTTCGGCCCAAACTGGTCCATGCTGACCATGGTGCTCACTCAGCTAGTTCCAATTGCCCACATTTGGTCCATATCCCTCTAAACCCTTCTCATCCATGCGACTATCCAATTTTTAAAAAAGTGTTGCTATTGTATCTGCATCAACCACCTTCTCTGGCAGCCCATTCCACATACACACCACTCTCTGTATGAAGAGGTTGCCCCTCGGATCCTTTTTAAATCTATCCACTTTCACCTTAAACCTATGGCCTCTGGTTTTCAATTCCCTATCCCTGGGAAAAAGACCATATGCAATCATTCTATCAATGCCCCTCATGATTTTATAGACCTCAACAAGGTCACCCCTCATTCTCCTACATTCCAAGGAATAAAGTTCTATCCTGGCCAACCTCTCCCTGTAACTCAGGCCTAGTAGTCCTAGCAACATCCTCGTAAATCTTCTTTGCATGCTTTCCAGTTTAACTGTGTTTCCTATAACAGGGTAACTAAACTGTACACAATACTCCAAATGTGGCCTCACCAATGACTTATACAATTGTAACATAACGTCCCAACTCCTATACTCAGTGCCTTGACTGATGAAGGCCAGCATACAAAATGCCTTCTTCACCACCCTGTGACACTGGATTTCACGAACTATGTACTTGTACTCCTGGGTCCCTCTGTTCTACAACACTCCTCAGGACCTAACCATTTACTGTGCAAGTCCTACCTTGGTTTGACTTTGCAAAGTACAACTCCTCACACTTATCTGTATTAAATAAAAACAGAAAGAACTGTGGATGCCTTAAATCAGGAACAAAAACAAAGTTGCTGGAAAAGCTCAGCAGATCTGGCAGCATCTGTGAAGGAAAAAAAACGAGTTAACGTTTCACATCTGGTGACCCTTCCTCAACTGAGAAACAACCTTCAACCATCACCCTCTGCTTCCTACCATCGAGCCAATTTTGAATCCAATCAGCTAGTTCTCCCTGGACCCCATGCGACCTAACCTTCATGACCAGCCTGCCATGCGGAACCTTGTCAAAGGCTTTACTAAAGTCCATATAGACAACATCCACTGCCCTACCCTCATCTATCCTCTTGGTTATCTTTTCAAAAAATTCTAAAAGATTTGTCAGACATGATTTCTTGCGCACAAATCCATGCTGATTGTCCCTAATCAGACATTGACCATCCAAATGTTGGTTGATCCTGTCCCTCAGTACCCTCTCCGACAACTTGCCTACTACTGATGTCAGGCTCACTCGCCAGTAGTTCCCTGGCTTCTCTTTGCTACCTTTCTTAAAGGATGGAACAATATTAGCCACTTTCCAGTCTTCCAGAACTTCACCAGTGGCTAAAGATGAAGCAAAAATCTCTGCAAGGGCCTCCCCAATTTCCTTCCTTGTCACCCACAACATCGGAGGATAGACTTGATCAGGCCCAGGTGATTTATCCACCATAATGTGTTTAAGGCTGCAAACATCACCTCTCTGGTAATGTGTAAAGGTCCAAAACATCGCCACTTGTTTCCCTTATTTCCTTAGCATCAATGATTCTCTCCTCAGTAAACACAGAGGAGAAATAGTCATTAAAAATCTTCCTCGTCTCCTGCGGCGCCACACAGACGGCCATGCTGATAGTTATGGGGACCTATTCTCTCTCTAGCCACCCTTTTATATTTCATATAGTTATCTTTAACCCTATCTACCAGATACCCTCTTTTTGCTCTTCTGATTTCCCTCGAGTGTGCTCCTACACTTTTTATAGTCAGAGGGATTCACTTGAGCCCAACAGTTTAAATCCAATGCATGCTTTCCTCTTTTTCCTGACCAGAGCCTCAATACGCCTTGTCAGCCAGGGATCCCAAACCTCTCTGCTTTCCACGCTAACAAGGATGTACTGTCCCTGAACTCTCGATATCACATTTTTAAAAGCCTCCCATTTGCCAGTTATTTTCTTTTCTTCAAATAGATTCAACCAATCGACTGCTGCTAAATCCTGTCTAATGGCCCCAAAAATTGGCCGGCTCCAGTTTAGCACCTTAACCTGTTTACCTGTCCAATGTTTTTCTACAATTATGTTAAAGCTAAGAGTTATGGTCACTGGACCCAAAGTGCTCTCTTACTGACACTTCAGTCACTTGACCGACCTCGTTTCCTCAGGGGAGATCCAATGTTGCACCCTCCAACGTAGGGCCTTCTACATATTGATTTAGGAAAAACTTTCATGGACACATTTGACAAATTCCAACTTGCTCAGGCTTTTTACACTCTGGGTAGCCAAGTCAATACAGGGGAAATTAAAACCTACAACCAATATTACTCTTATTATTCCTACAGGTATTTGCAATCTCTCTACACATATGCTCCTCTAGAACCTGCCGGCTACTTAGGGGTCTATAATACAGTCCCAACAGAGTGACCATCGCCTTCTTGTTTCTAAGTTTAACCATGTGGCCTCATTTGATGGCCCCTTCAGAATATCCTCTCTTAGCACTGTTATGTCCTCCCTTTTCAAAAGGGCAACTCGCCCCTTCTCGCTTACTTGTACTTCTGACACATCTGTACACATCTGACACATTTGGGAAATCAGAAGATTGGGAAGGGTACAAGAACAAACAGAGGATAACAAAGAGAGAAATAAGGAAGGAGAGGATCAAATACAAAGGTAGGCTAGCCAGTAATATTAGAAATGATAGTAAAAGTTTCTTTCAATACATAAGAAACAAACGAGAGGCAAAAGTAGACATTGGGCTGCTCCAAACTGATGCTGGAAGGCTAGTGAAGGGAGATAAGGAAATAGCTGAAGAACTTAATAAGTATTTTGCATCAGTCTTCACAGTGGAAGACATGAGTAATATCCCAACAATTAAGGAGAGTCAGGGGGCAGAGTTGAGTATGGTAGGCATTACAAAAGAGAAAGTGCTAGAAAAGCTAAAAGGTCTAAAAATTGATAAATCTCCTGGCCCCGAGGGGCTGCATCCTAGAGTTCTGAGGGAGGTGGCTGAGGAAATAGCAGAGGCATTGGTTGTGATCTTTCAAAAGTCACTGGAGTCAGGAGAAGTCCCAAAAGATTGGAAAATCGCTGTTGTAACCCCCTTGTTTAAGAAAGGATCAAGGCAAAAGATGGAAAATTATAGGCCGATTAGCCTAACCTCAGTTGTTGGTAAAATTCTAGAATCTATCGTTAAGGATGAGATTTCTAAATTCTTGGAAGTGCAGGGTCGGATTAAACAAGTCACCTCCAGCGGAGGTCGTGTCTGACAACCCTGTTAGAATTCTTTGAAGAGGTAACAAGTAGGTTAGACCAGGGAAACCCAGTGGATGTTATCTATCTAGACTTCCAAAAGGCCTTTGATAAGGTGCCTCACGGGAGGCTGCTGAGTAAGGTGAGGGCCCATGGTGTTCGAAGTGAGTTACTGGCATGGATTGAGGATTGGCTGTCTGACAGAAGGCAGAGAGTTGGGATAAAAGACTCTTTTTTGGAATGGCAACCGGTGACAAGTGGTGTCCCGCAGGATTCAGTGTTGGGGCCGCAGCTGTTCACTTTATATATTAATGATCTGGATGAAGGGACTGGGGGCATTCTGGCGAAGTTTGCTGATGATACGAAGTTGGGTGGACAGGCAGGTAGTACGGAGGAGTTGGGGAGGCTGCAGAATGATTTAGACAGTTTAGGAGAGTGGTCCAGGAAATGGCTGCTAAAATTCAACGTGAGCAAATGCGAGGTCTTGCACCTTGGAAAAAAGAATACAGGCATGGACTATTTTCTGAACGGTGAGAAAATTCATAAAGCCGAAGTACAAAGGGATCTGGGAGTGCTAGTCCAGGATTCTCTAAAGGTTAACTTGCAGGTTGAGTCTGTGATTAAGAAAGCGAATGGAATGTTGTCATTTATCTCAAGAGGGTTGGAATATAAAAGCAGCGATGTGCTTCTGAGACTTTATAAAGCTCTAGTTAGGCCCCATTTAGAATACTGTGTCCAATTTTGGGCCCCACACCTCAGGAAGGACATACTGGCACCGGAGCGTGTCCAGCGGAGATTCACATGGATGATCCCTGGAATGGTAGGCCTAACATACGATGAACGGCTGAGGATCCTGGGATTGTATTCATTAGAGTTTAGAAGGTTGAGGGGAGATCTAATAGAGACTTACAAAATACTGCATGGCTTAGGAAGGGTGGACGCTGGGAAGTTGTTGCCGTTAGGTGGGGATACTAGGACCCGTGGGCACAGCCTTAGAATTAGAGGGGGGTCGATTTAGAACGGAAATGAGGAGACATTTCTTCAGCCAGAGAGTGGTGGGCCTGTGGAATTCATTGCCACGGAGCACAGTGGAGGCCGGGACGTTGAATGTCTTCAAGGCAGAGATTGATAAATTCTTGATCTCGCAAGGAATCAAGGGCTACGGGGAGAGTTGAAATGCCCATCAGCCATGATTAAATGGTGGAGTGGACTCGATGGGCCGAATGGCCTTACTTCCACTCCTATGTCTTATGGTCTTATGTAACTTCTGTATCCTGTAACACTGAGCTGCCAGTCCTGCGCTCCTCTCAGCCATGTTTCTGTTATTGCTATAATATCCCAGTTCCCACAGCCAATCCATGCTCTCAGCAATCAGGCCTCATGCATTGAAATAAACGCACTTTAAACCAGAAATCTTTTCCCTCCCTTTACTGTGCCCCAGCTATCCTGAATAGTACACTTGCTCTTGATGGCTAATGTATTTTTCCCCTGGCTTCTCGATGGCCCCTTTCTTATTCAAAGTCCTACCCCCTGCCAAACTAGTTTAAACCCTCCCGGGTACCACTAGCAAATCTCCCACAAGGATATAGGACTTTCTCCAGTTCAAGTGCAACCTGCCCCTCTTGTAGAGATCAACTCTACCCCAGAAGAGATATCAATGATCCAAGAGCTGAAAACCCTGCCTCCTACACCAAGTCTTCAGCCACGCATTCATCTGGCCTATCTTTCTATTTCTACCCTCACTGTCACGTGGAACTGGGAGTAATCTGGAGGTCACTACCCATAAGGTCCTGTTTTTCAGCTTCTTACGTAACTCCATATACTATTTTCCAGGACCCCATTCCTTTGTCTACCTATGTCATTTGTACCAATGTGCACAATGGCCTCTGGCTGTTCACCCTCACCCTTGAGAATGTTCTGTAACTGTTCAAAGACATCCTCGACCCCAGCACCAGCAAAGCAACACACCATCCTGGTGTCTCTTCTGCGGCCACAGGCTCTCCTGTCTGTCCCCCTCACAACTGAGTCTCCTATCAGTATCGCTGTCTGACTGCACCCCTTCTCTCTAAACCTCAGAGCCAGTCACAATGCCACTGACCCAACTGCTGCTGCAACCCCCCCGAAAAGTCACCCACCCCCAACAGTATCCAAAGCGGTATACCTGTGATGAGGGGGAAATGGCCGAGGGGAAATGTCCATAGGGGAACCCTGCACCATCTTTCATCACCCCCCGCTTACCTCCTCCGGTGGTCACCCAGCTACCTGTAGTCTGCACCTTCAGAGTGACCACTTCACGATAGCTCTTATCAATGATGCTCTCTGCACCCTAGATGATCCTGAGTGCATCCATCTCCAGCTAAGATGAGACTTAGTAAACTAGGTAGTACATGTGGTCGCTTACCCAGATACTTTACTATGGATTCCAATGACTTCCTGATGAAAGGTTTGAGCTTAATTGCCTTCTCCCCGATTTCTGGAAGTCGAGCAGTGCCTATGAGGATTAGGATGCAATATTAGCAGAAGGATAGCAACATAGATGTACTTCATTTCTATCAAACTGTGAACCAGGAACCATCAAAACACTTTCAACATAACACATCGGTAGCATTGTAATTTATAATTCCTGTGACTGGACCATTACAAATTACTGAGGGGAAGGGGAGAGGCCACTGACAAAATAGGATATTCTGGCATAACAAGCATGGGGCTGGATGAACACAGCAGGTCAAGCAGCATCATAGCAGGAAAACTTGACGTTTCGGGCCTAAACCCTTCATCAGAAATGGGGGAGGGGAAGAGGGTTCTGAAATAAATAGGGAGAGAGGGGGAGGCGGATAGAGGATGGATAGAGGAGAGGATAGGTGGAGAGGAGGCAGACAAGTCGAGGAGGCGGGGATGGAGCCAGTAAAGGTGAGTGTAGGTAGGGGGGTAGGGAGGAGATAGGTCAGTCCAGGGAGGACGGACAGGTCAAGGGGGCGGGATGATGTTAGTAGATAGGAGATGGGGGTGTGGCTTGGGGTGAGAGGAAAAACAGGTTAGGGAGGTGGAGATGAGCTGGGCTGGTTTTGGGATGCGGTTGGGGGAGGGGAGATTTTGAAGCTTGTGAAATCCACATTGATGCCATTGGGCTGCAGGGTTCCCAGGCTGAATATGATTTGCTGTTCCTGCAGCCTTCGGGTGGCATCACTGTGGCATTGTAGGAGGCCAAGGAAGGACATGTCATCTGAGGAATGGGAGGGGGAGTTGAAATGGTTCGCGACTGGGAGGTGCAGTTGTTTGTTGCGAACTGAGCGCAGGTGTTCTGCAAAGCGGTCCCCAAGCCTCCGCTTGGTTTCCCCGACGTAGAGGAAGCCACAACGGGTACAGCGGATGCAGTATACCACATTGGCAGATGTGCAGGTGAACCTCTGCCTGATGTGGAAAGTCTTCTTGGGGCCTGGGATCGGGGTGAGGGAGGAGGTGTGGGGGCAGGTGTAGCACTTCCTGCGGTTACAAGGAAAAGTGCCAGGTGTGGTGGGGCTGGAGGGGAGTGTGGAGTGGACAAGGGAGTCGCGGAGGGAGTGGTCCCTCCGGAAGGCAGATAAGGGTGGGGAGGGAAAGATGCCTTTGGTGGTGGGGTCTGACTGCAGATGGCGGAAGTGTCGGAGGATGATGCGTTGGATCCGGAGGTTGGTGGGGTGGTATGTGAGGACGAGGGGGATTCTTTTTTGGTTATTGTTGCGGGGACGGGGCGTGAGGGATGTGTTCCGGGAAATGCGGGAGACACGGTCGAGGGCGTTCTCGACCACTGTGGGGGGGAAGTTGCGGTCCTTGAAGAATGAGGACATTTGAGATGTGCAGGATTGGAATGTCTCATCCTGGGAGCAGATGCGGCGGAGGCGAAGGAATTGGGAATAGGGGATGGCATTTTTGCAGGAGGGTGGGTGGGAGAACCCCAAGCCACACCCCCATCTCCTATCTACTAACATCATCCCGCCCCCTTGACCTGTCCGTCCTCCCTGGACTGACCTATCTCCTCCCTACCCCCTACCTACACTCACCTTTACTGGCTCCATCCCCGCCTCCTCGACTTGTCTGCCTCCTCTCCACCTATCCTCTCCTCTATCCATCCTGTATCCGCCTCCCCCTCTCTCCCTGTTTATTTCAGAACCCTCTTCCCCTCCCCCATTTCTGATGAAGGGTTTAGGCCCGAAATGTCAAGTTTTCCTGCTCCTATGATGCTGCTTGACCTGCTGTGTTCATCCAGCCCCATGCTTGTTATCTCGGATTCTCCAGCATCTGCAGTACCTTTTATCTCAGGATATTCTGGCATATGATTATGTAATTCTGTATTCGATTATAAAACCCAGGTGTGAAACAATAATCTCATAATACAAATAAAAAAGGCAAAATGGCCCATTACATGTTCTCCATCAACATTTCACCCCGCAAGTTACTGCCCTCACCTTCCAGTAAACAGACTGGACAGAAAGGTGGCGAGCTCAGAGATACATCTTGCACAATATTGTGTTTTCTACAGGAAATATAGTTAAACAGTACACTTTTAATGCTGGGAGAAGGTTAGAATTGAGAGACCTGGAGATGAACATACACAAGTTCTGAGGATAGCGGAGCAAGTTGATAAAATTATTAAAAAGTTTGTGGGATTTTCTGCCTTCTAAACAGAGGAGACAAAAGGAAAAAGCAAGAGAGTTACATTAAAATTGTTATAAATCACTGGTTAGGCCTCAAGCTTGAGCATTCTCCTGAATTCTGAACAAAATTCTTTTGGAACACTGTCAAGGTCACAGCATCACTCAGAGGACAGGAAGTGGCCATCCAGCCAACCATGTACCTGCCAATTCTCCGTGGAACTATCCAGTCAGTTTATTGACTGCTCTGCCCCTGGAGTCAGAGTTGTCTCCATTTTCACTAATTAACATTTTTTAATTCATTCACAGGACATGGGTATCACAGGCTCGACCAGCATTTATTGGCCATCTCTAACTGCCAAGGGGCCAGTTAATAGTTAATTTTGTAGGTAGCAAGTTCCAAGTTATCACCACATAATGTGTTTAAAAAAAAAATTCTTCCTGGCACTGCCCCTGCATCTCTTGGCCAAATTCAGTGCTCTTAACTAGAGTGCAAGGGGATTTCCAAGAAAGGTGCCAGGAATGATGGACTTGGGTTCTGTGGAAGTGGGAGAAACTGAAATTGTCCTCCTGTTAGGAAAGAAAAGTTAAGAGGCATCACTTCTCCCCTCCACCCACACAGAATCCTGACATTGAATTGTATCCACCAGTTCTTCACCATCACCAAGCCAAAATGATCGAATTCCCTTCTGAATACAATCGTGGGTGTATCCACCCCCATGGACTGCAGCAGTTCAACAGGGCGGCTCATCACCACCTGCTCAAGATTCTTACTAATAGACAAAAATGGTGGCCTTACATCCATTGAACAAAAATTTGACATGAATTCAAATTCCTCCATGGCAGCTGGTGGAATGCACATTTAAGTAATAAATCAATATTTAAACTTTGTAAATTCATTCACAAGGTGTGGGTGTCATTGGCTAGACCAGCATTTATTGGCCATCCCTAATTGCATTTATGAGTCAACTACAATGCTGTGGGTCTGGAGTCACATGGAGGTCAGAGCAGGTAAAGGATGGCAGTTTCCTTCCCTAAAGGACATTAGTGAACCAGATGGGTTTTTCCTGACAATTGGCAATGGATCAATACACTCTTAAACTTTTATCAAAATCAAATTCTCTTTGGTGGGATTTGAAACCAGGTCACTGGATTAGTAGTGCAGTGATAATACCACTAGGCCATTGTCTCCCGAGTAATGATAACCATGAAACTCTGATATAGAAACCAGTGTGGTTCACTGACATCCTTTATGGTAGGAAATTTGCCATTCTTGCCCAATCTGGCCCTCACGTGACTTCCAATCTGCATTAATACTCATTTAACTGCCCTCTAAACTGCAGCAGGCCACAACTAGGGAAGGTCAACAAATGCTGTCTTGGCAATGACAGCCCATTCACAGCAACGCCCAGAATCTCAAAGAACAAAAAACACACTAACTTCCATAAAAGGAGCAAGCGAGTTAGGGGAAACAGCTCTCTCGAAAGGTCTAACAAGGGATGAAGAACCATCTGACCCCTGCCCGAGCTGTACGACGGCAAGGTCAGATTTTATTAGCATCACTAGCTTTACTGAGATTTAACAGGGAGCAACACTACTTGTGCATTTAAAACTTGCGACTTCTACTAAACACTGTGTATACCTTCTCCTCTCCCAAGTCTCAACTGTCAAGGGCAATAGACTGTGAAATGAATCTAAAGGGCTCGGGAATCATGGCTCATGGTAGGCCAAGAATTTTCCATAGCTGAGCAGCATTTACAAGTTGCTTGAAGTGGAATAAGAGATTTCAAAGAAAACATATGTCGTCATATTGCATACATGTGTTTTCACGAGCCCTAGACGTTAGGGACGATACGAAGGTGGGTCGAGTTGTGGATAGTGCGGAAGGCTGTTCTAGGTTACAAAGGGAAATTGATAGGATGCAGAGCTGGGCTGAGAAGTGGCAGATGGAGTTTAACCCTGAAAAGTGTGAGGTGATTCATTTTGGAAGGACAAACTTGAAAGCAGAATACTGGGTTAATGGAAAGTGGAGGAGCAGAGGGATCTTGGGGTTCATGTCCACAGTTCCCTGAAAGCTGCCACCCAGGTGGATAGAGTTAAGAGGCGTATGGTGTGTTGGCTTTCATTAATAGAGGGATTGAGTTCAAGAGCCGTGAAGTTATGCTCCAGCTAAACAAAACCCTGGTTTGGCCACATCTGGAGTATTGTGTCCAGTTCTGGTTGCCTCAGTACAGTAAAGATGTGGAAGCGTTGGAAAAGGTGCAGAAGAGATTTACCAGGATGTTGCCTGGAATGGATGGAAGGTCTTACGAGGAAAGGTTGAGAGACCTAGGGCTTTTCTATTTAGAACGACGAAGGGTGAGAGGTGACTTGATAGAGGTGCACAAAATGATCAGAGGTATTTATGGAATGGACAGCCAGAGACTTTTTCCTAGGGTGGAGGTAGCTATTACAAGGGGACATAATTTTAAAGTGAGTGGAGGTAGATATAGGGGAGATGTCAGAGGTAGGTTCTTTGCTCAGAGAGCGGTAGGGGCGTGGAATGCATTGCCGGAGAGGGTGGTGGAGTCGGCCTCATTAGGGGCATTTAAGCAGCTATTAGATAGGCATACGGACGATAGTATAAGGAGAACACCCAACTCCTCTCTATTTAAGGAATACTCTGTACTTCTAATTTTCTTACCAAGTAGATAAACTCACTTTTCTCCACACTATATCCCACCTGCCAAATTTTTGCCCACTCACTTTAGTCTCTTCAAAAAGCACACAAAATGGTATCTCAAACCTGTTCTGCCATAAGATTGGGGCTGATCTGATCTCATGTCACCCCAGCTTTTAGAATCTATTGATTTTGGCCTTCTATATTTAGGTGAGGCCTTAGAAGGATTTGAACATATGTGAGAATTTGAAAACTGGATCAGATGTAAATGAGTGCCTCAGTGCACACAGGAGATGGAGGAGGTGTCACAAGTGTGAGTTAGGATACAGGCAGCAAAATTTGGACAGGCTGCAGTTTAGAAGAATAGGAAGAGTTGAATTGAGTTACAGTCATCAGCTAGGGGCTCAGTTACAAAGAAGAAACACATTACATTTCTGGAGCAACTCACATTCTGCTTTGATAGCCGCACTGTTGATTGGTACGAAGGGTCGCCGTGCTGCCTGTCGTGGGCGAAACAGATTCTGACAGAAATACCGTGCAATTTTGGTGAGTCTCGTTGTCTGAAGACAGAATGCCTGCCGCGTCTTCAGTGTAAACTTCGGGTTGGCATTTTTCACCCAATACCCATGGGGATTCTATAAGATAAAACAGTCACAGTTAGGCAGCATATTCAGGTCCACACACAGTACAATTTACTTTTAAACACAGTAATAGTTTCAACTCTGCTAGGAGTGAGCCATAATATTAATCCAAATGATAAACTTAAATTGGTTGTTCATGTAATTTTCAATAGTCAGGATTTTTCATGTTACACATGTTCTGAATTTTGAAAGCACAGGCTGGAATATGGACAATCCTCAGCCTATTGCAAACAGCCCAAGAGCAGACTGTTTGACTAGCTAGTGATATCATTGTCACACTTGGCCCAACAACAAGCATATTATTTCAAACAGTATTCCCCTCGGGCTGTTTGCAACAGGCTGGGAATTGTCCATACTCAATATACCAGTGCTTTCAAAATTAAAAACACTTCTACAGACCCTGCAAATACTGCCTCTTCTCTGGGGAGATCTTCTTGAGGCAGTGGCCCACTCCAGGAATTCCCACCACTTCCGTGTTTCAAGAAATAATGTCTCACTTCAGGCCAATGGCAACTTGAAAATCAGGTTTAATTCTGAGGCTTCAAGTGCGAAAGAATTAACAATCGGAGGAAAGGGCCAAATAGCAATGCATTCAGTTCCATCATAAATCAACCAGACCTCCAATCTCACAATCCCAAATCTATTCTCTCTCCAACTGTCTCTTAACCTGGTCTATAGAAGTTCCGAACAACACTTTACAATTACTGGGTGGAAATACCTGTTGAATCTTCTCAACTTTACCTTCCCTAATTTACAAATGTGTATCTCTTTTCTTCAGCTACTGTACTTTTCCTGAGTCACAGTTACTTCATAGTTTTCTAGGAAAAGAATGTCACTTCAGTGAAATCAAACAAAGTCCCTCAATAAAGTCTAAACATTGCCCCCTTCTTTCGATCAGGAACAACAGGAAGTTATTCAGCCCACTGACCCTGCTCAACATCTGCTTTTGCATGCTACCTTCATATCCCTTATTTCATTAATCAATTTCTATACTAAACATGCTCAACTGTTGGAATTTCCTACCCCAAAGCACTGTGGAAGTTCAAAAGAATCACCACCCTCAGTGAAGAAATTCCTCCATTAACGGCTTCCCTAGAAATTGTAACACCTACCGAGCTGTTACGGTTAGGCCCAGGTCTCTCACCCTCCAGCCTTGTTGGCATCTTCAGGCCACCATATTTCTTCCAGTAATTCCAGCAAGCTGCGCACAGTCTGCACTGCATATTTGGAGGACCCCATGAATACCACTGGTATGACTGGGTTGCTATGGTGTTGGGGAGGGGGGCAGAAAAGAGGGAAAACAAAAAAAAGAAAAGACAGAAACAGTCTTCATCAACCTGTCCTGAGTGGTAACACATTACTGATTCTAGGCACTTACACTGATATTTAAACATATCTCAGCAAGTGCTAGCAATTGACATTACATGCACTCGAAGTGAATGGTTTAGAATGCCAGAGATAGTAAGAACTGCCGATGCTGGAGTCTGAGATTACAGTGTGGAGCTGGAGGAACACAGCAGGCCAGGCAGCATCAGAGGAACAGGAAAGCTGACATTTTGGGTCAGGACCCTTCTTCAGAAAAATTCTCTGAACGAGGGTCCTGACCCAAAATGTCAGCTTTCCTGCTCCTCTGATGCTGCCTGGCCTGCTGTGTTCCTCCAGCTCCACACCGTGTTATCTTAGGAGGAGAGAGATCCACTTTAGGAGGGGGTTGGTGTAGTTTTGGAATGGCTGCCTTACAATTTTAACAAACAGAACTGAAGGATTTGAATTTTCAAATTGTGCATCTCCAAAATACTCTGGTCACATACATGGCTCATTTCAAGCAAGCACCCAGTAAATGAATGATACAAATATTAGCATGCATGCATCAAGGGAAAGACAGCAATAACTTTCACCTGGAAATATCTTTATATTTTGTATTTAAAAAATGTTTGCTAGTACAGCATCAGAATTGTGTTGAAAAGAGAAGCCACGTTGAAGAAGGTTTTTCTCTTGCTCACATCAGTACAAATGCAAGAATGCCAAATTTCAAACAATCACAACAATTTATACCACCGGGAAAGTGTGTTGTTTAGTTGGACAACAAGTATTGCTCAATCACAGAAATGCAATTAATAGATTAACAAGGATGGGTTGGCTGAGTACGGTCTGTTTTCTGCCTATGTACTGTACTAACATTTGTAAATAACCAATTTAAACAAAAGGGATATGTTCTTCAGTAGTGCCTTGTATAATTGAGATTACTTAGGAAGTTGGGGGTTCTCTACTTCCCCAGTGCTTTCTCTCTGGCAACACTTCAACCAGAGTCAACTTGCCAACCGAACAGTCCCCTTTCCTGCTGTGCTATAAACTGTTGTGAAGGTTTGCAATTTGGTATTTTTGCACTTGTCTCAGAGTAGGACAGAAAGGGTCAGAACCAGGTCTCTCACTTCAGCATTATTTCAATCTATGGTCATCTTACTAAGAGAAAGTACTACGTTCAGTGGAGGAACAAGGAGCACAGACAAAGTAAGTGTTCAGGAGGACATATAAAGCTGGAGCAGAACCTAAAAAGATACCAGAGAGAGAATGATGGACCACATACCAATTCAGGCACCAAGGTCAAGTAAGGTACGGGTAAAACTCCCTCTACAGAGTCACTGAGATATACAGCAGGGAAACAGACCCTTTGGTCCAGCTCATCCATGCCGCCCAGATATCCTAAATAAATCTAGTCCCATTTGCCAGCATTTGGCTCATATCCCTCTGTACCCTTCCTAATCATTTATCCATCCAGATGCCTTTTAATGTTATAATTGTACCAGCCTCCTCCACTTCTTCTGGCAGCTCATTCTATATACACATCACCCTCTGTGTGAAAAAGTCACCCCTTTGGTCCTTTCTAAATCTTTCCCCTCTTGCCTTAAGCCTATGCCCTCTAGTTTTGGACTCCCCTACCCTGGGGAAATGACCTTGTCTATTTACCCTATCCATGCCCCTCATGATTTTATAAACCTCTATAAAGGTCACCACTTAGCTTCTGATGCACCAGGGAAAATAGCCCTAGCCTATTCAGCCTCTCCCTCTAGCTCAAACCCTCCAACCTGGCAACATCTTTGTAAATCTTTTCTGAACCCTTTAAATTTCACAACATCCTTCCTACAGTCAGGAGACCAAAACTGCATGCAGTATTCCAAAAGTGGCTTAACCAATGTCCTGCATAGATGCAAATGACATCCCAACTCCTCTACTCAATGCACTGACCAATAAAGGCAAGCGTACCGAACACCTCCTTCACTATCCTATCTACCTGCAATTCCACTTTCAAGGAACTATGAACCTGCACTCCAAGTCTCTTTGTTCAGCAACACTCCCCAGGGCCAGACCATTAAGTGTACAAGTCCTGCCCCGATTTGCCTTTCAAAATGCTGCATCTCTCATTTATCCTAGGCATGTATAGCATGGGTTAGTTAGAGTAAAGATTTCTACCTGCTGGCGTTTTTAACAATTGCTGGCAAGGTACAATGCAGGTTGCGTATGAAGTAAGACATTTCTACAGTGCTCTAGAAATGTGTTCTGATCAGCCTCAGCTGAGAATCCCCCATAAAATGAATGGTCCAGTACCAAATCAGGCAGTCCATTGCCTCCGTGTCTATTGGTAGCAGCTTTGTCCTATAACCACTTGGAAGTAGACTAAGTAGTAACCAAATATAGCACCTCTTACAATCAGAAAACAGAGGAGGCATTCTGTTACAATGTAGTCTCCTCTACGCAGACAAAATCAGAATGGGCAACCATTTTGCAGAACACCTGTATTCTGTCCACAAAAATGACACTAAGCTTCCAGTTGCTTGGCACTTCAACACACCACTGTGCATTCTGACCAGCAATTCCATCTCAGGTCTGCTGCAGTACTCCAGTTAGGCTCAGTGTAAGCTCGAAGAACGTCACCACATTTTCCACTTGGGAACCCCACAGCAACCAATATCAAATTCAATAATTTTAGGTAAAAACAATGAACTGTAGATGCTGGAGATTGAAAATAAGTACAGATGCTGCCAAACATGTTAATGTTCTCCGGAAATTTCTGTTTAAATAATTTTAAAATCTGAATATCATCTTCCATGCTCTTTATCCATCCCACCTTAGAGGTCCTTTCATAACATGGGCTGCTTTCAGCAGAGCCAACTCATTTTTACCTACATACGCCCTCCCTTATCAGCTCTTCTTTCTCCTTAGCATAGTATCATTCATCCCTTTGTCTCCTTAACTGTTGTTCTCTCTCTGGGCTCTACTTCTGCCGATCCGCTCACTCCTTTTGTCCACCTCAGCCCGTCTTCAGCATAGGCACCACCTTTTCCTAGCTATATGAATTGGAAGGGTTTAGAGGGATATAGGCCAAATGCTGGCAAATGGGACTAGATTAATTTAGGATATCTGGTCGGCATGGAAGAGTCTGTTTCTGTGCTGTACATAGAATAGAATCATAGAATCCCTACAGTGTGGAAACAGGCCCTTCGGCCCAACCAGTCCACACCGACACTCAGAGCATCCCACCCAGAGCCATCCCCCTAATCTACACATCCCTGAACACTATGGGCAATTTAGCATGGCCAATCCACCTAACCTGCACATCTTTGGATTGCGGGAGGAAACCGGAGCACCCGGAGGAAACCCACGCAGACACGGGGAGAATGTGCAAACTCCACACAGACAGTTGCCCAAGGGTGGAATTGAACCCTGGTCCCTGGCGCTGTGAGGCAGCAGTGCTAACCACTGAGCCACTGTGCCACATCTCTAGGACTCTCGAAGCTGAAGGTGGGTCACTGGACTTAAAATGCTAACTCAGCTTTCTCTCAGATTTTAATTTGATTTATGGTTGTCACACATACTGAGACAGTGAAAAGTGTTGTTTTGCAGCTGTACAGGCAGGTCGTACCATACAAAGTGCATCAGGTAGCAGAACAGTGCAGAATACAGTGACACAGCAGCAGAGGTGCAGAGGGAGAGATCAACATTAACATTTGAGAGGGCCGTTCAAAAGTCTGATAACAGCAGGGAGGAAGCTGTTCTTGAACCTGTTTGTACACATACTTAAACTTTGATATCTTCAGCCTGATAGAAGAGGGTGGAAGAGAGTATGACCAGGGTGGCATCTTTGATTATGTTGGTTGCTCTCCCTGAGGCAGCAGGAAGTATAGACAGAGTCAATGCAAGGAAGGCCGGTTTGCATGATGAGCTGGGTTGTGTTCACGACTCTCTTTTGTGGTCCAGGGAAGAGCAGTTGTCATACCAAGCTGTGATGCATCTGGATAGGATGCTTTCTACGACTAGTGGACATGCCAAATTTCCTTAGCCACCTGAGGATGCTGCCAGACCAGCCTGCTGAGTTTCTCCAACAAATTCTGTTTTACTTTGAGGCATTCTCAGAGTTGAATTGAAAAATCAATGCACTAGAGGAGAGGTCTCTTCCCGATTCACTACACTAAATATAAAAGGACATCCCAGTCCTAAGAGATTCCTGTAATGTGCATTAGCATGCTGATACCGCAAGACTTCACAGTGAGTACTACCTTCAGGGGGAAATGCCACACAAAGTATCAATGGCGAAAGGGTAGAGGTAGTGTTCAGGAACACAATCAGCAATGGCAGAGGTCAATCAGGTGGTAACTTGCCATTTTAACCAGTAACTGGTACCTGATATCGGTCTTACCCAAAAATCCTGCACTGTCCCTTTATAACTCAATCACATCCAAGCCATTTAGTTTACGAAAGCCCAAGGGTTTCCAATCCTGTTGGCTGGTCAAGCAAATTCCTACATGCGTGTGCACTTGCTGCTCTTAGACACATCATAGGATGGCATTTAAACAGTCAGCATTGAGCAAATGGGGAACAGCAATAGGGTCTACTTACTGTAGCAGCTCTCACAAGCCCTGCCAGCTCCTCCGTTCTGTCCTGGGAACCCAGCTCCATTCACCATCCCTGGTTTGCTGACTGTGTTATTCACATTGATCTGATTAGGGTTTGGTTTGTTGCTAAAGAAAATAAAAGCGATGGAAATTGAAAGCTAAAGACAGGGTGATGGTGTCTGATGAGCATGACATTACATCTCACACAAAACAAATCTCACTGCTGCAAACCTGGTGACCTGGATCTTGCCTTCTCTCTTCAGTTGCACACAGAACAATGCTCTTAATGGCCAAGTTGCCAAAATCAGTGACTAAAGTATACTGACCAAAAATTACCACTCCAAAAGAAGGAGTACAAGATGAAGAGCAGACAAATGAAAAACTGGTGTGAACAGGCTGAGGGACAAAGGTTCTGACAAATGTTACTACTCACATATAGAAAGATCACATGACTAAGGAACCTATGGAACAGTACTCCAAGATGCAACATTCAGAAGAAAAAATTAGATTCAATGGAAAGATTTTGCAGGTAAACAACTACTCGCATTACAACACGCAAAAATATTTAACACAGATCAAAATGTCTCAAAAACACTCCAGGATCCAACCCAACTGTTGAGAAAGCAAGTATGTTCCCATCAAGTAAAGACTGGACTATAGGTTATTTGGCATTCACTCCAGAGCTTTCAAAATGTTATTAGACAACTTGTGTTAGCCCGAACATAGAATTGTCTGTTTCACAGGTGTGAGAAAGCTGTTAAGGATTTCAGACTAGGATTAGTGGCAACTGTTATATTTCAATACTGTTCCACCCAGTTTTCATGACAAATGATACCTCATTCCCTTTTTCACTAAAGATGACAATATTCGTGGGAGTACTTACTAGTTGGGGATGTAAACCTGCTTTAGTCGACTCTCTGCTTCAGCTGCTTTCAAGCGTTTCTGTGAAAACAAAACTGTATTGGTTAGTCAGTGCTCCAGACCCATCCTTTCCTTACTCTCACTTTTGTTTCCTTTATCCTTTCATGGGACATGGGCATAGCTGACAAACCAGCATCTGGTTCTCATCCCTCGTTGCCTCAAACTGAGTGTCCATTTCCGAGGCAGTTATGTGCCACAACACAGGGCAAGCCAGGTAATGACGGCAGATTTCCCTCCCTAAAGAACATGAGTGACCCAGTGGGGTCTACTGTAATAACAATTGGCAATAGCTACGTGGTCATCATTAGAAGAGATTTTAATTCCAGATTTCATTGAATTCAATCTCACCATCTGCCATGGTGGGATGCAAACCTATGTCTCCAAATGTTAACCTTGAGTTCTGATTTCTAGTCCAGTGACATTACCATGACATCATTACCTCCCCATACATGCAAAACTCAGATACACTCTGAGGGCTGATTATTCTTCAAAATGCAACTGTTCGCTACTGATTGCAGCCTTGGACAATAGCTCTTGGGATCCATGAAGATTTAATCTCTGGACTCTATATCCACAGGACAACTGTGCCAAAGCACCACATGTACATTTATTGCTGCTACCCCTGCTGAGCTTCAGCTTGGCAAGTACCTGGGAAGGGTATGAGGTACCTGACACTGATTCAAAGGGACTTGCACAGTAGAGTTGGGACAGCTGGGTTTTCCTTGGTCTACTTACTATGCTGCTGAGGTGCAGATATTTAGTTGTGAAAGCATTAATGAGTCTCTCCTATAATAATTCATTCACCATCAGAACAGCTGCTCAAGCTGCCTCAGCATCCCTATGAGCAGCAGCAGTGGGAAGCAAAACAAGTGAGCTTCTTGTGAGTATAGGAACAACCAGAGTGGGACCAGAGGTGGGACCGGTGCTAGCTCAGGGGTACCAATGCAAAAGAAACAGCCAAAGAAACTCTATCCTTCCACTGTGATATTTTTCCTACACCTTGTTAGAAACATAGTCTGCTTGCTGAATATTCCTGAGCCTAAAGCCCATTCCTGATCCCTCTTGAATCCCAAAACTCTCAGCACAATACCGCCCGAGCCCCAAAGACCCACTCCCAACCCCATCTGAGCATCAAAGATACACACCCCGAGCCTCAAAACCTTCTTCTTAGCTATTTCTAAATTTAAAACTCCTTTCCTGATATACTGTTCCAGGTCACAGGTCATGATTAATGGCTAAGAATGTTGTTTTGGTGCAGCAGCAATGACAGTGGTTTTCCTCAATTCAGTGAGAGCAGTTGGAAGGTAACAGTAGATCAGAAATTATTCATGTACTGCCAACACTACCACAAAGGAACAGCAGTTCCATCACAAGAACCTCAAAAGTACAGCTATGTGTGTAAAATATTAACTTGAAAATAGTGACAGTACAATTCCAGTCGCAGATGCAGAAAGCCCGCAAACCTCTGTAAGCAGACAGTGGTGTTACACAGGTCAGTCAGTGCTAGTTGTAACAATACACATTAATTCACCAATGTCAGGACCCCCCCAAGAAACTGGGATTGCTCCCACAGCAGACATATAAATGGAAGTGCTCAAAAATGGAGGGCTTTCGATAGAGGAGAAGACAACAATCTTTCAATTAGAAAAAGGACACAGATTTATGAAAAGTGACAACTAACTAGGAGGAACTTCTTTATCCAGGTAATGATCTGCAATGAGCTGCTTGAATGGGTGTTAGACAGATTAAATGGTGACTTTCAAAGGGGAATTGGATAAATATTTGAGAGGGAACAAATCTACAGGGCCGTAAGACTAATGGGATCTAATGAGTAGGATTTATTCAAAGCTTGTAAGAAATTGGAGTAGGCCATTCAGACCCTCGAGTACGCTCTGCTGTTCAATAAAATGATGGATGACCTGATAGTGCCTTAATGCCACTTTCCTGCCTGCTCTCCCATCAACCTCCAACTCCCGTATCGATCAAAAGTCTGTTCTACTCAATTCTGAATTTATTTGGTGACTCACCCTCCTCTGCTTTTGAAGGAAGAGAATTCCATAGACCCTGAGTATAGACTCAGCCTGCACTTGTGATACCAGAACAGCTTCTGAAGTGTAAACCTCAAACAAGGAGACCACAACGGTATGCAATTTGCTCGGTGTTGTTTCACAAATATCCTATATATACCCGAAACCAGATTTCCCTACTTTTCTCCACTTCCTGTACAAAACAGCAATATCGCATTGACAATCTGCACACTGTCCTTTTGTGGTTCACATACAAGGATACCCTAATTCCTCTGTTCCTCAATGTTATGCAGTCCCTCATTTAAATATCTTACCTTTTCATTCTTCTCCACTATGTCATATTAGGAAGACCACTGCATCAGATTCACATCATACAACATCACCTCAAGCCATTGCACAGTAGCGTTTGGTACCAATATGCCAAGGAAGCCCAATGGCTTGAGGTGGCGTTTGGTACCAATATGCCAAGGAAGTCCAGTGAAGAAGCCAGTCAGCTGGCTCATCCCAGGCTGTGAAGAGACAGCTACTTTTTCGACAATGTTCGGCACTGTACAGAATCATTTACCTGTTGTACGTATCTGTCGGTTGTTTTCCACATGTAATAGTATTCGATTATACTGGTTAATGATTTCCATGGAAGCTGCAACAGACAAAGAAAAGGCATTTCTGAATCCAGAACAACAATGTAATTCAATGTTTCAAACATTACCTACCCACCGGAGAGATCACCAAAATCCCTACCACTATACGGTACAGTAAGAGCACTAAACCACTCACTAGGCATTTCTGTTGCACCTGAGCAAACTGCTGGCCTGATCGACAAAGCAGTTGGTGTTCACCTTGGAGGTCTCTTGTAGATTTTCTCCAAAGATGGTTTTTGGCAATAAGAATAAACTCAGCCAAACCCTCATGAGCCACTGCACTCACAGAAAAATTCAGGATCTCCTCCATTTTTGAGCAAATGGGAAGACGACAGACGGACTTACATTTATATTATGCCTTCCACATCCTCAGAATGTTCCAAAGTGCTTCAACCCAAAAGCTTTTTAAGAAGCAAACACTGTAACCAACTGGCACACAGTAAGATCCCAAAATGAGATGAATCATCGGTTAATGGCGATGTTAATTAACAAATGTTGACCAAGACACTGAGAATGGACTGCTCACCTCAAAAAACAAAAATTGCTGCCTTTTATGTCCACCTGAATTGAAAGAGGAGGTTTTAATTTGAGATTTCATTCAAATTGTGGTACCCCGGATATTATGGGCCCTCAGCACTGCAGTCAAATATGGATCATGTCACAGGTACTGAAGTACCATTCAAACCTTAACTTCTGATTACCATAGTCCCAAAGTTCACCAGTGTAAAAGTGAGAATACCTAGGAAGCTGAGTGTGGCTGGAAAGGTTTTCCTCATTGAGCAACCTCTCATTACACCTGTTGGTGATGTCCTGCTACCAGAGTATATCAATGTGCACTGTAGCCATGCCAACTATAGTACAGTAGAGTGTCTAGCTGCAAGTATTCAACTTCAAATTACATCTCTATTCTGTACCCTTCACCATAATAGATATAATTTCAAATATGGGGCTTTGAGCCATTTGCAAACCTCTACTTACCCCCAGCACTCAATTTTATTATATTTAGCCCCAGCACACCACACTATTCACATCCCTCGCTTTCCTTTTACAATTCACAACATGTCTCCCTCATTGAATGCAGGCTTCTCCATTAGCTTTAAGGGGTCTTACTTGCAGGCTTCCAAAGTTTACTATTACATGATTGTTTGATAATGCTCGTGAAGGACATTGAGAGGATTTTTCCAACTTCAAAAGTGCTCTTGTGGTGGAGCCACAATATCCCCACCTGTGGGCCAGGAGTTTCAGGTTCAAGTCCCACCTAGTCCAGTTATGTGTCATAACATCTGAACAGGTTGATGAGTATTTAAGAGCTTGGCTCTTTCTTCTACCCTAGTATGCAACTTGTAAAGGATTCTTATGGAATAGTGGTAGTGCTGCTACCTCTGGGCCAGATGGTCCAGGTTCAAGTCCCACCTGACCCAGACTTGTGTCATATAAACCAAACAAGCTGATTTAAAATCTCTGTAAACGTAACTTGTCCTGATTAATCCACAGTAACCCAATAGACCCCTTACTCCTTTTCGGAGGAGTTGTCACAAGGGCACCATTGCAGTCCTGGGACTCGTGTTCACAAGGAAGGCAGAGAGATTATAGGAAGAGATTTGGGCTTTGCCCCTTAGTGCAATATGCAATCATCAGACTACTCTACCATGTCCCATTAAAACACTCTTTGGGGAGGCAAAGCAAAGACTAGACAGAATAAAAATTTCTTTTACACTGTCCCATAAACACCAAAGACAAACAAAATAAAGACTTGCCCAATATTTTCCAATTGAGGAGTAGAAGATCAGCGCTTAAACCAGTTCAGTGCACCAACCAAGAATTCAGAGCTGGAGTATCAATATTCAGAACAACAGATATCTCATTCAAAGCAGATTTAGAAGAGTTCAATTAACTTCAAGATAGTTAGTGAGCTCAGACTAAAAAGGACTTCTTGGAGAGTCATTGTTAATAATTTCAGGCTGTACTTACAAAGTCTTGTCGAATGTCACTAAAGTCCTTGCCGTATTTTTCTAAGGCCTCCTCGAACAGATTGGCTTCAGAGGCCGACCATTCCTCCATCTCATCCCGACAGAGCACAGGCCCTCCCTGTGGCACCAACGCTGAGATTGCCTTCGATACATCGTAATTATTTTTATGTAATGTGTCCATTGAGTGAAACTGCAAGCGGACAGAATGAGGGTCAATATCTCCATCCACACAAGACAACAAATGTGCACGTACTCAGTTACAACATTCTCCAAACATGACAAGCAGCACAAAGTCACTGTGACCCCCTCACGGCAAGCAATATGCAGTCAGTCTGCAAAGCTCAACATATAAAGTGCACTGCTGCCATGCCAGTTTTGGCGAGGGTAAATATACAAGTTGGTTCTGATCAACTGGATTGCTTGTTCTGGTTGGTGTTGAGCCCGTTGAGTGTTGTTGTAGCTGCACTCATCCAGGCAAGCGGGAAGTATTCCATCACACTCCTGACTTGTGCCTTGTTGGAGAAGGACATGATTTGGGGAATCACAAGGTGAATTACTTGCTGCAGAATTCCTAGCCTCTGACCTGCTCTTGTAGTCACAGTATTTGTAAGATTAGTCCAGTTCAGTTTCTGGTCAATGGTAACCTCCAGGACTTCGATGGGGCTTCAACAACAGTAATATCTTAGAATGTCAATGGTTAGATTATATTGTTGGTGATGCTCGTTGCCTGGTATTTCTGTGGTTTAAGTGTTATTTGTCATTTATACCTGCTCAAGTCTGAATGCTACTTATAGACATGGGTGCATTCAGTATCTGAACGATCGTAAATGATAATGAATATTGTACAACCATCAGGAAACATCCTACTTCAGACCTTACGGAGGGAACGTTGCTGATGAAGCAGCTGAAGATGGTTGGGCCTGGGGTACTCCCATGAGAAACTCTTGCAGTGAATTCCTAGGCATAGGTGAAGGACTTTCAACAACCATAACCTACGTTATTTTGTGCTTTGCTTTTTTTAAGCATGGCTCCAACTAGCGTAAAGATTTTCCAGATTCCCATTGCTCAGGTTCTTTGATGCCACACTATCAAATGCAGCCTTGATGCCAAAGGCAGTCATTCTCATCTCAAGTTTAATTGTTTTGCCTTTATTTAGTCTCAGTGTGTAATGAGATCAGCAGCTGAGTGGCCCTGGCAGATCCCAAGGACAGCATTAGCAGGCACATGACTGCTGCAAGCCCTGCTTGACAGTACTATCAACTACAGCCTACAGCTTACATCACGTTGTTGATGATTGAACAATTAGTAGATAATTGATTGGATTGGATTTATCCTGCATTTTTTGCGCAAATCATATTGGACCAATTTTCTGACTGGAGTCGCAGCTAGTTGTGGACTCAAGGACTTCAGTACTACTGCTGGAATGTTGTCAGGGTATTTGCCATGGGCAGTGCAGTCAGCCATTTCTTGGTATCTTGTGGATTGCATTAAATTGACATCTATGTAACTTGAGACCCAAGGAAGAGGCTAAGATAGATCATCCACTCAGCACATATGACTAAAAATGCTTCCTTCTTGTTTTTTGCACTGATGAGTTTGACTGCCTCATCATTGAGGATGGGGATATTTGTGAAGCTTTCTCCTCTAGTGACCTAATTGCCCACTATCATTTACGACCGAATGTGGGAGGACTGCAGAACTTAGTTGTGATCAGTTTCTTGCAGGATTGCTTAGCTGTCTATGGCATGCAGCTTCCACTATCTAGAAGGAAAGTCATCCTATGCTATAGCTTTACTATGTTGACACTCAATTTTACGTATGCCTGGTGGTGCATCCTCAGTACGCCCCTTCTTCATTAAATCGGTCAATGGCCCCCTGCCTTGGTGGCAAAAGTAAAGGGAGGGAGATGGTGGGCATTGACATTACAGAATACAACTTTGCTGCTGCTGGTGGTGGTGGCCCACACACCTAATGGATGCACAATTTTGTGTTGCTGTTTCCATTTGAAGTCTATCCCTTATAGCACAGTGGTAGTGCCACACCATATGGAGGGCGCAGTGCAAGGACTGTGTGACGGTCATTTCTACTAGGAATGGCAGCGTTAATATATGTAGGAATTAAACCATGAGCATGGTAGAAATATTCATTGCTTTATAAGTGGTTTCTACATCAAGCCAGTTTTCTGTACAAGAGATCACTTCAGAAATTAATATTACAACTGCAATGTATTGATGAATAATAAAAACTGCCTCATCCTTACCAGTGTGATATCTCTAGAGGCAGCCGCAGCACTCATGTGTAGACTTGGCTGTCGTATGGAGCTACTGCAGTCGAGGGCCCGAGCAAATGTACCCACAGATCTATAAGACATAGGAATAAATCATTACAAACAATCCCAATCAAAAAGGGTAATCTGATTTATTCCCTTGACAGGGATAGGGCAGTTCCATTAGTCAACATCTGACTGACCACGAGTAGGGATTGTTTCAGATTCAGAGACTATCAAGTTAACTGTGTGCTCTGCACAAATAGCACTCCAAGAGCATGAGATAACAACGTGTAGAGCTGGATGAACACAGCAGGCCAAGTAGCATCAGAGGAGCAGGAAAGCTGACGTTTCAGGCCTAGACCCTTATTCAGAAAATCCAAGAGCATGTCCCATTTTGCCACAGGGTGAGATTAAGGGAGAGATAATTTGCAGACAACCACAAATGCAGTTCAGGGCTTTTACATACAAACAGACAAGGTTGGTGTCTGTGCTGACTTCCCAGCAAACTAACCAGAAACTGTGCACATTGTGGGACCACTGTTCAAAAATTTTGAAAATGACGCCCTTGCCCACGCTGCCAAAAACCTCCAACACAATTTCCTCTGACTGTAGCTAGGCGGCTGGGCTGACTAGATCAGGCTGGAGTTGCAGGGAAGGACTCTCATGGTCTTTCCAACAGCAACTGACAGAAAAGACTCCAGACAGACAGTAAACTTTAGGAAGTTTGCATGTTGAATCGGCAGTGTTTCCTCATTACACCGAGAGGAACAGAAAGCGCAGTGACCTCCATTTGCACGAATAATTCTGTACCCAGATGCCAACATCAGGATGGTTTAAAGCCCTGCTCCTCTTATGAAAGACCAGTGAGACAACCAGAATAAACAGGTCTCAAGCCTACAAAAGCACAGAAAAATGCAAAGGTGGATGCCACAGTCATTAGCTTACCGTGCAAGGACCAAGAACTGATCTATCTGCCTGTCGGTCAGGGGGTTGTCCGGATCCCAGATTTTTACTTCAAGCTTTAATTGATCTCTTTCATCCTCTTCATCTGAGTAAATAAAATGGGGAAAAAGCATTAAACACCAGTGAAGAGAGTGAAGTATAGGAGTGGATCAGACTGTGCAGAGACTCTGGAAAGTACAGGGTTGTGACTGAATTCACTAAACATGAAATTGAAAAAATAGAGAGATAATAAGGATAAAATTTTGAGAAGGCTGAACAGGCTGGGGCTTTTGCCCCGTAACATGGGAGGCTGAGGTGTCATCTTCTAGAGGTTTCTAAAATCATGAGGGGCATGGATAGAGTGAATAGCCAAGGTCTTTTCCACAGGGTATGGGAGTCCAAAACCATAGGGAAAAGGTTTAAGGTGAGAGGGGAGACATTTAAAAAAGGACCTAAGGGGCAACTTTTTCATGCAGACGGTAGCACGTGTATGGAACAGGTTGCTAGAGGAAGTAGAGGAGATTGGTACAATTACAACATTTAAAAGGCATCTCAATGGGTACATTAATGGGAAGGGTTTACAGGGATATGGGCAAAATGCTGGCAAACGCGAGGTGGTCAGATTGGGATGTCTGGTCGGCTCAGATGAGTAGGACCGAAGGGTTTGCGTCCATGCTGCATGATCCTATAACTAACATTAAAAACAATTACAAAAGATTCCAATGAGGTGTAAAAAGAAAAGCGACAAATGATAGTAGACACGGCGATCAGGAGAAACTGCAATGGAGTCTAAGAAAGTGGCAGCAACATTGAACAATGCCAAGCCATCTTTGTGGTACAACGCTCAGGGGAGGGTCTAGGGGTCTAGTGAAAATGAAGAACATAATGACATGCATAGCAGCAAAGAAATAATAATCTGTAATGCCTAACAAAGTTTTAAAAGAATGGCCACAGTGAATGGACCTGCTCATTTTTGATCTTGTAAAGTTCCCAGATTTTCAGAATCACCTTCATGGTTTGAAAGGTAAAAGTAATCCTGCTACACAAGACAGAAGGCAGGGAGGGAATTCGACTCTTGGCCAAATAGCCTGACAACAGTAATGGGATAAAGGTATAAAAGGATAATGGGATAAAGATATCAGGTAAATCCACTCCTAGGGACATTGGACCAAAAAACAAAATCACACTATGTTTGGATTGACGGAGACAGTGATATTGTAGTAATGTCACTGGACTAATAATCCAGAGCTCAGGCTGATACCACAGGATCATGGGTTCAAATCCTATCACAAAAACTAAACTGTTATGTGCAGAAGGAAGCTATTCTGTCCACTATGTCAGCACCGACTCTCTGAGCATTTTGACTTAGTGCTAATCTCCTGTCTTTTCCCTGTAACCCTGAATAATGTTTATATTTTAAATAATCATCCAACGCTCTCTTGAATGCCTCAAATGGCAGCTGGTGTAATTAAAATTATAATTGCTAAAATCTGGAACGGACAGCCCATTTTAGTAACGGTGACTGTCAAACTGTAGAATGTAGTAAAAATTCATTTGATTCACGAACGTTCTTTAGGAAAGGTAATCGGGCCTATATATGACTCTCAATTCCTCTAAAATGACTGGAGCAAACTATTTGGTGCAAGAGCAATTAGGGATGGGCAACAAATGCTGGCCTTGCCAGCAATGGCCCCAGCTCACGAAAGAATAAAAGCAAAGACAGAAAAATCACAGTTGACCAGTTTTTGAGACTGTAACTAGCAGGGTGGGTTATGAAGAAAGAAGAGATGTGGTGTATTTGGATTTTCAAAAAGCAAACATTAAGGTGCCAGAGTTGGGCTCATGAGGTTGGGAATAACAATTAGAGTAAACATAGGTTTAGTTAAATGGACAGAAAACAGATAGGGGAAAAAAATGCATACTTTGGCATTGAAAGGTTAGAATTGGCAGGCTCCTGCATGAATCAGTACTTGGGCCTCACCTATTTACAATCACAGATAAAATGACCAAGAACAACACATCCAAGTTTGCTCATGATAACCAGTCAGGTGCTAAAGAGAAAAGCAGATTATTTTTAAATAATTACAAACTGAATTGTTGTGTTCAGAGGGGTCTAGATGCCCTACAGACAAACTAATGAAACCTAATTTGGTATTGCAAGCAATTAGGGAAGCCAAAGCAATTATACAGGGCTTTGGCAAAGTCACACACTTGGAGTACAATGTACAATTTTGGTTTCCTTGCCCAAGTAGAAATGAACCTGCCTCACAGGAAGTGCATCTAAGGTTCACTGATTGATTCCTGGGATGAGGTGATTATCTTATGAACAGTGATCGAGTACAATAAGCTTGTATCATCAAGTTTACAAGTATTTGAAACAATCTCCGAGTGTAACACTTCTAAACCACTCAAAATGGGAAACACTGGGAGGGTTTTCCCTTGACAGGGAATCTAGAATGAGGGGTCACAGCCTGAGAAGGGGAGTTAAGCAACTACGAGATAAACAGAAGTTGCTGGACTGGAATTCTCTGCTCCAGATAGCGGTGTAGACTCGGTTGTTGAGTACATCTGATATTAATAGATTTTGGACACCACTGAAATCTAGGAATATGGAAAAGAGGGTTAAGGTGCACGATCAATCTTATTGAAGGTGCAGCAGACACGAAGAACCATGTACATACGCCTGTTCTTTTTTTTAAATGCACTTAGGAGTAGGCCAGCATGACCAACTAATCTGGCAACTGGACTGGAACAATTCTTGGTAATCCTCAATCATGTCACCAGTTATTCTGTTGATCTACCTCCTCACGAATGCTCAACATTCAAATATCTTCTCTTTACTGCACATTAGTTCAGTTTGGTTGCCACTTTCTGCGCTGTCTCTAACGTCCAACTACACAGTAACCCAGGTAGGGCTGCTTCAATACTTGCTTTGCTCCCTGGGATCAAACCCTCTGCCGAAACAATCAAACATTTCGGCTCAGTGCTACAGATTATACAGGTGGCTTCAGTAAGTATTCCTTAAAGACCCTAGACTCACCACACTGGTTCCTTTAGTTCTGAACTGATCAACCTGTGTTCTCTGATTTTTCTCTTGGTTTCACCAAAAGCATCATTTTCAAACAAGGTCAGCCTTACATTTTCACAGCTCCTTTTACATACTCACAATGCCCTAAAGCACTTTTCAAATAATCAAATACTTTTGGAATGTAAGTGCCATTGTGGAAAATAGAGTCATTCACATACAGCAAGCTCCCACTAACAGCAATGTGATAATGACCAAATAAACCCATGGTTTTAACATTCTCACTGTCGGTTGAGGGATTAATACTGACTGAGACAACAGGAATAACTCCCGCGCTCAGAACAGTAGCACCAGATCTTTTACATCAATCTGAGGGCACAAATGAGGCCTCAGGTAAAGGTCTCAGACGTAAGACAGCACCTGCAGGTTTGCAGGACTCCTGAAGTAGCGCAGTAGAGTTTTGAACATAAAGGCATCTTACATGGATCAGCCGAGTATACAAGAACTCCAAGCGAAGAAAGGCAACACTGGAAGAGGTGACCAAAACAAGAGTCGAAGTTTGAGAAGAATTTGCAGGAGGAAGGCAGAGGGCTTTGAGAGTTTTCAAACCAGGTGGATGAAAGCTGTGCAATCAGACACGAAAGGAAAGGTCGAAGGCCATACAAAACAGGAATAGGTATAGGCTGTTTGGCCCAGAGTCCAGTCTGCTATCCAAAAGAACCGTGGCTGATCCAACATCCCTCACGTCTACTTTCCTACTCTTTCCCTGTAACCCTGATTCCCCAACTAATCAAGAATCTATCTCAGCCTTAAATATACACAAGGACTCTGTCCCCACTGCTCCTTGAGGCAAGGAAGTCCAAAGGCTCTCAATACTCAGAAGAAATCCTTCCTCATCTCAATCTCAATCTCAAATTAGAGTCCCTTTATTTTGAGACTATGCTCTCTGGTCCCAGATTCTCCCTTTGGGGGCAACATCCTCTCAGCATTTACCCTGTCAACCCCTTAAGAATCCTATACATTTCAGTGATATTGTCTCTCATTCTATCAAACTCCAGTGAATCAAATCCAAACCTGTTTAATCTTTGCTCACAAGACAATCCCTCCATACCATGGATCATCCCAGTAAACTTTCTCTGAATTGCCTCCAATGAAATTTCTTACCTCAAGTAAGGGGACCAAAGCTGCTCTCAGAACTCCAGGCATGGTCTTGTCAGCACCTTGTACAGTTGCAGTAAGACTTCCCTACTCTTGTAGTTCAACCTCCTTGAAATAACGGCCAGCAATCCTGATTGTCCACTAAACCGGTGTGCTAGCTTTCTGTGTTTCATGCACAAGTTCTCCCAACTCCCTTTTCTGTTGTAGCTTTGTTGCTCTCCGTTTAAAAGGATGTTGGGGCAGTGGTGTGTAAACATGACATGGACAGACGATTATGGAGTTAAGACAGGAAAGCGGAATTGACATACACGTCAGCTATGGTTGAATGAATGGAAGAACAGTCTCGTTGGGCTGAATGACCTATTCCTGCTCCTACATGGCTACTTGGTTAACATTTAAAAGGTAACTAGGAGATAAAAGGCTGCCAAGTCAGCGTCAAGCTCTAATCCATAAATCTAGCCTCAGAAATGGCTATAAATTTCCGCTTCCTCTTTTGTCCTACTCAGCCTCACCAATAAAAGGATGGGAAAGAGTGGGAGTATGAGTTTCAACTAGGTGACCCAGTGCATCAACACACTGTCTTGTGCTGGATTGTTGATGCTTCCTTTGTCTTTCTCCAAACCCACATATTTTAAGTGAGGCAAAAAAAAATTTAAAAATGTAAAATCTCAAAACCTCTGACTGTTCAATTCTCAGATTGAACCCAAAGAATGGCCGATTGCGTACGTCACCCACCTTCTTTTAGTAAATCAGGAATGTCCGCCTGGTACCGGGGACCTACACGGATCTCTCCTTTATCTGCTAGAAGAGTCTTTTGCTGTGGATCGTAAACTAGACAATAAAAAAACGAATCCTGAAAGAAAGGAAAGAAACCGAAAAAGGGTCATTCCAGAGGGCCAGCTCAATACAATAGACATTTCCCCCCACCACAGTGAGGGATTCTAAGGCTCCTAGACACTGGAATTCCTTCACAGGTGGAAAGGCAGAGTCAACTCTAACCAGAATCTAAAGAAATCCAAGTGCAATTGCAATCAAATCGTCCCTTTACTGACCGGGCTGTTTAAGATGGAGAAGTCTTCATGAATGCGGAGAGATGATTCCTCTTGCAGGAGGATCTAGAACTAGGAGTTGCCATTTTAAAAATAAGCAGTTGCCCACTTAAGACAGGTTAGCTGAAATTTCCTCTCTGAAGGTTGTTTAAACGTTTGGATCTCGCTTCCTCAAAAGCAAAACCTTTGAATTTTGGGGAAACGTTTAATGATGGTAAGATGACAGTTTACATTATCTCATTATCATTAAACATTTCCCCAAAATTTGAGTTTTTTTTTAAAACTCAGATTTACGTCCATGCAGAGATATTTCTCGTGCAATGTGTCTCTGTTTCCATTGCCTGTTAACGGAAACTGAGACAAGGAAATACAACTCGAAAAGGTGTACACACACACAATCCACTCCCACCAAGAGATTCCATAAATGTGCAAACATTTTTGAAAATCTTTACAATACTGATTGTTCCTGGGATTTAACATATGAATGAATTAGGAGTAGGAAAGGGCCTTTAGCCCTTTGACCCCATTCCACCATTTAATAATAGCTCCCCATAGCTAACTGGATTGTAACTTCAACTCCACATACCTGCTTCCCTACTAATCTTTAACCTCCTTGCCTAACAATAATGCAGCCAACTCTGTCTTAAAAACATTCAAAGATTCTTCTTCGTTACCTTTTGAGGAAGAGTTCCAAATATTTAAACAACCTTCAGAGAGAGGAAATCTCAGCTAATTTCTGTCTTAAATGGGCAACCCCTTATTTGTAACAATGGCAACTCCTCGTTCTAGATTCTCTTCACAGAGAAATCATCTCTCCACATTCATCCTGTCAGTCACATTCAAGTCTCAATCAAGTTGCTTCTTATTTTTCTGAACTGGAGTGGACACAAGCTTAGCTTGTCAAAGCCTTTCCCCAAAAGGCAACCGACCTAATATCAGAAACTAAACCTTATCAAGAAGGCAAGTCCATTCAGTAGCACGATGCTATGCCATATTCAGACTCATCAGATAGCATAAGAGGGTGACAGGCATGTTCGCAGTCAGGCACGCTAAAGTTCTTAGATTTCTCTCTCAAGCGTGCTGCAGTGTTCCAAAGAGGCTCAGTGCAAGCTAGAAGAACAGCATCTCATTTTCCTCAAGGGCTCTGCAGCCTTAAGAACTCAATACAAGTTCAATTTTAGAGTGTGAACACATCCTTCCAAGACCTTCAACCATTCTGACACCCCAGGTCCTATCATGACCTGGGCCGCTTTCAGCACAGCCAACCCATTTTCATCCACTTATCATAGAAACCCTACAGTACTGAAACAGGCCATTTTGTCCACCGAGTCAAACAACCATATCCCCGCCTTCCCCATGGCTAATCCACCGAGCCTGCACAGCCCTGGACACTATGGTCAATTTAGCACAGCCAATCCACCTAACCTGCACATCTTTGGACATGGAGACCTACAGTCCCCGCTTTCAACTATTGTTTTGCCCAGCATACATCCCTTTGTGTTCCTAAACTTTGCACTCTCTCCCTCAGCTCCATCTCCACCTACCTGCTCACTCCTTACCTACCCCGATGCGCTCACCCCACCTTCAGTATATACATCATATACATATAGTTAATTTCAGTTCTGAGGTAGGGTCACTAGACTTGAAATGTTAACTCTGGTTTCTAACCACAGATGCAGCAAGACGCTAGTTCCTCCAGCAATTTCACTCATCATGAACGTCACCCTCAGCCCCATGGGAATAGGGCAAGATGACAGCATTTCAGGATTGGATTGCAACCAGTCCTATTTGCATTCTGGCCTGATGCACAGTGCAGTAATAGCAGCTTCCACACATTTTTTCAGATCCTGTAAGTGCCATACTTCTTTCCTGTAACACATTCCTTTCTCACCACACAGCTGAGGAAGGGTCACTCGACCCGAAACATTAACTGATTTCTCTTCCCAGATGCTGCCAAATTTGCTCAGCTTATCCAGCAATTTCTACTTTTGTCTCTTTCTTTCTCATACTTGGTTGCTAACTTTCCATAACATAATATCACAGCTTCCAAGTTTGCGGATTGTTAACATAATATCTGGTACAGGCATATACTGTTGACTGACAAAGGTATTTACTCATCCTGCCTACCCAGCCCTATGCAAACTTGCAGCCCTTGCTGCATGCATAATTATTTCACACACTCCTTAATGCACACTGACACAAAACTAAGAATATTGGAGAATGCACATCAATGCTCCCTGTGCAGCTTATTGCACTTTCTCTCATGAGAAATGTCAAACAGAAGAAACCGTACCTCTTTCTCCAGATAGGAAAAGACTGCTTCAGTTTCATTCAGCAGAGTCACACTGCATTTACCTCTGTGAGAATACAAAGAGAGAGCTTGTTAAATTTAAAGTCAGTGAGACATAAAACCTGTTATACAAATTAACTCAGGAACTCAGAGGCCTACGACAAGCTTAATTCACTGCAGGCAAACGTTTAAATTGAAACCAGCAGAAAGAACACTCATTGGGCTCAGAACACTCCGCCGAATGCTCCAAATACACGCGTGATCATGCCTGATCCCACTTGCCAGCATCCATCCAATTCTTTAGATGTAATCTTTAATTGAAATCAAACATCAAGAGAATTCATGTCTGGGAATTGGCTGGCTGTAAAGCTATTGCACAGAACCCAGTAGAATGGTCTGCCTTGGACCCTCAACTCTTCATTTAAAATAGGATTTGCCCAAGCAGGGTACTAAACACCATCAGTCTGGATTAATAACTGAGCTCTGTTGCTGCAGCAATGTGTTAGGAAAGAGTACACTGGTTCATGCCACTCCTTAAATAAAAACCAAAAGAACTGCGGATGCTGTAAATCAGGAACAAAAACAGAGTTGCTGGAAAAGCTCAGCAGACCTGGCAGCAGCTGTGAAGGAGAAAACAGGGTTAACGTTTCGGGTCCGGTGACCCTTCCTCAGAAGTTCTGTGGGCGTGTGAGAGCGAACATAGAACAGTACAGCCCCTCTGGCCCACAATGTTATGCCAACATATTATCCTACTCTAAGATCAAAACTAACCTGCATAACCCTTCATTTCACTATTATCCATGTGCTTATATCCAAGAGTCGCTTAGATGTCCCTAATGTATCTGACTCCACGACCGCTGGCAGTGCATTCCATGTTCCCACCACACACTGTGTGAAGAACCTAACTCTGACATCTCCCCTATACCTTCCTCCAACCTTAAAATTACGCCCTCTCGTAACACTCATTTTCGCCCTGGGAAAAAGTCTCTGACTATTCACTCTATCGATGCCTCTCATCATCTTGTACACCTCTATCAAGTCACCTCTCATCCTACTTCGTTTCAATGAGAAAAGCCCTAGCTCCCTCAACCTTTCCTCATAAGGCCTGCCTTCCAGTCCAGGCAGCTTCCTAGTAAATCTCCTCTGCACCCTCTCTAAAGCTTCCACATCCTTCCTATAAATGAGGGACCAGAACTGAACACAATATTCCAAGTGTGGTCTAACCAGGGTTTTATAGAGCTGCAGCATAACCTTGCGGCTCTTAAACTCAAATCCCTCTGCTAATGAAAGCCAACACACCATACGCCTTCTTAACAACCCAATCAACTTGGGTCGCAACTCTGAGGGATCTATGGACATGGACCCCAAGAACCATCTGTTCCTCCACACTGCCAAGGAGCCTGCCATTAATCCTGTATTCTGCATTCAAATTTGACCTTCCAAAATGAATCACTTTTCCGGGTTGAATTCCATCTGCCACTTCTTTGCCTAGCTCTGCTTTCTATCAATGTCCCATTGCAACCTGCAACAGCCCTCCACATTATCCACAACTCCACTAACCTTCTTGTCATCGGTAAATCCACCAACCCACCTTTCAAAATCCTCATCCAAGTCATTTTTAAAGATCACAAAGAGCAGAGATCCCAAAACAGATCCCTGTGGAACACCACTGGTCACCGAACTCCAGGCTGAATACTTTCCATCTACTACCACCCTCTGTCTTCTATTAGACAGCCAATTCTGGCAGGAATCAGAGGGAGAGTCGGACATGGGATGGGGCTGGTGGAGGAGAGACTTTAAAACTGGTAAATTCCACATTTAAGCCATAGGGCTGTAAGCTCCCGAGGTGAAACATGAAGGGCTGCTCCTCCAGTTTGCGGGTGCTGTCATTGTGACACTGGAGGCGGCCCAGGATGGACGTGTCACGAGAGAGAGATAGTAACTATAGTATAAATCCAACACATACAAGGAAATCATTACTCATTTAGAAGCTGGCTTCCCTAACACTGGAGAAACAAATTCCAACTGAAGTAGTTGTAATCTTTATTCATAAGGAATCTGAGTGAACCTGAAAATTACTGAGGCCATGGTGATAACTGCAGCTATTCAATTTATTCCTGTGTGAGTATATTGGTGTCTACAGATCAAAATTTAGCCCAAATGAAGAGGCTGCAAGGTGACTTCAGATAAGCCAAGGTAAGGGTTGATGGTCAGAATCTTGCTCACAGACTTGAAATGTCTAATACTAGGAGCATGTATTTAAGGCGAGAGGGGGATGTTCAAAGGAGATGGGAGGGGCATGCTTTTTTTTTTTAAAAGAGCACTGAGTGGTAGGAGTCTGGAACACACTGCCAGAGGTGGTGGAGGACTAGGCAGATACAATAGGGGTGTTTAAGGGACTTTCAGACAAGCACATGAATATGCAAAGAATGGAGGGATATGCACCAAGGGCAGGCAGAAGGGATTCATTTAATTTGGCAGCAGGTTCGGCTCAACATTGTGAGCTGAAAGGCCCATTCCTGTGCTGTACAGTTCAATGTAGCAGAGCTTATATCGAACAAATTTTGTTCTATTTGGCTATGTGCAGTGCTGTATAATGGGTTTTGGAAAACTTCAGAGATGTTTACAACTTACTGCAAAACAACTAAAAACGGTCACGACACAATAAACTGAACAAAGAGATAAGTACAGCAGTTTCCTAAACACTATTCACTTTGTTGTTCCATCTGCAAACTTCAGAACATTTCCATTCAGATTAGTAACGGGCATGGACAGTACTGATCTCAACAGTGATTGCGATCCACACATGAAATCAGGAGGTCCTAGAGAAGGTACAGAGGACGTCAAAGGATAGACAGATTTATAGATTTCCACAATCGGGGTAGGGTTGAGGGGTTGGATTGAGTTCGATGTCAGAAATGCAGGGTTGGATTAATTATTGAATTAAAGAAAATACCAATACCACTGTCTCAACAGTCTATTCCTGCAGTCAAAGCGATTTAAACAGCTATATTTTCTTAGCTTTCCAAGAAAAAGGACATTTTCCATGTTCACTGAAAGAAAAATTATGAAACCAGCTGCAGTGGGTTATCGACAGAAATGTCAGGATATGAAGCATTGTAGTGAGTTCCATGCTCTTTAACAATGCATTTATCAGGTTTAACCGTAACATTTTACTTGTCCATAAGTTGTTCTGAACTTCAGGGTATTCATCGTAGTATTTAACTTCAATAGTTAACTTCAAACCCAGCATCTGGTCCATTCCAAGTGCACAATGGGTCCAAGTGACCAATCAAACTTCACAATTTCTCATGCTCTTCTTCATATAGATCACGTTTCTGATGAGTACTTAGGACAATTAACCATGATTGGAGTAATATTCTGTCAATAGCACTGTTGATTTTAAACTTACTTCAAATCTATTCCATTTAAAATCCAAATCCACATATTTAAAAGACCTGGTCTCCAAATTTTAAATTCTACTCTAATCCTAAACACATTTTCCAAATATGCAGGTCTGCCTCATCACAAATCATACAGATTCCTGAAGATTTTCCATAAAGATACCAATAAAACATGGCAAGATCTGCTTTTACCTGAAAGCAGCTTGTTTTCAGCAAAACAGCTCTCACTGTGGAAAAATATGCCAGACACACAAGCTATTTATATAGGACCCATGGCTTTCCTTCCAAATCCACATGGCTTATGCAGTTCTAAGTAATAACACATTGCAGAAATGCAGCTTTTTGATCAGCTGCTCAACCATCATCAATAAGTGGCCAAAAACGCTGAAAGAATTTGAATATTCCTTTTTCAGCTGTGGGACAGCCCACTCAAGCATTTGAACATCCAACTGCTCTTTAAAACTCTTTGCGACCAGCCTCGCTTCAGTCCTAAGTCTCATCCGCAAAGACCTTTCAGCACAAATCAACTTTGTCTCTTATCAGTTTATCCTCAAATTTACTGCAGCCACCAAAACTTCACAACCATAAGCATATCTGTTTCTATTAGATTTCTACTGCCTTTGTTTCATTGTGTAACTAGCACATGCCACTGCCAAGCTTGTTATTGACTGCATTTAATTCCTCAGCACTGTCATTACAAAACACACAAGCATCCGGAATACAAGTGAGACGTTCATGCTATCGCTCCTCATTTGCAAATGCCCCTTAATCATCACTGCTGCCCCAGAACCAGTTTGTCATTTTTCCCTGTAATAATCCTTTAGTCCATACTATGTGTTATTACAGTATGATTAATCTAGTCACTAGGTCCACAAAATGTACAATTAAAAGATTTTTGTCATATATCATTGTATCCTTTAGATGTGTATCAATGTAATTAAATAAGAAACAGGAGCGAGAGCAGGTTATTTCACCCTTCAAGCTTGCTCCAATCAATACGATAATAGTTGCTCTGACTGTGGCCATAATTCCACTTGTGACTATGCCCCCTATCACCCCAAATCTTCCACTTCCACGTCGACCAAACAAACCACAATCTAACTCAGCACTTGAGTAAATTCCACAACCCATAATGGAAGCTTTCCAGTAGAATGGGTCATTGAATCCTTTTTATAGACTTTGCACTTTTCATTCATCTTTATTAGCCTCATACTTGTATTTTCCAATTGGAACTTTAGACCTTGGAGATGTAGGATGAGCACGTTGCTTATATAGATTTGGAACAGCTTGCTTTTCTCCATGATTCTTACCACGTGATGTTTTAATACTTGTCTAACACTGAGAAACACCAGGTTTCGTTGAGAGGAAAACAATTATGCCTCGAGTGGGTAAACTGAAAATCTATTTTCCAAAATAATGACCTTGTACTCCATATTTGACTTGTCTCTTTTCCAAAGGTTTACTCAACAGCATTGGCATCTTGAGAGACTGCATCACTGCTTACAAAACAGCTTACTCCAGCTATGTTACATGGAATTACGACTCCCTTTACTGACCTCAACATGTCGTCACTATGAAACACAAAAGCAGTGGTACTGCATACATGTCTTAACCTTGCTTTGATCTTCGCCACTTAGAGAATCAAAGTAACATTTAAAACAATGAGGTCTTCCAAATGTAACTTTGCTCTTTCCTGTTTCCCAGCTCTTTTCAAACAGATGGCAACATTGACCATATTAGTCTCCATCACAGGAGTAAGATTAGGCCATTCAGCAAAGCCAAAACATTGTGGTTGATCTTCTATCTCAATGTCAATCAAAGCAGCACATGGCTTTATATATAAAGGAAAATCTTAGCACCTTCAGTTATTGTTTAAACAGGCTGAAGACATCGAAGGAAAGAACCAAACTGGATTATTATAGTCTTCGTGAAGGCCCAAAGTCCAGCAAGCTTCTTTCTTTCTACTGTTCACCTCTTCCCTTTCACCCAAGCTACTTGGCATATGCATTTCTTTTACTGACTCAATCTGTAAACATATCCGTTATGAACATAACAGTTCTGAGGAAGGGTCACCAGACCCGAATCGTTAACTCCATTTTCTCCTCCACAGATGCTGCCAGACCTGCTGAGCTTTTCCAGCAACTT
>JAHRHZ010000092.1:3827456-3855860 GCA_024137785.1 Ginglymostoma cirratum | reverse complement strand
TCTCCTCCACAGATGCTGCCAGACCTGCTGAGCTTTTCCAGCAACTTAGTTTTTGTAAACATATCCTCTGACTAAATGGACTGAAGCATATACAGCAGGAAGTTGAGTGGGTTCAATCCCTAGCCTACGTTGAATTACTGGATGTGAATGAGGGTGACAGATTCAAAGCTACAACTGGTCTCAAAACAGCTCATTTCCTCCTGTTATCTCATTACCAGAATCCAACAACAAGGTCATAGCCTTGTCACTGACCCACAGACTGGAATGCATTTTGCCTTCCATCTTGCTTGCCAAGTCCACGTTGAGAGCACATTCTCTATCCCAACACCCATCCCGTTTCTGCTCTAGGTACAAGTTAAATCAGGACAGTTATATCATAACGTATGCTGATATCGTTGCCGACAAAGAGCTGACATTGACAGAGTATTCTAGTTAAACAATGAGATGCAATTATCTACAAGCTGGCCACTTTTTGCTGTTGTATACCAAAAGAAAACAAAACCACATCGGCCATAAACAATTTCTTTCGATTCTTCCCCAGGAGGGATGTTGCCATGGTTTGTGCTATAGAGAGAGGCTGAATACATTGGGACTACTTTCCCTGGAGTGTCGGAAGCTGATGAGTGACCTTGTAGAGGCTTATAAAATCATGAGGGGCATGGATAGGGTAAATAGACAAGGTATTTTCCCCAGGGTTGGGGAGTCCAAAACTAGAGGGCACAGGTTTAAGGTGTGAGGGGAAAGATTTAAAAGGGACCTAAAGGGCAACTTTTTCCACACAGAGGGTGGTGCGTGTATGGAATGAGCTACCAGAGGAAGTGATGGAGGCTGGTACAATTACAACATTTAAAAGGCATCTGGATAGGTGTGTGAATAGCAAGGGTTTAGAGGGATGTGGACCAAATGCTAGCAAATGGGTCTAGATTTATTTAGGCTATCTGGTCAGCATGGGTGAGTTGGACTGAAGGGTCTGTTTCCATGCTGTATATCACTCTGACTCTATAAGCAAGGCATTCCTAAACTACACAAGGGAAGGAAACAGTTTAAAGGAAATCTTCCTCTCGTCCCCGCTTCCTTGACCTGCCCCTCCCTCCTCACTGACCAACCCCCATCCCAACTCCCTACCTACACACACCATTACTGGCTTCATCTTGCCTCCTTGACCTGTCCGTCTTCTCTCCACCTATCTACTCCACTGTCCACCTTCTATCGTCGCCTCCCCTTCTCTATTTATTTCAGAGCCCCCTTGCCCTCCAGAAGGGTCCAGACCCAAAACGTCAGCTTTCCTGCTCCTCTGACGCTGCCTGGCCTGCTGTGTTCATCCAGCTCTACACCTTGTTAGCACAGACCCCGGCATCGGCAGTTCCTACTATCTCCAAGGAAATCTTATACTCTTATGGTCCAGTAATAAACTGGAACTATGCAATTTACGCACCCCAATATCAGTTTTCAGAAGATTAATTCAACAGTTAAAAGTGATGAATACTACAATGAAGAAAAGAATAAATGTTGATACATGAATGTCTAGTCATGTGCAAAGCGTAACTAACAGCAGCAAAATATCTGCACAAGTAGTCTACATGTCCACGTGTCAATACATATAGTGTTGCCGAACAAAGAAACCTCTGGGTGCAGGTGCATAGTTCCTTTAACTAAATGCTGACAAATGGGACTAGGTCAGTTTAGGATAACTGGTCAGTGCAGGTGAGTTGGACCAAAGGGTCTGTTTTCATGCTGTATAACTTTATGACTCTATAAGGGAGGCTAGTGATGGAAGGAACAACTCTGACACTCAAAAGTCCACCTGTCAACCCCCAGTGCAAATTTCTGCTGTAAACCAACTTGAGAATGAAAGTCACATTGGACAGCAAAATATTGGGTGGGTTTATATTGCGTTACCCTTATGTTCAAGTGTGCTATATGGAAAGCTATCTTTTAGACTATACAATCAATGCTTGGATCTTAATGAAGGGCAATCTGAAGACTGTGCAACTTAGGATGACCCGATGACAGGTTTCAGATGTCATTCATCCAAGGTGCAGTGTTAGTACAGGTTCTTCCTTGCCAGACAGGGCAGCAGATGACCTTATTACTATACTACGACACCACTAGACTTCATGTTGCTACCAACAGCTTTTTGCCTGAGCAATCTGGGCTCCCAGAAAATGGGGCTTACCAGCTCGTACATGGAAACACTGGAAGACAGGATGGGCCAATTGCAAGTATACTTCATAAAACATCTGCTCACCGTATGTGTGTTGCTGGTAAGGACTCCAGTTGGCGTGATAGGAACAGCTCTCGATGTTTAAGCTGGTGTTGCTGTTTCTCTGTCAACTGCTGTGGGCCGTCCACGTTTGTTTCTGTTTCCATTTCCTCCTCAAGGTCCTCTGTAATTAAAAACGCAACAAAAAAGTCACACAATTCTCAATGGAGTAGGTGGAGACCAAAACAAAGCACTTTGGGGCACTGGAGCTCCATTACTAGTTTGGCAATCAAGAGCCAGTCTTCAAAATTTGTAAACTCCACAACGCATTTGCAACTTTTCAGAAATATTGATGCATTATACGACTAGAGAGTTGGCCTTCTGTAAATCACAAAGTTAAAAAGGGACCCACCAAGGAATACACAATCTGCTGCTCTAATCCTCCATGGCAAGTTTTATTTTGAAAACATGGTTTCCTTGTTTCAAAGGTTAATGCAACAATCTATATTAGCCCCAAATGAAGGGAACTTCAATCTGTACCCACACCGTGCTGCATCTGGCATGTGCTAGATGCTGAAATTACATGCTTCAAGTAGAAAATACTTTATAGCCCAGCATCGACACCCTTGATAAATAAAGGCCCTCTCCTGGTACACATTTAAGTTAGAATCTAAGGCATGTTTCTTCCCTGCACTGTGCACCAAGGCAGTGGAAAAGTGTTCATCTCTTCTCTCCATTCATTGTCTATGACAAATTAGAAGTCTCAAACTCAGTTGCAAGCCTGTGCTGAGTTGTCATTGCCAGCTGCAGTATTAGGAAGGTAACTGGCTGGAACAGGATAGGGATGTACATGGAGAATCAAGATACTCAGTTTGCTTCATTGCACTGACCCCAACTTGACAGTGGACACATGAATGCTAGGCCAACGCTCAATCCAAGATTTAATAAACAAAGAACACTTCAACACCCCTAAAGACTATCAGGTTGCTTCACCATTCAAAATCATAACTAAATTTCTAAAGGATCTCCACTTTACCACATTATCCCCATATCCCTAGACTCCCTTGTGTTCAATAATCTACACATTTCCATTTTCAAAATGGTCAATCAAGCAGCCACAGGCTTCTGAAGTACAGAATTCCAAAGATTCACTATCAATTGAAATAAATTCTCATCTCAGCTGCAATTAGCTGACCATCTCATTTCAGAGATTATGATCACTAGCTCAAAACACTCATGCAGGGAGTCAGGCTCTCCAAGTATCTTACATGTTTCCACGAGGTCTTTTAAAAATCTACAAAATTGCATCCATTCTGCTCCACTTCTCAGAGGACAACCCTCTCATGCGAGAATCAATCAATCAATCTCATTAACCTTAGCAGCATTCTGGTTGAGGCACTGGAGGAGACCAAAACTGTGCTTTCCAAGTGTGTACTGTACTCTAAGGTCCTACACAATTTCAGCAAAATTTCACATATTCTAAATCCCTTGAAATGAAGGCCAACACAACACTGGGGCAGCGCGGTGGCTCAGTAGTTAGTACTTTTGCTTCACAGCGCTAGGGACCCGGATTCAATTCTGGCTTCGGGCAACTGTCTGTGTGGAGTGTGTACATTCTCCATGTCTGCATGGGTTTCCTCCGGGTGCTCTGGTTTCCTCCCACAGTGCAAAGACATGCAGGTTAGGTGGATCGGCAATGCTAAATTGCCCTGTAGTATTTGGGGATGTGTAAGTTAGATGGATTAGCCGTGGGAAAAATGCAAGGTTACAGGGATAGCGTAAAGGTAAAAGCCTGGTTGGGATGCTGTCCGGGGAGTCACTGTGGACTTGTTGGGCCAAATGGCCTGTCTCCCCTCTGTAGAGATTATATGGTTCTATGACAAGATAACATTTTCCTTCCTAATGGTTTGCTGTGCCTGCTTGCTACCTTTGGGATTCACATACAGCACACTAAACGTCGTCTGAATACCAACATTAACTCACCTTTCCCTGTCAAATCTCAAGCTGAGAGAACACATCTGAAGTCAAAGATTAACTACTTAAAATAAAGATTAACCCTTCAGTGGAGGTTGCTTCTTATCACTCTGGTATGTGCTACCTGGACCTACTATGTAATACCCAATGTACATTCAGTTTCTTACTCAACTACCATAAAGTACCCAAAGTGACACCAACTGTTTAAAACTTTTCCATTTTCCACCTTTCCTATCCAAAGCGAATATTTTACACAACCCCATATTATATTCCATTTGTCACTTTTTTTTGCCAAATCATTTAACCAGTCTATAATCTTTTGTAACACTCTGGGTGCCCTCACAGCTCACACTCCCACTTTATTAATTCCCTTGCCCATGTCAGGCAAGAAATCTCCCACTGTCACTACATTCACAGCCTTTGGGAGGCAAGTCCAGATTTTTGTTACCTTTTGAACATTAAAGTGCACCTGAATTCACTCTGAAACGATCTCAATGTTGATTTACAGAGTATCTTGCGTGAACTTTACTGAAACGATCCAAGGTTTTCAATGTTTCACTTAGACCATCTCTCAAGCCTTCTAAACTCAAGTGAATACAAGTAAATATTTGTAGAACCTGTTCTCATTATTTAATTGATTAACCTTGGAATAGTTTTTATGAATCCATGCTGAACTTAAACAGAGCTTTAAAGAGCGCTTTAAAGAGCCAGGTTCTGTACAATTGAAGCATTGCTTCCTTTTCTTTGGATTCCCTTAGCCTTTTGGTTACTTGCTGCACCTGGCTACACACTTTGTTTTGTGACACTGGGACAGGTCACAAATTTCTCCACAGCTCCTAACTCTCATCATTGTAAAATAATACGGCTTGGTGTTCAGTTCAAAAACAGATAAGCTCATGTCTCCACAGTGATCACTATATGTCAGTTTTTGCTCACTGCTACATGATTTCCTCCAATAGAGGACACTTATTTTTGTTACTCACGTAACCGCGACGACAGTGTTCCCCACTGAAAATAATGCTGATTGGGGGTTGGGGGGGAGCGGAATCAAGAGTTCACTACAGGCACACCTGTGAACAGCAAGATACCTGAGGTGCATTGCCACTCAAAGCCTATACCCAGCTACAGTCAACACATGGAAAAGGAGCAAAATGAGACTGCATTTATACAGTGCCTACCTAACATTGAAAAATATCCCAAAGTGCGCCACATACTTTGCAGTGCTTTTAGTTTTAGTTATTGCAGGCTTGAGACTCAGTTGCAATCTTCAGTAGGCAATGGGACAGAACAGTTAAACAAAATCAGTTTTGGACTATACTTCACCAGTCAAGACAACACCATAACAGCGTAAGAAACAGAAGGGCATTAATGCTCAAACTAACCATTAACACACATTTGACATGGTGACATTTTCATATTGTACCTGAACCATGCATTTAAGTTGCTAACCCTAGCAGCCAGTAAATGTCAGCTTGGTTTTGTATAATGCACAGACAGACAGAACCGAATAGGCCATACAAGAGCCCATGAGGGAGGTTGTCAAGGCAAATAAGTATCCGTATACAACCGATATAGTCAATGGAAGCACAACTTATAGCAGCTGGAGCAGCAGATCCACAATATAGGCCAACTCGCAAAGGAAATGAACTCCATGCAGCACCTTGGCCTTCATCAAGAGTAGAATCACAAAGTCAAAATTCTTACATCCAGGATTCATCTAGCTGTCCCTGCGGTTGCAGTGTTACAGTCTGCCCATTCAATCCAAGGTGCAAAGCTAAAAAGTTGCAAGTACAACTTTGTCCGGAGGTCCGCGGATTGTAGACCAAAATGACCAGAGAGATGGCAATTTACTCACCAGTTTTAGGCAGTGTTTCTTGTGGAACATCAGGGACCTCAGTCGGTAGTGTTGCGTCACAATTATCCAGCTCTTGGCCTGTACAAATCGCGAACAAACAACAAATGGTGAAACAGCTCAATTTACCCGCTTAAGGGGAAAACCCCATCATGCGCCTTACTCTTATCTAACTAGGATTACTGTTGTCTGATTTCACCACACAAGTTGGATATTGTCATCATTTATTGCAGCCTTGTCCAATGTCAATGCAGGGCACACACCCAGCACCAAATCCAAAGGATTCATCCATGTTGATAAGACAGTGCTGACACAGGTATCACTGCTCAAGGAGCAAAGTAGGACACTGACCAGCAGCATTGACCTACTGGATTACTACTTCCAGAAGAGATGCTCCTGTCCCAAATCGACAGATGACAGATCACGTGGCATTCCATCCGAATGATAAAGTCACAAAAAAAAACAAAATTAAAAAAAAAACAAACAAAAAAATATCGACATTTCCTTCTGCAGAAGACAATTTACCCACCAAGCCACCCAAGGCAACAGGACATTAACCTATCGGTCTTGAAATCCAGCAGCGCTAGCTGAAGTATGAAAACTGAGGTTAATCTATCCTGGAATGTTGCTGAAGAGTAGCAAAAATCCTTCATCCTGCTAAAGTAGCCCACATCTACACTCAGCTTCATGGTCCTGCAGCATCTGTACAAATTTACAATGAAATACCACCATATGGTAGATATCAGAGATATAAAGACAAAATACCGTGGGTGCTGAACAGGAATCACACTGGGCTCAAAAGGTTAACTGTTCCTGTGCGCACAAATGATGCAAGACTGAACTTTCTCCGCCACTCCGTGTCGGTGTCAAGGACACCAAGCTGCTCTGTGAAATGAGCATCACGAACATCCCCATTCTCAAAAGCCCATCAGGAATCACTCCAAATCAGATACATCTTTCCAGGAAGAACAGGCTAAAATTCCTGAAGCTGATATCAATGATGGAGGTCATTATATCAGCATAAAGAACCAACACGCCATCACTGACACAACAAAGGTTCCTGATTTCCATCTCCCTTGAGGACAGTGGACACTACTCAGTCAAATCCAGGGGTGATGTAGCTGCCTTCTCCATAAATGAAAAGATGAGGGGCAGCCCAAAGTGCAATTGTGGCCTTTAGTTTCAGACCTTTGAAGAACACATCACATCAACCTTCCAATGAAGAAGTGTCACGGAAAGAACCTAATTTCTCTACTCAATGTCTCTGGAGTCCATCAATGGACACTCCAACTAAACATACCATTATAACCTGCACTCTTACCTCCATCCAAATGAATAGTATTGCAAAATCATGTACCCTAAGGAGAAAAGTTAAGGAAATTTTCAATGCACTGAATGCTGGTTCGTAAACAAGTTTAAATCTGCAAAGCTGAAATAAATTTAGACTGGCTACTGGGATGATCAGCTGGGTTAAAGTATCTGCATTGCACTGTCCAGAAAACTGCAGAGTCTTCTGCAAGCTTTTACAGAATAGGGTAGAGGGGGAAGAAAAAAAAAACAAGAAAACAATAAAAACCAGAACTGCTGCCCTGATCTCTTTCCCAAAATAACAAAGTACCCTGTGGCAATTCTTCAAGGTTTCAGTCTGCTGACACCAGGCTCACACAGGCCAACGTAACACCTGAAGAAAACGTCAACTACTAGCTCCAATGGGACTCACAGGAAGAAAAAGCCAGAAGCACGTGCGAGAGAAAGAGACACAAATTCCAGTGCAACTTAGACGGAAAGAACACAGTTCCAATCAGTCAACGCATCAACTGGATCTGTTCCACGGTGTTTGAATTTCAGGGCCATCTAGTCCAAAATCTATTTTGTTTACAAATGGCTGCTTGCACGACTGCTGAATAAACATCACAATAAGTAGCTTTGTGTTTTAGGTTAATCAGTGCTCCAGCTACACTCATGTACAATCAAGTTGTTCAGTGTATCAAAGCAGGAACTTCAAAACTCCCTCCCCACAGAATTATACAAAAGAACTTTGAGATGAATACTGCTCTTCTGTTCACTGTCTCCTTGGTTCAGTCGCTCAAAGCAAGAAAAAGGATCTCTCCTTGTCGAGGGACAAAGTTCCCAACCATAAAGGGTTAAGGTAACTTCAAAGATCTCTCTCTCTCTCTCTCTCGAACAGCTCTTAATCCATCAGACACCAAGCCTGTTCTCCAACACTAGCTGGCAAACTGCCAAGTCTTAAACTCAGGAGAGATTTTGTCACGTGTTCTCTGTTCTTGCTCGGTTCCCATTGATTACACGGACAGCAGGATAAGCTTCTCGGCTCTCTCTGAAGAACAGCAGCAGCTGCCCGTGGAGTCTCCAGGCAGCCATTTTGGACAGACAGGCCAAGCAGATGGAAGTCTCGGATTGATGCAGACACCAGGCGCTTCCATCCCTCCCCGATAGAAGAAGCTTTCACACATTAGTTTAGGAAAGGATGTTGCTAGAAATGGCACCGCAACAGAGCTATGATATCAGCTACACTTCATGCTGAATTAATGCACTAAGAACTCCCACAATATTTTATGAAAATCCTCTGCTCACAGCACAAGTATTGGACATCAGATCTGTCAATCAAAATGACCAATTCAGTGACTGACACTGAACTGCATTCCCACTGATTAGAGAGGCCAATGACAACAGAAGTCATTTTCACAGTGACTTCTCCCTGCCATAGATCTCTCCTTGATTCCTCCTCCCACATCGATTGATTTGATTTATCACTGTCACAGGTACTGAGATACAGTGAAAAGTATTGTTTCGGGTGCTAACAGATAAATCATACCTCAAGTGCATCAGGGTAATGGAAAAGAATCCAGAATATAGTGTTATACATACAGGGAAGTTGCAGAGAAAGATCAACTCTAATATACAAAAGGTCTGTCCAAAAGTCCAATAACAATGGGGGATGAGCTGTTCTGAATCTGTCGCTATGTGTTTTCAAATGTTTGTATCGTCTGTCCGGTGGAAGCGAGTATAACTGCAGTGGGAGGGGTCTTTGATTATGTTGGCTGCTTTCCCAAGGCAGTGGGCAGTATAGGCTGAGTCAATGGAAGGAAGGCTGGTTTTCATGATGGACAGGGCTGCATTCACAATTCTGTAAATTCTTGAGGTCTTGGGCAGAACATTTGCCATACCAAGCTGTGATGCATTGGGATAGGATGCTTTCTACGATGCATCTATAAAAATTGCTGAGTTATTGTGGACATGCCAAATTTCCTTAGCTTTCTGAGGAAGCAGAGATGTTGGTGTGCTTTCTTGACTGCAGTGGTCTCTTGAGCAAGACCCACACCTCCACCAGCCATAGTTCTAGTCACCCAATATGTTCACTGCCTCCCATCCCATCCATTGCAGCCAACTCCGACACCCTCAGGGCATATCCCTAGGCTCAGGGTAACCTTCAATCTCCCTCTGGCTCAGCTTTTGGTTATTCACAGTACCTTACACCAATGGCAATTACTCAAAACATCCAGTGACAGCGCTCTCTAACTTTCATTACAACTACTGAAAGCTTCCAGACATTAGTTGGTTTTGAAAGTTTGTTTATTTTATTCTCTGCTAAAATTTATTTTATTCTTCACACAGGAGCATTGTCAATATGAAAAGTGGTAGTGATTCTCCTTAAAGCAGGTCCTCTGCTCATTCCTCCATGCCTCATGGACAAGGCAGCATGGTGGCTCAGTGGTTAGCACTGTTGCCTCACAGCGCCAGGGACCCAGTTAAATTCCACACTAAGGCAACTGCGTGTAGTCTGTACATTCTCCCCATGTCTACATGGGTTTCCACTGGCTGTTCTGATTTCCTCCCATAGTCCGAAGATCTCCAGGTTAGGTAGACTGGCCATGCTAAATTGCCCGTAGTGCCCAGGGATGAAAATTATGTGGATTAGCCCTGGGAAATGCAGGGTTACAGGGATACAGTATGTGGATGGGTCTGCATGGGATGCTCTTGAGGGGGTCGATGTGGACTTGTCGGGTTGAATGGTCTGTTTCCACACTGTAGAGGTTCTATGGAAGGATTAATACTTGAAGATAAAGGAAAGCACAAGGCAAATAAAGCTGTGATAAAATATCAGTAACCTGCATTTCATCATTAACTTGGAGAGAAACTGCTGGCCATCGCTGGCTAGAAGAATTTACATCTCACCCTCAACACCCTACACAGCAGATTAAATACACAAATTCAACATGCAGAGTTGGGGAGCAGGTCAGAGAATAGGGTGAGGAAATAACGTTGCTGAGTGAAGTAAGGGTTTGTGGTTCAGATAGGTCAGAAGGAAAATGGGACTCAGTTAAAGTCGACATTTTAGGGAGCTGCTCCTACAGGTATTTCTGCTATAATGCGTGTTTCATTAACGTGAATTGGCCGTAACGCAATTGATGATTAGTGGACACTGTTAGGATAACGCAAACTTTCTGCTGTACAGTCTAGCGATTTTTCTATAACGCAATTTTCTATAGCACGAGGTTGCAAAAGAACACAACTATCTTGTTATAGGAGAAGTACCTGTACTGGTACTTGCTGTCGTCAAAGCGTTCAAGCTGTTAACTCTCAAATAGCAGGCACAATGCTATTCAGACAAATCCCTGGTTTGAGTCGGGGAAGGTCAGGTGGGTGGTGAGGGTGGCAGCTTGGGACAGGGATAGACTTCCTCCTTGTCATCAGCCCTCTCCGGCTCTCTGAATGGCACAGATTCCCCACTAGTGAACAAACAAACAACAAACAAACAAACAAACAAACAATGAATGAATTGGGGAATGCCTAATTATTGCCGGAGCCCTTAACATACATTCATTGCCAGTGAAGGCACATTACTCCTCCTCACCAGACCCTCCACCCTAACAAGTTCCAAAATTCCCAGGAAACCACAGAAGGGACAGAACCCTGGAACAACAGGTTTCTCACTCTCCTTTTCTAGGATTCAGAATAAAACCAAGGTAAAGCAAACAGGAAAGTAATCTCATTGTCATTTAATGATGCGAACAAACCAGACTCCAGATTCAGTTTCTAGAGTGGCAAAAGTGAGGAACAGCCACAATTCTGCTGAGAAACAAAGTGAGGGAGGGGTGTAGGGTTTCGTTCTCCAAGAAGAAACAGCACAAAGCAGGGTTTGGACTGGAGAACCTTGCTATTATGATAATAAAGGCAATTAAAGACTTCAATTTCTGTTGTGCTGTGTGCAACAACCCCAAAGTGCTTTACAAGCAATTCAGTACATTGAGGTGTAGTCACTGTTGCACTGTTGAAAAAGGCCAACTTACATATGGCAAGATCCCACAACTGGAAAGAAGTTATTTGGCTGACTCTTCCCATCAGGTTTAGAAATCTCCTGAAAACTTTCATGGCAGTTGTCCAAGTGCAGCAAATTTCTTCGAGTGCTGCAAAACTGTCAGTGGTTGAACACCAGGAAACGTCATTGCAAAACACATGCCAGTGGCAGGCATCTGGCCAGGAGTGCAACATGGATGGACAAATAAAAAGGAAAGCACTGACTGACAACAGCAATACATCTATTCAAATCTTAAACCTATTCTGAAGAACGTAACATTCAGCAGCTGGTCTGCAGTAAACATTAGGGTTCACTGTTACAAGGCACAAGGCACAATCTTGTGGGCCATAAAGGGTTAAATCTGACCCACATGTTCTCTTAAAATAAAACACAAAACAGTGAAAATATGGGTAGTTGAAGAGTTTGAATTTTCTGAAACAGCAATCAAAGCTGATGAAATGCTGAATGCTCCACCGAATGGTATTCATTAACGATCCTCATCTTCCTTTTGTCAGCCCAACACTTGAGAGTACAAAATGGTATCTGGCAGGTAAACGTGCTGCTGAGTGGCCCTCGGACAGACACGTCATCACTTGACAATCTAGGTTCTGCCTCTGTCCTGTGGAAGTGATTACTGCACTGATAAACAGATCTGACAGGAAGCACCAGGCATTGTTACAGGGACACTGTAAACCACGGCAAGCTGTTTTATCCTTCCTTACAAATTCTGAAGGGTGTGATAGTAATTGTGCCACACATGCTAGGCAACTTCAGCTCCCACTAAAGGAAAGCCCAGTTTTAACTTCAGAGACTTGAATTTTTCTATTTCCCAAAAAAAAATTTCCAGAAACAACTGATTACAAATATTTGCCCCTGTTCCTCTCCCCTGTCCCCAATATCACCAAACTGTTCTAGGATCTCATCAGATCAATGCGGATCAATGCTGAAGGGTCAGCGACACCATCTTCTAAAGCTAACAGCAAGAGAAAAATCAGCAATTTTATAACTGGTTCACATCGTTCCAAGTCTACATGACACAAAAAAAACAAGCGAAAGACCTACAGATGCTGGAAATCAAACAAATCAAATACTAGTTCTGAAGAAGGGTCACTGGGCCCAAAACATTAACTCCGTTTTCTGTCTACAGATGCTGCAAGACCTGCTGACTTTTTCCTAGTAATTTCTGTTTTTGTTTCTACATGACACATGGCAGGTAATAGAAATACAAAGCTCAGCAGCTACAACAGAGCCAGGGCCAGGTACATTGCAGCTGGAGGACAACAAGTAACATTTGCAACCCAAGGGGAGCGGGATTGGGAGCCTGAAGGCTGCATGATGGCCCTGATTTGACTACACCTGTACTACAAGGCATCACAATGCAAGGAAAGATGTGCTGGCCTAGGAGGGAGTATGGCAGAGATTTACAAATATGGCATTTGCAATTTCAAGGAAAAACTATACAAGTTAGGATTGCGCTCTCTTAATTTTGATTCGATTTGATTTATTATTTTCACGTGTACCTAAGGTACAGTGAAGAGTTTTGTTTTGTGTGCAGTCCAGGCAGATTATACTACACAAAGCGCATTATGGTAATAGAACAGAGCGAGGGATACAATGATTATGGGATAATTTGAATCGCTGGCCTCTATGCTGTACCAGCCTTTCAGCCCATCATGATTGGACAAGAACCAACACAATCAGTTCCACTTCTCTCTGCTCTTCACAAACGCCATACATTTTTTCCGCATTCAAAAGGGAACTGGATAAATACTGAATGCTCGAATTAAACCCGTTTGTACTTTTCTTTCAGATGGTGCACTGCAGATGATAATTCATCTGAGAATTTTTCCCACATTCAACATTTATCCCTTACCAAACTTCACAAATAAAAAAGTTGGAAGTTATAACTGTCCTGTGGCACAAGGAGAGTGGGCCCAGCTATCCAAGATGGTGGCACCGGCACAGTTGGCCCATCGCTCCAAGCCAGCCACATGCTATTTTGCCTCTGTCTCTCTCCTTTTCATCATTTTTCTTTTTCTTATTCTTATTCTTTTCTTCATTGTCTTTCCTTTGCAGGGAGGCTAGAGCAATGTGGGTAGTGACTGCAGCAGGGACTCCGGGTCTCATAAGCCCAACATAGGCCTCCTGGAATTGGCAGTGAGGCATAAGCTGCAGTGATGGCAGAGCAGGGACACGTGGTTGCGGCAGGCCTGGAAAGGGGACCTTGCAGAGACTTTGCATGTGTCTTGGGGCCTTGTTTGGGACCCCGGCTTATGAAGATGAGTTCTATTTAAGTACTTTCCTTTTATTCCTTGGAACCTCAAAATGGTGCCAGATTGTGGTGACAGGACACTTTTCACTGTATCTCTCTAGCTATGAGAGACATTAAATCATTCGTTCACATTGCACATAAATTGCCTGCTGCACTTTAACATGTTACACGTGGTTATACAGAAGTACTTCTCTAGCTGTAAATTATTGTAGGACATTGGCAGTTACAAAAGATGCTGTTTAATCCACAAACCTAAGCCTGCGCTGCTCGCACAAAATGTATCCTTATACTGTACAAATGCTGCCACACTTCTAAAAAACTGAGACTCCGCCTTGTTCCCCTGGAGCCCAGTTGATCAATCTAGATCATCACGATCTGAATGAGTTATCTATGAATCAAATCGTTTACAGGTAGTAAGCTTGTAGACAAAGGCATGCTTTGATGCACTGTGCCATCAACCTCTTTACTGGCAAGCATCATACATTTATTTAAAGAAGAGAAACAAGCAGAGCAGACACAAAGAAGAGAGGCATTGCGAACATGAAACAGAAAAGGTGACTGTGTACAATGGGGATGGAAGGGTGAAACAGTTGGGGGGGGGGGGAAAAAGCCCGCGGGGGTGGGGAAACAGTCGTTAGATTACAAAAATGGTCATATTAAAAAGAAATAATTGCTAAGAGCAGCTTCATTAAAACCAGCCAATACATTCCCTGCTGAACACATGAGCTTCTCACTGCCCGGAGAAAAGTTCCCTTCAATCATCCTTGCCCCAGTGCTCAGATAAGGCACCTCTGCTATTCTCCCTCTAGAAAGCAGAGTAGTCTATTTTCCGGCAACCTAAGACTAGGCAGACTACCACCATGCAACTCCATATAGTCAAAGTGTCAGTCCACCCTTCTATTACAAATTATGGGGCACCTACTATAATGAACAGTACCACAAAAGTGCTCAATTCCAAATTTTAACTCAAAATTATCTGCTCATAATTCCAGTTAGATCTTGTTCTTAGAGTGGAGGCACCAGTTCCAACATTTACTTAGGTCTTCATTTTTATGTTTTCTCCAGTAGCTACTGAAGAATAAATAAAATACAGCAATGAAACAAATAGCTAGGGTGGGACAAAAACCATTGCTCCTTTTAAGTTACGATAAAAACAGGACACACAAGAATTCAACAAGTCAGCAAAACACTTACTTGCATGTTTGTCTGCCAGTCCAATAAGAGTACTTGGTATGTCTCGCCTTCTGTAGAAACAAACCACTTTTGCTTCAACATTGCCATTCGCAGTCTGCAATTGGTGAAAACATACAAGATGTCTATTATTCACTGCGCACTTACACAGTTCAAAGCTAGCAGAGTGCTTGCTTACATCAACCTTTACAATGCACAATGTTTGTTAACGTTGTAGGCCACACAGGGTTCAAATATGTCAATATTTCACAGAGCATTCAAAACCCAAGTACCTGCAATTCATCTTCACTGGCTTCTCAACTCTTCTGACCTTCCCAATTGGTTTAGCGGAGTTCATTTTTATTTTGGTGCTGGTGTGGTTGGCAACTGATTATTTATCATATTTAGCACAAAAGAGCAAGCCATGGAACTGTTCTTTGCTCCTTGGCCGAATGTTATCATGTTATCAATTAATCTCCCCAATCACTGCCATCAATGCCAAACCTGTGCTCATCTGTATGTCCCTGCTTTATAGCTCCACTCCCTCTCCCTTTTTGCAGAAATAAAATACTATGCACACTGAAGAGCTGAATTGAAAACAATGTGCTGGAGAAACTCAGTGGGACTTGCACCATCTGTGATGGAAGAGAAACAGAATTAACTTTTGCGCTTAATATGACTCAAATTCAAAAAATATTAACTGTTTCTTCCTCCATAGTTGATACCAGACCTGAATTTCTCCAGCACTGTGCTTTTAATTTTCAAACATGGATCAGCATTGTTTACAATTCAAGAAAGCATGATCAGCATCACTGAAACCTCACTGGCACTGGGGAGAAAGGATGTGGGAGCAGGCTATTGTCAGAACAACTAACCTATTCTTCAGCAACTGTTTCTAACCATTGAAGAGAAAGTTGAGAAGCTCAAGCTAAGAGCAAAACAGATGGCAAAGGGTAAACTCAAATTCTTAGCATCCAAACATGGCTCAAGGCTCTGGTATAATGCACCTATGATGCTGGAAGTAGACAAAGAGCTTGTAAATCCCACTAGAAATGAGACAATATTCAAATGGATCAGGGCATAGGACAATGTGGACCAGGACCAACCACTATCTATTCAAACCCTCCCCTTCACAATGACTGCCAACTTCTAACTACAATCAGCTACTGCCACCACCGGTGTCCGGAACAGCAGAACAGGAGAGCAATGAACAGTGACATCATCCCAAGCAAAACTTGCCTGGAGATGTCTCTACCTTCTGGCTGAGAATCATTGAATTGGACAGTTGGAGGAACTTTGACATAGAAAACATGGGACAGAGTTTCTGGATGGTTTGATCCAGAATATAGTCACAAACTAGGGAGAAGCACAAGTTCAGGAATGGGAGGGTGCAACTGCACGGGATCCAGGTAGCAGTGATTAGGAGAAATTGAGGTCCCGTAGTTGTACTGGTAGAATGGACTCCAGCTGAATTGGAGATGGGACCCAAGTCCTAGCAGAAAGGGGAAACAGGGAGGCGGAAAAGATTTTAAACTAAAAAGGGTGGGAGATCTAGAAATACAAAAAAACTTAAACGTAAACAAACAGGGCAGTTGAACATACGAAACCATGAAGTCAGGAGTGTGACAGGACACAACCGATTCGTCTGGATGAGTGCAGCTCCAACAACACAGAATTTGATACCATCCAGGACAAAGCACCCCGCTTGATTGGCACCGCATCGCAAACATCTGCTCCTGTTTCCAGTGATGCTCAGTAACAGCAGTTTCCATTCTCTCAAGCTGCACAGATATGTGCATGTGAAGCCACCCAAGGGTTTGCATGCTGCAAATAGCATCAGCAGTTCGATCAAAGCACAGGCTTCTGGTTCCAGAATTCGCTGCTGTCCAGACCTCAAAGACCCACACAGCCGCAAGGGAAAGTAAAGAGGATGCCGGTAACGGTGTGCACTATTTGCAATATACACAGAAATTCAACAAAGTTCCTTAGACAGCACCTTCCAAACGCATGACCTCTATAATCTACAAGGTCAAGTGTAGCAGAGATATAGGAACACCACCACTAAGGTTCTTGAGTGGATTGCAAGATCCCCAAGCCACTCACCATTCTTTGAGACAAAAAAAACCCACAGATGATGGAATCCAAGGTAGACAAACAGGAGGCTGGAAGAACACAGCAAGCCAGGCAGCATCTGGAGGAAAGGAGCCTCCTGTTTGTCAACCACTCACCATTTTGACTCGCAAATCTATCACTGTTCCTTCAGAGTCACTGGTCAAAGGCCCAGAACTCCCTCCCATAATGGCATTAGGGGTCCATTGATAAATGGACTGCAGCAGTTCAAGAAGGCAGCTTACCAACACCTTTTCAAGGGCAACTAGGGATGGGCATTAAATTAAAACTGCTGAGACCAAAAGTGAACAAAAGAAAGACAATGAGAATAAATAATATGGAACAGGAGTCTCAAAAAAATTGTTAAATATTAAGTGAGGGGAAAATCCCACTAAAAATTAATTGAAATGTCTGCACACAGTGCCCATAATAGAATAAGTGTGGAGGAAGGGATTATACATTGGGAATATTAGGGCATGGCGACACCAAAGAAAAAAATCAGAGCTTGAGAATTAAATGCGTTATGCCCTGCAATACTTAAACAATACAGGGGAAAAAAAAAACGGAGAGGTCAAGTAATTCAGGATAACTCAATGACAGTGAAGAAAATGGACAAAGCTATCAGCAAGACAAAGAATCCATGTGAATAGAGTTGAAAGATCAATCATTCGAATACGTGTGATACAAAGAACACCTAACAGTGGGAAGAGTATGGAAGAGTATAGAAGATGAAACATGCAGGTATAAAACATTGCGGGAAATTGCAACTACACAAGTATGATAAAACAAGATTAGTAGACTGGGGAACAGCAGATTTTGATGAGGTGAAATTAGAATTTGGGAAAATACAATAGGTGATTGGCAAACAGTGATGTAGAACAAGGTAGCCAGTAGTGGGAGTAAGACCATTAAGAAATAGAAAGACAAATTCACAAGTAACATTACACAGATAGCTGATATATTAATTATTTTACTTCAGTACTTACCAGGGAGACAGGCATGATATGAAATGATGTGATGAGGGTGATTTTAGTATTAAATGAGGGGGATGTAATCAATAAACTAAAAAGAATAAAGGCCCTGATCCAGAAGAATTACATCCACGTATTTTAACTAATAGAAAACAGTGGCATTACAACTTATTTATGATCCCACAGAAAAATGTAATGCCAGAGGGCTGGTGGTTAGCTAATGGAACTCCTATGGTTAAGGAGGGAGACAGAACATGCCCAGGAAATTGCAGTCAGCTTAACAGTGGTAGGAAGATAATGGAATCCTTTCTAAAAAGGGGACAGAACATTCAAAAAATGAAAAATAATTACAATTAGTAAGCTTTTCAAAAAAATAAAATCTGGTTTGGCTACCACCTGGTTTTTGAAGGAGAAGAACAATTAGCTAATGGTAATGCTGTAGTTGGAATTTATCAGCGTTTTCAAAAGGACTTTGATAAATTGACCCACAACAGACAAATGAACAAGGTCAGGGATTGTGAAGTCAAGTGACTAGTGGCAGAACGGTTTGCTTCAAGACAGAAAGCAGAAAGTGGGCATAAAGGCCAGTTATTAAGAGAGGCAAAAGGTGGAAAGTGGTGTTCCACAAGAATCATTGCTAGCACTTCTGCTGTTCATAATTTACACTGACGATTTTAGACTCGAGTCACAAAGAACTACGTTTGTAGATACCACCAAATTAGGGGTGGGGTGATTCGAGAATACTCAGGAAAACTGCAATAAATTAGAGAAGGAGAAAACTTGCAGAATAGGTAAATAATTGGCAAATACAATTTCAGCACAGATAATTGTGAGGAAGTATCGTTTAGCAAGAATAGGGAGGTTACTCATGACTTGGAATGCGCAGGTTTAGGGGGAGGTAAAGGGACAAAACAGATCTTAAAGTATAAACTTATCAGTCACAAAGTTCTATCACAGGACATCAAAGCCATAAAGAACACAAACCAACCACTAAGCTTTATTTATTGAGACAGAATTGAACAGTGGGTAAACAGTGGCTAAACCTGTATGGAGCCTTTCTGAATAAGGGTCTAGGCCCGAAACGTCAGCCTTCCTGCTCCTCTGATGCTGCTTGGCCTGCTGTGCTCATCCAGCTGTACATCTTGTTATCTCAGATTCTCCAGCATCTGCAGTTCCTACTATCTCTGGAGCCTTCTTCAGATCACATTTTTTGCTTTATTCGTTCAAGGGACATGGCCAGGTCAGAATTTATTACTTATCCCTAATTCACCAGAGGACAGTAGTAGTCAATCACACTGCTGTGGGTCAGGGGCGATATGTAGGTCAGACCAAGAAAGGGCAAGCAATTTCCTTCCCTAAAGGACAGTGAACCTAAATGATTTTTTACAACAATCAACAGTGGCTTCGTGGTCAGCATAAGGCTAGCCTTTGACTCTAGACCTTGATTGAATTCAAATTTCACTATCAGCCATGATGGAATTCCATCAATCTGGGTTTCTGGATTGCTAGTCCATTGACATTATCACTACCCCACATCTTTATCCCTGTTGTGTGCCGTTCTTATCACCATAACATGATGAGAAACTAGAGAAGGTGCAGAGAACATAGAACAATACAGGGCAGAACAAGCCCTTTGGCCCTCGATGTTGCGCCAACCTGTGAACCAATCTAAGCCCATCCCCCTACACTATCCCATCATCATCCATATGCTTATCCAAGGACTGTTTAAATGCCCCTAATGTGGCTGAGTTAACTACATTGGCAGGCAGGGCATTCCACGCCCTTACCACTCTCTGAGTAAAGAACCTGCCTCTGACATCTGCCTTAAATCTATCACCCCTCAATTTGCAGCTATGCCCCCTCGTACTAGCCGACGTCATCATCCTAGGAAAAAGACTCTCACTGTCCACCCTATCTAATCCTCTCATCATTTTGTAGGTCTCTATTAAATCCCCTCTTAGCCTTCTTCTCTCCAATGAGAACAGACCCAAGTCCCTCAGTCTTTCCTCATAAGACCTTCGCTCCAGACCAGGCAACATCCTGGTAAATCTCCTCTGCACCTTTTCCAATGCTTCCACATCCTTCCTGTAATGGGGCGACCAGAACTGTACACAATATTCCAAGTGAGGCCGCACTAGCGTTTTGTACAGTTGCAGCATGACATCACGGCTCCGGAACTCAATCCCTCTACCAATGAAACCTAACACACCGTATGCCTTCTTAACAGCACTGTCAACCTGGGTGGCAACTTTCAGGGATATATGTACCTGGACACCAAGATCCCTCTGCACATCCACACTGCCAAGAATCTTTCCATTGACCCAGTATTCTGCCTTCCTATTCTTCTTCCCAAAGTGAATCACCTCACATTTATCTGCATTGAACTCCATTTGCCACCTTTTACAAGATTCAAGATTACAAGATTTACAAGATTCCAAAAATGTGAGAATATGTATCTGGAAAGAATTGACAGGGCTTATGTTTTTCTTTTTGGTGGGGAAAAAAAAAAAAGGTGGCCGAGGAATCACCTCATAGAGGTCTTCAAAAGTGAAAAGTTTTCTTGGAGTGAATACAGAGACGACATTGCCACTTTGAACAGTAGAGGTCAACTTGAGGCTGTCAATATAAGACAACAAGCATGAGATCCAATGAGAAGTTCAGAAAGAACCTTTCGTCCAAACAGTGGCGAGAACGTCAAACTTACTGAAATATAGGAGTGACTGAAATGAATAGCACTGAATGCATTTCAGAGATGCGAGGCAAGAATATGAGGGAGAAAGGAACAGATGGTTCTCGAACTTGGGGAGCCACTAGTCTAAAACCAGTTCTCTTGCTGGTTTAGCTGACTGTATCACTTCTCTGCTCTCATTGCACCACCAACCCCACCATCCCTCAACTGATAGCCTTGCTAAGGTGTCCCATCCTCATCTCACCACTTAAGCCAACAACAGCTGATGCTGACATCTTTTCTTCTTTCAAAGGCCTGATTCTGTTAATTTCTTCAATCATACCCCTTTCTAGTGTCTCATTAAATAACTACTAACCATGTCCTGCTATGGTTTCATACCACCATACTTCCTCTCTTATGTGATGAGTACTTTTTACAACATAGGAAGGTGAAAATTTCTATTGAAATGAATAAAGACTAAATTCATTCGTGTCTACCTTCCAGTATCCTGGTAGTCACATGTTACAAAGATAATGATGTTAAGTTATCACGGTAATCAACTCCATCAATTAAAATCAACAAATTGAGATATACCACAAGGAGAGCCAGGGTGGTACTGTGCTCTGGGAACTATAAACGCAAAGCCATCTTTTTCCCCTAAATACACCCCAAAAGGTTACTTTCTGAAGGTAATTGATTGCAGCTGAATAAACAAACATTAACCTTTTTCACCACCCTCTCAAAGAAGCTGGTTCCATGGATTGACCAGTCTCAGTATTAGTTAACCAGTACTGGTCCATCAAAGTACTGTTTCTGCACACTGGTAGAGTATTTTCCCACCAAGTGAAGGTTGGGTACTCATCGACCACTATCCTGGACAAGGCGAATCAGCTTGTCATGGTCCACATTTTCCAGCCCCTTTAGAATTCTAAAAGCAAACTGCATCAGATCTCAACCTTCTCCCTTTTGGGGAGATGATGTTCAGTTAACCCACACTGCACAGGTCAAACGGATTCTTTCAGGGCCGCAAGTTGCAATAGCTCTGACAAGGTTACCAAGTGAGTTAGTAGTCAAGCTCTCAGAGATGGCTACCTTTGAAGATGTAATATCAAAAGTACATCTTCCAAACCAGAGGGTAAAAGGTCTGTCTACAGGATCTCATTAACTAGGAAGAATCGACCATTATACAAAAGCCACAGAGAGCCAATAATATGCAAGGCCCATTCATTTAATTGTTTGATGTAAAGGTATAATGCCAGCTCCCTGACAGTGATTTTTGAGATGGGCCTGTTGCTAAAATCAGACATCAACCAGAGATTGCTCTCAGAACAATGACTAGTTACATAAGAATAACGGAAATGTTCCCAACTTTGAAGAAAACTGGCAGCCACAATCACGAGTAATGTCAAACTCAACAGTTACTCAAGGGAATGCTGCAACACACTGCTGGGGTCTGGGTCTGCAATTCTCCACAACGAACTCCTGATTTCAATCTTGCCACTATGGATAGTTGCCAACTGGAGGCCAGGCACTTCCTTCAATTTTCAGGCTAACTCGTTTTTAGCATTTTAACTGAATCCACATGCAAATACTGCAAGGAACCCTAAAAGAAGGTTTGATACAGACAGTAGCATTGAGGCAGAGGTGTAACTCAAGAAAACAGCTTTTCATCCAAATCTACATAAACACCAGCCACAGAAAAGGCCACATTATGCACTGCCTTCTGCATAAGACCCACAAAGTCATATCCTGAATGCCAGAGCAACCCAGTTCAGCTCCTTCATACAGATATCATAGATAATTGGCAATGCATCCAGTATAGCAAGCCCATTTATACAGCAACTGATGCATCCAAACAATGAAACAGCTATAAATGCAAATGAAGCACAAACGCCAAAGGGTGAATTATGTATTACACAGAATGAGCCTCATAGAAGCAGCTATTTGAACTTACTTCCCCCGCCAAAAACAATCCTTCCAAGAACAGGATGTCTTTTTTTGGTGGCTGTGGCGGCAGTGGTGGGGGCAGGGTGGGGAGTAGGGTGAATAATGTATACTCTTTCAACATCCTTCTAAACAATCCATGCAATCCATCTTTCTGAAGCAGTGACAACACCCTTGAAAGACAAAGGGGTCATTCGGTGACAACGCAGGTTGTTGCTCAACAATGTGCCGTGTGTGGTAGAGACACACAGTTCCTCAGCCAGCAGCAGAGAATTCCATCTGCTGCAGCCATTAACCAAGGGATTACAATGCACTTCAAACAGCTCTGAAAATCTATCATGAAAATTTACAGTATTTTAACACAGGAGGGAAAATCCCAAAAGCGAAAGCAAAATGGTATAACCAATAAAGGCTGTTGTGGGGTCCCAAATGCAATGTGAAGACAGGGCACAGGAGCAGCAGTAGGCTATTCAGACCTTTGAGTTTCTTGCGCTGTTTAATAAGATCAGGTTGATCGGATTGTGGTTATAACCGTTTTGCTGCAGCACTATGCTCCCACACCCCCACTCCCCAGAACAGTTGATTCCCTATCTAATAAAAATCCATCAGCCTTGAATAAGTTCAATGACCAGCCTCCAATTCTGCTGGTGGAGAAAATTCCACAGCCTTATGACCCTCAAAAGATGAAAAAAATTCTCATATCCATCTGATAATAAATACCTCTTATTCTTAAACCATGGTTAAGTCTCCTCCACATTCCCTGGTGTGCACTGTATTAAGACCCTGCAGGATTTCACATTTTAATAAGATTACCTCTCAAGTCTTCTAAACTCCAATGGGTATAGGCCCAAACTATCCATCGTCTTTTCATAAGACCAGATCTTATGAAATTTCTCTGAACAACTTCTAACACTAATTGTTTTATTTTTATATAAGAATGCAAAACCTGCATAAGTTAATTCAGTATCTGGTCTCCCTCAGGTACTGCACAGCTGTAGAACTGCTACAGGCACCAGTCAGACTCACCATAAATGACCAAGAAATAGAAACAATAATAAACAGAGATAGTACAAGGGGTGCCATTTCCACAGAAAAAATTCTAAAAGAATTCAAAGTCCTGAATCTTATATATGAAAATCGGACTAAATCTAGATTAAAATGTTGATAGCCCTAGCAATTGATTTGGAGTTAGAATCTCATCAGCCGCCTCCTGAGGATGCCAACTCCTGCTAGGATTCTGGCCATGGACACTGTGTTACCTCACCCAAACAGTCATGCTTGACAAATGACTGTGCATAGTCAGAATACACAGGACAGAATACTAAAGACAAACTGAAACTCTACTAGTTCACGCACCTGCAAGCAAGATAGGAACCACCAGGTACCAATCAGGAACAAGTACAGGAGGCCCGGCAGGAGACAAGTACCCAACCACTGCCTGTACACAGTTTAGTTAACTGAGAATCAAAATCCATCACATTCTGCTGACAGTTTGTGACTCAGTGTTATGGTCACCCAATGGTGAAGGCACTCTCAAAGCAGCAAAAGAGTCACACACTGTTCTCGTCAACATCCAAGTAATATACGTTCCACCACCACAGCACCTGCTGAAACTACGCTCACTCCACACAGTAATTTAAGAGTTATCATAACTGCACTGAAACGTTCATCATACTTTCTCAGGCTAATAGAAGGTTCTATCTGGGAAAAGACAATGGATTGGCAATTGGAAAAGCAAAGTTTAAGAAGAGCAACTGAAACCAGTTCAGCAGGGTAGAAGTGTGAAGTGCTGCCCACCTCCTGAATGACTCACCACAAGTACAATCATTGGCTTCTGAAGTAATAGGTATCCTTCCATTTAGTTAGAAGTCACATGACACCAGATTATAGTCCAACAGATTTATTTGAAATCACAAGCAATCAGAGCGCTGCTCCTTCATCAAGTGAAGTGTCCATTCCATTTAAATGTTGGATTTGTATATTTGCATACCTTATTTAGTTCCTCGATTCTTCGAATTAGGAAAGGGTTGCTTGATGAATTCTCGAAATAGACATAATCTGGAATCAAAACAATAAAATTTTATTACCAACAGTGCACAAACTCATATCTCCTTTTAATGAACTGTTACAAGAATCACCCAAAAGTCAGCTAGTGTCATCACTCAATTTGTGATGAGCTCATCACAACTCCGATCAAATACTATTACTTGCATCAGACTGCAAGATGCTTTAGGAAGGACAGCAATTAAACCAAAGCGTGACAGTTACACATATTGTAGAGAGGGCTGAGAAGATCATCATTGCAGACTGCTCCCACCATCACCACCACGCTGGTAGCCAGAAGTATTTTATCCTAATATGAGAGACCTCAAAATACTCTTTTCAGATTGATCATCCAATAAGGATAAAATCTATAAATATAGAAAGTGATTTTTGCAGCTCAAGTGGATACAGATATTACACAGCCATGATTATATCACTCAGCCCACAATTATTTCATTCAAAGCATGACCAGTGGAATACACAGAAATCTTTTGTATTCAATCATGGGAGGTGGATGCAACTGGCTGGGCCAGCATTAATTGTCCATCCCTAGTTGCCCTTTATATGATGGTTCTGAGCTGCTGATCCTTTCATGCACCAGGGACTGAACTATTTGGGACAATTATTGAAGAGTAGTGAGAGAATACAAGATAGAATTTAGTAGATATACAGAGCAAAAAGGCATTATCTGCCAGGACTGAGATCAGGAAAATCTCCTTCATAGCGTGTGCAAGTAGAGATGCAAAGGTAAAAAATCCAAAATCAACTTAATGATACGTGTGGGAATGTGCCCAAGACAGATGACAGAGGACAGACTGACTCTTTTCCTCCATTTTGATTTCTTAGTGAATACTTGGCTTTTCTGAACTTAAACACGCGCTAAAAAGTTAACGCCATGAGCAAACCAAGAAGCATTTGGCCCTACGCACTGACTCCACTGCTGTGCGTCACTAGAGTCTATTGTTAACAGGACACAACCCAGCACCGTATTCATACTGCAGTTGTTTCAAGTGAGATGACAGCACCTTCTATCATCTAGAAGGACAAGGCCAGCAGATATGTGGAGACATAACCATCTAAAGACCCCCCCAGAGTCACACACCACCCTGAACATATCATCATTCTTACACTGTTACAGGGTCAATAGCCCGGAACTCTCTTCCTAACAACACTGTGGGCATTCAGACACCGTGTGGATTGCAGCTGTTAAAGGCAGCAGCTCACCACTACTTTCTCCAGGGCAATTCAGGATGGACAATAAATGCTGACCTCTTTAAAAACAACTAAAAGAAAATGGAATACAGCAAATCTTCACTATGCATGCGCGATGGGGGAAAACAGGTATCCTGCAGATACTACTCTTTTATAGAACATAGAACAATACAGTGCAGAACAGGCCCTTCCGCCCTCGATGTTGCGCCAACCTGTGAACCAATCTAAGCCCATCCCCCTACACTATCCCATCATCATCCATATGCTTATCCAAGGACTGTTTAAATGCCCCTAACGTGGCTGAGTTAACTACATTGGCAGGCAGGGCATTCCACACCCTTACCACTCTCTGAGTAAAGAATGTACCAAAACAAACCACGTGATCAAACCAGACGAGTCAAGCAGAAAATAAAAAAGAATGGGGTCTGGAGCCAGCCTTCTGAATTCGTAGATCCATGGCTGGTAAATCCTAGCCCAAAAAAAAAAAAAAAAAGAGGACTTAGAACTGATCATTTTAACCATTACATATGCTCAGACTAAACACTTTAGCAGTATGGGGAGATGATAGCATTAAAGGAGGGATGGTGCAGAAATTTGCAATGCGCATCATTACGTATCAATTCCATTCTGGATGCCATTCGTCAGTCTCAAAACTTTCAAACTTGCATCATCTCCAATTTTGTAATGCAGTGGTTACACTATTCAACAAGCCTGGAAACCATGAGTTCATAACTGCAGTTCCCTATGCTCCCTTCCAACACCCATTCCAAGTCAGCTTGCAAATTTGAAATTAAGTTTTAGTTGAAAATCTACAAAGTTCATTGTCAGCTAAAGCGACTACAAAGCTGTCAGACTCTCATCAAAACCAAATTAACGAAGAAAACTTGCGTTCCTTACCTTGTATGCAACTTCAGTCCCACATTAACAATTGATTTCTCAATGTCTTGTTGAGTGGCCTTATGAATTGGTCAGATGGTTAGGAATAGGTTACACATACCAAACCAGTGGCTTCACAGCACCAGGGCGAATTGGGAGTGTGGGGTATGTGTGGTGTGGAGTAGGGGGGGGGGGCAGAAGAAGAGATCCCATCCTGCCAAGGTAGTTCCACTTCCACTAAAAATAGTTCATGAACAAGTCACAATGTCAAATACATTGTTCAACGTTGATGCAGCCCAAGACACAGAATACTCTTAAAGCTTATTCTGTTGCACAGTGATCCCAAGGTGCCTTGATGAAATGCATTTCCCTTTATTGTCAAGGGCACTGCATGTCTAGTGCCTCACAACAACTTATGCCACCAAGATAACACTTCATCAGCCCATTTTAACAGGTAGCAGATTTTAAGCATGACTGGGGGTTGGAGAGGTTCAGACAAGAAATTCTAGAAATGAGGGCACAGGCAGCACAAGACATGCATGCCAATGGAGGTACAATTAAAATTCTGGCTTCTTGAGAATCTCCAATAAGGGAAATTTGTCAAGTTCAAAGGCTGCCAAGTTGCATGTGCACCGACAAGAGGGGCATCGACACAGAAGATTTTAGCCCTGTTCATCATAATGCCAATTTGTGAATTCCAGTTCCATATTAACTGGGAATGGTGATGTCTGATGGTCAACTGGATGTTCCCAGTATGTCTCACTTTTCAAAATTTTCATGTCGCTTTGCCCTTACGGCAAGGCCACTGATAAATCTTTCTGCTACAAACTGCATGTAGCATTTCCGTTTGCCAGATTTTGTAATAAATATACAGTGACAACAATAACGAGAGAGAATGCAAGATTAATGTCAGCTCAGAAACAGCAACATTCCCATGGGAAACAGCATGGTACAGTGAATGAGGCAGAAACCTTTCAACCTAGAACCCAAGTCCAAACCTAGGAGTGACAAGATTAATTACCCGTCAGAGGTGCTTTCCTTTGGCCATTTGAGCAAGGCCACCTCTTCTGCTCCCTCAGATGGATGGAACCACTGGTAAAGAAATAGGATGTTGCTTCAAAAAAAAAGCCCTTTGTCCTAGGAACGAGTCCAGCAAACCTCCTCTGAACTGCTAAAGCAATTAAATCCTTTTCCAAACAAGGAGCCCAAAGCTGCACGCAGTACTCAAGAAATCACCAAGTCCCTGTATAGCTGTAAACTGCCCTACCTTTATTTTATATTCCATTCCATTCCATTCACAATAAAACATTCCATTTGCTTTGTTAATCCCCAGTTGTACACACAGACTAAAATTGAGATTCACATACAGAGAGAGATCTGGGTACACCAGCTCAAGCCACCCACATTTTGATCAGTCCACCACTGATGGCCCGCATCTCCAGATGACTGGTCTTCAAGTTCTGGAATATCCTCCCTGCCACTCTTTACGTCATTTTCTTCCTTTTAAGACACACCTTAAAATCACCTTGTTTAACTGATTCTTTTTTGGTTATCTGGCCTATTATTTGCTTATGAGGCTCAGTGTCACATTTTGTTTTCAAAAGTTCCTGTGAAGCACCGTGAAACATTTTATCCTGTTAAAGAAGCTATACAAACAAGTAGAGATAGTAGGAACTGCCGATGCTGGAGAATCTGAATAACAAGGTGTACAGCTGGATGAAAACAGCAGGCCAAGCAGCGTCAGAGGAGCAGGAAAGCCGACATTTCGGGTCTAGACCCTTCTTCAGAAA
>JAHRHZ010000092.1:3804556-3827056 GCA_024137785.1 Ginglymostoma cirratum | reverse complement strand
CGAAATGTCGGCTTTCCTGCTCCTCTGACGCTGCTTGGCCTGCTGTGTTCATCCAGCTGTACACTTTGTTAGACAAACAAGCAGATATTTCTTTGTTTCCCATGTAACTCCAATTCTGCAGGGTAAAGCCAGCTTTCTTACGGTGTAGCTCACGTTGGATCAGTATTTAAGACAAGTCTGTTGGGCAACCTTAGTTCACAGTGGCTAGATGAAGTGCGGCATTATCTAGGAACTTATGCCAGATGCCTTCAGCACATCTTGGATCCAATCACTTCTCTGTGGAATCCTTGGTACAGCATACCAGCAAACCTAAGTAACACACAACACTAACACCTGCCTCTGCAATTTTGCACAACAAATGTGAGCCTTGTCAAATGCAGACCTTTACCTTTTAGTAAGAATAAAATCTTCAAGAACCACAGGAACTGTGAACGGAATTACCAAAAAGATCCAGGCAAACTGGGTTGCAAAATCCATAGAATCCAGGGTGGATAATTAAAAAATAGGAAGGAAAATCATGGGAAATTTTTCCAGTCAAAGGAAGGTACAGTAAAGTAAGTTAAGGGAATTCTTTTAACTGAGTTGACATGTATATGGTACTGGAGAGAATAGTTATCAATGTTCCCGGTGGTATCTATACAATAGTGAAATGACGTGCCAAGCAGCAGTGAAAACCTGGAAAAGGCATAGGAAAGAAGTGGTCATTTAACTAAGCCTGCAGATTCTCTTTGATCTCTGCCATTCACCTAATATGTCAAAGGAGCAGTATTGATCACGATGACTGCTCAACACTAATCTGCTTCCTGCAGAAGGGCTACAAACATCGAGGGGTTGCAGACCTTGTTAACCCCTTGGGCTCAATGCAACAAAGAACATTTGACCTGAAATACAAATATATATTGTAAATATGGGCAGCCTTTACATGGAAACACCACCTTATGCTCCCTTTATCACTATACATCAAGTTATCCACATGTAGAACTAGATTACTGTTCCTTAAGCATTGTTGGGTCAAAATCCTGGAACTCCCTCCCTAACTGCAGTGGCTCACCAACTCCTCTAGGGTAATTAGGGACAGGCAATAAATACTTCCCGCCAGAGTATCAGCAGCATCACAAGGAAGGAGGAAAGGACAGAATAATCAAAGCACTTGGCTCAAACACAAAAACAGGGAGATTTGAGAAATCAGGAAGGACCTTCAGAATCCAAAGCCATGAACTAACAATCTTGGCCTCAGTGCCTCCCCTGTCCACAGCTCACATTCACTACCTTTCTCTTCACAACATTCTCACTGTATCCCTCAATGTCCTGCATTCATCTTCCCAAAACCTTCTATTCTTTTAGTTTCAGTAAGGGTTTCCTTTCAATCCCATGTACACTTCAGTATTTCTCATGGGTCACTTCATCCATGACCATCAACTTCCAGTGTGGTGAAACCATTTCACTTCTCTCACCACAAAACCTAAGCAACAATTTCTCAGATTGGTTGCTTACCCAACTACTATTTCATCCACCAGCACAAAAAGTGCAAGTGTCACACAATAAGCAGGGACACGTTGTTCTGGGTTACGATGTAATATACAGTTAAACGTACATTCTCCACGATCACAGAGAGTCATCTCTTGGGGCAGGTAAATACTATGTAGTTGACTCAATGGTTTGTGAAAGCCAGTTATAAATGCACTGATAATAGTTCTAATTATCAAAAAAAGGGTCATATATTGGGTTTAATAGCTTCCAAACAGTATATTCAACGGTTGAAAGTTTGACTGCTACGAACCACCACAGTGCAGCCCACAATCCGAATAAGGGTAACAAGCTCAGCTCCTTAATATTAGTGAATATGCACACAAAATTGACAGCTCAAAAACCATTTGAGCCATTTTTTGTCAAGTTCAACTTTATCACACGACACAGATTTGAATCCAGAACTCAGCCAGTATCACGACACTACCAATTTTTATTGAAGCAGAGGTGGTTAGTAGGACACTTAACAGAACTTTTCCCCAATATAAAAAGGATGTTGGCAGACCAATTAGGGACAATTTCCTCTATTCACGAATCAGGAACAAGGAGTCATCAATTTAGAATAGCCACTGACACCAAGGAAAAAGGTGATGCAAAACATCTTTGCTCAGAGATAAAGTGCAGACTACTTCTCTATAGACAATTGGTGAGGTAGTGACCGTTGCATCTTATGCCAGATATTGGAATCACCACATGGAACAGTAGGTAATATGGGGCTAAAAACAGAAGGTACCACAGTCAGAGAAACTTTAAATTTGCAAATGCAAATGAGGCATCACAGATAGAATGGAACTGAATCCCCATAACATTTGCTGTAAATAATTTGTTCCTTAATCTGGAGGCTTGAAGTGCAACAGCATCTTCAAGAAGACAAACTTTATTCATTCACAGGTAGTGGCCATTGCTGACTAGGGCAACATTTAGTGTCCAACCTTAACTACCACTGACTGACTAGCTTGTTGGACAATATCATGAAGTCACATATAGACTAGACCCCCAGATAACAGAGGCAGAATTCCCTCCCTGAAGGGTATTAATGAGCCACATGCATTTTTAACAATACAGTAGTTACATAGTCCCCATCATTAAATCAAGAATAAAAAGCTAGCCTCAATCAACTGAAGTTAAATTCTTCAGTGATGGGATTTGAACTCATGTTTTTGATCACTAGTCCAGGCCTTTGATTAAAAATCTGTTAACATCAGATGACATCTGCATTCCGTTAAGGCATGCGGAGCAGAATTCGCCACTTACACCTAACACAGTGTAACATGCTATCATCTGCTCCATACACATCACTGACCTAACAACGTAACTGAAAGCTCAACTTTTTATTGCTTTCATTATCCATTCATTGGATATGGTTGTTGCTGGCTAGACCAATTGCCCAAGCAGTTATGAGTTAACCACAAAAAAAATTAATAAACCAGATCAGGTTTTTTTGACTGTTGTAAAAACATGTAACCATTACTATGAGTTTTTTATTCTAGATTTTTATAAAAAAATTCAAAATTTTCCCATTGGCCACCGTGAAATTTCAAATGGAATATTAGCTGGGATTCTGAATTACAGAATCCCTACAATGCAGAATCAGGTCATTTGGCCCATCAAGCCCACAACAACCCTCCAAAGAGCATCCCACCCAGACCAAACCCCCTACCCTATCCCTGTAACCCTGCATTTCCCATTGCTAATCCACCCACGCTGCACATCCTTGGACACAATGGGTAATTTATCATGGCCAATCCACCTGACCTGCACATCTTCGGACTGTGGGAAGAAACCAGAGCACCAGGAGGAAACCCATGCAGTGACAGCAAGAACTGCAAACGCTGGAATCAGAGTGAATACTGTGTGGAGCTGGAGGAAAACAGCAGTCATGCAGCAGAGGAGCAGGAAAGTCGATCTGATGAAGGATGTAAACCCAAAAGGTCGACTTTCCTGCTCCTCAGATGCTGCCTGACCCGCTGTGCTCCTCAGTTCTGCACTGTATGGCAACAAGCAGACACAGGGAGAACATGCAAACTCCAAAGACAGTCACCCAAGAGTGGAACGGAACCCTATTCCTGGTGCTATGGTACTGTGGTACCTTCTGTTTATAGCCCTGTATTACCTACTGTCCCATGTGCTGATTCCAATTTCTGGCATAAGATGCAACAGTCACTACCTCACCAATTGTCTATAGAGAAGTAGTCTGCACTTTATCTCTGAGCAAAGATGTTTTGCATCACCTTTTTCCTTGGTGTCAGTGCCAACCACTGAACCGCTATTGATAACATTATCATGAGGACATCACCTCCCCCTAACCTCTGGCCAACAGTTCAACCGCAATTACCATCAGACAAAGGTAGTAACAAAATAAACAACAAACAACTGAAGGATACCCCATAGTGCATTAAGTACATTTGAAGAGCTTTGATTTTTGTAATGTGGCAAATGCATTAGAGTTTACACACAGCAACAAGACCAAACAACAATAATGCATAGGTAACCTATCGGAAGGGGTAAGGAACAGATAACGGCCAACAGACTAGGAGAACTACCCTGTCCTTCTTTACAGTGCCACAGGCTCTTTTACATTTACCAAATGTAACAGCCAAGGTGTTGACGTAACGTCTCATCTGAAGGACAGCACACCTCAGGTCTGAAATTGATTCTTGTTTTGTGTTCATTCTTTGCAGTGGGGCTCGAGACTGACAACTAGTGACAATAACAAAGGGAGAATCCACCTTGATCAGAAAACCCAGCTAAAGTGAGAGCAAAGAATTATCAACAGTTCTATTACACAAAACCACCTTAAATCTCAGCTGATTACAGCCTACTCCCTCTTCACCTCTCTTCCAAGGCCTGTCATTGTTTGTGCTGCGGTTTCACAATCTCTTTTCAACATTCCACAACTTGGCTTTAAAAACTAGGCAAAGGACAATGTTTCAGCCACCTTCCCCTCCCCAGCACTGAGATGAACTGAATTTTTTGCTTTTGAAAACAATTTCTTAAAAGAAAAATCAAAGTCAGAAAGGCAGGTTCCCAAGTGTCTGTGGCAATACAGCTCTCAATTGAGATAACTAAGACCGCTGTAAATTGGCCTTAACTGCCACTGCATGAGAAAGGCCAGTAATCCTAACAGCAACATGTATGTTTGTGGCCCTAGCATGACTCTCAGCTATTACTGCTGAATAAGCCATTTTTAAGTCATTGCGCAGAAGGGCAAGATACCTAGGGAGCTGCTTATATCCAAGGGGCTGTACCCTAGCAAAAGTCATTGCTTACAAGGATTGGATATAGTGGTGTTAAGGCAACATCAAGTGCAGTGGAACATATATGAGGGAGAGTATTTTGTGCGTGTAGGCACACAGACAACACGGGCCATGAGGATTGGTATTACATTGCCCTTCAGTACGATGAGCCAAATACCCTACATGTGCACCAAATGATTCTACAGTACAACTCCAATACCTCAGCAACTTGAAGATTAGCTAACTCAAGTGAAGGCGAGATCAATCCCAAGACCAGTGGGGCTTAAAACAAAAGGCAACAAATCAGGCACAGCACAAGTGAAGAGACAAGATCATGGTACAGACAGAAGTGCGAAGTGTTACAGATTACAGAATAACAGAGAGAAACACAGCAACAGGAAGGGAGCAGTTGAGAACATATGATGGGCAGTACTGTTGGTGCAATATTTGTTAAGTGGCCTAAATTCTGGTGATGACATCGGAGACTTCCACCAGACTCCTGGACCGTTTTTCACTTTGTCAGGCCTTTTTGCTTCCCATCTCAAATTCAATGAAACTGCTTCTACTATTCACTTGTCCTGTTCATGGTTTCTTTATTAACTGATGCAATAGTTGAATGAGACAACCTCACGTTCTCCCCAAATCAGATCACAGCCCATTCTTTCCCCATTTGCCTTGCGTATGTCTATCCCACATTGCTCCCCCATGAACATCCATTCCTCCTGCCTGCAATATCTTGCTGATCAAATAAAGAATTATGTCTGGAAAGTTACCTTTTCTCCAGAAATGCTACGCACAACCTGTTCCGGATTTGCAGCATCTTCAGCTCTGTGACAGGCCAGTATCACAGCAGGCAGTTGCATATATCTTTTCAAAGTCAAATCTGGCTCTTTACTACGAGGCCTGTTTCTCATCTTAAGTATATAGAATTGGGGGAATTACTTAAATATAGGAGGATTCGGTATGAGCAGAGGTCCCCCAAAAGATGTCATCGGACCTCCAATACCAGACAGAGAGGTTCCAAAGCTCAGTGCATCTACACTGCCTGGGCAGGAATGAGGAGCAATAGGTACAATCATCAGAAACAACTGTATTTTCATTTACAAAGAAACAGAGACTTGATACAAAAAAAAAGTGCAAGAAGATGATCTTGCACAAGGCAAAGGCTGTTAACATTCTAGCAGATAACGAGAGTTCTGCTGTGAAAAAAGCGTAATGTTTTAGTCAGGGATAACAAGGTGTGGAGCTGAATGAACACAGAAGGCCAAGCAGCATCATAGGAGCAGGAAAGCTTGACGTTTCGGACCTAGACCCTTCATCAGAAAAAAAGTTTTTTAAATGTTTTAGTCATGCCATTAACATAAAGAAACAACACACAAACAGATTTAAGTACTAAACAACTGGGTTGTGGTCTCTTAAAGGCATCTGAAACTTGAAATGCAAAGACTAAATTTAGGTGAAGAAAGATAAAGACTGAGCAGAGAAAAGCAGATTATCCAAGTGAGCTAGTTAGAAGTATAAAACAGATACTAAGAGTTTCTACAGATTCTCAAAAAAGTTAACAAAGTGAACGTTGATCCTACTGAAAGCGAATCTGGAATCAAGAGAAAATAGCTAGATGGCAGATGAATGGATCAAATATTTTACACTGGCTTTCTGAATACAGGATACAATCATCAGAAAAAAGGTCAGAAATAGAGGAAGAGGGGAATTCAAGAAAATTACGATCATAAAGGTAAACTGTACTGAATAAATCATTATTGAGCTGTGGGCTGACAAGTCCTAGGTCCCCATAGACTTCATTCTAGAAGTTTTACAAGTGCCTATCAAGATAATTTATATGTTGGCTTTAGTTTTCTAGAATTTCCCAGGTTTGGGGCAAGTCCTTTTAGATTGGAAATTAATGAATCTACTTTTCTAAAATGGAGACTGAAAACAGGAAACTACAAGCCCAACATCTGTCATAGTGAAGATGTAGAATTTGAAGCTAAAGATATAATGACACAGAACTTAGAAAAGTTCAAGTTGATTAGGCAGAGACAACATGGTTTTGTTAAAGGGAAATTATGCCTCACTAGTTTATTGGAGTCCTTTGACGAGGTAACACTTGCTGTGGATAAAGAGGAACTGGTGGCTATACTGTACTCAGATTTCCAGAAGACATTTGATTAGGTGCCATGTCCAAGGTCTGCAGAAAATTATGGTGTAGGAAGGAATATATTGACATGTATATAATATTGGCTAGCTAACAGGAAACAGAAAGCATAACGTGGTCATTTTCTGTTAGCAAGATGTAACGAATGGTGTGCCGCTGCTAAGTACTAGGTCCTCAACATTTTACAATGTGTATAAAATGACATGCATGAAGGGAGTGAGGTACGGTTGCTAAGTTGGCAGAAATCACAAAGATGGGCAGGAAAGTAAGCTATGAAGAGGATATAAGGTGGCTTCAAAGGCATATATTTAGGTTAAGAATAGGAGTAAAAATTTGGCAAAATGTGTACAATCTGGGAAAATGTGAAAAATCCATTATAGCAAAGCAGTATGGCATGAGATGAGAGAGCTTGGAGATTTAGAGGGATCTGGGTGGCCATGAGTAATTACAAAGGAAAATATATTATTGCTTAAACTGAATGTTGGCTCAGAAGCACTGATGATTTAGTGGCAGAGGATAAAAGGATGAAAGTAACACAAAGATTTGGTACTGGGCGAAAAATGGTCAGTGGAGTACAACAGTATCTTAAAATATAAAATATTATTATTGCTTATTGTGAGGGGAACCAAACAAAATCTTCTGAGTGTCATAAGCATTTGGAATTTTTCATCAAAAGGCAGAAGCAGCGTACCTGAACATTTTTTAAGGTAAAGGTAAATTAACTCTTGATGAGGAAGGGGTGAAAGGTTACAATGTAATTGGTGGGAATATGGAGTTATCAAATTAGCCATTAATTTACTGAATGACATAGCAAGTTTGAGAAGTCAAGCAGCCTATTTCTGCTGCAAATTCAGATGTTTATAACAGAGAAGTGCAGTCAGGAACTGCTATTAGTGCATTAAAAAATACTGGCTTTTATAGACAGCAAAACTAGTCTTGGGAGGAAGGTTCAATGTTTTAGTTCACAGGTAGGGAAGAAAAAAAGTGTCAGCTGCTGTTGCTGCTGCTGGACAATTCATGCAAGAGAACATTAAACAGAGGCAAGAGTGGACGGCGCTGTAATATCAGTCAAACTTCCTGCCTTAGTTCACATGATGAGCAGCTATTTTGGTAAAGCAGCAGAGGTTAGGCAATTCAGATGGTTGTACCATAAAGGAAGAAAATCTTTTTCCTATGTCCCTCAAGGAGGTGGTAATCTTCCTTCCACTTTGGAGTTGTGGGTCCTGAGATGTCTAAACCAACCAACGCTGGATCAGCACAGCCTGCCACAGTGGGACATTTGGCATCCTGAAGTGGGTAGTGGAACAACTTTTTTTTAAAAAAACAAAGTTTGTGCGTGGAGTGAACTGCCAGACAAAGTGGTGGATGCAGGTACAGTTACAATATTTAAAAGATATTTGGAGAAGTTCATGAAGAAGAAAGGTTTGGAGAGATCATGGGCCAAATGCATGCAGGTGGGATCAGTTTAGTTTGGTAACATGATCACTGTGGATTGGTTGGACCGAAGGGTCTGTTTCCATACTGTATGACGCAATGAGATAGTCAGGTTTTCACACGTTCCCTGTACTGGTGGTACTTGGCCTACACCCAGGCCCGTCAAAGATGTATGGAACAGGTAGCACCTTCGCCAGTTTTGGTTGCCTTGGGCCATGATTCCTCTAACTTTTCCTGTCACCACACTGACCTCCAAGGTCCAGGTTCTGCAAGTCAATGCATCTGCACATCGGTCAGTGTGCGGACCCACAAAGTGGCTGCACAACAGTACAGCTGAGAGGAAACATTTTTCCTTTTTTATACTTTCAAATCAACCTGTTCAGGGATGTTATTACATACCTCTGGAGCAGGTGGGATTTTGAATCCAGGTTGCCTGACTCAGAGGTAGGGACACTCCCTCAGCACCACAGAGCCTTTGAACATTGATCTTGGGTTCAAGAATCCCACAAATCTGTGCAGATATTATAATTGTTTAAGGGAGGCTCTAAGGTTGTCGTTTGAGGCCCATGAACAGGGCAATACAGGGCATGATCCTGGGAAGGGAATGACAGATATATTGAATTAGATTATCGTGGAATGAAGAGCTGCTAGTCCCAGACCAGGAGTGTGGGATAAAATCCTGAAGCGGTTACTTAAAGCCAAGTGCAGTGAAGCTCAGGTGCATGGTGGTTCCAAGAAGATGCTATTGCAGCTCCAATCTAAAAGTTGAAATCACAAGCGACTTGAACCTACGAAAGTGTTAGGTACAGGGGCTCTGGTGAGAGTATTATAAAAATGATATTTTGATAACTATATAACAGGTCTTTTGTAATAAACTTTCACTTTGTTGTTAAAACAAAATCTGCAGCATTGTGGGCTTATGTTTCAGCAACAGACCACTTCATTAAAGTGAAAACAAATAATATTTTATCTATCCAGCCAGGTTCCTGACTAAAACCTGACTTGTCTGGTAATAACATCAGCTGGGATCAACAGAGATTTCATTCTGTGCATGTATAACTACAATTTGAAAGGTAATTCATTGACTGGGAAGTATTGTGGGATATCCTGAAGGATGAAAAAGGTGTGATACAAATGCTGATCTTTACCTATCTGAAATTTAAGATCTGTTTCCAGCTGAACATTATCAATTTATACAGCATCTTCAGTGCAGAAAGACCTGTCCCTGCTGACTGTGTGTTTTGTCTATCCCATAACGGCAATGTGCTGGTTTAAGTGGCAGTGCATCTCAGAACAAGTAACATCCACTGCAGCGCCCATGAATGGTCAATATCATAACTACCACTCTCAAATTACTTAAGAATATTATCTAGGATTAAATAACAGTGCACAGCTTCTCAAAGCATGATAAAATATGCACTCTTCCAACATCACCAAATCCCTACTCAACTTGGAAGAACAGACATAGCTTGACTTTTAAGCCTACTACATTGCCAAGCAAGATAAATTAAAAACCACCTCCAACAAACAAGAGAAATTACAATCCATTCTCAAGTAGGCTCACCACACAACTGAATATGACTAGAGAATTTAGTTTCAATTACATTACAAACAATTTGATTGGGAAATATATGCAAATATAGTGATCAAGCCCCATACCTTCTCCAGAGATCATTCCATTTACCCATCAGACCCCTCAAACCCTCCCTATTCCATTATAAAAGACTACCTCTGATGACATATCCACAAAACCAAGTGAACAAATTACTCTCATTTCCCTTAATACTCCTCAATTCTTTACTTTTAAATTCCTCCTCTCTCCACCTATGCAAGAGCCCTAAGCCAAAGGAACTGTTTAACTGGATCAGACTTAATGGTTCCAAAAGTCTGAAAACTTGAATTGTATTGAATTTGCCTTCTCAAAAAGATGAAAACGTATTTCATGATGTAGGATCACAATGTGATTGCTGCAGACTTTCAAGGAGTGTGTCACTATTTCAGAACATAAACCGTCTCAATATATTGTCACAGCTCATTATAGCAACAACACAATAACAAATATACTACCACAAGTTGTCATAAGACTCTGACTGAAGCCAAAGTTATACGGCAAGCAGAATTCTTCAAGGGCCTGTTCCCATTCTCAAAGTCTGCAGTATATGCAGAAGACTAGCCCCTCTCACAACAAATCCTAACCAATTGCCATCAACATCTTGCCTTAATACTGGCCAATCTCCTGTTGTCAACACATACCTACCTCCTGCTTAGATCCTATCAACTTTTCCAGGAGCTATCAAATCTAACTTGAAGGCAAACTCAGTTCCCATACATTCCTTCTTATGAAAGCTACTTTCTTCTATCCCTGCACCATTACTTCGATTGACTTCATCCCCTACCCTGTTCAACATTTACCTTTCCTCTCGTTAAAGGAAAACTTCCTGCACATAAGCAAAGTAAAAAGGCAACTTTTGTATTATTTCAGATCAGAAAGGATGAGAGCTCAGCATGTAGAAGAATTTAACACAGTTTCTGCAAACTGCTATTCTAAAAATACAAAGATCTACAGGAACAGAACTGGAAACTGACAAGAGCCATTGCTGCACTTCACATGCAACCAACCATTTGAGATCGGACAGCGAAAGAACCAAAGCATCCTGAAGTGATGAATACATTCAAGAAAATCCACATACAATACCATCACTTTGGCACTTGCTCCAGCAACTGCTCAAAGTTCAAGTACTCGATGAAGTTCTGTTGTTCCGCAATCTATCACTATAGCAGTCTGTTAGTTCAGTGCATTCCTCCAAATCCTAGTTGAGATTGCCGTGTTCTGCAGGTAGTCACACTGCAATTTAGTGCAGACACTTGGCAGCTTTTTGGAATGTTGGATGCACTTTCCCAACATCGCCAAATCCTTGCTTAGCCTCCAAAAACAAGCAAACATCGGTCTCTTTGCAAACTCACTACGTTGCTAAGCTAAACACCAACAAACGAGAGAAATTACAATTTACTCTTATGAACGGATCTTCAGAGTAAGTTCAAGCCAGTGACACACTTTTTACAAAAGAATGCTCTTCTAATCAACTGCAATTTGGCTCAATGTTCTTCTTTAAGATGATTGAGCCAATCACAGGCCAGTGCCTTATTGTCAAGCTCCCAACTTACAGCCCCCAGCTCAGCAGCCCAGAGATAACTTGCAACCTATTTATAGGAGATTCCAAGTCAGTCAACCAACCTCTGCAGCCTCTCTGCTCATGAAAGCAATTCCAAAATGCATCTTGGATTAAAACTGCGTTGAACTTATAGCACCACCAGTGACTAAGACCAACTGTGGCTGAGTGAACATTGTATGGTTGATTCCTACTTGTGATTACCATGACAGTTTGGGCAGATTCAAGGAACTTTATCTAGTGTGTGCACTCTTAAATTAACCTGATCTCTCTGACTGAAAAATCTCTCAATTCCTTTCTTTTCTCTCTTTTCTGCCACAGTTACTATTTCAAGCAGGATTGCCATGCAATTAAAAATTTTCAAGAGAATTCAGTCCTAATTACAAATGATTTGACTGTGGAATAAAGACAGGTGCCAAATCAAATCATTGACTGAACTGCATTTTGTACTAATTTTCAACGTAAAGTATTGATATAAGCCAAATCTGAAGCTACTAAATGAGGCACTCACATTCTAAGTGTACTAAAGTTTCCAGATAAACCTCTGCAACTTTATAAATGGCTTGGATTTTTTATTCCTGTGCACGTGTCTACCCGACTAAAGTTGAAATTGACTGTAGACATTTACCTGTGCTGAAAAAATGAGGTTATCCCGTACCCTTAAAAGCACAAGCCTAAATTCAGGAAATGGTTGCAGTACTTAAGGAGGCTACTCAGCTACACAAGTCTTACTAGTTGATGCCGTTGGCCCTGCAGTTCTACAATTTATTCTTATTTTCAGACACTTAACCAAGTTCTTTGGAAAGCCTGATCAAGTCTGTCAACAGCACATTATCTGGCATTCTGAATCACAACCACTCATTACGTAAAAAAAAAATTCTGCACCTACGGTTCCTTTATCAATCACCTTTTCTTTCGACCCTTCCACCAAAGGAATGAGTTTCTCCCTCCATACCATGTCTCGGTCCCTCATGATCTCGAAGAAACTTTTCAAATTCCCTCTCTCTCTTTCTGAGAGAACACAGCCCCATTAAAGATGAGGCATGAAGGCTCAGTTAGGGCACTTGAGAGTTACAAGTTAGCCAGGAAGGACCGAAAGAGAGAGCTAAGAATAGCCAGGAGGAGACATGAGAAGTCTTTGGCAGGTAGGATCAAGGAAAACCCTAAAGCTTTCTATAGGTATGTCAGGAATAAAAGAATGACCAGAGTTAAGATTAGGGCCAGTCAAGGACAGTAGTGGGAAGTTGTGCATGGAGTCCGAAGAGATAGGAGAGGTGCTAAATGAATATTTTTCATCAGTATTCACACATGAAAAAGACAACGTTGTCGAGGAGAATACGGAGATACAGGCTATTAGACTAGACAGGATTGAGGTTCAGAAGGAGGAGGTGTTAGCAATTCTGGAAAGTGTGAAAATAGATGAGTCCCCTAGGCCGGATGGGATTTATCCTAGGATTCTCTGGGAAGCTAGGGAGGAGATTGCAGAGCCTTTTGGCTTTGATCTTTATGTCATCATTGTCTACAGGAATAGTGCCAGAAGACTGGAGGATAGCAAATGTTGTCCCCTTGTTCAAGAAGGGGAGTACAGACAACCCTGGTAATTATAGACCAGTAGCCTTACTTCGGTTGTGGGTAAAGTGTTGGAAAGGATTATAACAGATAGGATTTATAATCATCTAGAAAGGAATAATTTGATTAGGGATAGTCAACACGGTTTTGTGAAGGGTAGGTCGTGCCTCACAAACCTTATTGAATTCTTTGAGAAGGGGAGTAAACAGGTGGATGAGGGTAAAGCGGTTGATGTGGTGTACATGGATTTCAGTAAAACGTTTGATAAGGTTCCCCACGGTAGGCTATTGCAGAAAATTCGAAGGCATGGGATTGAGGGTGATTTAGCGGTTTGGATCAGAAATTGGCTAGCTGGAAGAAGACAGAGGGTGGTGGTTGATGGGAAATGTTCATCCTGGAGTTCAGTTACTAGTGGTGTATCGCAAGGATCTGTTTTGGGGCCACTGCTGTTTGTCATTTTTATAAATGACCTGGATGAGGGCATAGAAGGATAGGTTAGTAAATTTGCGGATGACACTAAAGTCGGTGGAGTGGTGGATAGTGCGGAAGGATGTTGCAGGTTACAGAGGGACATAGATAAGCTGCAGAGCTGTGCTGAGAGGTGGCAAATGGAGTTTAGTGCGGAAGTGTGAGGTGATTCACTTGGGAAGGAGTAACAGGAATACAGAGTACAGGGCTAATGGTCAGATTCTTGGTAGTGTGGACGAGCAGAGAGATCTCGGTGTCCATGTGCATAGATCCCTGGAAGTTGCCACCCAGGTTGGCAGGGTTGTTAGGAAGGCGTGCGGTGTGTTAGGTTTTATTGGTAGAGGGATTGAGTTTCGGAGCTGTGAGGTCATGTTGCAGCTGTACAAAACAATGGTGCGGCCTCACTTGGAGTATTGCGTACAGTTCTGGTCGCCGCATTATAGGAAGGATGTGGAAGCATTGGAAAGGGTGCAGATGAGATTTACCAGGACGTTGCCTGGTATGGAGGGAAGGTCTTATGAGGAAAGGCTGAGGGACTTGAGGCTGTTTTTGTTAAAGAGAAGAAGGTTAAGAGATGACTTAATAGAGACATACAAGACGATCAGAGGATTAGATAGGGTGGACAGGGAGACCCTTTTTCCTCGGATGGTGACGGCTAGCACGAGGGGACATAGCTTTAAATCAAGGGGTGATAGATATAGGACAGCTGTCAGAGGTAGGTTCTTTACTCAGAGAGTAGTAAAGGCGTGGAATGCCCTGCCTGCAACAGTAGTAGACTCACCAACTTTAAGGGCATTTAAATGGTCATTGGATAAACATATGGATGATAAGGGAATAGTGTAGGTTAGATGGGCTTCAGATTGGTTTCACAGGTCAGCACAACATCGAGGGCCGAAGGACCTGTACTGCGCTGTAATGTTCTATGTTCTCCATTCAACGGCTTAACTGAAGCCCCTCATCCAAAGCATTCTTTTTGTGAACTCTCACTGCACCCTCTATGGATTCATATCAGTCCTGGAACATGGTGCCCAGAATTGGACACAATTCTGCAGTTGTTGCTGAACCAGGGTTTTCTTAATGTTCCTAATTTTGTAGCTTCTGTAGTTTGTATCTTGTTGATCAGTAAACTCCATGATCCAGTAAGCCACGTTGATAATTTTCTCAAGCTGTCCTACAACCTCGAACGAAATATCTCTCCAGATAGAGTTATACAGCACCGAAACCCTTCGGTCCCACTCGTCCATACTGACCAGATATCCTAAATTAATCTAGTCCAGTTTGATAGCATTTGGCCCATATCCCCCTATTCTTATACCCCTCCAGATGCCTTTTAAATCTTGTAATCGCACCAGCCTCCACCACTTCCTCTGGCAGCTCACTCCACACACAGACCATCCTCTGTGTGAAAAAGTTGCCCCTTAGGTCTGTTTTGATTCTTTCCCCTCTCACCTGAAACTTACGCCCTCTCGTTTTGGACTCCCCTAACCTGCAAAAAACAAAATTACCTTGGCTATACACCCTATCCTGCCCCTCATGATTTTATAAGCTTCTATAGGGTCACCCCTCAGTCTCTGATGCTCCAGGAAAAATAACTCCAGCCTATTCAGTGTCTCCCTACAGCTCAAACCCTCCAACCAAAGCAACATCTTTATCTCACCGTTCCTGTAGCTGCTTTCAGTCTTCTTGTTTTTCCCCACAAAAACACATCACTCTAAATCTCCTCTATATCAAAGTCAACCTGCCCTGTAGGTGTCCATCCTTTCATCCAACTTGTGCCCTTTCAAGTTTATCACATCCTACCCTCAATGCTTCCAAGTTTTAAGGCAGCGATGAGAACTGTGCCTTGTATACCAATTTTCAAGTCATTTATAAATATTATAATAAATGCCACAAGGATCGGTGCTCTTCTTCATTTCTATAAATTATTTGGATGTAAATATAGGTTTGAACGGTGAATTTGCAGATGACACCAGAACAGGTAGTGTAGTGGAGTGTGAAGAAGATTCTCTCAGAGTACAACAGGACTTTGATCACAGGGGCCAACGGGCTGAGGAATGGCAGGTGGAGTTTAATTTAGATAAACGTGAGGTGCTGCACTTTGGAAAGGTAAACTAGCACAAGATTTATACAGTAAATGGTAGGGACCTGGGGAGCATTGCCGAACAAAAAGATGTGGGGGTGCAGGTGCATAGTCCCTTGATGATGGAGCTACAGGTAGGCAGCGTAGCGAAGATGGTGTTTAACACTCTTACTTACATCGATCAGAACATTGAGTATAGGATATGCGAGGTCATGTTGCGGTTGTACATTGGGGAGGCCACTCTTAGAAAATTGAGTACAATTCTGGTCTCACTTCTATAGGAAGGACGTTGTTAAACTGGAGAACGTACACAAAATATTTACAAAGATTTTGCTGGGAGGATGAGAGTTACAGGGAAAGGATGAATAGGCTGGGGCTTTCTTCCCCTGCAGCGGAGACTGAGGGGTGACCTTATCGACATTTATTAAATCATGAGGGACATGGATTGGGTGAATGGCCAAGGCCTTTTCTTAGTGTGAGGCAGTCTAAAACTAGAGGGCATGAATTGAAGGTAAGAAGGCAAAGATTTTAAAAATGGACCAGAGGGGTAACTCTTCTTGCAACGGGTGGTGCCAGCATGGAATGCGCTGCCAAAGCAAGTGGTGGAGGTGGATAAAATTATAACATTTAAAAAGCATCTGGATGGGTACATAAATAGGAAGGGTTTAAGAAGGATTTGGGTCAAATGCTAGCAAATGGGACTAGGTCATATTGGGATGTCTGGTCGACACAGACAGGTTAGATTTAAGTGTCTGTTTCCATGCTGTCTGACTTTACAGAAGCAGTGATGCTAGCCCTGATCCTCGGGGGAAGGCCGCCATATACCATCCTCCAGGCTGAAAAAAATCCCACTTACCACTGTTTGCTGTCACTGAGCGAACCTCTATCCACACTGCTACAGTCACTTTAACTCGGTTGACAAGCGTGATGTGGCATGCATATTGCACAAACTCCATTACCCTCAGCAGTTCTAATAGCTTCAAAAAAAACTAAATCAATTTAGTTAAATATGATTTGCCTTTGACAAATTGTGACTTTACTTGAACTTCACTTTTTAAGCGACCATTAACTTTGTCCCAAATCATCATTTTTCTATCCAAAGCATTGTCTGAGTTCATCCAACATGTTATTGTGACAGTTGTCAGTCTTTGGTAGTCTGCTTGCACAATCATCTGAGAAAGAGGGTCCTTAAACATTTTGAAGGCCAAGGTAGTTGACTTTTGACAAGCAAAGAGTGAAAGGTTAATGGGGTAGGCATGAACATGGAGTAATCAGATTTGCCACGATCTTATTGAATGGTAGAGCAGGCAAGGGGCCAAGTTGCTTCCTCTTGCTTCAAATCTAGCTGTTCCGATGGAGGATTGAGAAAGCTGATGATGAAGTGGCGTGCATGTCTTCAACGCACACGTGGAATTTAAGGTTGTTTACGCGCGGGGTCACCAAAGGGCACCAGCAAATAGGAAATTGAAAGGGATCAAGGATCAGTCCTCAAGAAGCTTCACAAGATAATTGCTTGGCAGCAGAAAGAGAACTTATTGCAAAAGAACCTATGGGGACAATCAGATAAACAGAGGGAAGCCAGGTGATGGTAGTCCCAACCAGCCTGCCATGGGGCAAGATGGCGATGTGATCAATTGTCTGAAGAGGCTGCTGACAGGGGGTCAAGAAAGGAGAGGGATGTGGGTGTACTTTACAATCATCTGTCACATATGGTATATACAGTCTTGATGAAGGACAGCAGCACTAATAAAGATAAAACTGAAGAGGTTTGAACATGGGGTCGCGATTGTAGAATGGGGAGGACTCCAGCAGTGTTGCTCACAAACATCACAATTCAGCTGCTGGAATCTACATGGGGTTCAATACTGAGACTAGCTTTTAATTCCACTATTATTTCACTTTAAATTCCAGTGGGCCCATGGCCCTAGACCATTAGGCCTCTGAAGTCCAGTGACATTACGACTATCCCATCAACTCCACCCCTCCCCCCCAACCCCAGCAGCAGCCCCCCCGCCCCGCCCACTAATAGAACAGTTAAAATGTCAAAGGACTGAGCATCAGATTAATTTTCATAGACAACAAGGCCTCACTCATTCCTACTTGAGTGCTATTTTACAGGGTCAAACAGCATGCTAACACCATGCAACTCTGGTGTGAGACAGCCCAACCATTAGCTCCCTCCAGCACAGATGCATCATGGTTGGTCTGTCTGTAAGGTAATGGCTGGCAACAGATACAAACGAACAACTGCTGTCAGCGCGGAAGCAAGGACAGTAGACACATGGGAACATTCAAGTCACCAACTCTTCTGGCTGAGATCAATATTACCAATCATTCACTGGGTCAAAATCCTGGCATGCCCTCCATGACAGCACAGTGTACGCCCCTACATCACAAAGGCCTGCAGTAGTTCAAGGTCAATTACTATCTTCTCAAGGCCAACTCAAAAAAGAATAACAAATTTCCACTGCCTTCTCATCCAGATAGCTTGTAGAAAAAATGAATACAATATACTTTAAGTCAATCTCCAGCACCTTCAGTCCAAAAGGAGGGAGAGAAAGTGAAAAGCACCAGTGAAGGGTTATGTATTATACCCACCAGGGAGTGAGTGAGTGAGAGAAAAAACAGAGCATGGTATTCTGCTCAACATGAAACAGGTTTACTGTTCAGACCTAATCCCATTGAAAGACAGTTTGACAGCCATTTGAAATTGTTCACAATTTCCAGTGTCAAAGCATAACCCTTTCTTCCACATTACCCACCCCAGATCAAGACTAACACAATTTACTAAAAGCAAAGTACTGTGGATGCTGAAAATCAGAAAGAGTATTGAAGAAATTCAGCAGCTCTGGCAGCATTTGGAGAGTCAGACTCAAAATGTAAACTCTGCTCTTCTCTCCACAGATGCAACCAGACCTGCTGAGTTTTTCCAGCACTTTTGTATTTGGATAAAAAACACTTTGCCCTTCCAGCCCCAAAATAAGAACCAAAATTCTTTCAATTACATCTAGACTTCAAACCCATACTTATGTATCTACTCTTGTTAACATTAAAAATTGTGCAACAGCCAGCTGCTCTGCACGTTTAACATCAAGTTGAAGTCCAGCTGGGAGGTCTCTGGAATTGACATTGTTGTAAACCTTCAATACAATGTTGATTTCTGCCAATTCTCCACAAATATTCTTTCTCAAGTGATACTTTAGTAACTCAGGCTGAATGCCATTTGGAGGATACAATGTTGTTGTTGCATTGCCATAGTCTTACCACACCATTGGGGCTGCTCTCTCATTACAGAGAAAGACTGGTGGTGTTTTAACTCGAGGCCCATCATACCTCAGGCGAAGGGAGGAGGTGGAGAAGGAGAGTCCTGCACAGTAACCTCAGCCAGTGACGGAAATTGAACCTACACTGCCGGCATCACAATGCTTTGCAAACCAACTGTCCAGCCAAATGAGCTAAACCCATCCAGGATGCAACAAGGGGTGGCACAGACAGAAGAAGCGGTCAACCCAATGGTCTCGATGTGGACTTTACTAGCGTCAAAATCTCCTCATCCCAAGACCAACCCTCCCTCTCATCCCCGCCTCTTTGACCTGTCCGTCTTCTCTCCCACCTATCCACTCCTCCCACCTCACTGACCAACACCTACCACTACTACCTGCTATCACCATCCCACCTACCTTTCCCAGCCCAAACCCCGCCTCTCTATTTATTTCAGAGCCCCCTTCCCCTCCCCCATTTCTGACAAAAGGTCCCGACCCGAAATGTCAGCTTTCCTGTTCCTCTGAAGCTGCCTGACTTGATGTGTTCCTCCAGCTCCACACTGTTATCTCAGACTCCAGCCTCAGCAGTTCTTACTATCTCTGAGAAGAACACACTGAATAGAGGACTTCATTATCCATAACACACAGCAGTCTGAGCTGTTCCAACACTAACCAGGCTGGCAAATATCTGAAAAGTAAAGCTGCCAGACCGAACTTACAACAACAGGCAAAAGTTAGCACAATGGGCTAATTTGTGCCTTCAGCAAAGAGCCCTTGAACAATTGGAGCCAATGGAAACCAGGGGAAATCTCTCCATTTGGGTGGAATCATACATAGCGTAAAAGAAGATAGATGTAGCTGTCAGATTCTAATCATTTCAGCCCCAGGTCATCACAGCAGGAATGCCTTCAGGTCATTATTTTCTCCATTATAAAAGGTCAGATGTGGGGCTGTTTGTGGACAACTGAAGTCCACTCCATTTCCTAGTTCTCTTATGAAACAGTCCACGCCCCTAAGTAGCAAGACTTGGCTAAGAGTCGGCCAAGTATGAACGGAGAGTACTCCATTATGTACATGGATGCAACTGCAACGTTTCAGAGCTTAACATGATCCTGGACCATACTGCAGCTCAGAAAACGTGCTTCTTCAGTAATGCTGAGACCTCCACTTCTTGAAATACACTTATATCACTGTTCCTTCCTTCATTGTCACTTAGTCAATTTCCTGGAATCTTGTTCAACTTCGAGGACACCTTCACCACAGGGGGCTATCATCGCCTTCATGTAGGGATGACAAATTTAGTAGACTTTGTCTGAGGATGGAGCAAGCAGGGTGAATAAAAGAGAACCAGTAGATGTAGTGTGTTTTGATTTTCAAAAGGCATTTGATTAGATGCCATGCAAAAGGTTACTGCACAGAGCTCACAGTGCTGTGGATAATAATGTTACCGTGGATAAAAAGGTTGGCTAGCTAACAGAAAACAGAGTCGGAACAAATGGATCATTTTCAGGTTGCCAAATTGTAACTAGTGGAGAATACCACAGGGACCAATGGTGAGGTTTCAACTCTTTATGATCCATATTACTGACTTGGATTAAGAGATGAACTGTATTATAGTCAAATCAGCTAATCATACAGAGATATGTAGGAAAGCAAGTTGGGAGGAAGATACAAGAGTCCTCAAAGGAATGTAGATAGGTTAAGTGATGGAGCAAAAACTGCAGATGTGCAATGTGGGAAAATGAGAACTTTTAGAATAGCCACATATTGAAAAAAAAAACAGGGAGGATGCTGAGAGAATGTTTTCTCTTGGGGGAAACTAGAACTAAAGACAGACTAAGAGAATCCAGGAAAACTGAAAGGACTACGGAAGCCGGGAATCAGAAACAAAAACAGAAATTGCCGGAAACGTTCAACAGGTCTGGGAAAAGAAATCAGAGTTAATGTTTCAGGTCCAGCGAGGAAGGGTCACTCAGAGCTGCTGAGTTTTTCCAGCAATTTCAGTTTTTGTTTGAGAGATTAACGGATCTTTTATTTGATAGAGTCGACGAGGAATTTTTTTCAGCCAGAGATTCATCTACCTTTGGAATTATTTTCCCTAGTGCTGAAGCTAGGGCATGGAATGTACTCAAGGCTGGGTTGGACAGATATTTGATGGACAAGGGACAGTTAAGAGGCACAAGCAGGACAGTGGATTTCAGGCCATGATCCAGTTCAGCCATGATATTATCAAATGGCACAGGAGACTCAATGAGAAGAATGGCCTTCTTCAGTTCCAATTTGATTTCAAGAGATTACTGCAGCAAAATGCTGACCTTACCAGCAACAACCAGATCCAGAAGGTTACCAGCACACACAACCTGAACTGGACATGCCACATAAATGCCGTGACTACAAGGAGTCAGAGGCTAGGACTCCTGCAGCGAGTAACTCACTCCGTGACTCCTCAAAACCTATCCACAAGGCACAAGTCAGGAGTGTGATGGAGCACTCCCCACTTGCCTGGACCAGAGCAGCTCCAAAAACATAAGCAGCACACTTGGTTGACACATCACAAACAATCACCCCCACCAATCAGCAGCCAACAATGTATACCATCAACAAGATGTACTGCAGGAACTCACCAAGGTTCCTTATACAGCACCTTCCAAACCCACAACCACTACCATTTAGAGAAACAAGAGCAGTAAATTATTGGGAACATCACCTGCAAGTCGCCCTCCAGGTCATTCATCTTCCTGACTTGGAAATTTATTGCCATTTCTTCAGCATCACTGGATCATAGGCCTGGAACTCCCTCCCTCATGGCATTGTGGCTCTACCTATACCAAATGGACTGTGCAGTTCAAGAAGACAGCTCACCATAACCTTCTCAAGGGGCAACTAGGGATGGCAGTAAATGATGGTCTGAATATCAATATACATTTCCCACAAATAATTTTTCTTTTAAATAACTTTTCACAAAAATATAATTTCACATCTGAGCAAAACTCCAGCTTTCAACCACGTAAGCTGTTTAAACCCTTTGTTAGAGAACACCACTGGAACAAAACAGTAGACTACTTTTGGGAGAAGAAAGTGGCACAAGAAAGATCAAGTACAGTATGAGAGGAGCTAACACTGACTGGGGCAGGTTAAAGAACACTTGAGGATAAGCCATTTCACATTTTATTGACTGGCAACATTTGGCATGATTTAACACACTGTTCCAAGAGAATTATTATAGGGAAATTAAAACAGAAATATCCTGTATAGCTCAATAATTCAGTGTTGAAAACATTGAACTACAAAAGGCGGTCATTAGGCACAACACAGGTTCTCGAATTCCAGGTTAACACTACCATCACCTTCCTACATCCAATCGGTGCGCAAACCACCCAGGGCAACCCGTCAAAACTGAACAAAAACAAAAGTTTCTGGAAAGTCTCAGCAGGTCTGGCAGCATCTGTGAAGGTAAAAACAGAGTTAACATTTCGGGTCCGGTGACCCTACCTCAGAACTTCCTCAGTTCTGAGGAAGGGTCACCGGACCCAAAACGTTAACACTGTTTTTTCCTTCACAGATGCTGCCAGACCTGCTGAGCTTTTCCAGAAATTTT
>JAHRHZ010000092.1:3785108-3797659 GCA_024137785.1 Ginglymostoma cirratum | reverse complement strand
GAGGGGGACAGACTCGGGGGTTGTGGAGGGGGACAGACTCGGGGGTTGTGGGGTAATAAGAGGACCCAGTTGCCCCCTTTTCCTCCCCCCGGAGCGGGCTCCCTCTCCCGCCCCGCTGGAAGCTGCGGGTTCGGCCTAAGCCGGGTCCGGGTGGAGAGGCCATGTCCCCGGCGCCGGGTTCACACACACACACACCCCCCCTCCCCCGCCTCATCCACCCAGTCCCGGCCGGTCCGATACCCACCTCCGACCCGGTACATGTTGGCTGCCATCCCGCCGGAGGAGGTTACTGCTCCCGCGGCCTGAGCCTGGGCCTGGTCGTGGTCTCCGGCTCCTCGGTGTCGCTGGCTGAGTGAGCGGCTCCCCGCTCGGCAATCTCCGGCCGCACTCGGCTCCGGGCTCGGGCTGTCAGGGAGATGGGGGCGGGCGGGAATCCCTGTCAGAGACTCCGCCCTCTCCAACTAGCCCCCACCCCGGGCTTGAGCCTCGGCCTCGGCCTCGAGTAGCGGCGGCACCCGGCCTTCCTCGCAGTCCTCCCCTTCCCGGAGCCGGCCTCTCACTGCGACCTCCCTCCCCAGGCTGCGGCCTAGCGCAGCCTCTCGCCACCTCGGCCTCTCCTCAGCGTCGTCTCTGCCGCCCAGCCGCCGCTGCCGGCCCTTCTCCCGCTTCCCGTCTCCATGGAGACCCCGCCTGGCGGCACCCGGCCGCCGCTTGCGCCGCCGACGCCATCGCCTTAAAGCCGCGATGCCCTTCACCAATTAATGGTTGTACAACTATAATTCCAGCCCCTCTCTACACACAAACGCACCCCCAACCCTCACTCGTGGAGGATGATCCAGTCAAGTTCCATCACCTCGCTGAGAGTATCCCCTTCGTGTCCTGTAGAATGGTACATTGCGCAGACAGAGGCTATTCGGCCCAGTGCATCTTTGCTAACTCGGTGCAATTTGCCACTTCATTTTTTAACTTTTTCGGCAGACGGTTTTTCCAGCTTGGAAAGAGGACCTTCAGCCCATTATCAGTGCCAGTCACCCAACTAATCAAATCTCACCGTCCAGCACTTAGCCTCGAGCTTCATTTGCTGTGGCATTTTGAGTGTTGACCTCAACAATTCTTCAATGTTTGTGGACCCCTGCCTCTACCATGTTTTAGGCAGTGAGATCCTAATATCCATAACACTCTGGGTGAGAAAAAGAAGTCCCTCAAATTCCCTCTAAACCTGCTTGCCTTAAAACCGTAGCCCCTGGTTTTTGACCTTTGACTAAGGGGAAAAGCTCTATCAATCCCTCTCACAACTTTATACTCTTCATTCAGATCTTTTCTCCAGTCTTCTCTATTCTCAGAAAAACACCCCCAGCCTATCTAGTCTCTCTTCATAGTTGAATCACTCCAGCCCAGGCAATATTCTGGTGAATCTCCATGGCATCCTCTGTCATGTAATGACCATTTTGCCTCTCCACTGCTTTCATTCTTACCCTCAGAGCTCCTGTTATGTCTCCCGCATCTCACCCAGATCAAGTTTCAGCTGAAAATCTCTATTTTTCTGTTGGTGGCTTGCACAATGTTTACAATGCAAAAGCCTATCATTTCTGTGACAGCTCTCCATAAGTGCAACCTAGCTCAGTCCCACCATCACCTTGCAACATTCCCTACAGACATTTTACTTTTTTCTCTTTAAGTGCCTCCTGTTCTCTTTTGAAACCCCAGGTGAATCTGCCACCACCACACTCTCGGGCAATGCATTCCATGTTGTGAATACTTGCTGTGTGAAATAGTGGTTCTCTCCTATGGCCTTCAGTGTTTACTTATTCATCTTACATCAGTGTCCTCTGTTCATGATCCTTCCACTGTGGGAATAGTTTTGCCCCATCTGCTTGATCTACACCCCACATGATTTTAATCAAATCTCCACTTTATCTTCTTTTCTCCAAGAAGAACAACACCCAATCTTTCCAATTTGTCCAAAAAAGTCCTCCTTGGAACCATTCTCTTTTCTGCACTCCATCTAATGATTTTGTAGAGCTGCATGGTGGCTCAGTGGTTAGCATTGCTGCCTCACAGTACCAGGGACTTGGGATCAATTCTAGCCTTGGGTGACTGTCTGTGTGGACTTTACACATACTGCATGGGTTTGCTCTGGTTTTGTCCCACAGTCCAAAGATGTGCAGGTTAGATGGATTGGCCACGGGAAATGCAGGGTTACAGTTCTGGGGATGGGATGCTCTTCAGAGGGTTAGTGTGGGCTCAATATGCCAAATGGCCTGCTTCCACACTGTAGCGATTCTATGATCCTTCTACTTGTACCTAGAATTCAATGCAGTTGAGGTCAAACCAATGTTTTAGTGAGCTTTATCATACTTCTTTGTTTTTGTAATCTATGACTTGTGAAAGAAAACCCAGGAATCTGTATGCCGTTTTAACAACTTTCACAATTTATCCTGCTTACAGACAAATACCCAATTTCCTTTGTTCCGGAACCCCTTTTAGAATTAATCAATATTTCTTCTTCTTATTCTTTCTCCTGGAATGAGTCACTTCATTCTTCTTTGAATTAAAATGCATCTGCCATCTGTCTGCCCATTTGATTCCATTCAATGTCCTCTTGAAGACCGTACCATCCTTCCCAAAGTTAACTATACATCCACGTTTTGCGTCATCTGCAAATTAAATTAAATTAATTTGGGTTGTCCTATTGAATCTCAGCAAGTCTCTCCACGTGTATACTGGGCTCTGCATCTTCAATATTTTGATACCGTTGCGCCCCTATACATTTATCTGTCGAATGTACAGCATCAAATTCTGAGTTGTCATTGACCAAAAACTGAACTGGACTCGCCATATAAATACTGTGGCTATGAAAACAGGTCAGAGGCTGGAGATTCTGTGGTGAGTAAATCATCCCATGCCTGTCCATTGCCTGTTCACAAGGCACAAGTCAGAAGTGTGATGGAATACTCTCCACTTGCCAGATGGATTCGGCCCCAACAACATTCAGGAAACTTAATACTGCCTGGGACAAAGCAGCGCACTTGATCGACAGCCTATCCATCACCTTCATCACTGATGCATTCCAACACCTATATAACACCTAAAGGAATAACTAAAGTAACTGGTCAAGTCTTCTCCAAAATCTAATTTTCTTCTGGTACGTTTGGTATTACTTTTTAATTATACTAACTACCAAGTCCAACATTATATACATTTCATTCTGTGTTCTCAAATATGTGTAATGTCTTTCATTTGTTTTTGAATTTATATCACCACAGTTGTTTTATAAGGCTGAATACAGTCAAGCCAAAAAAAGTAGCAAGTTCCAAGAAAACAGTACGAACCCAGGCCCTTTTTCGCCCATTAAACTGAAGCATAAAGAAAACAGGAAAACAATCCTAAGCCCTTTTCGCAGAACTAATTGAAGAAGAAAAATAGCCTACACCTGTTCACATATTCATATGTACAAATATCTTAATCCTCTAATTTTTCCATTAAAATTCATTCCTTTGGTATAGGTGTAGGAACAGGACTGGGCCATTCAGCCCATTGAGCCTGTCCTGCAATTCAGCACATCAAACATTCAATGCCTTTGACACACCGATCCCCATTACCTTTGGGAATCAGAAATCTATCACCTCAACCGTAAACAGATTAAAAACTGAGCCTCCACAGCCCTGTATGGTACAGCATTCCAAAGATTCATAACTTCCTGAGTAAAAAAATCTTTTCAACTTCGCCCTAAATGACATTTCCCCTATTTTTAAATTGTGCCCATTGGTTTCTAGTCTTCCCAAGTAGGAGAAATATCTCTTATTTATATATATTTATAGATATATGTTTCCATCCTGTTTATCCCTTTAAGCACTATGTAGCTTTCTATGAGATCACCTCTCATTCTTTAGAACTCTCAAGAATACAGGCCCAGTTTTCCCAATCCATCTTCATTGGCCAATCATTCCCATCTCCAGAACAAGTCTAGTGAACATTTGTTGCTCTTCCGTGATGGTGATAACGTATTTTCTGAAATAAGGAGACCAAAACTGCACACAGTACTCCAGGTGCAGTCAAACCAGCTCCTAGACAATCAAAGCAAGATTCCACTAGCCCTGATTACACATTCATTCCCATCAACAACCCTTCCCTTAAGTTTAAACTCCCATGCCCTGAACTCTCCTACCTGTTGCTTTTCCCTCAACTCAATCCACAGTGCCCCACCCACTCTCCCACTCTACCCTCACCTACAATATCCCTACTCAAAGTACTGACCCTCACTGTAGCCCATTCACTCCAACCGTAAGCACATGTAAATGTCACACTCCTTTGTTTCACTCCCACAATTTGCATTTGTAAACCTCATTTACCTCAGAAGGTCAATCAGTATGGATGGAGATTAGGAATATCAGTTTTATAGTAGTGAGGAAACATGAGTGGGTGTAATTTACAGACCTCCCGAACATAGCTGCTCCATTGGACAGAGCATTAAACAAGAAATAGAGATAACAAGGTGTAGAGCTGGGTGAACACAGCAGGCCAGGCAGCATCAGAGGAGCAGGGAGGCTGACGTTTAGGGCCTAGACCCTTCTTCAGAAACCATTGAACCATTTTAACCCCATTAAACAAGAAATGATTGGAGCTTGTAACAAACGGAACAGACACATTGTGGGTGACTTCTATCTTGATCTCAGTTGGACAAATTAAATTGTTAAAGGTGTCATGGATGATGAGTTTGTTGAATGTTCTTGTGACATTTACCTCAAAAATTAAACTATGGAACCATCTAGGGATGAAACTATTTAAAATCGAGTACTGTGCACCAAGGTAGAGTTAACTCGTCATGTCATAGTGAAAAAAATCATCTGAGGGAGCAGCACAGTGGCTCAGTGGTTAGCACTGCCATCTCCAGGGACCTGCGTTCAATATCCCCCCTCGGCCAACTCTGTGTGGAATTTGCACGTTCTCCCCATGTCTGTGTGGGTTACATCTGTGCACTCCAGTTTTCTCCCACAGTCGAAAGATATGCGGGCTAGATGGGTTGGCCATGCTAAATTGTCCACAGTGTCCAGGGCTGTGTAGATTAGGTAGATTAACCATGGGAAATGCAGGGTCACAGGATAGGGCCTGGGTCTAGTTGGAATGCTCTTTGGGGGGTCAGTTTGGACTCAATGGGCCAAATGGCCTGCTTCTACACTGTAGGGAATTCTATGAATATTAAACTATGGAACCATTTAGGGCTGAAACTATTTTAAATTGAGTACTGTGCACCAAGGTAGAGTTAACTCATAATGTCAGAGTAAAAGATCATCTGAGAAAAAAATGATCATAATCCAAATTATACTTTAAATTGGACAGTGACACACTCAAGCACAAAACAATCATCTCAAAGGCAATTATATAGACACAATGGAGATCATGCGGCAAAGTGGTGGAGTGCTTCTAGGTCAGAGGTTTGAGTTCCACACCAGTACTTGTCCATGAAAGGTGAGTTGATAATGTGGCCAAAAAGTTGATTGTCAGCCTGGAAATCATTCCAATATACCTGAAGGCAGGCACTAAGTGTCTCCTGGTCAACAGTGGCAAACCTCTGCAGTACATTGTCCGTAAGCGAGGAACAGCCTAGTAGAGTAACATGGTCTAGCCCTCAGAAACAGGGATAGAAGGAAAGACAAACATAAATATGAGACAGAGCTGACTAATAGATTTCATAGAATCCTTACAATGTGGAAACAAGCCCTTTGGCCCAACACACCGACCCACAGAGCATCCCACACAGACCCATCCCCCTATTATACATCCCTGAACACTACGGACAATTTGCCACCCAGCCTGTACATCTTTGGACTGTGGAAGGAATACTGAAAAGATAAATAGACTAAAAGCTATCGTGGTGTATCAATAGTGGGAAAATAAATTATTCAAAATTTTCAAAACTAGAAACATCTATTTGAAGAGAAATTAAAAGAAGAGGTTTACAAAGCATAGTAATTAGCCTGAGTTTTTGAAGTCAGCATAAAAGTTAAATAAAAGAAAATGACAGTAAACCAGCCAGGAACATAAATGTGCACATGTGCAATTATTTCACCGTGCTTTCATGCTATATTGATGTCTTAGAGACAGAAATTGGAGAAGTTATCACGGGAAAATGAAAAAAAAAGTGTTTGACGAATACTTCGTACCTGTCTTCACACCAGAATACACTAATTATGTGTCAGAAATAGAGGGTAACTGGGGGATTATTAAGAGTGAGAATCTTAAAGTAATTATTATCAGCAAAGTGTCAGAGAAACTTCAAGGGCTGAAAGTGGAGAAATCCCCAGGAACTAAAGGCCTACATCCTTGGGTTCTAATACAGGGAGCTGCGGAAAAAGTGGGTTCAGATTTACCACATTCCCTTGATTCTGAAACGGTCCAGAAGTTTAGAACTCAGCAAATGGACCACAGCCATTCAAGAAAGGAGGGGGAAGAAAAACGAGGAGGTACAAGCCTGGTGATAACAGTGCACTCAGAAAATCAGAATGGAATTAGACCGAGTCAACATGTTTTCAATGAAAAGGAGATTGTGTTGGACAGATTTATTAGAGCAGGTTTTGCGGGTTTAATGAGTAAAAGAAACAACTTTTATAACTTTTCATAACCTCAGGATGTCTCAAAATACTTCACAATCAATTCAGTATTTATTTGATATGCCGAGAATATTGTAATGTAAGAAACATGACAGATAATTTACACAAAGGAAACTTCCACAAATGGAGGCATAAAGATTGGCTATCAAAGAAGGGTCCAGGCCCAAAACGTCAGCTTTCCTGCTCCTCTGATGCTGCTTGGCCTGCTGTGTTCATCCAGCTCCACCCCTTGTTAATCCAGGGAGAGTTCCCCAGCTCTTCTTCAACATAATGCCCTGAGGTCTTTCATACCTTTTTACATCTGGGGGTGTAGACACAGACCTTGGCTTGATGCCTCATCAAAAAGGAAACACCTTCAGCAGTACAGCGCTTCATCAGTACTGCACTGGGGCATCAGCCTGGATTTTTGTATTTAGTCCTAGAATCTGAATGAAACACACAGTCCTTTGACTCAAAGGTAAAAGTGTGAGTGAGTGAGCCCTGGCTGACTCCAACTGGGGTTGATAAAGGGGAACCAGAAGATGTAGAATACTTGGACTTCTAAAGGGCATTTGATAAGGTGCCACATAAAGTATTGACATACAAGAGAAAAGCGCATTTAGTTGGGGGTAACATGGAGGCACAGTGAAAAAAACCGCACAGAGGCTGGTATCCTGTCACCAAGTCACCCTTTACTTACATGTGCACAGTACACTAGCTGTAACCAGCCAGCTCAGAGTCAGTCCTTGGAGTGAGGAGATTCTGAATCCCTTGTTCATATTGGTCAGCCAGGCCCAGCTTAGCTGCCCCAATCAAGGATCTCATAGTCAATAAGATCTACCTGGTTCCAATCACTACTTAAGGCCAGTGGATTGGTTACTGGGCAGGAAGTAGCGAGTGCTGATGGAACAGGTCCTTTTGTAAGGTGACAGTCTGGAGTGAGGTGCCAGGAGGATCAGTGCCAGGGCCTCAGCTGTTTATAATCTGTGTCAATGACTTAGATGAAGCCACTAAGTAACATATTTAAGTTTGCTAACAGTACACTGGTTGTTGGGAAAGTAAATGTGAGGAGAGATAGGGACTATAAAGAGATGTATTTGGATTCACTGAGTTTTTTTAAAAAATTCATTCATAGGACAGGGGCATTAGCATTTATTTCCCAATCTTAATTACCAACAAGGCAATTAAGAGTTAATATTTCGGGTCAAGAACATTAAGAGGAAGGATCACTTGACCCGAAATGTTAACTCTGATTTCTCTCTACATCTGCTGCCAGACCTGATGAGCTTTTCCCGCAATTTCTATTTTTGTTTCCAATTTACAGCATCTGCAGTACCTTTGGTTTTCCTTTAAGAGTTAATATTGCTGTAGAATTGGAGTCAGAGGTAAGAATGGCTGATTTCCTAAAGGCAATTAGTGAAGCAAATGGGCTTTCTAAACAACAATAAACTAATTTTTTTTCTGATGAAGGGTCTAGGCCCGAAACATCAGCCCTCCTGTTCCTCTGATGCTGCTTGGCCTGCTGTGTTCATCCGGGTCTACACCTTGTTATCTCAGATTCTCCAGCATCTGCAGTATCTTTTACCTCTGAATAAACTGGTTTTGATTTTTTTAAAAAATTGAACTCAAATTTTACCTTCTACCATTAGATTTGAACCTATGTCCCCAGAACAGTAACAGTATTCCACGTTACAAACCCCACTGACATTACCTCTACACTAGTAGTTCCTCATGAGCAACATGACGGCAGGCGGATGAGAATCGTGGGGTTATTTGCTTTGGTTGCAAACGTAGAAAAACAGAATATTTATTTCAACAGCTTGAAATTTTGAAATATTGATGTTCAGATAAACTGGGTTTACTTGTACAAAGAACACAACTGGTTACCATCCAGATACTACATCTTTTTGAAAAGGTAAGTGACATACTGACCTTTTGCAAAGGGTTTGGAGTACAGAATTAAGGAAGTCTGGCTACACTTATATAAATCCTTCTTGCAGTGAATACGCCTGGAATATGATGTACATTTTTGATGTCCCAATTCAAGGAAGAAAATAGCTGCTTCGGAAGCAGTACAAGTAAATGTCATTAATTGGTCCATGGGATGAGAAGGTTGTCCTATGATGAGAGGTTGAGTAGGTTGGGCCCATTCTCTCATAACTCTAATAGAGAGGGATCGTTTCAACACATATCCAGATCTGAGGGAATTTGACAAAGTCAACCTTGAGGGATTGTTTCCCCTGGGCTGGGGATTCTAAAGCTCAGGGACACAAGTTCAGTAAAAAGGATTGCTCAGTTAAGATTGGGATGAGGAGAAAGTTTTTAACTCAGAAGGTTGTGAATCTACGGAATTCCCCACCCAGAGGGTTGTGGATGCTCCATTATTGAATAGATTTAAATCTGGGATAGAGAGAGTTTTGATCTCTCAGGAATCAGATATGGGTGACTAGGTGGAGTTGAAGCCTAAGATCATCAGCGATGGGTCATACTGAAGGAGGCTTGATGGGCCGAATGGTATAACTCCTATTTCTGTTATGTTCTTACACCTGAGTGTTTGACTGCACATGGATAAACATCAACAAAGATATGAGTATTTAAACATAAACACCGGTAAGTACGTACATAAATATGGATACATTTACATTTACATTGACTGTTATACTTTCATACAAATACAGGTACCTACATATTGGTATATGTGTTTCAGATTTCCTATTTCCTCAGTCTCTCTTCTCTTAGTCTCCCTTCCCTCAGTCTCATCTTCATTACTCTGCCTTCCCTCAATCTCTTCCCCCTTAGTCTGGCTTCACTTCGGTCTCCCCCTCCCTCAGTCTATCCTCCCACAGTTTGTTTTCACCACCCTCATATTGCCTCTCCTTCTTCCTCAGCTTCGGCTTGTTTCACTCTCCTCTCTGGTAGACTCCCCTTCCACAAGTCTCCCTCGCCACCTTCTTCCCCATTGTCTCTGTGCTCTTGTTTCGGCCCAGTCCCTCCTCCCTCAGTCTTCCTCTCCTCGCTTTCTCTTTCTCTTAGTCTCTTGTCTCAGGTTCCTTCTCCCTCAGCCTTTCAAGTGTCTTCCCTCCCTCAGTTCTGCTTTTCCCAACTCTCCCTTCCCTCAGATATGAGGTCCTTCAGTTTCCATCTCCTTCAATCCTCCCTTCTTCAGTCTGGCCTCCCTTGGTTACTCCTTCTCATTTACGTATAGATACACACATACAAATCAACGATATGTACAAAACACCGACATTGTCAAACCGTCGATATATACAAAACATCGAGATGTACAAAATACTGACAGATACAAAACACTGATATGATCTTAAAAATTTACTGGTGGGATGTGGGTTGCTGGCTGGCCCAGAATTTATTGTCCGTTCCTAATTACCCTTGAGAAAGTGGTGTTGAGCCACCATCTTAAACCGCTGCAGTCCATGTGCAGTAGGTACACTCACAATGCCCTGAGGGAGGGAATTCCAGGATTTTGACCCAGCGACAGTGAAGGAACTGCGATTTTTTTTCCACGTCAGAATGGTGAGTGGTTTGGAGGTGAACTTGCAGAGGGTGGTCTTCCCTGTATTTACTGCCCTTGTCCTTCTAGATGGAAGTCGTTGCGGGTTTGGAGTGTTGTCTAAGGGTCATTGGTGAATTTCTGCAGTGCATCTTGTAGATGGTACACACTGCTGCTACTGAGCGTCGGTGGTTGCGGGAGTGGATGCGGTGCCAATCAATTATTGAATTGAATGATTTATTGACACTTGTATTTAAGGGAAAATACAGTGAAAAGTTTCAAATGTCACCACATTCTGGCACCATTTTGTCCTGGATGGTGTCAAGCTTCTTAAGTTTTGTTGGAGCTGCACCCATCCAAGCAATTGGGAAACATTCCATCACACTCCTGACTTATGTCTTGTAAATGATGGACAGGCTCTGTGGCATCAGGAGGTGAGTTACTTGCTGCAGGATTCCTAGCCTCTGACCTGTTCTCATAGCCATTTTCTTTGCGTGGCAAATCCAGTTGAGTTTCTAGTCGCTGGTAACCCCCAGAATGTTAATAGGAGGGAATTCAATGATGGAAATGCCACTGAACGTCGAGGAGTGATGGTTCAATTGGTCTCTTATCGGAGTTGGTCACCGACTGGCATTGTGTGGTGCTAATGTCACTTGCCACTTTTCAGCCCAAGCCTGGATATTGTCCGGGTCACACTGCATGTGAACACGGACTGCTTCAGTGTCTGAGGAGTCATGAATGGTGCTGAACATTGTGCAATCATCGGCAAATATCCCACTTCTGGTCTTCTGATGGAGAGAAGGTCATTGAATCTTTAGAACTTAGAGGAGGAGGAATTTCTTCAGCCAGAGGATTGTGAATCTGTAGAACTCATTGCCGCAGAAGGCTGTGGAGGCCAAGTCATTGAGTGTACTTAAGACAGAGAGAGATAGGTTCATGATTATTAAGGGGATCAACGGTTATGGGGAGAATGCATGAGAATGGGATTGAGAAACATATTAGCCCATGATCAATGGGGGAGAAGACTCAATTGGCCAAACGGCTTAATTGTTCTCCTATACCTTATGGTCTTATGATGAAGCAGCTGAAGATGGTTGGGCCTAGGACACTACCCTGAGGAACTCCTGCAGAGATGTCCTGGTGATGAAATTACTGCCCTTCAACAACCATGACTATCTTCCTATGTGCCAGGTACGATTCCAATCAGTAGAGACTTTACCCCATGATACCCATTGATTCCAGTTTTGCTAGGGTTCCTTGATGCCACACTCAGTCAAATGCAGCTTCGATGCCAAGTGCTGTCACTCTCACCTCATCTCTGGAATTCGACTAATTTGTCCATGTTTGAACCAGGTCTGTAATGAGGTCAGGAGCTCAGTGACCCTGGTGGAACCCAAACTGGGCAACACTGTGCAGGTTATTGCTGAACAGGTACTTTTGATGACATCTTCCATTACTTTAATGATGATTGACAGTACACTGATGGGGTGATAATTGGCCAGTTTGTATTTGTCCTGCTTTTTATAAACAGAACATACCTGGGCAATTTTTCACATTGTCGGATAGGTACCAGTGTTGTAACTGTGTTGGAACAGCTTGGCTAGGGGAGCGATAAGTCCTGGAGCACAAGTCTTCAGTACTGTTGCCAGAATGTTGTCAGGGGCATAGCCTTTGCAGTATCCTGTGCCTCTAATGTTTCTTTTCACATGGAGTGAATCGAATTGCTGAAAACTGGTATCTGTAATGCTGGGGACCACTGGAGGAGGTCAAGATTAATCATTCACGCGACACTTCTGGCTGAAAATTGTTGTGAATGCATCAGCCTTATCTTTTGCACTGATGTGCTGGGCTCTTCCATCATTGAGGATGGGAATATTTGTGGAGCCTCCTCCTCCTCCTCCAGTGAGTTGTTTGATTGTCCACCACCATTCATGACTAGATATAGCAGGATTGTAAAGCTTAGAACTGCTCTGTTAAGCATAGAATCACTGAGCTCTCTTTATCACTTGCTGCTTACGCTGTTTGGAATGCAAGTAGTCCTGTTTGGTAGCTTCACCAGGTTGACACCTCATTTTTACGTAAGCTTGATGAAAACCTTCCTGCATTCTCAACAGAACCAGGGCTGATCTCTGTGGAGAGAAAGCAGAGTTAATGTTTCAGGTCCAGATCTTTCTTCAGTACTAGAGATAAAAGGTACTGCAGATGCTGGAGAATCCGAGATAACAAGGCGTGGGGCTGGATGAAAACAGCAGGCCAAGCAGCATCATAGGAGCAGGAAAACTTGACGTTTCGGGCCTAAACACTTCATCAGAAATGGGGGAGGGGAAGAGGGTTCTGAAATAAATAGGGAGAGAGGGGGAGGCGGATAGAGGATAGATAGAGGAGAGGATAGGTGGAGAGGAGGCAGACAAGTCGAAGAGGCGGGGATGGAGCCAGTAAAGGTGAGTGTAGGT
>JAHRHZ010000092.1:3763147-3785008 GCA_024137785.1 Ginglymostoma cirratum | reverse complement strand
ACCTGCAGCGTTTCTCCAGCAATTTTTGTTTTGGTTTCAGATTTCCAACATTTGCAGTACTTTGTTTTTATTTAAGGGAGAAGATCAATGATTATGATGGTAGATATACAAGGGAAAAGGGGGTTTGACGGGATCCAAAACACAGGCTTAGACGAGCTAGGCTAAATAGCCTGTTTCTGTGCCCTGTATCTGATGTAAACCTCTTTATGAAACAAAACGACTCCTGCATTGGCAATTTTCACTGAAGCATTGACCATCAACTTTGTCCAACGTTATTCACTGAGAATTTAGGTTTGTCTTTCCAGTGTTCTCCATTCTCTGTTGCAATGTAGATAGACCAAACAATTCACAAAATGAGACTCCATCTCAATCAGTGAGCTTACCTGTGTCTTGCTAACCATTGCATACATTTGGTCAGGACTGTACATATTCATTCGAACATACAAGAGCAATTTGTTTCAGTGTGTGCTTGTATTTCCAGCAGCATGGAGTCTCCCATCCATGCACTCCCCCTCCCCCTATCTCCAAACCCTCGTCTGTATTTAGTAAGCTTTTAAAAGCCAAATGTAACACCAATGCCACTAATTGGCCTCACCTTCTCTTCCATTTGCACTCATGAGCTGTCATCGCCTCTGCCCATTGGACTGGGCTGTCATCCCCAACATCCAATAGACCATTTCATCTGTTAGCACTATCAGACTGAGCTATAACCCTTTGTAGTCTTATCAAGCTGTACCAGACAATTTCTGTGACAAGATATTTGCTGTGACACTAAAGATTGTAGGACATGGAATAAACTTGTTCAAACACTCATATGGAGGCCACCCATTCATAACTGAGTATCTAGGCAGGCACTCACTAAGAAAGGACTTGTGGTGTAATGAGTAGCGTGCCTGCTCCTGAGTCAGAACCTCCAGAATCACGTCCCACTCCAGGACAAGTGCATTCATAAAGCAGCCAAATAGGTTGAGAATCAACTTGTAAATTCTTCCGACACATGCCAATAGCTGGCACTATCTGTAGTAGAGATCTCTGGTCTGCCAAGGGCTGGAAAGAACATTTAATCCTCAGCCATCGCCATCCATAGCTCCAGGTTACAACCTGCATGGGAAAGGGAATGTTGGTCTCACTGAATGAAGTGTAACATACACAGACACTCACTGAAGAAACACCTCAAGCCAACAAGATTGTTGCTCCATACTCCGTGTTTACCCTCCCACTCTATCATCATTAAAGAACATCTCTAGCCATTGCAAATTTTCTAATTAAACAAAAAGCATAGAGGATAATTGTTCTCTAATGCATTTTCCATTGCAATCAATCAATCAGAGTCTGCTTGCAAAGCAGTCAACATTCCTTTCTTATGCTATGTAAATTATTGTTCCCTCATTTGAAATTTGGCATTCTTGCACTTCTGTCCTGATGAGTACAAAATGAAAAGCTTCAGCTGTGCGTCTCTTCTTTTCAGTTGTACCTTTCTCCTTCATGAATTCATTTTCTTACCTCTTTGTGCATCTAGCTGTTCTCCTCAACTCTGATTATCTGATGTTTATGACACACCCCCTCACCCTGCCTCAGTTACTCCCGAAACTGGAACAATCTTCCTCTGAGCAGAATTTTAAATTCTGGACCCACATGTCAGGAACCTGGGAAATAATGGAGTGGGATTTGTCACAGACTTTAGAATCTAGCATTCTGCCCAATCAGAGTGGGCAGATAGTGACAGTATTTAAAGAGATCCTTACAGATGTCAGTTCGACCCATTTTATGAATGAATGATTTATTGTCACACATGGAATCCTTACAGTGTGAAAGCAGGCCATACGGAACCTCCAGACAGCATCCTGCCCAGACCCTCGGCGGAGGTAGTTCAGATCAACTGTTCAGATTTGCATCCCAGCGGGGTCTTGAAAGCGATCCACTGGGTTATCACGTGGTGAGCAGGAATAGGGGCAGTACGCTATCAGGGGACACACTATACTCAGCTGAATGCTGAGCCTTGTGGAGGGATTGGGCAGGGTTCATCTACAGAGGCACTGTTTCAGAGCAATACCATAATGTGTGTGAGTGTGAGAGAAAGTGTTTGTATCAGAGAGAAAGTGTGCGTGTGTCTTTTTGAGTGTGAGAAAGTGCATATGTGTGTGTGACAGTGAGGGTGGGATTGTGTAAGAGAGTGTACGTGTGAGGGATTATACGAGAGTGTCTGTGAGATTGTGTGAGAGTGTGGCAATCTGTGTGTTAGGGTGTGTGAGTGTGTGTGTATGGGATTGTGTGAGAGTGTGACAATCTGTGTATTAAGGTGTGTGAGTATGTGTGTGTGTGGGATTGTGTGAGAGTGTGACTGTGTGAGAGAGTGAATGTGTTTGGTGTGTGTGAGAGAGTGTGAGTGACAGTGTGTATGTTTGTGTGTGGGATTGTGTGAAAGTGTGACTGTGTGAGAGAGTGTATGTGTGAGAGAATGTGAGTGAGTGTGTGTACGTTTGTGTGCATGGGATTGTATGGCACTGCTGCCTCACAGCGCCAGGGACCCGGGTTTGATTCCAGCCTTGGGTGACTGTCTGTGAGGAGTTTGCACAATCTTCCCATGTCTGCATGGGTTTCCTCCCACAGTCCAAAGATGTGCAGGTTATGTGGGTTAGCCACAGTACAAACCCCATGTGGGGTTACGGGGCTGGATTGGGGGGTGGATCTGGGACAGATGCTCCTCGGGTTGGGGCAGACTCAATGGGCTGAATGGCCTCTTTTTGCACTGTAGGGATTCTATGAGAGTGTCAATGACAGTGTATGTGAGGGATTGTGTGAGTGATGAGCAGTGGGAGATTGGGGAGAAGGTGGATGCTGTGCTGCTCCTTTCATTTCTCATCGAAGGCCTGAGGTTGAGTTGGTCCCATGCTGCACTGAAGGCTGACGGCTGGAATGCACAGAGCAAAGTGAAAAAAGCAGATAGCTTCTCCAGAGTCCTGGAAAGCACCTCCAAGGCAGTGAAATGCACACACTCAGACCATAAGCGCTGCTGGAAAAAAAGGCATGTCACCTTCTATGCATCAGGACAGAATTGCAAGAATGCCAAATTCCAGAGGGAGCAAAAATTATACTGCATGAGGAAAAGGTGGCTGGCTGAGTAAATCTAAATCAAAGTGTTCCCATAGAGAACGCACCAAAGGGAAAACAATCCCTTATGCCTTTGCTCTGTTCAAAAGAATGCAATGCCCGGACATCTTCCTTTTGGCTGCAGGGAGGGCTGTCAAAGCTGCACATTTAAAGGCATTGCAGTCTGCCAGTATCACAGCCCGCCAATCCCCACTCTCCTCTCGATCTGATGACTCTGGCAAGTTTCAAACCTGGCACTGCAGGTCCCAATCCAGGGAATAATCCCTCAGTCCATTGATTTTCTTTGTCCACGTTAAAAGAACTGGTCTGACTGATGTTAGATGTACATCAGTTAAACACAGAGGTCAGGGGATTCTTGCCAGTTTTCCCAACTCAAAGAATTTGTAAGGTTTTAGTCATGGACATTTGCCCCTCTCCAAACTGGAGGCTTATAATTCTCCCCTTACGTAATGTCTCCCTGATTCTACAGAACATGCTGTGGCACTCCAGAAAAGACAGAGAGGTGAGCTCATATTTTGTGGAGAAGTTTTGATCTTATGGGGTTTTAAACAGAAGGGAGAATAATCTCAGAAACACACCAAGCAGCAAAAAATAGTCCTTCAAGCCAAAGTCTTCATTTTTCGAGAGTCTGCAGGCTAATTGCAGGAAGGATGACCGATGACCGATGACCGAGGAGTTCAGAACCAGGGATCACAGTTTAAGGACTGAGATGAGGAGAAATGCCTCCACCCAGACAATGATAGGTATTGGTTGAGGCCAAAACTTTGAACGTTTTCTAAAAGGAGCCAGGTATAGTTCTTAGGTCTAAAGGGATAGAAGGGTATGAGGAGAAGGCTGGAACAAGATACTCAAAACTGGCCTTGGTCCCAGGAACAGGACAGCCTTAATGTAATGATTCTAAGCACAGGTTGAACAAATTCACAATACTCCACATCACTTCATCACTTTTTTTCTGCAGATCAATTAGACAAGGAAGACTCGCATTTACATAGTGCCTTAGAGGTCTCCAAAGGGCTTGAAAGAAAAATGGATGTAGCTGGAGAGGTCTGTTCTGAAGAAGGGTCACTGGACTGGGAAACTCTGATTTCTCTCCACAGATGCCGTCATTAGAATCCCTACAGTGTACAAGCAGGCCATTTGGTCCATCTAGCCCACACCAACCCTCCCAAACAGCATCCCATCCAGACCCACCTCCCCATGCTATCTCTGTAACCCTGCATTCCCCACGACTAACCCACCCAGCCTATACATTCCTGGGCACTATGGCCAATTTAGCATGGCCAACCCACCTAACCTGCACAACCTTGGATTGTGGGAGGAAACCGGAGAACCCGGAGGAAACCAAACGGACACAGGGAGAATGTGCAAACTCCACACAGTCACCTGACACTGGAATCAAACTCAGGTCCCATGAGACAACAGTGCTAACCACTGAGTCACTGTGCCGTGTCGGATCTGCTGACTTTCTCCAGCTATTTCTGTTTCTGATTGCCACCGTTTTCCAGGCCATTGGTATGTGGGGTGTTGGTTGAGAGGTAAGTATTGGCTTGTGCAACCATGGAGTACAACCATTTCTGAAGAAAGGTCCTGACCCTGAAATGTCAGCTTTCCTGCTCCCCTGATGCTGCCTGACCTGCTGTGTTCATCCAGCTCCACACTGTGTTATGTCAGGGAGAATTTCCACTGCTCTCCTGGGAATAGTGCCCTGGGGCCTATTTTGCCCCATCTGCAGCTGGGAGGACAGGGTGGATGGCCTCAGATTAACCCGTCTCAAAATCAGCCCCTCTAACGGTGCAGCAGTGTTTCAAAGGGTGTGACAGCACAATGTGGCAAAATCGGCGGCGTTGGACTGGAATCCCTGCCCAAAGGGGACTGTAGGGTCCTTACTGAGCAATGACACACAGATTGCGAAGGAAGCAGTATTCCTGGCTGCCTTAACCTTGCTTTTTGCACTGGTCCCAGCTGGAGGATGGATAGATTTACACTGAAATACCGGATTGCACCATAGGGGGTACCACTTAGGTGAGTGTAGGTTGAGGGGTTGCAAGGGAAAGATATCTAAAAGGATTAGAAAGTCTTGCTGCAACTTTGCAAAGACTTGAGGGCACGTTTGGGGCTTTTGCATTGACCGACGAGGGATGTGGGGTACAGCTTTAAATCTGGGGTGCGAAGGGTTAATCTCTATCCTGCCGTTTTCCTGGATGGAGACGTCACCAATAGAGGTGAGGTCAGATCTAGGGGACAAACACTTAACTTGACGAATGCATCGTGAGAAAGAGTTCAAAACACGGTGGCTGCAATTGCAGTCCGTGCATTGCATCTAATGCAACATCACAGAGCAGGAACTGGCCTCCCAGGACAAGTGTCAGGAGCAAAATATCAATTAAACCGAACAAAGATAATCAGGCATGGGGAGCGCTACATATTTAGAAACAAAGGTTGTTAGGTCCTCCTGCACGCAAAGTGGCTGATCACTCCGCTTTCAAAGTCAAGTCCCTATTCTCCTGGCACTTTGTCAACACCATCCAGGGAAAAGGCTTTCGTGCACTTGCTGTGTCGGGCTGGATTTCCAGCCTTCATGCTCACTGTCACTGGAGCGAGGGAGACTGCTGAGAGCTCCCAGCTCCCCCCCCCCCCCTCTCCAGACACACAACATCCCTCACTCTGTCACAGCTAACTTCAGTATCTCTCCCAAAAACAAAACAGACAACTTTGGGAACTCCTGGCAAACTTTCAGACCTACCCACCCATTCCTTACATTCCCCTGATCACAGTGACATTCAGGACAAAGGCACCTTTGCTGCTTTTGATTTACCCTGCAGGGGATTCAATGCTTGTTTTGTTTTCACATTCCACCCCTCCCCACCAGTATTTCCCTAAGCTTTTGTCGTTCGTTTTCTCCTGCATTCTCTCTTTTGTTCAGTTATGTGCGGTTGTATTTCCCCCAAGTGCTGGTTTCACCCTCACACCATCACCACAGTCACTGGATTTTGATGCAGGTTTCATAGAAACATAAATACAGGTGCAGGAGTAGGCCATTTGGCCCATCGAGACCACTCCACCATTCAATAAGATCATGACTGATCATGCAATTTCAGTATCCCGCTCGCGCTTCCTTTCCATACCTCTTGATGCCTTTCACTGCAAGGACCACAAGATAACAAGGTGTGGGGCTGGATGAACACAGCAGGCCAAGCAGCATCATAGGAGCAGGAAAGCTTGACGTTTCGGGCCTAGACCCTTCATCAGAAATACCTTTCTGCATTGCATTGCATTGCATTGCAGAAAGGCATTTCTGATGAAGGGTCTAGGCCCGAAACGTCAAGCTTTCCTGCTCCTATGATGCTGCTTGGCCTGCTGTGTTCATCCAGCCCCACACCTTGTTATCTCGGATTCTCCAGCATCTGCAGTACCTTTTATCTCCTCTACTGCAAGGACCACACCCAGCTCCCTCTTGAATGTACCTAGCCAACTGGCCCCAGCAGCTTTCTGTGACAGAGAATTCCACAGGTTTGCAACTCTCTGAGGGAAGAAATTCTTCCCCATCTCAGTCCGGAATGGCTTAGGCCTAATTCTTAGACTGTGATCCCTAGTTCTGGACTTCCCCAACATCAGGAACATTCTTCCCGCATCTAGCCTGTCCAGTCCCATCAGGATTTTATATGTTTCTATGAGACACCCTCCCTCATTCTTCTAAATTCCAGCGACTACAAGCCCAGTCGATCCAGTCTTTCATTGCTGATTGCTCCTGAGTTTCTGTATTTATCGTCCCCGATGTTTGGTGTTTAATTTTTCCCAAAGTTTTGGTGTTTCCTTTTCTGGTGTTTAATTTTCCCGTGTTTTCACATCAGTTCACGTACTTGCCCAATTTTCATGAAGGATTTTGACCCAAACACTGGAATTACTCTTAAAAACCTACCAGCTGCCAGCTTCAGGAGGTAAGGGATTTTTACAGCACTGTTTGGGGATTGGGAAGAAGAGTATGGGCTATCCCCCACAACCTCTTTAAACAAACATTCACCAACTTGGATACTCATCGCAGTGACAGTCAGCTCTCCAACCAGCACCTGAAGCCTGTCACTGGTCCACAGTCAAGGTCAACAGTGCCCAGGCTGCAGTGTCCAACTCTAGTTGCTGGTTTACCTGCTCGTCAGTCTGTATGCGCCAACATGACAATCGCAAGAAGACAGTGATAAATAAGTTAGGAATTAGGAGCAGAAGTGGGTCATCTGGCTCCTCGAGCCTGCTCCACCATTTAATAAGATCATGGCAAATCTTTTCATAGACTCAGCTCCACTTAGCCACCTGCTCATTATAACCCTTAATTCCTTTACTGTTCAAAAATTTACCTAACTTGCCTTAAAAACATCCAACGAGGAGGCCTCAACTGCTTCACTGGGCAGGGAATTCCATCGATTCACAACCTTTTGGGAGAAGAATTTCCTTCTCAACTCAGTCCTAAATGTGCTCCCCCTTATTTTGAGACTGTACCTTGTTCTAGTTTCACCTGTCAGTGGAAACAACCTCCCTGCTTCGATCTTACCTGTTCCCTTCATAATTTTATGTTTCTTTAAGATCCCCCGTCATTCTTTTAAGTAAAGAGGACCCGCATTGAGTTTGGCTGGAGTGTTGAACCCCAGGCCTAGAGGGGTGCCCCTCCTGAACCCTTACATTAAATATCGGGGTCTCCGACCTGAAGAAGTTGATGACATGTGACATTGAACTCCACACAATCTGATGAGGTTGCACAGTCTTTAGATGGAGACAATTCAATTTTGCACAATTACTTGAAGAGAGCAAACATATTCCGTCGAGCTCCTAAAGAGTCCTTAGTAATTATGCTGAGCAAGTTAATGTAAGCTCTGTCTGTTGCTATCATGAAACAAAATACTTTGTTATGTAAGCCAAGTGCCTCTTCTGTTTCTATCACCAGTGGTCTATTCTCTGCGGCTGGTAATTAGACAGGGCCTCGACTAGTATAAAGGTAGGAGGAAACAAAAATAGTAATTGTTGGAAAAGCTCAGCAGGTCTGGCTGCATCTGTGGAGAGAAATCAGAGTTAACACTTTGGGTTGAGTGTGTCAGACCTGCTGAGCTTTTCCAATAATTACTATTTTTGTTTCTGATTTACAGCATCTGCAGTTCTTTTGGCTTTTTTTAAATAGAGATAGGAGGATTGGTGGCAGCAAATCACCCTAACCAGAATGCTACATGCTGGTGGCTATGATATCTGATGGTGTGACAGGGCTAATATGTTTTACAATTAATACGTTTGTGAGAAACAGGTGCAGAAAGCGATCCAAAGACGAATGGACTACTGGCCTCTATATCTTGAGAAATGAAATGCGAGAGGGTCAGCTACATTTAAGCAGCACTAGGTTATGGTTTGACTGGCCTGGAATCCTGTGAGCAGTTCTGGACACCACATATTAGGAAGGAGAAGTTGACCTTGGACGGAGTGCCGTGTAAGTTTTTCACAGTGATACTTGGACATCAAGGGGGTAAATTGCATCAAAATTCAGCTGAGAGTCAATTTTGGGGAGTGACCTGGATGGTTTTTCTCCCTGCGTTCCAGTGAGCTACCTCAGGTAATGTTACACTGCTCACCACATTGTATGTGCACAACGCCTTGATGGTACAGTGCTATTGAGTGCTCATCGGCTGCGGTAGTCCTCGCCACTGCCTGGACCTCAGGGATTTCTACCACGGGCTTCTAATTTAACCTCAAGCTGTGTGCCGGCCCAGAATAGCACAATACACATGGGAGGACGGAAATGGAAAAGAAAAGCTTCTGAGGGCACATAGCGGGCACAGGATGCTTCACTGCAACCAAAATCTCGCGTTCAGAAATGTATTGCTATTTTACCATCAGATTAATTTATTACAACTTCACCTACAAGAATCAGGCTGCACAGGGTCCCCACCTTTGCTGCCATACCATGGTAGAACTTTGTCTAAGAGAGGGCTACTCTTTCTCTAACGTCCATCACAGTCCGTCACATCTTTTCACTGTTCAATGTGGAAGTATCACTGGCTGGGAAGCATTCAGCTAATCATAGAGCATGGAAACAGGCCCTTTGTCCCAAATCAACCATGCCAACCAGGTTTCCCTAAAATGAATGAATTTCACCTTCCCCCTCTAAACCTTTCCTATCTCCCTGTCCAAATGTCTTTTAAATGGTGTAGTTGTAGCCGTTTCTACCACTTCCTCTGGCAGCTCGTTTCATACACGCACTACCTCTGTGGGAAAAAGTTGTCCCTCAGGTCCCTTTTAAATCTTTCCCCTCTCACCTTAAACCTATGCCCTCTAGTTTTGGACTCCCCTACCCTGGGGAAAAGACTTTGCCCCTCATGATTTTATAAATCTCTATAAGGTCACCCCTCAGTCTTCGATGCTCCAGGGAAAAAAGACCTAGCCTATCCAGTCTCTCCTTATAACTCAAACCTTCTAGATTTAGTAACACCCTTGTAAATCTTATTTTGCACCCTTTGCAGTACAATAACATCCTCCCTGTAGCAGGGCGACCACAATTGTATGGAGTACTCCGAATGTAACTTCATCATGTCTTGTACAACTTGACATTCCAACCCCTGTACTCAATGCTTTGAACGATGAAGCCAAGTGTGCTAAACACCTTTTTCAACACCCTGTCTATCTGTGACACCTCTTTCAAGGAACTTTGTTTCTGCACCCTAGGTCTCTGTTCAAGAACACTCCCCAGGGCTTATTAACTATATAAGTCCTGCCTGGGTTTGTCTTACCAAAATGCAATATCTCGCATTTATCTGGCTCGCTAATGTCCTTTAAGGAAGGATGACCTTATTAATGTTTAAGAGGCCCTTTTCGCTCCTTGGTTACTCTTTTACCCTTAATATACTCACAGAATCTCTTTGGATTCTCCTTTACCTTATCTCATGTCCCCTTTTTGCCCTTCTGATTTTCCTCTTAGGTGTACTCATACACCCCCTATAATCGTCCGGGGATTCACTCAATCCCAATTGCCTGTACCTGACATATGCCTCCTTCTTTTTACTTGACCAGAGCCTCAATATCTCTAGTCATCCAGTGTTCCCTACTTCTGCCAGCCTTGCCCTTCACATTAACGGGAACATACTGGCCCTGAACTCTCATGATCTTGCTTTTGAAAGCCACCTACTTGTCAGATGTTCCTTTGCCTGTGAATAGCCTCCCCCAACCAATTTTTGAAAATTTCTGTCTAATATCATCAAAATTGGCTTTCCCCCACCAGAAAACTTTAACTTGTGGACCAGACCTATCCTTTTTCACAGCTATTTTAAAACTAATAAAATTATGGTCACTGGTACTAAAGTGCTCACCCACTAACACCTCAGTCACTTGGACCTGCCTTATTTCCCAAGAGTAGGCCGAGTTTTGCCCCTTCTCAAGTAGGGCCATCTACATATTAATTGAGAAATATTTCCTGCGCACACTGAACAAATTCGTCTCCGTCCAAGCTGTTAACATTATGGCAGTCCCAGTCTATATTTGAAAAGTTGAAATCCCCTACAATTGCAACCCTGTTACTAGACCCCCGTCTAGGCCCGAAACGTCAAGCTTTCCTGCTCCTATGATGCTGCTTGGCCTGCTGTGTTTATCCAGCCCCACACCTTGTTATCTCGGATTCTCCAGCATCTGCAGTACCTTTTATTACTGAACTGGATAGGTTTTTCCTGACAATGGACAGCCATCATTAGACTCTTAAATTCTAGACTTTTATTGAATTTAAATTCCATTAGTCATGGCAGGATTCAAACCTGGGTCCTCAGAACATTATCTGGGTCTCTGGATTAATAGCCTAGTGATCATATCACGAGGCCATCATCTCTCAAACTGAACATACATACTCCCAAAACCTGGAATTGAACTGGGGGATTGAGATCTTTCAGGCTAAGGCTGTCCTAACTGGAGCTAGGTTCTAGTGGAAGTAGGTGTCAGTTAGATTCTGGCAGAATTGTTGTTCCTTATTCTGCACAGGTCCGTCATGTTGAAGGTGGTATTCGTTCAGCTCAGTATCATCTTTCTCCTTGCTGCTCCCCCGGCTCTTTAGCGTCCATTCATCCACTGTTTACCTGCACCAGCTCTGCAGGGCAGAGTGCGCTTGAATTATGTGACACACCCTGTATGGACTGTGCCGCAAGGCACCCTCACAGCAATCCAAGTCTTGGAACCTCATCTGCAGGAGGCCTGTTGTCTACTCCACCATGACCCAGGCTGGAGAATGGGTTGTGTTGTATCTTCACTCAGCATCATGGAATCATCAACCAAGGTTGTAGAGACTAGTTTTTGTCTCCCAGTAAACCGTCCTTGTAAGGCATCTGACCCTCGAAATGAAACAGGAACCTGGGAGGTCTTAAAAGATGTCATCATTATGGCAGCTCCCAGGGTACCTGGGGCAGACTTCCGGGTTGTGGGACTGACAATCCTGAATAACCCATCTCTTGATGGAATGAAAGCCTTTCCCGTTGATGAAGTCAGCTGTGTTAGGGGTGTGGTGCTCTCAATGTAATGTGTGTGCAGTCACCTGGGAGAAGCCAGCTATGTTGGCAAAGCCTGCTGCCTGGGTTATAGTATGGATCTAATCACAGGAAAATGAGATGGACTGCTGCGATTTGTGGGTTGAGGATTGTGAAATCTCACACATTGGATCCCCGAAAGCAGCCTGTCATATTCAATACAGATATCACCTTCCTGGACACCCAACCCTTCAAATGCACCAGCAGTTGGCATAGTTCTGTGATGATGTCTTGGGGCATCCTTAGTCTGTAGCAACACTGCCTTGCTCATCATGGCATGGAATATGAGAGACTATGGGCCTCTTCTACATCCTTGGGCACCTTCATCTGCAACTTCTTCTAGTGGGGGTTATTTTACAGCCCCTAGAAATTAGTGATGGTCCTGGGCTTGCTGCATTATCTGTTCTTCCTCAATTTCTCTCTATTTTCATTGCATCACTGCGACAGGAGCAATGACCTCTGCTGTGACTGGATCACAGTTCCAAGGAAGCTGTGTGGGGAATATCAGAATCAGAACAGCTGGCTATGGAGAGTCACTGGAGATCTCGGGCACTGATGGCCAAGATGGAGGGCCAGAGGGACCAAGAAATGATTGGGATGCACCAATTACCCACTGACTTTCATGTTGGGAATTGTTGCAATCTAGTTTCTCTCCATCACATGGGAGAATGGGAAGGTGCACGTAGATAACGTGAGAATAGGTAATAACAATAATTATTGAAAAAGCGTACAAATAGCTCATTTACTAACAAGATTCTTGTCTCATCCTTCAAACTTTGGATGAAAAGTCGAACTTTTTCTCCTTGACGTTGGGAATCTAGTTTCTCTGATCTCACCTTGTTTTCCCAGCTGACTTGCCATTGCCCACATCATTCAGTGGTTTGGAAAATTTATCTCCAAGCATTAAATTACAAGGAGAAATTGCACAAACTAGAGCTGTATTGCCCAGAATTATTTTAAATTCTTTTATGGGATGTGAACATTGTTTGCTGTTGGTCTCCAATTGCTTTTGAAACTGGCTTGGCCATTTCTGAGTCTGAGGGGCAGCATGGTGGCGCAGTGGTTAGCATTGACGCCTTACAGCATCAGGGACCAGGATTTGATTCCACCCTTGGGCGACTGTCTGTGTGGAGTTTGCACATTCTCCCCCTGTCTGCGTGAGTTTCCTCCAGGTGCTCCGGTTTCTTCCCACAGTCCAAAGATGTGCAGGTTGGGTGAATTTGCCATGGGAAGAGCAGAGTTACAGGGTAGGGGTGTGCATTTGGGTGGGATGCTCTTCAGAGGGTTGGTGTGAACTTGATGGACTGAATGGCCTGCTTCCACACTGTAGGGATGCTTTGATTCTATGGTTTCAGAGGGCAGTTAAGGAGTCAGCCACATTGCTATGGGTCTGGAGTCACATGTAGTCTAGACCGGGTAAGGGCAGCAGATATCCTTTCCCAAAGGGCATTAATGAATTAGATGATTTTCAACAAGAACTGATGATAATCTCATAGTTGGTCTCCCTGAGACTAAAGGCTGAATTATCCTAAAAACGTGTCAGTTTTGGGGAAAACACAGTGTGGAGCTGGAGGAACACAGCAGGCCAGGCAGCATCAGAGGAGCAGGAAAGTTGATGTTTTGGGTCCCTATTTTGGTGAGTTTCTTGCGGGTTTCTCTCTGTGAGCTTGATTTCATTTCCTCGTGTAATTTTACTGTGCTCACCTCATTAAGTATTGCTGTCAGACAACTCAACAACTTGTGAAAAACTTAGGTCTGGGACCACTGATGATTTATTTCCATGCATGCAGAGTTAGTCTTGTCACTGAGAAGTGTAAAACCAACTCTGCAGGAATCCAGACGCCTCAAAGCTTTATACAATGTATTTCAATATTTGTTGTTGAAACTCCCACTTTTCACCGCTCAGGTGTCTCATGTTTTCAACTGTTTTCCCGCAGTTTACGCAGGCGCTGTCTGTATTTTACCTGAGGTCGGCGCTATCTTGTTGATACTGCGACTCCTACCCCACTAACCTGCCTTTGTACCTTTTAGTTTTTTCTAATACTGACAATATGATTAAAAATTTAACCCTTAACCAGAAGGGTCATGCCATACCATAGACTACTCTCTCATTAGAGACAGAGAACTGCTTTGTTTTAACCTGACGATCACCACACATCAAGGAAAGGGTGAGGCAGAGAAGGGGTGCTCTTTCTGGTAACCTTAGCCAGTGTGGGAATCGAACTCACACCGGTTGTATCACACTGCAGTGCAAACCAGCTATTGACCTTAGCAATGTAAAGTATTTAGTTATACAAGCTATACAGGTTATCCCAGTAAAGTGGGTCCTTGTCTGGTATATTCTGACCCTGTATAGTCCAACTTCCATACTGCTTGCCATCCCATGTGTGTCCTTCTCATTCTGTGAGCCAAGATCCTGATCCATGGGTGTATCTGTACACTCGATCCCTCATTCCACAGGCCCTTCTGCCATCCTGGTGGTGTATCAATTTGTCCGATATTGTCAATCAATGCCCTAACTTGTTGCTGTATGGGGTAATACATTCAATGTATCCACAAGGCCTTGGATATATGTCAGGTATTCAGCAAGGTGAGATTATATCGAAGAACTGCTCAGACACCATGACAGGCGATTTTTAAAAAATGTTTCCCTTTGCTTATATGTTAACTGTTTCCCTCCCGTAGATTACCACCAGTTCTGCCTTTCCCACCCCAGCTGATACATGATAATACCTCATGGCTAGTTATAGGACAGGATCAATTGTTCCCGGGTTAACAAGCATGGGGCTGGATGAACACAGCAGGTCAAGCAGCATCATAGGAGCAGGAAAACGCTTTAGCTCAGTAGTTACTTCGATTTATTGGCGCCGGCTTTAGCTCAGTAGTTACTTCAATTGTTCCCATAGTGACACTCTTTACTGATGTGGTAATACAATATCTCCCCATACCCTGGTATGTAACATGAGCAGGTTCCTTTGGACCCTATTTAGTTTCAATTGTCCCATTGGCTAATGCGTTAAACCTGCAGCTTGCTTCTTCTGTCTCATCTGTCTGTTGTGGACATGCTATTCAATGGGCTTCTACCTTACATCTATCTAAAGTTGTGGTTGTTGTATTTCCCCCATCTCTACTGTGTATGATAATACGTTATGTGCCTCATGTAATAATCCCAAGTATCCCAACATTGCCTCCTCCACAGAATGTTTTGCTTGCCAGGTATATCAGGGGTTGCCAGAACGATATTGATTAAAGTGTTAACTTGTATAACACATTTTGCATCAGGTTTATATCCAGGTGTTAAACCTATGAGCTCTCGGCCAGTCTGGCCATGTTCGCTGTGCTGTGACAGGCTAAACAAATGAGCAGTATTTATCCAATGGGAAACCTCATCTTCAAGAATGTGTTTCTTCTTTTCCCTCTTCTGGTCAAGTATCCATTGGCACTGCAGAGATCAATCCTGACCGCATCATTTGAGAGATTTTTCTGCACATTGATCACATTGTTAATGATCTGGGTATTTTCTGCTCCTGGGCTTAAAGCTGAACAAGTTTTTTCCCCAGAGTCGGGGACTCAATTACTAGGGGTCATGATTTCAAGGTGAGAGGGGAAAAGTTCTTTACGCAGAGGGTGGTGGGTGCCTGGAACGCATTGCCAGCGGAGGTGGTAGAGGTGGGCACGATAGCATCATTTAAGATGTATCTAGACAGATACATGAATGGGCAGGGAGCAAAGGGATACAGATCCTTGGAAAATAGGCGACAGGTTTAGATAGAGGATCTGGATCAGCGCAGGCTTGGAGGGCCGAAGGGCCTGTTCCTGTGCTGTAATTTTCTTTGTTCTTTGTTCTATTATTGGTGCCTTCACATCCCTAACTTCTCTATGGGAGGCATGGTGTATGTTGTCATTGTCTCTGTTGTGGTAAGTTTGTTGCTCTGTGGGCATGTCTAACTCTCTCCCATTAACCTTCCTGGTTTTACCAACCTCACCACTGGGCCTGTTTGGCACACAGCCCACTCCCCCACCCCCGGGTCCAAACTGAAATGATCTTGCTCAGTTACGGATGAATGTGGTGGCAGTGCAGACAAGCTGCACACAGTTACATGTGAGTGTCATAACTTTAAACAGAACACAACCACTTCACTGCTCCTCCTGCTAGTGCAATACTGAGGATAGCTTCACACAATGAGGACTTTCTTGTTGTATTTAGTTACCCGTCATCCAGGCAATGAGCACAGCTATTGTACATTAACTGTCTTTTTTGTGCTAGCTCCTCAGGAAAGACTTGAGGAATCAGTATCCCCACAGTGAATGTCGCTATCAGTGTTTGTATGGTTCAATTACTCCCGTAAGAGAATATTCTGGAACAATTAAATCTATTAGTTACTTGCTCCCACTGCTCACGATGACCATTCCTTTTTGTGTCTATATACAAGCATTTATCACTAGTTGTGATCACTTCACAATATCCTACCCAATGTAAATCTTAGCTCCTCCAGCACTACCTTTACCATGACCTTATCTCCCCCTCTGGGGGCATCCATTCCCAGGGTCTCGGAGTTCCATTCCTGTCTCTGCTTCCTGGCCATGTTGATCAGCTGATCTTGAATATTTTGCCTCAGTCTGTGCCGTCACTTGCGTAGAAAATTGTTTAACTTGCTGTCTCACGGGTCCTACTTCCTTGCTGCCTGTTGCAACATCCCCATCGCCCTTCCTGTCATTAACTCAAATCAAATTAATCCAGTTGATCTACTGGGTGTTGCCTTAAGCCATCAGGATTTGAGGCACAGCTCTGTCCATCCCTGTGCTATATTGTTGGATGGCTTTAGCTGGTGCTCTCTTTAATGTCTTATTACTTTGCTGTGAGCCATGCCTACGATCTGCAGGTGATGGGGGATGTGATTTTTTATTTGATTCCCAGAAAACTACATAGAATCCCGACAGTGTGGAAGCAGGCCAATCAGCCCATCAAGTCCACACCAACCCTCTGAAGAGCACCCCACCCAGACCCATCTATGTAGCCCTGCATTGCCCATGGCTAACCCACCTAGCTTGCACATTCCTGGACACTATGGGCAATTTAGCATGGTCAATCCACCCTAATCTGCACATCTTTGGACTATGGGAAGAAACCGGAGCACTGGGAGGAAATCCACGTTGACATGGGGAAAGTGTGCAAGCTCCACACAGGTAGTCGAAGGTGGAATTGAACCCAGTTCCCCAGAGTTGTGAAGCAGCAGTGCTAACCACTGAGCCACCATGCCACCATGCCACCCTCTACAGCCTTCATAAAAACATGAGGAGCAGGAGTAGGCAATTTGGCTCCTTGCCACTTTGTAAGACAATGGTTTATCTGACCTAGACTTCAACTGCGCTTTCCTGCCAGCTCCAGTAGCCCTCAACTCTTCGTTATTTCATAAATCTTTCTACCTCCTCTTTAAATACTTTTCAGTGATGGAGCCTCTGCAACTGACCTGGGTAGAGAATTACAGATATTCCCTATCCTCTGGGAGAAGGAATTCCTCCACATCTCTGTGTTAAACGAGTATCACAATTATCCTGTAACAATGTTTCTTAGCTCAAGAATCCTCCACCGTTGGAAGCATCTTCACAACCCCCTCGTCTAAGTTTCAATATGTTCATCCTTCATGCTCAACTCTAACAAATAAAGGGCTTACCTGTTTAACTGTTCTTGATAAGCAACTTCTTTGTCCCAAGAATCAGCCAAGCGAATCTCTTTTGAACAGCCTCCAATGTCAGTATATTATTTTTTAAATGTAGGGGCCAACAGTATTTGAGGAGCAGACTTACTCACTCCCTGGAACAAGACTTATTTATTTTTACATTCCCTTGTAATAGAGGCCAAAATTCCAGGAGCCTTCTTAATTATTTGCTGCAATTTAACCACTTGCCCTGTAAATTATGTTTTCTGAACTGCATGCGTTCAAAATGGTGTTCCCCATCATGGGATTGCTTCTAAATTATTTTTCATAGAATCCCTTTGGTGTGGAAACAGGACCTTCAGCCCAACAAGTCCACACTGACCCTGGGAGCATCCTGCCCAGACTCATCCCCCATAATTCACACATTCCTGCCCACTATGGGCAATTTCCCATGGCCAATCCACCTAGCCTGCATGTCTTTGGACTATGGGAGAAAACCCACAAAGACACAGGGAGAATATGCAAACGCCACACAATCACCCAAGGGTGGAATCGAACCCAGGTCCTTGGTGCTGTGAGGTAGTAGTGCTAACCACTAAGCCACCATGCTGCCCTGTTCAAGCAATATTTGTCACTGAACAGTCTTGTAAGACAATGGTTTATCTGTCCTGGTCCTCAACTGCTCTTCCCTACCAGGCCCTCATACGCCTCAACTCCTCATTATTTCCCTGTGGGATTGGCTTCCACCTGCACCCCCCCCACCCCAAGAAATTGGTTAATTCTAACCAAGTGATATTATTTCCTCATCTTGGAAGGAGGGTCTTGTGAAATCTGTTTGTAACTACCTCCACAGTCCCTTTGGTTAGGGCTGGTGCTATACAGAAACCTTAACTGTCTTCCTGGGTTATTTTGAGCACGTACCGAGCATCGTTGTAATGTTTTCTGTCTCCTCCCATTCTTTGCCACCACCATCATCTACCTATCCACCCCAACATGGCTTCCCTACCATGGTGTGTGTTTCAGTGGTATATTTCATGAAGTAACGCTGACCGCAGTGTGATGCTACCACCCTTTCCGCTCTTGGCCAGATGTGATAGGTACCCTTTACTGCCCCTTCTTCTTGCCCATTACTTAGTCTGTCTCCCTGTGTGAATGTGCCATGTTTATTTCCTCCAACCCAGTTCCTGCTGCTGCAATCTGATGTTCAGGGCCTGTTACAAATGCCTTGTTAGCTGCCTCATCCATCTACTAGGTTCCAAATTGAATGGGAAAAACCTTATCATTGCTGTCCATAATCACAGTGTAACATAGTCATAGAGTTATACAGCACAAAACAGACCCTTCGGTCCAACTCCTCCATGCCGACCAGATATCTTAAATTAATCTAGTCCCATTTACCGGCATTTGGCCTATATTCCTCTGAACCCTTCGCATCCATATATCCATTCAGATGCCTTTTAAATGTAATTGTACCCACCTCCACCACTTCCTGTGGAAGCCCTTTCCATATTCACACCACCCTATGTGTGAAAATGTTTTTCCTTAGGCCTGTTTTATGTCTTTCCCTCTCATCTTAAACCTATGGCCTCTAGTTTTGGACTCCGCTAACCTGGGAGAAAGACCTTGGCTATTCACTCTATCCATGCCCCTCATGATTTTATAAACATCTGTAAGGCCACCCGTCAGCCCCTGACAATTCAGGAAAATACCCCCGGCCTACTGAGCCTCTCCTTAAAGCTGAAACCCTCCAAAACAGGCTACATCCTTGTAAATCTTGCAAGTTTAACAACATCTTTCCTATAGCAGGGAGACCAGAATTGAAAGCAGTATTCCAAATGCTGCAACACGACATCCCAACTCCTGTGACCAATGAAGGCAAGCGTGCCAACCTCCTTCCTCACCACCCTGTCTACCTGCGATTCCACTTTCAAGGAACCTGCACCCCTAAGTCTTCTTTGTTCAGCAACACTCCCCAGGGCCCTGTCATTAAGTGTATAAGTTCTGCCCTAATTTTCCTTACCAAAATGCAGCACCTCACATTTATCCAAATTAAACTCCGTCTGCCACTCCTCAGTCCATTGGCCCAGCTCATCAAGGTCCCATTGTACTCTGAGATAACTTCTTCACTGTCCACTACACTGCCAATTTTTGTGGCACCTGCAAACTTCCGAACCATATCTCCTTTGTCCAAATCACGTAGAAAAATGACAAAAAAGCAGTAGACCCAGCTCAGCTCCCACTGATTTCTTCATTACTGTCTTGTGTTGTAAATGCCCCTCCCAAAATGATGTTACCCTCTCCCCCCTTGACTCCATTTTACCATATAATCATGTGCCACCTCATGGTGCAGGGTAAGTAAGATTTGAGAGGTAAATGTATAGTTCAATATTTGGTTTGGGAGAATTGTGTTCAGATTCATAGGCCATTAGCACCAGTACTGGCGAGAGAGATAAAGAGAGAGCTGCCCTGCTGAACCATAACAGATATTGCCAGAGAAATTAAGCAGGTCTGGCAGCATCTGTGGGAAGAAAACAGAGTTGACATTTCAACTTCAATGATTCTTCATTAGAAGTTCTCATGCTGACTTTCTCCAGCAATTTCTGTTTTTGTCTCCAGCATCCGCAGTTCTTTGTTTTATTTGTTTGAAGCATGTAGGAACCAGTGTCCTGGCAAATTGTGTAACAATTATTAAAGTAATGGGTTTAAAGTATTTAATGGAGGAGAGTTTAATTGAAGCGAAGTTTTAAAAGAATCAAAAAGAAACAAGAGAGCATAGATGCAGCACAGGGAAATCAAAGTGTGACAGGAAGAGGTGGGAAATATGGTCAGAAAATTGCAGCAGAAATTATAGGCAGAGTAAGTAATAATGGGGAAAAGTTAAAGTTTCAGGCTTTTTATCTGAATGCACATTGCATTTGTAACAAAACAGATGAGTTGACTGCAGAGGTCCTGAACAGTTTAGATAGAGTAGCCAGGAAGAAACTTTTCCCCTTGATGGATGGATCAGTGACCAGGTAAGGTTTAAGGAAAGGGGAAGGAGGTTGAGATGAGATGTGAGGTAAAACTTTTTCACCTGGAGAATAGTGGGAATCTTGAACTTTGCATATAAGGTTGGTGAAGCTGGAAACCCTCAAAACATTTAAGAAGTGTAGATGTGCACTTGCAATGCCAAGGCATACAAGGTTATGGGCCAAGTGCTGGAAAATGGGGTGGTTGTTTTTGACTGGCATGGACTCAATGGGCTGAATGGTCTTTTTCTACACTGTAGACCTCTATGACTCTAAAAGCATACCCACCGTCTATATAAATGTTTACCTGTTGAGTGCAGTAGCACACTGAGTGTGATGATCTGTACTCAACATTTCAGTTTGTTCTCAAGAGTCTCCAGACCTGAAGATGGGGGTACTTATTGCCCTACCTCTGATGGTATTGCCCACCTAGAGATTACCTTATTCAATAGCATTTTCTTAAAAATCTATTGCTAATTCTTAATTTCTAGCATTTAAGCAAAAGTGCTTTAGCTACCAAATCAAATAAACTTAAAAGATCCTACAGTTCCCTTTTCCTTAAACTGTATCCAACTTGTGGATATTCCTTAATAACTCTGTTATAGTTCTCAATGTTTTAATTGTCCAGACGTTATTCCCTACATTAGCATTATCAGCACTTTCCTTCACTATAACCCGTATAAATCACAAACTGATACATTCAATCGAATACTCAATGTTTCTAGCTCCTCTTCTAACTGAGATGTTTCATTATTAACATTCTACCTTATTCATGAGTCTCAGAGAACTTTTGCTATCTGATAAAATATTCTTTTAATGTTCTTAAAACAGAAATCAACATTTTTATTTGATTTCCGACACTAACATCTCTTCAAATCCATTATTTACACTTAGGCATCTCAGGTTTCAATAGACAATAGACAATAGGTGCAGGAGTAGGCCATTCGGCCCTTCGAGCCAGCACCACCATTCATTATGATCATGGCTGATCATCCACAATCAGCATCCTGTTCCTGCCTTATCCCCACAACCCTTGATTCCATTATCTATAAGAGCTCGATCCATCTCTTTCTTGAAAGTATCCAGAGACTTGGTCTCCACTGCCTTCTGGGGCAGAGCATTCCATATATCCACCACTCTCTGGGTGAAGAAGTTTTTCCTCAGCTCTGTTCTAAATGGCCTACCCCTTATTTTGAAACCATGTCCAAAAGTAACTTGCTAAATTCCTTTCAATATTTCCGTCTCAAGATTATTCCGAATTCAAACTCTCATTGATTCTAAATTTCTTTCCTTTTATAAAGATTGTTGTTTCTGCAGAATCGACTAATGAGTGTTTATTCTTTGGCCTTGCCATCTTCTGTCCTGGCTGCTTTCCAGGAATGGCGAACAAAGGAGGTGTTTTACTTCAAATATTGGCCAGCATGGTCTTAGTTTCCTAACCCGCATGGCTTTCATCTGATAGTAGGAACTGCAGATGCTGGAGAATCCGAGGTAACAAGGTGTAGAGCTGGATGAACACAGCAGGCCAAGCAGCATCATAGGAGCAGG
>JAHRHZ010000092.1:3658654-3711797 GCA_024137785.1 Ginglymostoma cirratum | reverse complement strand
TCTCCCCATCCCCTAACCCGGTCCCTCGTCGTGTTCCCTCCCTCCCTTCCTCCCTTTCCAATGCCAATCAATCTGGGCTAAAGAGCAGGGTTTGTGTTTATGTATGTGCAGCTGGTGACATGTGTGGTTACAGGTGTGTTTTAGGGAAGGGAGTTGACCTGTCCAGGCTGGGAGCCATTTATGTGATATGCCCTGGGTTGGGCGAGTTCATGCACCCAGGGTAGGGGAGGCGTGGACTGATGTGACTTCAGTGGGGAGTGAGGAATTCAAGTGGTTTGTGGGTGTGAAAGAGGCAGAGGGGTTAATACAGTATACGCGTATCTGGGGAGCGGAGGATTTGACACTTACGCAGTGCTAAGGGAAGCGGGACTTGTACCCAGAGCTCTTGTGAGAGGGTTGGGTTGTGTGGTTTAGGAAGTGCATTCCCTGCAGAAAACAGAGGGGTTGACAGTTGTAGCTTATGTGGAAGGTGTGCTCTGTCAGACTGATCAAGTTGATGGTGTGTCCTGTACAAATGTTTTGGGTGTGGGCTTTCAGTTTAGACTGAAATAGTTCTTTGCGTATTCTGTTATTTTTTGTTTCATTTGATTTCCAGCAGTTTGCTGCATTCATTTGCTGTTTGGGTTATCATGTCCTGACAGAGAAACTGTCATGACGACTGTTTTCTGTTGAAGCAGAAACTGCATTTAGATTCTGTGCAGCAGATAATCTTTATTACTCCAGAATTTATTTAAATTACAAATAGAGCTGGAAGCCAACATCCTCTTGCTTTTCTCTTGCTGATTTTAAGGAAAGGAATTGTTCTTGTTTTGGATGTTTGCAGCTGTTCTGTTCTGTGTGATCCACTATTTCTGATGTGTTATTTATGTGCAGATAGACTGATTGAAAGTGTTGGTTTAATGCTGTCATAGAGCTAGAAGCATTGCTCCAGTGTCTTTGTACTGTGGGTTTAGGTCCGCTTGGGACACAGACCAAATCCTTGGGAGGGAGGTTTGGTATTTCCACCGTTGTTGATCGCCGAAAGTTGCACTGAGTCAGGTTGCTGTGGTGATCTTTCTTCACTATAATTGTTATTGCTGTCCAATTCTGGTGTTTGGAGAAACATAGGAAATAGGAGCAGGAGTAGGCCATTCAGATCTTAGTGCTTGCTGCGCCATTCATTAGGATCCCAGCTGATCATCCAACTCAGTACCCTGTTCTATCTTTCTCCCTTACCATTTGACCCCTTTAGCCCTAAGCATTGTATCTAAATCCTTCTTGAAAACATACAACTTTTTAGACTACAACTGCTTTCTATGGCAGACTATTCCCCAGGCTCACCACTCTGGGTGAAGAAATTTCTCCTCATCTCAATCCTGTGTGGCCTACCCCATATCTTTAAACTGTGACCCCTGTACATGTGGGGAAGACAAGAATGAGAACATGGCTTAAAAATCAGGAATCAGAGTCTTAGATGGAGTTGAATACGGGTGTTTCTGCTACAACGTGTGTTTTGTTAATGCATATTGACTCTATCGCGATTGAATGGTGGATGCTGTTTGTATAATCCAGACTTTATGCTGTACAGGTATAGTGGTTTTCCTGTAATGTGATTTTCTGTGGTGGTTTTCTATCGCACGAGGTCAAACAAGATCGCAACTACCGTGTTATAGGAGAAATACCTGTAATCTTTTCTCTGAAGGTTGAGAGTCTGAGTGATATCCCTCCAGAGAGCAGTGGAGGCTGAGTCAGGATAGATTTTGATCGAGGGAATTGAGGATTATTGGGGAGCTAGAGACAGACCTGAAAAGGAACTTGAGGCCAAAAGGGCATCAGGTACAATTTTGTTGAATGGTGGAGGAGGCTTGAGGGCCTCCTCCTGCTCTTGATAATAGAATCATGGAGTTACGCAGCATGGAAACAGACCTTCGGTCCAACTCATCCGTGCTGACCAGATATCTTAAATGAATCTAGTTCTATTTGCCAGCAGTTAGCCCAAATCCTTCCAAACCATTCCTATTCGTGTAGATGCTTTTTAAATATTATGATTGTACCCACCTCCACCATCATCTCTGGCAGCTTGTTCCAAACATGCACCACCCTCTGTATGAAAAAGTTGGCCCTTAGATCCCTTTTAAATCTTGCCCTGTGCAACTTAGATCTCTGCCTTCTAGTTCTGTTCTCCCCTACCCTGGGAAAAAGACCTTGGCTACTCACCCTATCCGTGCCCCTCATGATTTTATAAACTTCTGTTAGGTCACCTCTCAGCCTCCAACACTCCTAGAAGGCCCCAACCTATTCAGCCTCTCCTTATAACTGAAGCCGTCCAATCCCAGTAACATCTTGTAAATCTTCTCTGAACCTTTTCAAGTTGAGCAACATCTTATGAGCTTGTGACCTTCTTGGGCTGCCTCCAATTGTTTGTTTGGTTTATTGTTGTTGCAAATACTTAGGCACAGTGAAAAGTTTCATTTTGTGAGCAGTACAGGCAGATGATAGCAAACAAGGACTTAGAGACCACAGGGTGTGTAGACAAAGCAAGGCATACAAGGTTAGGACTGCACAGGATGTGCACAAAAGCAAGGTCAACATTAGGTTTGAAATCAGAGAGGTCCATTCAGCAGGGGAGAAGCTGTTCTTGAACCTGTTGGTGCGTGTTCAAGTTTCTATATATTCTGCCTGACGGAAGAGGTTTGGAAAGAGTATTACTGGGGTGGGAGGGGTCTTTCTGATGGTCTGGGCTGTGCACACAACTTTTTGTAGTTTTTTACGGTCCTGGCCAGAGTAGTTGCCGTACCAAGCTGTTGCACACACAGATAGAATCCATCTGTAAAAGTTGGTGTGGGTCCTTATGGACATGCTGAGTTTCCTAAGTCACTTAAAGAAGAAGAGGTGCTGTTGTGCTGCCTTGACCATCGCAGCAACATGGGAGGTCCAGGGCAGATTGTGAGTTACTGTCAGTCCTAGGAACTTGACTGTCTGAACCTCAGTTTTCATGTATATGGGGGCGTGTCCTCCTCCTTTCTTCCTGAAGTAAATGATCAGTTCAGAGAGAGTTGGAACTGCAGATGCTGGAGAATCTGAGACAACAAGGTGTAGAGCTGGATGAACACAGCGGGCCAAGCTTTCCTGCTCCTATGATGCTGCTTGGCCTGCTGTGTTCATCCAGGTCTACACTTTGTTATCTCTATACATGATCAGTTCATTTGTTTTGCTGACATTCAGGGAGAGATTGTTATCACTGCAGCACGACACTAAGCACTCTGTCTCCTTGATACTTGTTTTGGATTACCTCGTCTGATCCCGTAGGATTCACCAGTTAGTGAGCAAGGGGCCTGGCACACTATTGGATTTCCATAGCTCTGGAAGTGAAAGGCAATTGCAGGAATCCAGCTGAGGTGAATGAACCAAAGACAGACTGCAAATTGAAATAGGCTCTGGTGTTACATGAAGCGTCTTCAAGAGTTTCAGGTCTATTTTCCACTTTTCACCCTCCGTAAACCTAAAGTTAATTCAAACTTTTGTTATATTCCCCTCCACTCCCAACCAGCCCTGTTGATTCTCCCCCACCCCAAGTTTACTGATCTGTTGGCTGCTAACACAAAAACACCTTGATTTTAAAATTCTTGTTCTATTCAGGTCAATCCATTGCCTCCCCACTTCCCTATCTCTAACTTGCTGCAGCCCTATGACCCTTCAAGATCTATGCATTCCTTTAATTTTGGGCTCTTGAACATCCCTGCTTTTAATTGTTTCAGACAATGATGATCATGCCTTTAGTAGCACACTCGCATAATTGAGCAATATCTAATGATCTCACACACAGGCACACACATGCGCAGGCACCACACTCACTTCATAAAGAACTACTTGTACCTTACGTACCTGGACCCTCGGCTTACGAAGTTCCTCCCTAAACTGCTTTGCCCCTATTTATTTTCCCTCTCATGAGATCCTTTAAACCTTCCTTTTTGGCCATGCTTTTAGTCATCAACACTAATATCTTGTCTGAATCAGTGTCCACCCTGTTTGTTTACATTACTGTGAGACCCCTTGCACTATTGAGAATGCGTGTAGTTTCGCATTACTCAGTTGATAACTCTCTCAATGCAGTCCAAAGGTGGAAGTTGAAGTTCTGCTCTGAAGCCTTTGCATAATCTAAGTTGACTCGGCAGTGTTGAAGGCATAAGACTTTAACCTTATGATAATGCAACACTGTTAAAGCAGGGTGCAGCAGTGCTGTCAGGCCAAGATTGGTAATTATCCTCAAACTGACGTAAAAAAATGCTCAGTTAATCTCATCATTGTGACTTTGCATTCTTGTGGGAGCTTGCTGTCGACAATGACAGCAGTAACCACACTTGTAAAGTACTACATTTATTGCAGTGTGTTCTGGAATGTCCCAAGGATGTGAAACTCTTGCCTTTTGGTACCAACTCGTGTTGGGAGATCTGCTTTTGTGTTATGCCATGCTATGCTATGTCTGTCGTGTGCCAACCCGTCCCATCCTCACCCTAACTCATCTGAAACCGCTCTGTGTCCACCATCATCCATACACCCCTTTGTCAATCTTTATTCTTGCTGCCCTTCACTTGGCCCTGTGGAAGTTCTCTGTAGCTTTTCAGCTTTGACAACATGGCTAAAATACTGACATTTTCTTTTCTGCAAGTCAGACTTTAGAGTTTCTAATGCTCTTGCAACTTCATTTGTCTTATAGTCTGTATTTGGAATGTTTAGGTGCATCTAAGTGCAATTCAGAGGTTTCCATAGGTCTGTAATTATTGTCTATGTTTCAGAGACATAAAGGCAAGTGAAAAGAAAATACCATCTCTGGGAATTTTTAATTTCTTGTTACAAGCTTGCATTTTATTGTTCACGCATCCCTCACCTTCACAAAATTCCTTCAGGCTGTCTCGAGCCTCCTCCTAACGTGTGCCTTCTAACTACTGTTGTTTTTGTGTTTTAATCTGATTTATTTTTTCAAAGCTATTTTGCTGTGCCAGAAGGGTATGATCAGCACAATCTTGATAGTGTCTGAGACAAAACCATCTGTGTCTGTTCTAACTGAATTGTGAGATTAGAGATTTCGGGATGTGTCAATAATAACATCCAAGTCGCAGTCAAGAGCATCAGTTCTAGAAATTTGATTCCTGTAATTCCTTGGTAATAGGGGGTTGGCCTAAGTTGTGATTATAGGTTTTAAAAACAAAAAGCCTGAGTGAAAGAAATACAAACAGCCATTTTGTTCAGTTTTATGTTTTACACAAGGTAGCAGTGTTCTTGACAAGCTCAGTGTCTCTCAGTGGGGTACATAGTGCCACCACCTTTTATTGCTTGTACATACTTTGTAATCATAATCATGAATCACTCGGCTGATCGAGCAATATCTGTGGAGAAAGGAAGAATTAGCCTTTCAGACTGATGATTGTTGCTGTGACTAACCAAGCATCTGTGGCTGAGTGTATGGTATTATGAAAGTCTGGTGTATATCTGTGTCTGTCTGTGTTGGCCAAGTCAGATGTTTTGTTGTGATATAGTTGCTGTGATTAAGCACTACTCAATGTCAGCAGTGTTGTAACCGATAACCCTCCGGCACTGCTATTAAAATAAATTGTATACCTGAGGCAGAGACTCCCAAAAGAATTTCAGGTATGGGTAAACACCAGTTGAACTGACTGGTCTCAGTAAAGAAGCTTCCCTTTTATCCCTTTATCATGGGATGACAGAGCAGAGAACAATTTTAAGATTGAGTGATTTGTATGCTTGTCTATACTGGGATGAAGTGAATGAATTGTTACTACTTTAGTGCCCACTAAGCTAAGGGTGACTGACAGGAATTGTTTGTTTTGGCAACAGTGATTATTATTTAGTCAAGTGTTCTGAGCATGTGACAGCCCTGAGAGAAATTGCCCATGGTTTGCTGATTCATAAAAACTGAACGTACCATTGTCATACTACATTTCATCAAAATTGCATTCCAGAAAGAGCCCAGCTTCCATTACCAAGCTGCCTTGGTGCATATCCCCAACAGAAGAATATTATTAAACTGGAGACTGTTGAGAAGAGATTTACCAGAATGTTGCCAGGAATGGAGATTTTGAGATATAAAAATAGACCGGAAAGGCTGGGACTTTTTTCACTGGAGTGCAGGAGGTTTGTCTAAGGTTGACCTTATAGAGGTTTGTGAAATCATGAGGGGCACAGATTAGGTGAATAGCCTTGGAGTGGGGGATTTCAAAACTAGGGGACATATTTTTAAGGTGAGAGAAGAAAGATTTAAAAAGAACATGAGGGGCGACCTTTTTTACACTCTGGAATTCACAGAGAAAGTAGTGGATGCAGGTATAGTTAAAATGTTTAAAACACATTTGGATAATTACATGAATAGGAAAGGTTTGGAGAGATATGGGCCAATCACGGGCAGTTTGGGAACATGGTTGATATGGACTGGTTGGATTGAAGGGTCTGTTTCCATGCTGTATGATTTTATGATCTGACCAGTTTCTTCCCTTCGAACCAACGTGCTATCCATCCCCCACCCCCTTGTCTACACCAGTTATCTCCGTGACTCCATGTCAATGATGCGCTCAAAGTCCATGGACATCACATCTATATTCATTGTGTTCAACTTTTATTGGACTCCTGTGTATTTGCTAATAACAAACTTGTTTTCAGAGATCAATACTGGACTACTTTGTATCATTTTAGACATTTAGTCAAGTAATTTTTAATTCAAGTTGCAAAATTCCTTTCTGTTGTTGAGGTGAGACTCACCTGGCCTGTCATTCACTTGGGTTAACTCTTTATTAATGCTGGGAATTACAGTCCCAAACTTAAAACATCCCTATTTTCGATGATTCTATTGGACAAAAACCTTAAGTCATTTCAATGTTGCAGCTCCTCATATTCTAAGAGCTCTGTTTTTTTTGGTGGCAGGAACAACTGTTTACCTCTGGTAATCTGTCTAAAGACTTTCAGCCATAGTACTTGGAACTGGAAACTGTAGAACAAGTTGGGTTTTACACCTAACCAAGAGTTCATTCTGAGAACCAAGAGTTCATTCTGAGCACCAAGAATATTGAAATTGTATTGAGGCACCTCACAGTGAAACGTGGTTATAGGAAGAAGAATTTATCTCTAGTGCAATTTCCACTTTGAAATGTTTTGCCTTAGGCTGTAGACCTAATGTGAAATTTATATTGCAAATAATAAGGTTATTAAATTGTATTGAGGCACGTGTATGGAAACAAGATGGATTTTTTTGCAACTTCTGCAATTTAAGTTTAAAAACACATTTTAAAAATTCATTATAAAACATTTAAAATTTTTTGAAGTATGTTTTTGGAGGAATGTTTTTCAAAAAAAAACTTTGTTAACAGCTCAGTAAGGCACACTGAATGGACAATAAGCTTAAGGAGCAGGTAGTTTGTTAGTAATTAAATTTACCTTCTGAACGCTGCTGAATTGAGCATAGGGCTCCGGTCTCGACAAAACACTGACTGCAGTTTACTTTTTGCATTACACTTTACTGATAATCTACCACATTCTTCATTTGTGTGACACCCAGACCTTGTTAAACCAGCCATTGGGTCTCATGGGTAAATGCGTATACCGACCCAAGTGTGCTACATGGTGGGGAACTATATACTGGCCTATCTCTAATCTTCTGACTTCCAGTTTTATTCAATAGAACTGGGAATGGAATATTTCATACTGCTTGTATTTCTTCTCCACCTTCCATTGGCCTTTTTTTCCTCTGATCCCAACCCTTAGGTAGCTAACTTCTCTAATCTTTCCCTTTTTGTCAATGATAATGCTTCTTGGTCACTTTTAACAATTTCACGGTTTATCTCTTCCAAGACGCCTGTGTAAGCACGCATGAAGGACTTGCTTTTTTTTTGATCCCTAAAAGGTTCTGATTACCTTGGTGGACCTGGTCACTTCTGCTGTTTGTCTTACCTCAACACAACAGTGCTGTTTCTGTTGATATATTAGTCCAATAATTTGGCACAGTTAATGCTTATGAATCTACCTTCTGCTTATCCCTTGCTTTCCTTTTTGTAGAATGTTTTTTCAAAGTGTTCTTTGGGGCTTAGGTGGGGTGGGGTGAAGAAGTACATAAATGCCCCAACCAATATTGTACCCAAATGTTATGCAGTGATGAACTGGTGTTATAGGGATAGAACTGTGCCTCTGTTTGATGGAACTGTACAAGCTACTATTAGAAGGATAGGTGTTGGGCTGTGGATCGGATGAGGTGAAAAGCACTGTCCATTCTAGTTCCAGTTTGCTGACATTCTTGTCTGTTTCAGGTGTTGGAAAGTTTGGCAGGTCTGTCATTAAATGCTGTAACTTCAGTAACCTACTCACGGAAATAACTGATTTCCCCCCCGCCACTCTCCAAAACCACTAGCTCCATCTCCAGCTTCCTTCCTTGTGCTTTATCCAGTTATAGTAGACAGGATTTCATAGCCTGTCATGGTTTTATATAACTTATGTTGCAAATGTACCCGGAGGTATAAGTAAGTAGAGAAGAATGGAACAGCCTCAGAAGGACATTATAGTGATGCAAAAATTCATCCTCCCTGTCTGACAATTAGATTCCAAGGATGGGGAGTCATTGTGGATCAGTGAGGACCTGCAAAGAGATCAGAGAATCTTGACAGTGAGGACCGGCATGGATTTTGGTGGGATATCAATGAGGACTCAGAGAGAACAGACAGACAATTGTGTCATGTGTATTCTGTTCATACCCAAGTTATCTGCATCTGAAATGTTAACTCATTTGATGATTCTTCAGTTTGAAATGTAAGGTCCATTTTTATTCTTACATTTCCAATAATTGAGGATTGTAACAGTATTGAAATGGATTGCTCGCTGAGCTTTAACGCTGCTCAAGTTTCTGAAGAGGGAATTTGAACCTTCTGCCACAAGTGAGGGTACTCCCCATTGAGCTTCAGCTGCTTTAATTTTTGACCAATTAAGACGTTATTCAGTGGAATATAATAGTATAGCTAGTGATTGATTGGGGGCAGGCTGAAAGGAAACACCTTGAGATGAGTGGGACAATGAGAGAGTTATCTGCCTTGGAACCTCCCATTATCTGTTTATATAAATGATCTGAGCACAGACAAGATGTCAATACAGAGGAGTGATGCAGGAAGATGCAAGTCAGTGAAGTGGGCATTTGCAAGGAAGTAACAGATGTAGAGCTGGACGAACACAGCAGGTCAAGCAGCATCAGAGGAGCACGAAAGCTGACGTTTTGGGCCTAGACCCTTCTTCAGAAATGGGGGAGGTGAAGGGGGTTCTCAAATAAATAGGGGAAGAGGGGGAGGCGGATAAAAGATGGATAGAGGAGAAGATAGGTGGAGAGGAGACAGACAGGTCAAAGATGCGGGGATGGAGCCAGTAAAGGTGAGTGTAGGTGGGGAGTTAGGGAGGGGATAGGTCAGTCCAGGGAGGACGGACAGGTCAAGGGGGCGGGATGAGGCTGGTAGGTAGGAAATGGGGGTGGGGCTTGAGGTGGGAGGAGGGGATAGGTGGGAGGAAGGACAGGTTAGGGAGGCAGGGACAAGCTGGGCTGGTTTTGGGCTGTGGTAGGAGGAGGGGAGATTTTGAAGCTTGTGAAGTCCACATTGATAGCATTGGGCTGCAGGGTTCCCAAGCGGAATGCGAGTTGCTGTTCCTGCAACCTTCAGGTGGCATTGTTGTGGCACTGCAGGAGCCCCAGGATGGACATGTCGTCTGAGGAATGGGAGGGGGAGTTGAAATGGTTCGCGACTGGGATGTGCAGTTGTTTAGTGCAAACCGAGCGTACGTGTTCCACAAAGCGGTCCCCAAGCCTCCGCTTGGTTTCCCTGATGTAGAGGAGGCCACAACAGGAACAGCGGATGCAGTATACCACATTAGCAGATGTGCAGGTGAACATCTGTTTGATGTGGAAAGTCGTCTTGGGGCCTGGGATGGGGGTGAGGGAGGAGGTGTGGGGGCAGGTGTAGCACTTCCTGCAGTTGCAGGGAAAAGTGCCGGGTGTGGTGGGGCTGGAGGGGAGTGTGGAGCGAACAAGGGAGTCACGAAGAGAGTGGTCCCTCCTGAAAGCAGATAAGGGTGGGGAGGGAAAAATGTCTTTGGTGGTGGGGTCTGATTGCAGATGGCGGAAGTGTCAGAGGATAATGCGTTGGTGGTTGGTGGGGTGGTACGTGAGGACGAGGGGAATTCCTACTAGCCTACTAGGCTCATCCCGGTCCCTTCACCTGTCCGTCCTCCCTGGACTGACCTATCTCCTCCCTTACTCCCCACCTACACTCACCTTTACTGGTTCCATTCCCACCTCTTTGACCTGTCTGTCTCCTGTCCACCTATCTTCTCCTCTATCCATCTTCTTTCTGCCTTCCCCTCTGCCCCGATTTATTTGAGAACCTCCTTCCCCTCCCCCATTCCTGAAGAAGGGTCTCGGCCCAAAACATCAGCTTTCGTGCTCCTCTGATGCTGCTTGGCCTGCTGTGTTCGTCCAGCTGTACACCTTGTTACCTCAGATTCTCCAGCATCTGCAGTTCCTACTATCTCTGAAACATTTGCAAGGAAGTGAGTGGTTAAGATTAAATACAGAATCAAGGAAGTGCTGTGGAGCTTGTGAAAGATTTCGGTTAGGTCACAGTTGGAGGATTGCATACAGTGCTCACCACCAGATTGCAGGAGGGATGTGAAGCAAGGGCAAGGAAGACAGCAAAGATGTATTTGGCTGAATCTGAAGCCAAGAGTTTATAGTTCCAAAACCAAAGGCTCAGAAAATTGGGGATCTCTTTCTCTGCTGGAACAGGGAAAGGAGGTGGGAATTTGGAAGAATTTCTTACATTTGGTTAAGTTTTGGGAAAGGAACTGAGGGAAATAAATTGTGAATGGAAAAAAACTTCAGCAAGGACTGGTTGAATCACTGGCCTGTTCCTGCCTTGAAATTCTATATATTGTATGCAAAAGATTGTGGCAACAAGAACTTGTGTTTATAACGATACTTAATCACATAAAATGTTCTGAAACAAGACGTGCCAAATCACACAGAGAAAGGAGGATGGGGTTTGTCTAAGTCTTGGACGTCTTACAGGGAAATGGAGAGTGCCAATGCCAGAACCTGGAGCATTGCTGGGCAGGGGAGTTTAGAGATGGAGAGGAGTGATTAAGGGACTGTTCTGAAAACAAGCGTAAGAATTTTAACACTGAGCCAAGACTGTATCAAAGGGATGTCTGCTGAGACTTAACACCAGTATGCCAAAATGAGGTGGTGCAAGAATAGATTCTCCTGAGGTTATTTGGACAGGGAATTGAGACTCTCTGACTTTTGTAGCCAGTTGCTGAAGATAAGTGGGAACAGTTGCTGGCGCTGGCAGAAGTTTGCAGCAGCAAACTTGGGATAATGTGGTTACATTGCTGGCCTGGTTAAATGGAGACCAGCCCAAATTCCAGCACAGCAGTCAGGAAATTTAGGCTCAGCATCACAGCGCACAGAGCGGGCCATTTGGTTTGTCTTGTCTGTGCCGGCTCTCCAAATTAGCTTTCCCCTTAGTGCCACTCCTCTGGTCTTCTCCTTGTAGCCCTGTTTATTCTCCCTTTTCAGCTAAGAATCTGATTCTCCAAATACCTTGACTGAATTTATGTCACCACTCTCTTGGATAGTGGTTTCTAGATCCCAATTACTCGCTGCACGAAGAAGATTTTTACTTGGGTCTTCCATTGCCACTTTTGCCAATTACCTGAAATCTGTGCCCTTTGATTCTTTATCTTGTGTTCATTGAACAGTTTTCCCTGTCTACTTCATGTAAAGATTCCCTGAGGATATTAAGCACTTCTCTAGTGTTGTTACATCCTTCCTAAATTAATGAAATAAAAGCCAGCAATAAATAGGATAAATAATGGTGATCATAAACTGCTGGATTGTCATAAAAATCCATCTAATTCCTACCATCCTTATCTGGTTTTGTCTTTGATTCTGGCCTAGAGCAATGTTGATATTTAATATGGGGGATTTAACTTTAACATAGATTGGGAGAGGCAGGCAAGCACCTGTCAGAAAGGCAGTGAATTTCTGGAGTGTGTTCAGGATAGTTTCTGACAGAAATGTGTCCTGGAAACAAGGGGACAAGCAATGTTGGATTTAGTAATGAGTGATGAGCCAAATTTAATTAATAACTTAATTATGCATGAGCATTTATTAAATAATGGTCATAACATGACTGAGTACATTTGAAAGGGAAAAACATGGAGCAGCTACTAGTGTTTTATATTTAGGCAAGGCTGACTTTAATGAGATAAGACAGAGACTGTCCACAGTAACTGGGAAAACTGCTAATGGGTAAAGCAACTGAAGAACAATGGAGGGTGTTTAAAGAAATATTTAACACATTACCCCTGAGAAGGAAAAGCTCAACTTCAGGAAATGATGTGTTAGACTGGGGTGGACAGGTCAGAAGTCACATAACACCAGGTTAAAGATTTAACAGCCATCTTAGGTTTGTTCAACACATTCACATCAGTCCTATGACCCTTTGATCTTTTGCTTATAAATTCTGTGTCTGATGCTAGCTCTCTCACTGAAGGAACGAGGCAGCATGGTGACTCAGTGGTTAGCACAGCTGCCTCACCGTGCCAGGAACCCGGGTTTGATTCCACCCTTGGGCTTCTGTCTGTATGGAGTTTGCACGTTCTCCTCACATATGCGTGGGTTTCCTCCGGTTTCCTCCCACAGTCTGAAGGTGTGGAGGCTAGGTGGATTGGCCATGGTAAATTGCCTGTAATGTTCAGGGATGTGAGATTAGGTGGGTTATAGGGGGATGGGTCTGGGTGGGATGCTCTGAGGGTCGGTTTGGACTTGTTGGGCCGAAGGGCCTGTTTCCACACTGTAGGGATTCTATGACTCCAAAAGCTTGTGTCTTCAAATAAACCTGTTGGACTATAACCCATTTCAAGAAAAACAGCCCTGGGCAACTCGAGAGATAAAGGACACCATAAAGCTAAAGGAAAGGATTTAGAAAAATGCAAAAAAGCATCACAGATCCTGCTGAAAAGAAACGAAGACGAGCAAAGGGCCAGAAAGCAGCTTCTAAGAGCTACTGTAAGAGATTATCGAAGGAAACTTGCCAGGCACATCAAGATCAATAAGAAGAAATGTTATAGTTACATGAAGGGAATGTGGGTGGTCAGGAGCAGCAATAGAAAACAACAAACTGTAGTTATTGCAGATCTGAAACAAAAAGAAATTGCTCGCAAAACTCAGCAGGTCTGGAGGCACCTGTGGAGAGAAAGCAGAGTTAACGTTTCGAGTCCTTTGACTCTTCATCAGAACTTGAAACCTTAAGTCTGCTTTCTCCTCACAGATGCTGCTGGACCTGCTGCGTTTCTCCAGCAGTTTCTGATTTTGGTCACGAACAATGTTGGCCCAGTAAAGACTGAATGTGAGGGTATTGTCAGTGTCCATTGGGAAATTGCAGACATGTTGAATAATTACTTTGACTCAATTTTTACTGTAGAAAAGGAGGATAGCTTGCAGGAAGTCCTGGGAAATTAATAGTGGATTGGAAATAGGGACTGAAAAGAATTAACTTAAGTAAATTGTCGGTAATGAGGAAATTAATAGAATTAGTGACAAGTCCCTGGAACCTGACAGTTTCTATTTGAGGGTGTTAAAGGAAGTAGGGGAGCACATTATAGATATCCTACCTATAATCTTTCAGACTTCTCTAGATAGAGAAGTCATCTGTCTAGTTTGGAAAATTGCACATCGCTCTGCTTTTTAAGAAGGGTGAAAGAGGAAAACCAGGGAATGAGAGACCAGTTAGCCTAATGTCTGTGATGAGGAAATTGTTGGTGTCTATAAATCAAGGATGGGGTAACTGAATACCTTGAAAATTTTCAGTTATTCAGGGAGAGCCAGCATTGATTCATGACAGGCCTGACAAACTTCACTGAATTTTTTGATGAGGTGACTGAGGTAGTGGACAGAAGAATGTCTCTGCATGTTGTTTATATGGGCTTCCAGAAGGCAGCTGATGAATTCCAGTGCAAGTGCCTGTTATCTAAAGTAGAACAAAGAACAATACAGCCACTAACAGGCCGTTTGGACCTCCAAGTCTGCGCTGAAATATTTTACCCTTCCATACTAAAGCTGCCTTCACTTACAGGATCTGTATCCTCTATTCCCTTCCTATTCATGTATTCGTCCAGGTGCTTCTGGAATGCTGCTACTGTGTCTGCTTCTTCCACCACCACCTCTGGCAATGCTTTCCAGGCAGTTACCACCCTTTGTGTGAAAAACATGCCTCGCACATCTCTTTTAAACTCCACCCCCCACACCTCGCACCTTGAAACTGTGATCCTTAGTAATTGACAGGGAAGAAGCCTCATACATTCCACATTATCTATACCATTTACAATCTTTTAAATTTCTGTCAGGTTACTCCTCAACTTCCTGCATTCTCGTGAAAACAAGCCCAGTCTATCCAACCTTTATTCATAGCTAAAATCCCCCATGCCAGGCGACATTCTGGTAAACCTCTTCTGTACTCCCTCCAAAGCATCCACATCCTTCTGGTAGTGTGGTGACCAGAACTGTACGCAATATTCCAAATGTAGCCCAACTAAAATTCTATAAAGCTGCAGCATAACTTGTCTATCCTTGTATTCAATGCCCCTTCCAATGAAGGCAAGCATGCTTTGAGCCTTTTTTACTACCTTATCTACCTGCACTGCCACCTGTGATCTGTGGACCTGCACACCCAGATCTCTCTGCATGTCAGTACTACTAAGGGTTCTGCCATTCACTGTATAATTTACACCTGTATTTGACCTTCCAAGATGCGTCACCTCATATTTGTCCGGATTAAACTCCATCTATTTTTCAGCCCGTGCCTCCAACTGTTCTATATCCTACTGTATCCTCTGACAGTCCTCTTGCTATCTGCAGCCCTACTAATCTTTGCATTGTCCGCAAACTTACTAATTACTTTAGCTACTTTTTCCTCCAAATCACTTATGTAGATCATGAGCAGCAGAGGTCTCAGTACTGGTCCCTGTGGAACACCAGTAGTCAGAGCCCTCCATTCCGAAAAGCATCCTTTCACCGCTACCCTTTGTCTCCTATGACTAAGCAGTTGTGTATCCATCTTGCCAGCTCACCCCGATACCATGTGACATCTCCTTTTGAACCAGTCTGCCATGAAGGACGTTGTCAAAGAAGTCCACAGAATTATGGAAAATTACTGATATGGCTGGGAAATTGGTTAAGTGGCAGGCGACAGAAAGTAGGGATAAGGGGTACATACATTAGCTGGATGTGACCAGTGGTGTACCACAGGGATCAGTGTCAGGGTCTCAATTATGTTGACAGTGTAAACGATAGACTATCAAATCCCTTTGTAATTTTATGCTAAGCAAATGGGCTGAACTGTGGCAGATAGATTTGAATGTAAGCAAGTGTGAAGTTATCCGTTTTGGATTGATAAAGGATAGGTCGGAGTACTTTCTAGATGGTATGAAGTCAAATACAGTGGATGTCCAAAGAAACTTGGCCGTTCAGGTGCACAGATCTTCAAAATGTCTTAAACAGATGTAGAAAATGATCAAGAAAGCTAATACTGGAATGTTGACTTTTATATCTGTAGGACTGGTGTACATGCTGCAGTTATTACAAAACCCTAGTAAGGGATTACAATGTAGGTTTACAAGAATGATAAAAGGACTTGAAGGGTTAAGGTACGAGGAGGGATTGTACAAATTAGGCTTGTTTTCTCGAGAGTTTAAAGATTAATCAAAGATTACCTTCAAGATATTAATTATAACAAAAAGACGGTAGATAACGATAAGATAAACTATTCCCACTAGTTGAGGATTCTAGAACTAGGGGCCATAATCTGAGATTTAGAGCCAGGTGTTCAGGACAGATGTTAGGAAACATTCCTACACACAGTGATAGATGTTTGTAACACTCAACCACAAATGGTAAAGTATGCGGGATCAGTTGTTGATTTTAAATCTGAAATAGGTAAATTTTTGTTAAGCGATGCTATTGAGGAAAATGTGTCAGAAACAGGTATATGGCATTAGCCCATAGATCAGCTGTGATCTCATTGAATGGTGGTACAGCTCAAGGTGCTAAATGATCTACTCCAGTTCCTATGTAACTGCATTATGTATATCAGAAGGCTACTCCGTTGTGTTTGATTAAGTTGGCTCATCATCAGTTCTCAAGGGCTGGAAGGGACAGGCAGTAATTGCTGGCCGCAGTAGCAATGCCTGTCAACTCGGGCTTTCAGAGATAAAAGGTACTGCAGATGCTGGAGAATCTGAGATAACAAGGTGTGGGGCTGGATGAACACAGCAGGCCAAGCAGCATCATAGGAGCAGGAAAGCTTGACGTTTCAGGCCTAGACCCTTCCCCTCCCCCATTTCTGATGAAGAGGGTTCTGAAATAAATAGGGAGAGAGGGGGGGGCGGATAGAGGAGAGGATAGGTGGAGAGGAGGCAGACAAGTCGAAGAGGCGGAGATGGAGCCAGTAAAGGTGAGTGCAGGTGAGGGGGTAGGGAGGAGATAGGTCAGTCCAGGGATGACGGACAGGTCAAGGGGGGCGGGATGATGTTAGTAGATAGGAGATGGGGGTGGGGCTTGAGGTGGGAGGAGGGGACAGGTGAGAGGAAAAACAGGTTAGGGAGGTGATGAGCTGGGCTGGTTTTGGGATGCAGCTGGGGGAGGGGAGATTTTGAAGCTTGTGAAATCCACATTGATACCATTGGGCTGCAGGGTTCCCAGGCTGAATATGATTTATTGTTCCTGCAGCCTTCAGGTGGCATCACTGTGGCATTGCAGGAGGCCCAGGATGGATATGTCGTCTGAGGAATGGGAGGGGGAGTTGAAATGGTTCGCGACTGGGAGGTGCAGTTGTTTGTTGCGAACTGAGCGCAGGTGTTCTGCGAAGCGGACACCAAGCCTCCGCTTGGTTCCCCCGATGTAGAGGAAGCCACAACAGGTACAGCGGATGCAGTATACCACATTGGCAGATGTGCAGGTGAACATCTGCCTGATGTGGAAAGTCTTCTTGGGGCCTGGGATTGGGGTGAGGGAGGAGGTGTGGGGGCAGGTGTAGCACTTCCTGCGGTTGCAGGGAAAAGTGCCGGGTGTGGTGGGGCTGGAGGGGAGGTACGTGAGGACGAGGGGCATTCTTTTTTGGTTATTATTGCGGGGACGGGGTGTGAGGGATGAGTTACGGGAAATGCGGGAGACACGGTGGAGGGCGTTCTCGACCACTGTGGGGGGGATGTTGTGGTCCTTGAAAAATGAGGACATCTGAGATGTGCGGGAGTGGAATTGCTCATCCTGGGAGCAGATGCGGTGGAGGCGAAGGAATTAGGAATTGGGTATGGCATTTTAGCAGGAGGGTGGGTGGGAGGAGGTGTATTCCAGGTAGCTGTGGGAGTCAGTGGGTTTGAAATGGACATCGGTTTCTAGGTGGTTACCCGAGATGGAGACAGAGAGGTCCAGGAAGGAGAGAGAAGTGTTGGAGATGGTCCAGGTGAACTTCAGGTTGGGGTGGAAGGTGTTGGTGAAGTGGATGAACTGTTCGAGCTCCTCGTGGGAGCACGAGGTGGCGCCGATGCAGTCATCAATGTAACAGAGGAAGAGGTGGGGTTCAGGGCCAGTGTAGGTACGGAAGAGGGATTGTTCCACGTAACCTACAAATAGGCAGGCATAGCTTGGGCCCATGCGGGTACCCATGGCCACCCCCTTTGTCTCTAGGAAGTGGGAGGAATTGAAAGAGAAGTTGTTGAGGGTGAGGACGAGTTCAGCTAAGCAGATGAGGGTGTCGGTGGAGGGGGATTGGTCAGTTCTGCGGGACGGGAAGAAGCGGAGGGCCTTGAGGCCATCTGCATGGGGAATACAGGTGTGTAGGGACTGGACGTCCATAGTAAAAATGAGGTGTTGGGGACCGGGGAATTGGAAGTTCTGGAGGAGGTGGAGGGCGTGGGTGGTGTCACGGACATAGGTAGGGAGTTCCTGGACCAAGGCCCTCCGCTTTTTCCTGTCCCGCAGAACTGACCAATCCCCCTCCACCGACACCCTCATCTGCTTAGCCGAACTCGTCCTCACCCTCAACAACTTCTCTTTCAATTCCTCCCACTTCCTACAGACAAAGGGGGTGGCCATAGGTACCCGCATGGGCCCAAGCTACGCCTGCCTCTTTGTAGGTTACGTGGAACAATCCCTCTTCCGTACCTACGCTGGCCCGAAACCCCACCTCTTCCTCCGTTACATTGATGACTGCATCGGCGCCGCCTCGTGCTCCCACGAGGTGCTCGAACAGTTCATTCACTTCACCAACACCTTCCGCCCCAACCTGAAGTTCACCTGGACCATCTCCAACACTTCTCTCTCCTTCCTGGACCTCTCTGTCTCCATCTCGGGTAACCACCTAGAAACCGATGTCCATTTCAAGCCCACGGACTCCCACAGCTACCTGGAATACACCTCCTGCCACCCACCTTCCTGCTAAAATGCCATACTCTATTCCCAATTCCTTCGCCTCCGCCGCATCTGCTCCCAGGATGAGACATTCCACTCCCGTACATCTCAGATGTCCTCATTCTTCAAGGACTGCAACTTCGCCCCCCCCACAGTGGTCGAGAGCGCCCTCGACCATGTCTCCCGCATTTCCCGTAACTCATCCCTCACACCCTGTCCCCGCAATAATAACCAAAGAAGAATCCCCCCTCGTCCTCACATACCACCCCACCAAACTTCGGATCCAACGCATCATCCTCCGACACTTTCGCCATCTGCAATCAGACCCCACCGCCAAAGACATTTTTCCCTCCCCACCCTTCTCTGCCTTCCGGAGGGACCACTCCCTCCGTGACTCCCTTGTCCGCTCCACACTCCTCTCTCGCCCCACCACACCCGGCACTTTTCCCTGCAACCGCAGGAAGTGCTACACCTGCCCCCACATCTCCTCCCTCACCCCAATCCCAGGCCCCAAGAAGACTTTCCACATCATGCAGACCTGCACATCTGCCAATGTGGTATACTGCATACGCTGCACCTGTTGTGGCTTCCTCTACATCGGGGAAACCAAGCGGAGGCTTGGGGACTGCTTTGCAGAACACCTGCGCTCAGTTCGCAACAAACAACTGCACCTCCCAGTCGCGAACCATTTCAACTCCCCCTCCCATTCCTCAGATGACATATCCATCCTGGGCCTCCTGCAGTGCCACAGTGATGCCACCCGAAGGCTGCAGGAACAACAAATCATATTCAGCCTGGGAATCCTGCAGCCCAATGGTATCAATGTGGATTTCACAAGCTTCAAAATCTCCCCTCTCCCAACCGCATCGCAAAACCAGCCCAGCTCATCTCCACCTCCCTAACCTGTGCTTCCTCTCACCTATCCCCTCCTCCCACCTCAAGCCCCACCCCCATCTCCTACCTACTAACGTCATCCCATCCCCTTGACCTGTCCGTCCTCCCTGGACTGACCTATCTCCTCCCTACCCCCTCACCTTTACTGGCTCCATCCCCGCTTCTTCGACTTGTCTGCCTCCTCTCCACCTATCCTCCCCCTCTCTCCCTATTTATTTCAGAACCCTCTTCCCCTCCCCCATTTCTGATGAAGGGTCTCGGCCTGAAACGTCAAGCTTTCCTGCTCCTATGATGCTGCTTGGCCTGCTGTGTTCATCCAGCCCCACACCTTGTTAACTCGGGCTTTCATCTTGTTGGTGAAATAGATCTCAATACTTTTGCCTTGTAAATTGAATTTATTGACTAATCAGTCTCACCTTATTCCACTCCACTGTACTATCTGTTCCTCTTTAAATTTACTCAGTCACAGAATTAATTAATTAATTCTGTCAACAGTTTAATACTTGCTATTATTGACAATAGCCATAAATCATAAGATCCAGGAGCAGAAGTAAGTCATTTGAACAATTGAGTCTACTCTGCCATTCAATGAAATCATGGCTGATCTGATTCTTAAGTCTACTTTCCTACCTTATCCCCATAACTCTTGATTTGCCCACTGATTTAAAAATCTGTCGATCTTGGCTTTGAATATACTCAATGACTCTCTCTAAATCCCATTCTAGTAAACAGCTCCTCAGATTTATTACCCTCTGAGAGAAGAAATGCCTCTTTCTCCCTGTCTTAAATAGGCATTCCTTAGTCTGAGATTATGCTCTCAGTCCTAGACTTTCCCTTAAGGTGAAACAATCTAATTGAATCTGTACTTGTCAAGTCCTCTTGGTTCACCCTAAGGGATGTTTTAATCTGAAATCATTAAAATCACATCCTTTGAATGAATTTAAAGATGCCAATGTCTCTGATTTGGGATCAAGGGACATTTGAAGTGTTATTTTTGATTAAAGTTAATTAGAAGAAAAAGATTGTAATTTTAGACTTGAAAGAATAGACGAGGTGGTGAAACTGGAATACAAATGGTGAACTTTGACAGCAATGTAGAGTTATGCTCCTTTTGTGAATTCCACACCTTCCCTCCCTTTGGGAACACCCTTCGCCTTCCCTCCCTTCGTCCCTTTATGAATTGCTCCATTTCCCTCTGAATCGCACCCCCCAACCTCTCTCTGCCTACAACCTCCAATCTCTCTCCAGCCTCCCTCCCCCCCCAGCCCCACCCCCTTGCGTTCCCTTCACAGCCCCCCATTTCCCCTAGCCCCAGCTCCCGCCCGCACCTACCTGCTCGCTCTCGCTCGCTCTCTCTTCCACCACCCCCCCCCCCCAAAAAAAATCGTCTCCTCACAGTATGTAACCTTTCTCTCCAGCTCCTAGTTTGATTTTTCTCAATTATCTCCTATTTCTGTTTCCGGATCCTGCTTTGGTTCCCTCTATATTCTCCCTCTCCACATCCCTTCTTTTCCACCCCTTGCTCTGCTTCATTCTCTATGCCCAACATTGTTTGTGTTATTGTGTGAGACACACTTTGATGTGGCCCTTCACTACTTCAGATGCTTGAGTGATTAAACAATGGTAGTAATATCCACTGGAAATGCTGATTCAGGAATCAGACGGAAGTACTTTATCTTGTGTTCTGCAGTCACTTCCTGCCTGAGTAAGGCACTGTACTTTGAATAGTGATTAGTAACATAAGAGGAATGTTCTCCTTTTAGCTGCACAAGGTTTCAGGGAAACGTACACGTTTCAAGACTAACTTCTGCTTAACTGTTGGATTAGTTGATCCAGCCCCCTTTTCTGCTGAAACTCATTATTATGTTCTTCACGTAAACTCCCCACTTCCTGAGAGGTGGGAAAGAACAGGCTAATTAGCTAATTCAGGAAGCTGTGAGGAAACTTCATCTTATACCCCAGGAGCTCATGAGCACTTTGATTGCCTACAGCTAATGGAATTTCATTATTTCTGGAAAGGCTGGAATGAATCATCTTTTTTCCAGCAATTCCCGAAAACGAATCCACTCATTTCTCTCCCACTGGAGAGAAGGGAATACCCCATTTTACTCTGCTTCCTGAATGTCTTGGCTGGCTGCTCATTCTACGCAGTCCCATTGCCAAACGATGAAGAAAAACCACGACCTGAGAGGTCTTATAAAGTTTTACAGTTCTTTGGAAATGTCACCATTGTTGTACTGTAGGAAAGGAAAAGTTTGCACCAATTCGTGCACAGCAAGTTCTGATAAGCAGCACCCTGATAATGGGCAGATAACCTTTCTCTTAGTAGTGGTGATTGAGGACAGCAAATTTTGGACAGCAAGACAAATCTAGAAATAAACCTTCTCCAGGCCGCAGGTACCTCATGATTGACTACTGTACATTGAGGGAATTCTCACCCATCCTTAGCTTATTACTGAGTCTTTCACTTTGTTTTAATTGGATGGTATTTGCGCTTAAACACTCAGCAGATTCAGCACTGCCTGTGCACGAACTATTCTGTTAATCATGTTTTTACTGTTGCATGCCATCTTTGAATGTATGGTGGCTTGCTTTCTGGTGTGTGTCCTTCAATCCTAAGCAACTTCTTTACATAAGGCTGCACTTCGCTACTTCAGACCACAGGGTGAAACTGAAGGAAGTCAATTGGTTTGTTGTGCCTGTGTCAGCTTTCAAAAAAACTATGCCAATCCAGTAAAATTTGTACTATCTAACGCCGATCAACCAAAATTTGATATTCACCCCTGCCTCCCAAAAATATCAATGTTGGGAGTCTGAAATGATTGTGAATGAACCTGAAGGTTGGAATATGTTTCCCTTAGATTTTACAATGAAAAGAGGGAGAGGCTCAAAACCACCTCTTAAAGCATGTTTTTGTTCAATTCCTAACGGGTGAAATGACGTTTGTGATTCATTGATTCCTCTGATATTGGAATTTTCTAAATTAGTGTCATAGAGATGTACAGCACGGAAACAGACCCCTTCAGTCCAACTCATCCATGCTGCCCAGATATCCTAAATAAATGTAATCCCATTTGCCAGCATTTGGCCCATATCCCTTTGACCTTTTCTATTCATATACCCATACAGATGCCTTTTAAATCTTGTAATTGTACCAGCTTCCACCACTCTGGTAGCTCGTTCCATACACGCACAACCATGTGTGGAAAATGTCCCTTGGGTCCCTTTTAAATCTTTCCCCTCTGACCTTAAACCTATGCCCTCTAGTTTTGGATTCTCCCACCTCAGGAAACGACCTTGTCTATTCACCCTATTTATGCCCCTCATGATTTTATAAACCTCTATAAGGTCACCCCCTCAGCCTTCGACACTCCAGGGAAAATAGCCCCAGCCTATTCAGCCTCTCTCTATAGCTCAGACCCTCCAACTGTGGCGACATCCTTGTAAATCTTTTCTGAAATCTTTCAAGTTTCAAAACATCCTTCCCTTAGCAGGGAGACCAGAATTACATGCAGTATTTATATTTATTTATTTTAGATAACAAGGTGTAGAGCTGGATGAACGCAGCAGGCCAAGCAGCATCAGAGGAGCAGGAAGGCTAACCGTAATCTTCTTTTTCTTCACTGGCCCACTTTGTCATTTTTTTGGAAACTGATTTTGTTTAAGCTGGCCATGGGATAGGTGCCTTCAGAATACGTTAATCTAGAACTGAAGATAAAGGTGAATAAAGATTTGCAGAAGTTGCTTTTGTTTCGTGTCCTAGTCTTCCACTGATGGTGTGTTTTCAGTCTCTGACCTGCTCTTGTACCTACACGATTTATATGTCTGTCCAGTTCAGTTTCTGATGTGGTAAATTCCAGGATGTTGATGAGGGATTCAGCAATGGCAATGCAACTGAATATGAAGGGAAGATTTAGATTTCCTGTTGATGGAGATGCTTAGTGGCTTGAATGTTACTTTCCACTTACCAACCTAAGCATTGAGCCCAAGTCTTGCTGCATGTGGATTTAGAACTTAGAGCATAGAACATTACAGCGCAGTACAGGCTGTTCGGCCCTCGATGTTGCGCAGACCTGTGAAACCAATCTGAGGCCCATCTAACCTACACTATTCCATTATCATCCATATGTTTATCCAAAGACCATTTAAATGCCCTTAAAGTTGGCGAGTCTACAACTGCTGCAGGCAAGGCATTCCATGCCCTGACTACTCCGAGTAAAGAATCTACCTCTGGCACCTGTCCTATATCTATCACCCCTCAATTTAAAGCTATGTCCCCTCGTGCTAGCCGTCACCATCTCTCAGTCCACCCAATCTAATCCTCTGATCATCTTGTATGTCTCTATTAAGTCACCTCTTAACCTTCTTCTCTCTAACGAAAACAGCCTCAAGTCCCTCAGCCTTTCCTCATAACACCTTCCCTCCATACCAGGCCACATCCTGGTAAATCTCCTCTGCACCCTTTCCAATGCTTCCTCATCCTTCCTATAATGCGGCGACCAGAACTGTATGCAATACTCCAAGTGCAGCCGCACCAGAATTTTGTACAGCTGCAACATGACCTCACGGCTCCGAAACTCAATCCCTCTACCAATAAAACGTAACACACCGTACGCCTTCTTAACAACCATATCAACCTTGGTGGCAACTTTCAGGGATATGGGCTATTGCTGAACATTGTGCAATTATCATTGGACATCCCCACTTCTGACCTTAAAATGGAGGTTAGGTCATCCTAAAGCAGCTAAATATGGTTGGCCTGAGCATGCTACCTATTGATGCGCTGCTACTGGGATGATTGATCACTAAAAACCACCACCATCATCTTTTGTGTGAGTTATGACTCCAACCAGGCAGAGTTTTCCCTATTCTCATTGACTGTCATCTTGCTGGGCTCCTTGATGCCATACTTAGTCAAATGCACCATGTTGTCCAGGTCGATCACTGTTGCCTCACCTCTGGAGTTCAGCTCTTTAATATGAATTTGGACAAGGACTGTAATGAGGTAAGGTGTTGTTCCTCTGGTAGAACCCAAATTGTGCCTCAGCATCAACTGTCAATGGCCCCTTGCATCACTTTAATGATTTGAGTCTGATCAATTGACTGACTTAGATTTGTCCTCCTTTTGTGGGCATGACATACCTGGGCAATTATCCATATGGTTGTGTTGATGCCTTTATTGGAACAGCCCTGTTGAGGGTGCTATTAATTCTGCAGCGCAAATCTTCAGTACTATTGTTGGAGTGTTGGCACTGCCCGTAACCTTTGGTATTCAGTACGTTGATCCATTTGTTGATGTCATATGGAATGAATTGAATTGGTTGAAGACTGGCATCAGTTGTGCTGGGGACCCCAGGAGATCGAGATGGAGTATCCACTCAGCACTTCCAGCTGAAAATGGATGCAAATTCTTTAGCCTCATCTTTGCACTGATGTACTGTGCTCCTCCTTTAGTGAGGATGGCGTTAGCTGTCTCCTTTAATTAGCTGTTTAGTTGTCCAACTCTATTCACTAATACGTATGGTAAGACTTTAGACCTTAGTTCGGATCCATTGGTTGCAAAATCACTTGGCCCTGTCCAACTCAATGTTGAACGAGGAGTAATCAAATCAGCCATGATCATTTGGAGTGGTAAAGCAGACTTGGGGGAACCAGGGCCACCAACTCTTATTCTGTAGTTGCTACCACATTCTGCTTATGCTGGTTAGCAAGTGGATAGTCCTATATTGTAGCTTCAGTCAGTTTTAGATAAACTTGGTACTGCTCATGGCATGCCATTGAACTCTCACTGACTATTTTTAACTTTGATTACGGAATTCCATGCCTGTCAACAATAGATCATACTGAAGTAAGGAGCAGTGGATGGCAAACTTGTGTTGTCTCTCACAAAGCCAGATGGTGAAGGATAGAGCTGGAGCTAATGTTTGCACACTTCTACAGGGATGAAGGTTACTAACATAAACTGCTCACACAATAACCCCAGTTCAAAGGAGCAAAGGGAAACTCCAGTTAGTGCCCCCTCAAACTTAATATACAAATAGGTATGGGCATCATAATTGCAACTAGCCTTTTTCAATTTCTCCTGATCATTTATTTCAAGATTTGTTGCCCTTTTGAATTTTGGCTGATTCACCATGGACGCAAGTGATTAAGATGATGTGTTCCAATATACCACATTTGATTATATCATCCATTGTACTTGTGATGGTGCCCTGTCCTTAATTTCCCTTACATAAAATGCAGCTTACAGTCTTAAAACAAGCTTTGTGCTGTAAATCACTAGGTAGTGACTCCCTTCAGCCTACAAATGTCATTGAGGTGCTGTGGTACTACTGACCTTTATTCTTGCAAGGGTTTATTGACCTGTTTAGAACAAATGGTGCATGTGACTCCCATCAATCAAATTTTAGACCGTGGCTGAAAGCACTACTGTGAAGCTGGGGGTTGATTTCTGGCTGCACGTTGGCTGGAGAAGTGTTGTTGGGACTTGTTCGCTCACTGGTTCCATGGCAGCTCATAATTAAGATTGCAGACCTTAACTGGAATCTGTACATGATGTTTGTGTATAAGTGCAGGTGTGTGATAGTGTATGAGCTGTATTTGTGAGAAAGCATGATTGTATATGTATGGTTCTAGCTGTTGAAGTTCACTTTCTCCACATTCTAGCTTGAAAGAGATCCTCGTGTTCCACCTTTGGAGTACTGTGCTGGGTCCACTCAGCTGCGGCACTGAAGAGTAAGAAACTTAATCAACTATTTAAGAAAGTTGGATTCGTACTTAAAGGGGTCAAACTAGCCAGTCAGGAGACATATTCAGACTTGTAGAGAAATTTAATTGCTCATGAAGTCTAACTCTTGAGTCTAAAAAGCAAGAGCAGTTATGGATTAAAATACCTTTATAAAGGCTGAATGTTTGTGCGGTGCTGCAGACTTGGTTGTCACTGGACTAATAATCCAGATCGCCAGTCCATGTTTTGGAGACATGGATTCGAGTCCAACCAAAGCAGTTTGTAAAATTGGAATTCAATTTTAAGAAGAAAATCTGAATTTCAAAGCTAGTCTAATGGTGACCATGTAACCGTTGTTAATTGATGTAGAAAAACATCCATGTGATTCATTAATGTCTTGTAGAGAAGGAAAACTGTCATTCGTATTTGGTCTCCTATGTGTGACTCTAGACCCACATTGACTCGTAACTACCCTCTGGGCAATCAAAAGAACAATAAATGTTAATCTGACCAGTGATATACCCATCCGACAACAGAATATTTAAAAACTCTGCTTTGAGATGCTTTGGGTTTCCTTCCCACTACACCCTGGGGACAGCAGGTATGTGTGCAGGGCTGTCTGATTTCTGGTCTGTGCTAATTGAATCTTCCTCAGACCTGGGCTGCAAGAAGAGGAAACTCATCAATATTGGTGTCACCCTCTGTTTGGACTTGAATGGTGTCTATATGCAGCTCTTAGAGGACTGAGCAGGTTCTTAATAATCAGTATATTAATTAAAAATTCTTGACTTTTGAGATGTTTTCAATTCTTTAGTATATATGAAGTCTATGTTTCCACCAAGTGCTCATTAATGAGTAGATGAACGACAAAGCTTCAGGCCGCTGCTTTGAGCAAGCCAATAAAAAAATCTAGTGATAAGAGAAATAGTTTTAATTTTTGCTGAATTCATTCTAAAGGTATGGGTGATGATGAACACCTCCTGGGATATCTCCAGGCAGAAATGGCCATTCTTTGCTCCTCCTCAATCTGTTTCTGTGCCTTTTCCCATTGCACTATGGCCATATTGCCTCATGCGAGTGCACTGAGAGTGGCAGGATTGCAGATTATTCTTGAAGGCAGTGGAAGTCCCCATTAAACCCTGTGCAGCTAGATTGCTGGATCGTGCTGATTCTGAAGTTCCCTTATGTTTTTCCATTAGTAGTTCTGCTGAGTAGAGGGTTTCTGGTCTAGTCTGGATGAGACAACATTTGGTTGACCAGTTTTGTTCAGCATCTCTAGTCAAATCAGGCAGCATGCAATTTGGTTGTTGTGTGTAAAATTTTTAAGTGTTAAGAAATCTCTCGGACAATTAAATACTCAAATAATTATTTTAACTTTTTTGCATGAGCAACCAAAATAAGACCCTTCAAGTAAGCAAGTTAAACCTCACAACTCAACTTGGCTATTACCCAATTAATGATGGAATTTAGCTAATATTCCGACAGTGTCTGTCTGTCATGTCCAGGGTTTGATTCTTTGAAATTTTGCTGATGAAGAGTTCTTGTGTTGAATTCTTAGTTTCTCAATCTTCAGGTCTATGGTGTAATATAATTGATCCTTTAGATTCTTTTATCTAAAATGTTGATTGCTGTTCTGGAGTCCTTGAGTCCGCGGTTTGCTAACATATCAGAGGTAACTCCTCTGCTCCTCGTAATATTTGGCCTTAACTGTCTGTTTGAAGACCCAGTTTGTCTTGCAGTTGACTCCTTAAAATTTCAACAGGCAGTCATTTGTCCTTGTGGCATAAGACAGACACTTATCAAGCAGGTGTCAAGGTAGTTTTGTCATGCAGCCTTTACTACTACTTTTCCCAGGCTTTGCTAATTGCCTTCAATCTATGCAACGGTTTGTCTTTGTTCCTCAACAGTTATTCCAGAGTGTTATTGCTGATCCGTTCATGTGCAACTGTTTACCTTTGTTTCAATTCATGAACAGTTATTAATGTTCTGAAGTTTATAATATTGCACAGTGCACTATCTTGAATGGAGCTTACCACTCTATCCCATTCTTCCGGACTTTCAAAGAAAAGGATAAAAATAGAGTGCTACAGCAACTCAGCAGATCAATAAATAAATAAAACAAAGAAGCAAGGTTAAAACTGAAAGTCTAATATGACTCTTTGGAACTTCAAAGAAGTTAATGTTAACCCTGTTTGTGTCCACAGATGGATCAAAGCATAGTATTGTATTGGAAGAGTCCCTATACCCCACCAACAGTCAGGGTCTTGAGGGTAGCGTCATAACAAGAGGGAGTGGAGATCTGAACTTAAACTCAGTGGACAAACGGAAGTAGATTTTTTTTTATTGGTTGTGTTTTCAGGCACATGTTGTGAACGTACTGCTGTCTGTCACACATGGAGCTTACAGCACACAATCAAAATCATTTGGTCTATGCTGGCAGATACACGTGGAGTCCTGGAGCAGAGCAACAGGTCAGGTGCAGAGGGCAGTTACCCCAACATTCCATCACCCTCCAGCTGGCAGTATAGATGTGCCTAGTGTGCTCACTGCTTTGAAGAGAACAGATGCACAGAAAAGAATATGGATATTCTTTGGTGGGAAGCACATAAAAGCAAAGAATACCTAATAGGTCTCAGTTAAAATAATCAGGCATCTTTGCTGAAAAAACCAGTACTGTATTATTTCTACACAAAGCATATGCTTAGGATAGTGGTTGTGGGAATGAATTTGCATTCTGAGGTCAGGGGTTCCAAACCCACCAGGGCAAGTTGTGAAATTTAATTCAAGAAGTTAATCACCACCTTTCTCAAGGGCAGAAATGTTGACGTTTGTTACATCTACATCCCAATAATGATTTCTCTTTTGAAAAGCCCTTTAAATGGTTTGTGTATATCTGCTCATTACACCTAGCTTTCCAGTCCACTGTCCATCACTCTGTGGTCAGAATGTCTGTCAATGTTATGGATAATCCAACACCTTTAAAATGTGACCATGAGAAAATTTCTACCATCTCATTTAGCTCCTGCCAAAAGCTCTGTCCGAATCCCATTTAGATCCCTTGCCTGTGTTCAGGCTGTACCACATTGGATACTGTTTGATCCTGACCTTCACTTTAAACTTAACATAACATAACATTTTTACAGGTCAGAAAAAGGCCACTTGATCTAACAGCTTCCAAGAGAATGTTATGCTCTACATGGAGTTCCTCCCATCCTCCTTCATATAATTCGAGCACCATTTCTCTTTCCTTTTGCACGTGTGCTGAGCCAGCTCCCCCTTAAATACTGTTTGCCTGTATCACTGTTGGTAGCAGCATATTCTCTATCCTAACCACTCCATGGGTAAAGATGTTTCTCTTGGATTCCGTATTGGATTGGTGAGTGACTATTTATCGTTCTGGCCCTTTGTTCTGGTTTTGAAGTGGAAATAAAAATCTGAAAGATGGCAATCATCTCTCCAACTTTGCCTTTTTAGGGAAAAATTTCATGTTTAATGGTCGTCTTCGTTAGGTCTGGTGTCATTCCACCAATTTTGTTTTAGATTTGCACTGTATTCAATGATATGGAGACCAGAACTGAATATTTCTTTGCTAGCTTCACTCAGATCTCATCCGCTGTTCTGTATCCTACAGCTCCATTCACAACCCTTCAAACCTCCTTCCATCCTGCTTTCTTCTCAACTTGCTGAAATGTCAATCCGTCAAGCCCTTCAATTATTCCCACTTCTCCCTTTGCCAACAAAAAATGATGCAACCAAGGTCATAGTTGAATTGCTGTGGGCTAAAAATGAAAGGGCCGACACATTGCATATGTTGCACCCTTGTTAAAAATAGGGTGCAAGGTTAAACCTATCAATGACAGGCTAGTAGGTTTAATCTGAGTGGTGGGATAGCTTTTAGAAAGAAGATTCTGGGACAAAGTTGACAGTTAATTCAAAAAGTTTAGATCAGTTAAGCAAAGCCATCACATCTTTGTTAAAGGTGAAACATGCTGAATTAACTTTTTTGGTGAGGGATATGTGGTTGACGATTTATTTAAAAAAAAAAAAAAAAATTTGAAGTGCCATCGAACAGCCTTACCAACAAACTTTAAGATCTTGGAATGAAAGGGACAATGGCAGCACAGATTCGCAGATGGTTGAATTCCAGGAAACGAAGAGTGCTGATAAACAGTTTGTCACACTGGAATAAGGTATACTTTGGGGTTCCTCTGGCAATTATAATTTGTACGCTTTATTCTTTGATACATGAATATCGCTGGCGAGGCTAGCAATTGTGCCGGTCCCCATCTGAGTGACTTGCAAGGCCATTTCGAAGGATGGTTAAAAGTCAACCACACTACTGTGTGTTTTGGTAGAAAGAATAGAGAAGCTGAATATTACTTGAAATGAAGAAAAATTGCCAAAAGCTACAACAGTGTGATTTGGGAGATTGGCTATATTGGGCTTGTGTTTATTGGGGTTTAGAAGAATGAGAGGCAACCTCATTTGAAACATTTAAGATTTCTAGGGGACTTGACAAGGTAGATACAGAAAGGTTGCATCTCCTTGTGCAAGAGTCTAGGACTAGAGGACATGATCTCAGAATAAGGGCAGCATATTTAAGACAGGGATGATGAGAAAATTCTTCTCTGAAGGTAGTGAACTTGTTTTTTTTAATCCATTAATGGCATGAGGGCATCGTTGGCTAGGCAGTATTTATTGCCTATCGCTAATTGCCGGAGAGCAGTTGAGTCAAACGCATTGCTGTGGGTCTGGAGTCACATGTAGGCCAGTCCAGATAAGAATGGCAGTTTCCTTCTCTAAAGGGCATTAGTGAACTAGATGGGTTTTTCTGACAATTGGCAATGGGTTCATGGCCATCATTAAACTGTTAATTTCATATTTTTAATGAATTCACAATTCCACCATCTATCCTGGCATTATTTGAGATATCCCTAGATCATTATCTGTGTCTCTAAATTAACAGTCCAGTGATCATACTACTAGGCCATTGTCTCCCCTTTCAAGAGATGGAATTTGCAGAAATGAATTTAATGCAGCAAAGTAGTTTGAAGTAGTTCATTTTGATAGAAAGAATAAAGAGAGGCAGCACAAATCTAAGGGGTACAAGAGCGGAGGACTGATGTATGTACACACAATGGTGGAGGTACCAGGGCACATTGGGCTTTATAAGTCGGGAGATAGAGGACAAAAGCATAAACTACGGTGAAATTTTACAAAACATTGATTCAGCCTTAAATGGGGTGTCCAGTTTTGAGCATTACACTTCCTGGAACCTTAACATATTTCCCAGAGGATGCAGGAGACAATAAGCATGTCCCCAGGGATGAGGGGTATCAGTTACAGAGATTGAAGAAATTGGTTGCTTTCTTTGAGATGATTGAGAGGAGATTTGATAAGGGTGTTCAAAATCATGTGGGGTCTAAACTACTCATCAGCAGGAGAGCCGAGAGGCAGTCGACATAGATTTCAGATGATGAACAAAAGAATCAATGGTGGCTTGAAGATCTTTATTTTAATGCAGTGCATGATCCAAACTAGGCAGGTTTCAAAGGAAACTGGACTAACCCCTGAAATTTAAAATATATACAGGAAAGGGATAGGGAATTTTATTTGGTGAGTTGCTCTTGGCTGGCTCAGGCAAGGCAGGCTGAGATCAAGAAAAATTGTGTTAAGTTGCCACTAGGTTCTAAGAAAGTTGTTTTCGCTGCTAACAGCTATTGTTGGAGTTGTTGCTGGTGGTGGTCATATTGATAATCTTATACTGAAGGCAAGTTGGGCTTATCACAAATACAAGGCCAGGAGAAACTGCTGGCCATGTGTCTGTGCTGTGGCTATGAATTCTGTAGAACATCCTTTTGGCAGTGGTAACTATCAGCACTGAGGGAAGGCAATAACCATCAGAAGAGGCTCATTGCCACTTGTGATAGCGGTAAACTACCTTGTCCCTAGTCTGACCAGGAGAAGGAGAACTAGGTTCTTAATGTAAAGTATATAAATTTGGCGCAATAAAAATTACTTTTTAAAAAAAACAAAAAAAGACTGGTGGCCTCCCGTGCTATAACTGTTCTAGGTTTGGACTGGATAGGATGGCTTTTAACCTACTGGAGTTTAGAAGAATAAGAAGTGACTTGATTGAAATACTTAATATCTTGGGAGTCTCAACAGGATCTGCCTGGAAAGGATAATTCCTCCTTTAGAAGATTCCTGATTCAGTTTAAATATAAGGCGTTGTCCACTTAAGGTAGAGATGAGAATTTTATTTTTCTGAACACGGTGAGTCTTCATAATTCTCCACAACAGGTGGTGGTAGAAGAGTTTATGAAACTTGCCAAGGTAGAGTTCGGTAGATCTTTTGATAAGGATGTGAAGGGATATCAGGGGAAGGGAGGAATGAGAAGTTATCAGATCAGTCATGACCTTATTGAGTAACTGAGCAGGCTTAAGGGATAGAATGGCCACCTACTCCTAATTTGCATGTTCTGATGATTCTATAGTACTACAAACCATTCCAGAACAAGGAGCACGTTGCCCCTTTACATCTGAAGGCACTACATTACCCCTTTATCCCTGTTGAGAGTATCCCTGTCTACAGGTTATGTATACTGCTCTGCGCAGGATTGTTGGCTGTAAGAAGAGCTATTTGTCGATGATTTTAGTAATTCTGCCACCCTCCATGCATTTGTATGTTTTGATCAACTTGTCACAGAAACCACATTGCTGTATGTAATGGAAACTTTTTTTTGTGCAGGTAACTGGTTGCCAGGCAACCAGGTTACGTCACCTTGCCTTTTGTGGCAAGCAGGACCAGATGAAAGAGGGTGTTGCAGGAAATTGCCAGAGGGGAGCAGGCTGTGAGCTGAGCTGAGCTGCTCTGTTCTGCTCAGCTCTGTCAAAGCATTCTGCGTGGCTACCTGTGGGTTGAATGGGGCAGAGAGAGTCTGCCTGGGTAAGAGAAGTCTTTGTCGATGCTGCAGGCACATGACTACACGTCACCTGCATCTTCGTATGATTCAGAGCCTGTGAAGGTGAGCTGTGCATTGCCTCGATCTCAAAATCCAGATTTTGCTGACACTGTGAGGACTTTATCCTCAAATCAGAATAGACCATTGCATTTATTTTATAATTTATCCCTGGATTCCTTTTTTCTGATTATTAGTTTAGGGTGACTCCTGTTTCATTGTCTACATGTACAGTTATTCATAATATATTGTAACTTCCATACCTGCTTTTAATGAAAAAAAAGGGGCTGAAATGCAACTGGCCATCAACAGAGTGCAACTGTTAGCTAAGCTGCTTTAGTTATATACCACTTCTCCCTTTTCTCTCTCTCTCTCGCTTCTCTCTCTCTCTCACAGTTTATGGAATAACTTGTTGAACTGACCAGGGACAGTTATGTTTGGTGTTTAATTGCAGATCAGTTGTTTTCTGTGGTCAAATGGTGTATGGGGAGCAGCAGGTGCAGCTGGCCTGCTTTTCCCATACCCATCAAAATGAAGCATTGGACCTGAATTAAGCAATACTCTGTTGTTCCACAGTGTAATGTCTCAATCACTTCATGGGAGAACATGAGTCACTGCATTCAGTAGACCAAGCTCCTGAGCAGGGTAGCAATTACTGTCAGTATAACAGTATGGAGTTCCTATTTCCTAGATAACAAGCATGGGGCTGGATGAACACAGCAGGTCAAGCAGCATCATAGGAGCAGGAAAACTTGACGTTTCGGGCCTAAACCCTTCATCAGAAATGGGGGAGGGGAAGAGGGTTCTGAAATAAATAGGGAGAGAGGAGGAGGCGGATAGAGGATGGATAGAGGAGAGGATAGGTGGAGAGGAGGCAGACAAGTCGAAGAGGCGGGGATGGAGCCAGTAAAGGTGAGTGTAGGTAGGGGGGTAGGGAGGAGATAGGTCAGTCCAGGGAGGACGGACAGGTCAAGGGGGCGGGATGATGTTAGTAGATAGGAGATGGGGGTGTGGCTTGAGGTGAGAGGAAAATATTGTCACGGTTGGGGCCAAATTGGGAGTTCCTATTTCCTAGCAGGTTAAGGGTTACTCATTGTTACTGTACAGACAGTATTTATCCTGTAGGGGAAGGGTTCCTCCTCTTGTTAGGTGTTGAATTGTCCACCACTACTCATGACTGGATCTGACAGGACTGTAGAGCTTGGATCTGATCCAATCGTTGAGATCACTTCGTGCTATCTATTGCATACTGCTTAGCGCTGTAATTGTAGAGCGTTCTGTTGCTGAGCAGGGGAAGGGGTTGCTCACTGTGTAATTGTGCATAGTTTCTGTTTACTCAGGCCAACAATTACTGTTGAACTATTCAGAGCACCTGTTAAGTAGAACAATATTAATCAACAGGTTTCTATTTTTCTCATTACTTATGCCCCAGGGATAAGATGCTGGTTGTCTGTTTGTTTTGCTCATCAGGTTACATGTACTCAAATTCTGATTTCCTCCAGAATGATTGAAAGAATGCTTTGCCCAGGTTTCTGCTCAGTTCTTAGCTTATGCTTGGCTCATAGCTGATATTAGTAGCAATGCCGAACTTTAGATGGATCTCTTGCTGGGAGATGAAATGGGTCCAGCTGGCATGGATTCAATAGGGTGCCACAAACCAAGACAGTTTTCCTGCTGTCTTCCTAGTGGACTCCACCTAGGCATGGTCCAATATTATAAAAAGGAATGGGGCAGGCATTGCATTCCCTTGTAATGTGTAATAATTGACCTGATGAATTTATTGAAAAAACATTTTAAATTTCAAACTTCTTTCCAAGCATTGCATGTGAAGGGACACTCTGTCACAGTCATTTGGAAATGGCTGAATATATTCTGCATCAAATGATAGTCAATGGTTCTGATGGACTGGAGTAAGCTTTGTGCAGCAGTTCAGTGGCCCCGCTAGCAGGATGGTGTGATTGCAGTGTGACAGCATGAGATGGTTTCTATTTTAACTTAGGATATAGGAACCTATAATAAGAGAATTGAATTTGTGACTTCCAAATGCAAACTACAGATAAGAAATATTGAAAATTCTGGGAACACGGCTGATGAGGAGAAAGAAAGATGTTTCAAGGTAGAAGTGTAAGACTTTAGAGTTTTTGTAGATGAACAAGTGCAGAGACAGAGGAGAAATGAACAAAAGGGACGGTCTGTGATGGCGTGGAATGCAGAAGAGATTAATTAACAAGGAATATTGGTGCAGGACATCATGATGGGTGGCTAGGGTGGGGATGAAAGTATGATAAAGAAACAAAATATGGTCCAGAGTGATTGTAATGGCAACGTGAACATTTACTGTTTTTGTTGCTTCTCTTTTTCAATGGCTATGGTCTAATATTGCTGATGTCATTGCTACTTGATGGTTATGAAGTAGTTTAAAATTCACTGGAACTGTGTGGCAGTTCAAGTAGGCTAAATAATTAAAGTCTCTCTGTGTACAATGGGCAAGTTTAAGTACAACATTTGTGAGCAACTGGTGTTGAAACTCCAGAATGCTCCATCTCAATAATATAACATTTTACTTTCAACTCCAGCTTCATTGCCAGCTGACTCTTTCAGTGGACAGAAAGAACAGTCGTTTGTAAGGAACGAAGTGGTGAAGAAGACGTTTAGCATGCTTACCTTCGTTGGTCAGTACGTTGAGTATAGGAATTGGGACATCATGTAGCAGCTGTACGGGACATTGGTGAGCCACTTTTAGAATACTGTGTTCAGTTTTGCTAAAGGAAGGGTGTTATTAAGTGTGAAAGGGAAAGGAAAAGATTTACAAAGATGTTGCTGGGATTGGAGGATTTAAACTATAGGGAGAGGCTGAATAGGCCTGTGCTTTTTACCCTGGGTCGTCAGAGACTGAGGGGTGACCTTCTAGAGATTTATAAAATTATGAGAGGCACGGATTGGGTGAATAGCCAAGGTCTTTTTCTCAGGGTATTTAAGTCCAAAACTAGAGGGCATAAATTTAAGGTGAGAGGAGAAAGATTTAAAAGAGACATGAGGAATAACTTTTTCATGCAGAGGGGGTGTGTGTATGGAACGAGCTGCCAGAGGAAGTAGTGGTGGCTGGTACAATTACAACATTTTAAAAGGCATCTGACGGGTACATAATAGGAAGGGTTTAGAGGGATATGTGCCAAATGCTGGCAAATCAGACTAGATCAGTTTAGGATATCTGGAAGGTGCACACAAGTTGGACTGAAGGATCTGTTTCCATGCTGTATAATTCTATAACATTGCATTTGTTAGAAAGTTTTTAGTCTCATGATTTGGTCACACTAACCGCAGAGTTCAGTTACACCAAGTTTACCATCAAGAGAATTGAATTCAACTACAAGGTGCAACCTTCTGGCTCAGTGTGAATCTCTCACCAGAATCACGATCAACCAATTAAGAGGGCAGGCCAGGAGCAGAAACCAGGCATACCAAAAAATGATGGATTAACCTGGTGCTGCTACTACGCAGAACTACTTACATGTGATACACTGAGCTAAGTGAATCCGCAGATCGAGTCTAAGCTCTCTAGCCCTGCCATATCCACTTGAGTGGTGGTAAACAGTTAAACAACTAATGGGAAAATTGGTTCCATAAATAACCCCATCTTCAACAATGGGTCAGCCTAGTACAAGAGTTCAAAAGTCAAGACTGAAGCATTTGTATCCATCTTCAACCAGAAGTGCTGAGTGGACAATGCATCTCAAACTCTTCCTGAGGTCTTCGGTATCACTGATGCCAGTCTGCACTCGATTTGATTCACTCAAAATGTAAGCTTTGCTGCTCCTCTGATGCTGCTTGGCCTGTGTTCATCCAGCTGTACACCTTGTTATCTCAGATTCTTCAGCATCGGTAGTTCCTACTATCTCTGAAGACATTGAATATCGAAAAGGCTGTGGGGCCTCTGGTATCATTTTGATAACAGTACTGAAGACTTGCATTTCAGAACTAGCTGTGCTTCTAACCAAGCTGTTAATGCTGATATCTGTCTGGCAACAACGAGCAGGTCGAATCCAATCCAGCCACATGTGGTCATATGCAAAGTGATGGAAAGCGATGGAAAGCGATGCTGAACAATAATCAGCTCACTGGCATTCATTTTGGGTTCTGTCAGACCCCTGTGCTTCTAATTACAGCTTTTGTCCAAACACAAACAAAAGAGTTGAACCTGGGAGGAGAGGTGAGAGTGACTGTCCTTGGCAACCAGGTAGCATTTGACTGAGAATCACAGTCAGGAGCTCTAGAAAAACTGGAGTCAGTGTGGGAATCAGGAATGGTGTGGGAGCTCTGCTGATTTGGAGTCCTTACTAGCACAAAGGAAGATAGTTGTAATGGTTGAAAGTCAATCATCTCATTCCAGGCTATTACTGTAGGAGATAACAAGGTGTAGAGCTGGATGAACACAGCAGGCCAAGCAGCATCAGAGGAGCAGGAAGGCTGACGCTTTGGGCATAAACCCTTCTTCAGAAATGTCTAGACCCGAAATGTCAGCCTTCCTGCTCCTCTGATGCTGCTTGGCCTGCTGTGTTCACCTAGCTCTACACATTGTTATCTCAGATTCTCCAGCATCTGCAGTTCCTGCTATCTCTATTACTGTAGGAGTTTCTTAGGGTAGTGTCTTGATCCAACCATCTTCAGATGCTTCAGAAATGATCTTGCCTCCATTCTGAGGAGTGGAGATACTTGGTGTTGATAACATAAAGTTCAGCACCGCTTTTGATTCCTCAGATACTGATGCCTTCGACAATCACTTCCACCAACAGCACACACTGGCAGCCCTATGTCCATCTACGACAAAGTTTGACTCCCCAAGATCCTTCAACAGCCCCTTTCGAACCTGTGACCTCTTTCACTTAGAACTACAAGAGAGGTGCATAAGAATGCCACCCACTTGCAAGTTCCCTCCAAGCCACATGCCATCCTGACTTAGGCTATATCTCTGTTTCTTTGCTGTTGTGGGATCAAAATCCTGGAACACCTCGTGAACTCTGGGTGTACTTACATCCAAAAGGCTGGAAGAAAGCATCGTCCCACTACCTTTTCTGGGGCAGTTTGGGATAGGGAATAAATGCTACCTAGCCAGAGATGCCAACATCCCACGAACGAACTAAAATAAACAGCGTGGAATTTTAGAACCTGCTCCTTCTGTTTTCTCATTGCTTTGTGGACAAGCTTCTGACAACAGAGCTTTTGGAGATTTTGTTTGTAAATTCAAGTGTGTTAACTTTCTGTAGGAGATTGGGGTGTGCATGGCCTGTGATTTGTATGCAAGTTATTCAATAGTGTAGCCAGAGATAGAGCAAATTGTTCGGCGGTGCCTGAGGGGCTGGCTGTGTCATTGGCAGTAATCTCTAATTTCCGACGAGATTAACATTTCAAAGCAGTTATTAGAATAATTGTAGGCTGAGTTTGGGATCCATCTCCACACTATTAGGGTTAATAACGCAGGTCCTGACATTAGCTTAGAAATGTGTAGCACTTGTTAGTAGTCTGTAAGTATGAGAGAGCTGGCTGTGATTTTCACTGATCTCTCCTTTGGGGATTCTGTGGACAGAATTGCAACAAGTGCATTTTTTTATTTATTCATGGGCATCACTGGCTAGTCCAGCATTTATTGCCTATCCCTAATTACCCTCAATTACCCATGGGGCAGTTAGGTGTCAACCATATTGCTATAGGTCTAGAGTCACATGTAGAACAGACCAGGTTAGGATGGCAGAGATAGTAGGAACTGCAGATGCTGGAGAATCTGAGATAACAAGGTGTAGAACTGGATGAACACAGCAGGCCGAGCAGGAAGGCTGATGTTTTGGGCCAAGACCCTTCTTCTGAAATGGGAGAGGAGAAGGGGGTTCTGAAATAGGGAGAGAGGGGGAGGCAGATAGAGGAGAAGATAGGTGGAGAGGAGACAGACAGGTCAAGGAGGCGGGGATGGAGCCAGTGAAGGTGGGGAGGTAGGGAGGGGATAGATCAGTCCAGGGAGGACGGACAGGTCAAGGGGGCGGGATGAGGCTAGTAGGTGGGAGGAGGGGATAGGTGGGAGGCAGGGACGAGCTGGGCTGGTTTTGGGAGAGGGGAGATTTTGAAGCTTGTGAAGTTCACATTGACACTATTGGGCCGCAGGGTTCCCAAGCAGAATATGAATTGCTGTTCCTGCAACCTTCGGGTGGCATTGTTGTGGCACTGCAGGAGGCCCAGGATGGACATGTTGTCTGAGGAATGGGAGGGGGAGTTGAAATGGTTCGCGACTGGGAGGTGCAGTTGTTTAGTGCGAACAGAGTGTAGGTGTTCCACAAAGCGGTCCCCAAGCCTCCGCTTGGTTTCCCGGATGTAGTGGAGACCACAACAGGAACAGCGGATGCAGTATACCACATTAGCAGATGTGCAGGTGAACATCTGCTTGATGTGGAAAGTCTTCTTGGGGCCTGGGATGGGGGTGAGGGGGGAGGTGTAGGGGCAGGTGTAGCACTTCCTGCGGTTGCAGGGAAAAGTCGGCACCACGGTGTGGTGGGGCTGGAGGGGAGTGTGGAGCGGACAAGGGAGTCACGTAGGGAGTGGTCCCTCCTGAAAGCAGATAAGGGTGGGGAGGGAAAAATGTCTTTGGTGGTGGGGTCGGATTGCAGATGGTGGAAGTGTCGGAGGATGATGAGTTGGATCCGGAGGTTGGTGGGGCGGTACGTGAGGATGAGGGGGATTCTGTTTTGGTTGTTGCGGGGAGGGGGTGTGAGGGATGAGTTTCGGGAAATGCGGGAGACGCGGTCAAGGGCGTTCTAGACCACTGAGGTGGGGAAGTTGCGTCCTTGAAAAACGAGGATATCTGAGATGTACGGGAGTGGAATGCCTCATCCAGGAAGCAGATGCGGCTGAAGCGAAGGAATTGGGAACAGGGGATGGCCTTTTTTCAGGAATGTGGGTGGGAGGAGGTGTATTCTCGGTAGCTGTGGGAGTCGGTGGGCTTGAAATGGATATCGGTTTCTAGGTGGTTGCCAGAGATGGAGACAAAGAGGTTTGGGAAGGCAAGAGAGGTATTAGAGATGGTCCAGGTGAACTTCAGGTTGGGGCGGAAGGTGTTGGTGAAGTGGATGAACTGTTCAAGCTCCTCGTGGGAGCACGAGGCGGCGCTGACACAGACATCAGTGTAACAGAGGAAGAGGTGGGGTTTAGGGCCAGTGTAGGTATGGAAGAGGGATTGTTCCTTCCCTAAAGGACATTGTTGAACTGGATGGTTTTTTCTGATAATCAGCAATTATTTCATGGTCATTGTTAGACCCTTACATCCAGAATTTTATTGAATTCAAATTCCACCATTTGCCATGACGAGACTTGAACCTGGGTCCCGAGAACATTACCTGGATCTCTGGATTAACAGTCCAGCGATAATAACACTAGGCCATTGTGTCCCCATATCCTACCTAAGTAGGATCCTTGCCTCTCAATGCATGTAGGTGTTCCATTTTAAGATGTACAGTTTGTTGAAATGAATTGAGTAGTCTGTGCAGAGAAGCAGATATATGCTGAGGGGCCTATCGTAGAACTGTAGTTAACCCTTGCTGTTGATCAATGTGGTGTGCTGGAAAGAATGCCATGAGTGTAAACTGAATGAGGACAAGATCGAGTTCACCATTGAAGCTTCTTCCCTCTTACCCCCTTCCCCAACCTCTTATCCCTCTTTCCCCCAATCTCTCCTGTTTGCCACACCCTCTACCACAGGTTGAATAGCGTATTTGTCAAATTGTTGTAAAACAATATATAATCCGCGCCCCCCCCCCCAACCCACGTGGAACTAAGAAGTCAGATTCTTTAGCTGTTGGAGGTGAAAGGAGATCATTATCAACCTTGACTAGTTTTGAGTGATTTCAATTTTGTGCTGATTATTTTTAGTTGATTTGCTTTGGTGAATCTGTCATCAGTGACACAGTGTGGAGAATTGATGACTGGAGAAATTTGTATAGAGATCTGACACTATAATGTCTGCTTCAACTTGTGGAACTGTCATTGACCTTAAGGATTCCAAGAGGAGACCTGCTTCTTGCCTGTTCTTTGAATCAAGACCCTATCTGTCCCTTCAGCTGGATATGAAAAATCCTGTGGTCACTGTTTCGAATAGTGTAAAGAAGTTCTCCCTGGTGTCCTGGACCAAACTTTATCTCTTGATCATTAAATCAGATGATCTGGTCCTGATCACATTGCTTTTTGTGGGATCTTCCTGTATAGCTGCCACACGTCCTACATTACCACTAGTGAATACACATCAAATGGCCTTAATTGACTGTAAAGTGTTTCTCATGTCCTGAATCTGTGAAAAGGTGTTATAGAAATGCATGTTTTTCTTCCTGGATTGGGGTCATGTTTTCTAGCTAAGTGTGGATGTATGTCACTTGTCTGACCATGTCTCTGCTGATTTGTAGGAATTACAACACTGTCTTTACACTTTTATAAGTTTCAGAGTTAAGTCTAGCCACAAAGGCAGGTGGGGGTGTGGTGATAACCTGATTTGATTTTCCTACCACAACTGATAAATGATCATTTGATAAAGCTAACATTCTAATTTGATAAAGGTTTTTTAAATTGAGGGGTTTGGAGAGTGAACTTGTGATTGAGAGCAAGGGGACAGGATTCAAAGTAACCTGTGTGAAGTGATATGCATCAAAAAGTTATTCAGAAAGTGAATTGTTGAGTTCTGGAATGCACCTCCTAAGAATATAGTGGAGAGAAGGTCAATTGAAGCATTCAAGAGGGCATTGGATTATTATCTGTAAAGGAAAGATGTGCCAGACTCCAGGGAAAAGGTGAGGGAATGGCATAAAGTGTTTGTTCATTTGGAAAGGCAGTGGTTCATGTAGATTTGAAACGGATAGCTCTGCTCTACTCGGACTCTACCTGATGAAGGAGCAGCACTCCGAAAGCTTGTGATTTCAGATAAAACAGATGGACTGTAACCTGGTGTCGTGTGACTTCTGATCTTGTCTGGACTAATTGAGTTTATGATTGTTGTCAGAGGAATTTGAGAGAGAATGTTCCAATACCCAACCAGTGCCTTTGGAAAAGAAATGTTTCTGACATTTCTACTTGGTGGGTTATTTAAATGTCAGTCACTTTCAGGGCTAATCTGTAGGTGTGCTGTTTATAATCACTGTCTGCAGTTAATCTAGTGCATGGTGAGCTGTTTTTCTTCACCCCCGCCCCAGTCTGTCTTAAGAACTGGGTGGAAACTTTCTCCGGGGTATTTCAGCTCTTTGCCGAAGCTTGCTCAGGGTATATTTCCTGTGTGGCTGGGTAGGAAACATGGTGAATCGAATGTTCCACGAATGAAAAACTGCATACTCCTTCCGTTGTAGTAAACTCTGCCATCCCTCCTGCCTAGGTGGAATTGAGGGTGTTTGCTTCGTGTTTCGCCCTACTAATTAACACACTTTTTTTTTCTAGGTTGATATTTGTCTTCTAAATAAACCCATGTTTCAGGGTGAAGTTTAGTCCAAGTTTCTGGTATCTTTCTTTCCATCATGGGTCAGTTGCTATGAAGATGGGCTTTTAGTTGTCCCATAAAGCAATCTAGGCTGGGACATTGAACGTATTCAAGATTGAGTTAGACAGATTTTTTGACGGACAGAAGAGTTTATAGTTATGCTGGAACACAGGAAGTTGGAGTTGAGACCACAACCGGAGCAGTTGTATTCTTATCGGATGGCAGAGTTGGATAAATGCAACTTCAAGAACACTCATGAAGCTTGACACCATCCATAAAGCAGCCTGGCTTTTTGACACCACATCCACAAACATTCACACCATACAACACCAATGCACTGTGTCCCATCTACAAGATGTACTGCAGAAATTCTCCAAGATTCATCAAACAGTACCTTTCAAATCTATAGCCACTACTACTTAGAAAGACAAGGGCAGGTAAACCAGAACACCACCACCAGCAAAGCCACTCACCATTCTGTTTTGGAAATATATTGCCATGCCTTTACTGCTGTAGGTCAAAAAATCCATCCCCCTTGCCCCAAAATAATGGCATTGAGAGTGTATCTATGCCAAATAGTCTGCAGCAATTCAAGAAGGCAGCTCACCACCACTTTCTCGAGTATGATGAGAGATGGACAATAAATGCTGGACCAGCTAGACCCGCATCCCATAAATTATAAACGAAGAGCTAACTCAAAGGTCTGAATGGCTTTCTCCTGAGCCCTATGTTTACAATACTTAGCTGCTGTCACTGTGATTCAATGACAGAAAAAAAGATGTACACTAAATATGGGAATTCAGCAATTGTGCACACCTGTTAGTGGGTAAAGAACAGAGTTGGAGTGCAGGATTTTACATTGGTTAAGAGAGGCAATGAAAGAGCTTGCTGATTGTATGACACTGAGATGGTGGACATTAGCTGGCATTCACCTGTGCTTTTCTTTCTTTTCATGGGATTGGCAGATACCATTCGAAGCCAGCATTTGTTGCCCATTCCTAGTTGCCCTTGAATTGAGTGGCTTGCTCAGCAGTTTGAGAGCAGTCTCATTGCTGTAGGTCTGAAGTCACGTATAGCTCAGAACAGCTAAGGCTAGTAAGTCTCCTTCCTGAATGGATATAAGGGAGCTTGGTGGGTGTTTACAACAATCAAGATTGCTGTCATTACTGCAACTGGCTTTATATTCCAGGTTTTGGATATTTTCTAATCAACCTGGATCAGATATGTTACTGGGCACTTCTGGAGCACATGGGACTTGAACCTCAGCCTCCTGGCCTAGAGATAGACAATCTAGTGCACCACAAATGCCCCTTATAAAATTATATAAATAGAGTTTAAATTCTGCCAGCTGCTTTGATGGAATTTGAATCTGTGCTACAATAAGAACATTCACTTGAACATCCACATTACTAGTCTGGTGACATTACCACTATGCCATTGCCTTGCCCAAAATACTGACTTAACTAGGAAGAGGTTAAACCTGAGACTGTATGAATTGGGCTTGCATGGCATGTGTCGCATGTCTTTCTGTGGGATTAGAAGCTTTTATCTAGGTTTCAGCTCAATTCCACACTGCCTGGTTATCTGAGTTGTAGCAGAGCTGGTGTGAATTTGTTGTTCCAGTATACTGATTGTGAGAACTGGTTATCTGGAGTATGACGCACTGACTGCCAAAGATGGCATTTGTCATTACGGTATAGCAGGGCAGGTTGTTCGAGTTCCTGGTGTTTTGATTGTTGTGACAATTAGTAAAATTCAATGTGCCTTGCTCCATAAAACTAAGGGCAGGAACAGGTTGTTCAGGCTATCAGTTCTGCTCTACCATTTTTTTTGCACCTGGCTTAATCATTGCTCTTTGTCAGTTTCTCGTTCCTTTTTTTTTTCTCCCTTCAAATAGTCTACTTTGTGCAGAAAAGGTTAGTGCCAGAGAATTGCACTTTCTAAGAACAATCTGTTCAATAAAGAAAACCTGGCAGTCTTTCAAGAGTTCCCAGTATTATTTTTCCTTTGGGCCTAGTAATGGAACTCCCTTTCATCCAGGAGAAGTTCTTGTTCAACACCTGTTTTGTGCAGAGTCTCAAAAGGAAGAGCAGCATTGGCCCCCTGTTGTCTTTGGTTTGAGGATGGGGAGGATGACAAGTGTGTAAGTTGCCAGTGCTTTGAAAAGGTTTGGTGGCATCAAAGGGAAGGTGTGGTTTGGGAAATTGATAAGGTGCAATTGGCGAATATTTGTGGTAAATGGATATATCTAAGACTAGAGACAGATATCTAATCACAGCCTTTTTATCTGTCTGATGATGAGCATAAATGATCTGCACTTTGATGGAAAGTGTTGACTTTGTGTTTGCTGATCATGTCAAAAATAGAGAATCAGCAAAATGCTGGGAGGTATTGATAGATTACAGAAGGATACAAATATACTGTGACAGCTGGCAGACGAAATGACAGATACAGTTTGATGCACATAAGAGAGGTGCAATCTGTGGGCAGTTACCCTTTATTTCCAAAGACCAGGGCCCTGCTTGTGAATAAATGCCACTTGTAGCATGTGCAAACTAATCACAACTGCAAGCCAGATTGATGATTGGTTTCTGGTGTAATCTTTAGCACAGTCGGAATTAGAGGCGTGAGGCTGGAAGAGCATAGGTCAGACGGCACCAGAGGAGCAGCAAAGTCAACATTTTGGCCCAAAACGTTGACTTTCCTGCTCCTCTGCTGTCTGACCTGCTGTACTTTTCCAGCATCTGCAGTCCTTATTGTCTCCAAGCACAGTAGGGATTATTTGGCAAATGTAGTCCAATCACAAGCATGCCTGATGTTTGAATACTTTGTTCTGAATTTTGCAGGCAGATGCAGGTTGAGCATGGTTGGCATACTGCTCACTATGAATAGTCAAATGTATGTGGTATTTGAAACAGATCACCTGTCATGGGGAGACACATCACGCAAGTGTAAGGTTATCCATTATGTGGGGGAGGCAGGAAAAACCAAGAAAGTATGTGTTGAACAATAAAACAATAAGACTATAAATATCAGAAGTAAATCATTCAACCCATTGAGTGTGCTGCTCCATTCATTGAGACCTTGGCTGATCTGATAATCCTCAACTCCACATTTCTGCCTTTTCTTGTGTACTCCAGAAATAAAAATCTGTGTACTCATAAGTCCTTAGTTTAAAGAAATATGGCACTTTGCACTTGAGGTCGATTGAGAAGAGCATGGAGTTTTAGCAAGTTTACCAGGAATGGAGAGTCATAATTAAAAGAAAACAGCAACTGAAGTTGTATTTTCACTTGGGCGATTAGGACATTTGACAGCAGTGTTCAAAATTATGATGGAATGGAAAATGCTAGGGTGATTGAAAGTAGTCAAGTATGACCAGGGCAACTCAATTTTGAAGATAGAGGTCAGGAGATAATCTTCAGAGTCATCACACTGTGGAAAGCATTGGTGCAGTTGTTGAACAATATAAAATAGAATGCAGCTGACGCTTAGGTGTTGGGTATGACTGGGGAGAAAACCAGAGTCTGGAGCTTGTCCTGAACTTCTGTTTGCTTCTCAATATTGGTTTTTATGCCTCTTTGGTGTGGTGCTTGTATATAGAGTAAAGGTGAGGATAAGAGCAAGCTCTGTTCTGCTCTACTGCATCCTTAGATCATGCTGACAGTCCACATAGTGTGCCTCGATGGTTACCCAAGTGTCACCTAAGTCCTAGAGATGCTGTCAGAAGGGTTGACAGCTTTTGATTTGAATCTTTGCAAATACTTAGTGTAAAGGTATTACAGCCAGCAACCTCTGCAGTTTATACAGCTCGTAGTCATATAGCATGGAAACAGGCCCTTCAGTCCAACTTTGTCCATGCCAACACATTAGTCCCATTGGCCTACATTTGGCCTGTACCCCTCTAAACTTTTCCTATCTATGTACCCGTCCAAATGTCTTTTAAATGTTGTAAATTGTAACCGCCTCTACTACTACCTCTGGCAGCTTGTTCCATTTATGCACCACCTATATGAAAAAGTTGTCCCTTTTTAAATCTGTTCCCTCTCACCTTAAACCCATGCTCTTTAGTTTTGGACTCCCCTGCCCTGGGGAAAAGATCTTGACTATTGGCTATTCACCTTAACTATGCCCCTCATGATTTTATATACCTCTATAAGGTCACCCCCTTGGCCTCCTATGCTCCAGGGAGAAAAGTCCCAGCCCGTCCTTTATAACTTAAACCTTTCGGTCTTGGTAACATCCTTGCAAATCAGTACTCTGTATTACCCAGGAAATGGGCATTGTAAATTGCTCATACTTGAATATGAGTACATGTAACAGTTGCCCTTTGCAAGCACCCACATCAGTGTGGTATTGTTCCTTTTGTGTTCTGTCCATTTTGCACTGTTGTCAACAATGAGCCCTTTGCTGTCTACTTTGGTGTGTAGAGCTCTGGTCCTGGTGGTTGCCGTGGTTGGAGTATTTTGAGGTCGTGAACTGGGTATTGCTCAAAACATATATATCACTCAACATTGAGTAAATGGGCTTATTCCTGCATAACAGAGAGACGTAATATATGCACTTTGAATGGAGTCAGGCTTGCTGATGATTACCAGCATTTCCTGTTTTTATTTCAAGGTTTAGCTGTGTTTTGCAGTAAATCTGTGAGGTTGATTTTTCTTTCCCTAAATAACTTCACAGTCAGAAGGGAGGCCAGATGCTTTCCCGCATAGTGTGAAGGAGTTGCGGTGCAAGTTCCCAAAACTTCAGTGACAGCTGAGGTTTAGTGGGTGCAGTCTTGCCTCTGACTCAGAGACTACGTGTTCAATTCGCACTCTGAGGAACACAGTCTGACTGGGTGTTTTTATATGGTATGGAGGGAGAGTTGCGCTTTCTTGTAGTGTGAGCTTTGAGCTGAGATGCTAAACCGTGGCCCTATTTGCCCCTTCAAATGATTATAAAAGTACCACGTGGGCTACCTGGATTTTAGTTAGGTCTTTGACAAGGTCCCTCATGGAAGTCTTGTCCAAAAAGTAGGAACCCATGGGATCCAAGACAAGTTGGTAAACTGGATCCAGATTGGTTTGCAAATTGGAGGGAAAGGCATGACAGTGGAAGGTTATTGTGATTGAAAGCCTGTGACAAGCAGTTCACATGACCTGGTGCTGGGACCCTTGCTATTTGTTATGTACATGAACAATTTGAGATGTGAATATAGAAGGAATAATTTAGTAAATTTGCAGATGACAAGACAATGAGGAGGATGGTCTTGGGTTACAGTCTGATATTGATCATCTGGTAAATTGGGCAGAGCAATGGCAGGAGGAATTTGATGCTGATAAGCTGATAATTGCCTGCATATGCCCCAAGGTCTCAGTTTTTGCTCTCCATTTATAATTGGCCTATTAGGTTTTGATTTGTTTTTCTTTTGTTTATTTTGTCACTTTGCATTTCTCTGTGGATAAATGTCAACTGCTCTGTGTCTGCCTATTATCTGGTCACTGGTCACATTGCTGTGTGTGGAATCTTGCTGTATGCAAATTGGCTGCCTCACCTACACTGCATCAGTGACTGACTGTATTTCACTAGGTAGTTGATCCAGTGCTGCCGTCCAACCCTTGGCTCCCTTGTCGAACAAAGACCTGTGTAAGTCAGCTTTGATTAAATTCGATGACCTACCGTGTACTTTCTTGGGAAGAGAATTCCACAAATGACTCAGCAGTAGAGTGTTTAGACTAACAAGTGCATTTTGGTGTTTATGCCATCCATGAACCTCCTGTTGATGCCTTCATCCAATCCTTTTGATTTGTATTCTGCTCCCCTTTCTACCAGATATTTGCCTAACTTGTTAAATGCATCCTGGTTATTCATTTCAACTGCTGTTATTGTACTGGGTTCTGCACTCTATCTACTTTCTAAGGAAGTTTCTCCTGCATTCCTTATTAAATTTGTTAGTCACTGTCTTATGTATATTCCCCTTCAGTTTTCCCCCATAAGTGAACATATTATATCTGTGTCTAGCCTAACAAACCTCTTCATAATTTAAAATATCTATTTCAGGTGGCCTCTCAGTCTTTTCTTTTAAAACACTATTTGATCCCAGCCTGCTCACACTTTACTCAGAGGTATTCAGGCGTGGTAAATATTTAGCTAAGACTTTATTTTAAGAAAATAATGCAGAGAAATAGAATTTAAATGCTCCCTGTTCATTTACCGTAGAACCCGTACAGTGTGAAAACAGGCCATTTGGTCCAACAGGCCCACACCAACCAAGCCTCTGAACAGCGTCCCACCCAGACCCACTCCCCCACCCTATCCTTGCATTTCCCATGGCTTAACCACTAGCCTGCACATCCCTGAACACTGTATGGGCAATTTAGAGTGGCCAATTCACCTAACCTGCACATCTTTGGACTGTGGGTGGAAACCGGAGCACCCACTGGAAACCCACACAGGCATGGGGCGCATGTGCAAACTCCATACAGACAGTCACCCGAGAGTGGAATTGAACCCGGGTCCCTGGTGCTGTGAGGTAGCAGTGCTAACCACTGAGCCACCTTTACAAAGAGTTATTCCAAATAACTGAACAATTTTGTGTCCACTAATTTTATGACTCTCCTGGTTCTTTGGGTCACCGGGTAGTGCCCACTGTAATGAGTGTGAGGCTAACTTAAGATTAATCTCAATTCCTGTTGGAACTTCGGAGTTTTTGGATTGCAGTTTTAATTAAAAAAAGCAGAAACCTGGCAATATGTGCTTACAGTAGAACTGTGATGGTCCAAACTCCATTCTGAAACTTAGCTCGTTCAACTTGACTTTTAGTTTTGTGTGGTCAGTTTGATTTGATGTATTATTGTCACGTGTACCGCAATATATTGAAAGTATTGTTTTGTGTACTATCCAGGCAAATCCTACCTGACTTAAGTACATCAGGGTAAGAGGACAGCATGCAGAATATAGTGTTACAGCTACAGAGAAGGTGAGAAAGATCAGCTCTAATATATGAGAGGTCCATTCATAAATATGATAACAGTGGGGAAGAAGCTGTTCTTAAATTTGCTGGTATGTGTGGAAGAGAGTATAACCGGGTTGGGAGGGATCTTTGATTATGTTGGCTGCTTTCCTGAGGCAACGGGAAGTATAGACGGAGATAATGGAAGGAAGGCTGGTTTTCATGATGGACTGGGCTGCATTCACAACTTTTGTAAATTCTTGCGGTCTTGGGCAGAGCGGTTGCCCTACCAAGCTGTGATGCAATGGGATAGGATGCTTTCTATGGTGCATCTATAAAAATTGGTCAGAGTCACGGGGCCATGCCAAATTTTCTTGGCCTTTTGAAGATGTACAGGCATTGGTGTCCTTTCTTGACTGTAGTGTTGATGTGGATGGGCCAGGATACATTGGTGACTTTTTCTCCAAGGAACTTGAAGCTGTTGACCACCTCCACCTCAGCACTACTGATACAGGCAAGGGTATGTCCTCAACTCCCCCTCCTGAAGTTGATAACCAGATCCTTCATTTTGCTGACGTCGAGTGAGAGATTGTTGTCTTTACAGCATGCCACTGAGCTGTCTGTCTCTTTCCTGTATTCTGTCTCATCGTTGTTTCAGTTCTGACTCACTCTGATGGTGTCAGTTTGTTAATGGAGTCAGAGCTGCATTTGGTCACAGAACAGTCATTGTATAAGTATAGACTGCTTCAATAAAAAGGAAAGGCAAGAAATATTAATTTGGTGAATGGTACTTCTGTCAAATTCAAGGTAATCCTCCAGTGCTTTGTGTTGTCTGTTCTGGGTTTTACTGTAGTCTCCTTCTGTCTCAGTGTTCTTTATTGTAGTCCTGTGGTAGATAAGCTGGTGTAGGCCCTAAAGGATTCCAAGAAATGTTGATACTGCGAAATATCTGTTGAAAGTACATATTTTAAACTAATTAGATTGCATGAGACATTGCTTGGCATTGTTACTACTTTGGAATGACAGTCAACAAAGCCGTGATTGCAAAGCATCCTGATAAAGCACGATTGGTTTTCCAGTGAAGTGGAGTGAGTGGATAATTATATATGTAAAATTAATCTCACTCAAAAGACTCGTTACTGATGAGGATTTTGACAATCATCTCCAATCTGTCTGGAGTTTGTAGACTTTCTGCAGCATGCTTTTCTATTACTCTGTAGTGGCCATTTATATATCTTCCAGACACACTTCTTACTTTGATAAAACGTTGTGGAGCTGGATGAACACAGCAGGCCGAGCAGCATCAGAGGAGCAGGAAAACTGACGTTTCGGGTCGAGGCCCTTCATCGGCAGTTCCTACTATCTCTGTAACACTTTTTTTCTTTTATGTCATTCATTGTATTAACTCATTTTATTTTTCACCAACATACATTATGTGATTTAATCATCACCCATTTTTATTTCTCTCTATGTACTATGCCTACCTTCTTTTCTGGCTTAGTACATTTTTATAAACTATTCCTCTGCAATATTGTCTAGTTACAGATTAGTGAAAAGCAGCCCTGAACCCTGTAGCTCTTCCCCCTTCTCAGAGTCTGCTTTGGAATTCTGAAAAAAAGTTTTCTGTTGGCCTCAGATTTTCTCCAGGTGCAGGAAATTTTTCCTTCCTTTTGTTCTTCCTGCTTATTTTTCCACACATTGAACAACAGAGTACATGACTTACACCCGTGCTGTTTAAGGAAGGTTATAAGGATATGATGACTTCAGTTGGAAATACCCTGATGCTATTGTAATGATTTGATTCCTTTCGATATTTTTGAGCTTACCTTGCCTGTTTTCAGCTTCCCTCTCACCCAGTCTCCTTGGCTGTTCTGATCACACTAAACGTCAATCTACATTGGGTAGAGGAGTTGGGAGTCATGTTACGGCTGTATAAGACATTGGTAACGCCATATTTGGAGTTCTGTGTACAGTTTTGGTTGCCTTGTTATTGGAAGAATGTTAGTAGGCCGGAAAGGGTGCATGAAGGATTTACAAGGATGTTACTGAGACTGGAGAGTTTGAGTTATAAGGAGAGGCTGGATAGGCTAGGGCTTTTTCTCCCCCCTGGAACATAGAAGGCCAAAGGGTGACTTTATGGAGGTTTATAAAATCATGAGGAGCATAGATCAGATGAATAGCCAAGGTCTTTTGCCCAGATTAGGGGCGTTCAAAACTGAGGGGCATAGGTTTAAGGTGAGAGGGGAAAGATTTAAAAGGGACCCGAGTGGCAACTTTTTCAGAGGGTAGTGTGTACGTGGAATGATCTGCCAGAGAAAATGGTAGAGCTAAGTACAATTACAGCATTTAAAAAAGATTGGGAAAGGCACATGGGTTGGAAAGATTTAGAGAGATATGGGCCAAACGCAGGCAAATGGAACTAGTTCAGTTTAAGAAACCTGGTTAGCATGGATGCGTTGGGCTGAAGGTTCTGTTTCTGTGCTGTATGACTCCATGACTATGATTCATAAGTTCCTGTAAGTCCTGCAGCAGTGGCTCTTGGAAGCTGTCAGAATAGCTACTGTAAATGTGCTAATCCAAGGGCTCTTTGTGGCATAATGACAGGAAGCAGTCTATCTCATACTGATGCCACACTTTCTTTTGTATAGATTCTAATAACCAAGGGTTCAGAATTTTAAAGCTCTTTGTTGGAATGTGGGCATCACTGGTCAGCATTGATTGCCTGTGAGAAAAGTGGTCCTGGTCTGTCGACTCAAACTACTGCAGTCCATTTACAGACTTCCCTGTAATGGTTTGGTATGACTGCATAAGTAATTCTGAGGGCACGTTAGACTATGGAGTCACATGGAGGTCAGACTAGGTAAAAACAGCAGATTTCCTTCCAGCCCATAGTGAGCTTGATGGGATTTTACACCAATCAATGGTAGTTCCACAGTCAACATTACTGAGACTAGCTTTCAGTTCTAGAATTTGAATTTAAATTCCACCAGCTGTTATGATGGGATTTAAACCTGTGTCCCAAGGACATTAGCCTAGAACTCTTAACATGGTGGAATGATATGTCCAGTGATCTTCACCCAATATAACCCCTGTGCATTGGCGTCATGTGGTTTTCTTCTAACACAAGTTTAGCACATGAAGTAAGGAAGTTGTCATTATTGGATATGAGTCAAATGGGGTCATTTAGCCTGAAATATGAACTATGAACTATGAACAAAGAACAGGAGTAGCCACTCAGCCCTTGACCATTCAATACATTCATGGCTGATTTGACTTTAACCTCGACTCTAAATTCCTGCGAATTCCCATTAACTCAGTTGGCTGTAACACTATCAGCTTGGTCTCAATTCCTCGAACAGCTGAGGTTACCATGAAGAACTCTCCTTCTCAACCTCTCTCTTCACCCGAGTTGTAGTGACCTTCTGGCTAAACCCTCACCACCAGTCTTATCTCTAATAATCTATGGTCCGGTAGACAATGACGATTTTACTTTTACCTTTGATCAAGAATCTATCCACCTCCGCCTTAAAAAAAACTTTAAAGATTCTGCTATAACAAGCATGGGGCTGGATGAACACAGCAGGTCAAGCAGCATCATAGGAGCAGGAAAACTTGACGTTTCGGGCCTAAACCCTTCATCAGAAAT
>JAHRHZ010000092.1:3627592-3658254 GCA_024137785.1 Ginglymostoma cirratum | reverse complement strand
CCTTCATCAGAAATGATTTCTGATGAAGGGTTTAGGCCCGAAACGTCAAGTTTTCCTGCTCCTATGATGCTGCTTGACCTGCTGTGTTCATCCAGCCCCATGCTTGTTATATCGGATTCTCCAGCATCTGCAGTACCTTTTATCTCTTTAAAGATTCTGCATTTGCTGCCTTTTGTCGAAATGAGTTCCAAAGATACTTAACCCACTGAGAGAGAAAAAAGTATTTCTTCACCTGTGTATTAAATGGATCACCCCTTATTTTAAAATGATAATCCCTAGTTCTACGTTCTTCCACGAGATAAAACTTTGTTTCGGCATTCACCTGATCACATCCCTTCAGGATCTTTGTGTGTTTCAATTAAGGCACCTCTGACTCTTCTCAACCCCAGACACTACATGCTTAGTCTGACTAGCCTTTCCTCATAACCAGTCTGCTCTTTCCAGGTACTGGTCTAGTAAACCTCTTCTGAGCTACTTCCAACTCATTAATGTCCTTCTGTAAGTAGGATGATCAGTACTGTACACAGGTGCAACTTCACCAATGCCCTGTATAGCCGAAACATAACATTCTTACTCTTGCATTCAGTTCCCTTTGCAATAAACCATAACATTTCTGTAAGCTTTCCTAATTATTCACTGTACCTGCTGACTAACCAGGCCACCCAGATCTTGCTGCATCTCGGAGTGCTGAAGTTACCATCATTTAAATAATATGCTTCTTTTTTTATTCTTTCTGCCAAAATAGAAAATTTCACATTTTCCTACTTGGTAGTCCGTTTGCCAAATCTTTGTCCACTCACCTAACCTATTTATATCTCTTTGTAGACTCCTTATGTTTTCTTCACAACTCCTTTTCCTACCTATGTAAGTCATCAGCAAATTTAGCTACCATACCTTTGATCTCTTCATCAAAACCATTTATATAAATTGTAATGAGTTGAGGCTGCAGCCCAGTGCCACACCGCTCTGACAGCCTGCCAGTCTGAAAAAGATGCATTTATTCTTACTGTCTGCTTCCTAGCCCATATGTTACCCTATTCATCATAAGCATTTATTTTCTCCAGTAACCTTTGAGGCTTCTTATTGAATGCAAAACATCCATTGGTTCCCCTTTTATCTACCCCACAAGTTAGTTCAAAGAATTTCAATAAATTAGCTAAATGTGATTTCCCTTTGATATAACTGTATTGATCGTGCCTGATTACCTTGAATTTATCCAAATACCCTATTATGACATCTTTAGTAATAGCTTCCAATGTTTTCCGTATGAGCTAACTGGCTTGCAGTTTCGTGCTTTCTGTCTTCCTCCCTTTTTGAATAAAGAAGCTACAATAGTTATTTGCACATCTACAGGAACCCTGAGTGTCTTGGTTAAAGATTAGACAAATAAGCTGGTGTTAAGGTTTTCCTCATGGCTTGGTTTTGCAACCACTGACTCAATTCCTTAGCACCCAGACGTAGAGATCCTGGGTTCGGATCATCTTCTAGTCTTAGTCGGTGCTAGGATTAACCTTATTTGAGGTCTGGGTCTGGGGAGTATTAACTAAAGTCTTTGAGACAGAAAACATTGTATGCTGTGTGCTGCCCCAAACACACTTCAAATGAACCTCCTCAGTTGAGTTTCTCTGTCTCTGGAGCCGTGTCTGTATCTGCTTGAGCAGCTGCCAGGCCATTCGGTAATGCTATGCTCATCAATTAAGCCAGCCTTCAAATGAATACGGTTTCTTTATTGGTGTAGCTTTTTCTGGTCTTGCCTTTTCAGTTGGGATATGAAGCTGTGTACCCAGTCTCATCCTAACAATTCCTGAAAGCTCTCATATCATTTGGCCGTTGACTCTTTGTGACTGCATTTTTGATGTTGTGTGCACACAACCAGAGCAGAACAGTAGATAGTAATTCTTGTATAATGTTATACTTGGGTATTTCATTACTCTGAGTGCTGGTCAGTGTACCATAACTGTATTCATTTGTGGGCTTAGAGATGGAATACATCACATTGACATAACAAGGTGTAGAGCTGGATGAACACAGCAGGCCAAGCAGCATCAGAGGAGCAGGAAAGCTGATGTTTTGGGCCTAGACCCTCCTTCAGAAATGAATTTCTGAAGAAGAGTCGAAGCCCGAAACGTCAGCTTTCCTGCTCCTCTGATGCTGCTTGGCCTGCTGTGTTCATCCAGTTCTACACCTTGTTATCTCAGACTCTCCAGCACCTGCAGTTCCTACTATCTCTATCACATTGACAACTTTTTCAATGTTCTGAACTAATTTTAGTGGAAATATCTTGTGTTGTCACTCTTTCCCAGCATTTCAGAATTTCACTGAGGTTTTACACCAAAGATATGCTGAAGAGTTAAACTGAAGCTCAGTCTGCAGTATCAATGGAGGTTGTAACATTAATTACTGGGGGAGGGTTCTCCCCGATGCTTGCCTCTTGGCTACCATCACTAAAATGGATGATTTGATTGTTACCCCATTCTGTTTGTAGGATCTTGCTATGTGCAGATTGGTTGCCATATTTCCAAGACTACAGCAGTCACTGCAATTCAAGAAGTGCTTAATTGGCTGAAATTTGCTGTGGTATGCCCAAGATTGTGAAAGGCACTATATCAGTACTTGTCTGCCCATTGTCATTGCTGAGGCAGTGTTGTGGAATTTGTTTCTGGAAATAGATGAACTCATTGTAGTCTTGCTTCGGCATTAAGCAATTATTGGCCCTGTGATTTTAATTCAGCACTTTGCAAAAAATGTGACTGTACAAGTTCTGAACCAAGAGAAGCTTTAGTTTAATTTTTATCATACTGCACAGTACCAATATCTGTAGTGCAGTGACTGCAATATAAATTCTTGGGCAGTGGTCCAGTAATGTAATGCAAGTCTTCTATGTTAGGAAGTTGACTGTTTATTTAGAGGGGCAGAATCTTATTCTGTCATAATTTTTTGGGTAATCATTTCAAAGCTGCCAGAGTTGCCAAGTCCTTGCCATTCCAATTTCATAGAAACTGGAAGTGTGCGGCTCTCTTTCCAGGACAGTTGAAAGAATCTGTCTCTCTCAGTGAGTGGCAGGGGCAGTTCAAGCTGATACTACAGCAGAAACTCTGACTGGATCGACTGAAACTCTTGTGGTCTAATCCTGTCCAAGTCCTGAAGTGAGAGTAAAAACAAACAAGCTGAACCAAGGTCGTTTTCTGACATCATTTCCCAGTCATGAGCTTCTGTAACCGTCAGTATGTTTTCCCTCACGTACTGAGGGGTGTGTCTTACTGACATTCCCTGAGACGTGGAATAAAACCAGGAAGCTGCAGCATTAACTGTGGAGACACTTTCTGCAGTAGCTGCCTTGAAGCATTCTTTGTTTTTTGTCCTTTTGGTGATTTTGGTCTGGGGTGGATGATTTTTTATCTCCCACACTACACCTTGTTGGTCTTGCCTTCTCTGTACATTCTCTGCTGAAACCCTCGGCTCCTGCAGATAAACCTTCAGGGCTTTTAAATTCTTGAAATCGCTTTCTTCTGGAATCTTGTCAAATCACGGTAAGTAGTGGAGCTTTAGTGATGAAATGGTTTGTAATCAGACCGTTGGCCGCATAGAGCAGGAATGCAAAGTGTTCTGTTGGGCAGCGGAGATAGCTTTACAATGTGGTTAGTGAAACGGGTAAATGTTTCGTCCCATCCATTGTGTGTTATGACTGAGAGCATCTATTAGGTTGAGTTGGCATAAGGGGAATGTTAGATTATTTATTCCTGGGGCATGCCTGGTGTCTGAGCCTCCATTCAATGCTAGTGCCATTTGGTCAACCTACCTGACCAGTGGTTGTGGTATGATAGAATCATGCTGCTTTAATGGGCAATGAGAATTTATCTCTGTGGGAACGGAATCGGTGGCAAGGAGGATCAGATTCCATTCTTGAATAACAGCTTGGGGCTTTTTCATGTTTTCGTGGTAATTCACCTCTGGGTTCAGCCTGCTGATGACCAGGTCCTGATTGCAAACAATGTCGCTCAGTTTTGATAACGTAATCAAGAAGAAACACCTTCCACTGGGAGGGTCAATAACCAGAAGGACACATTTAATGTGCTCACAAGAGCCAGAGGGAAGATGAAGAGAGTTCTTTTACACGATGAGGCTGTGATGATCTGGAATGATCTGTCTGAAAACAGATTCACTTTTAATCCCAAAGAAGAATGGGGAAGGGTGAAGCTGGGAGATTAATTAGATCACTGTCTCGAAGATCCAGCACAAGCAACAATGAATCAAATGGCCTCCTTGAGACTACAAATTCTATAGAATTGAATTTCACAATGTGCTTTAGTGGGATTTGAGCTTGTGAATTCAGACTTGTTGTTCCAATCCCATCAGCACTGTGCTCTTTGTTTATTTGGATAGCAGGGTCCTGGTAAAAAAGCAGAATACTACAAATGCTGGAAATCCAGAACCTGCAGAGTGCGGGTGAGCATTAAAACGAATCCCCACTGTTTAGTACTACTTTGTTCTGATATGTGCCCCCCCCCCCCCGTTATCTTCAAGACAGTAGGCATGGTATGGAGAGACCTGGCCCACCAGCTGGTGGGAGAGGGTGAGTAGCAACCATCCTAATATGAGAGAGCATTTTTCTGAAGAAGGGTCCAGACCCGAAATGTCAGCTTTCCTGCTCCTCTGATGCTGCTTGGCCTGCTGTGTTCATCCAGCTCTACACCTTGTTATCTCAACCATCCTAATATGCTGTGTTGCCATACAGCAGGTTCCCTGTGTTCAGTGGGTTGTATGATGAGTGCAGGGTCTCATGGAACTTTTTTCAAGTGGTCATTCTGTTGAATTCTGGTCTAAATACTTGCATCAGACTAGTGCAGTGGGTGCAAGATTTAGCTGGTGAAAGTAAGGGTGCCTGCTCTACTAATTTGTTGGATGCTGCAGGCAGGGCTTATAAGATGCGTTGCACCCAATGTGGTTGTTTTAGCCATTTTTATCTGGGGTGTGAGTTGACCCATAAATTGCAGAACTGGTTAGGGAAAGGCAACCTGATATCTGCTTAGTCTCTTGAAAGCTTTGCTTTATGTTTTCTTTCAGTCTGTTTGTCTTGCAGCATCGAGTTTGTACTTGCTTTTAGTCACAACCTCTGTCCTCCTTTCTTCTAATTCTGACCTCCTGTCAATCCCTGTTTTCCATCACTCCAGCATTGGTGGCTGTGTGCTTAGCTGGCTGGGTTCGGAGCTCTGGCATTTCCCTCTTTAAACCTTTCTGGCTAAATCTTGTCCTCCTTGAAATCTACCATCTTGAGTAAACTTTTGGCCATTTGCCCTAGAATATAGAATTCCTACAGTGTAGTTACAGGCCCTTGGAGCATCCCACCCAGACCCATCCCCTTATAACCCATCTAAGCTACGCATCCCTGAACACTACAGGCAATTTAGCATGACCAATCCACCTAACCTGCACATCTTTGGACTGTGCAAGGAAACCCACTCAGATGCAGGGAGAATGTCTGTGTGGAGTCTGCACAGTCGCCCGAGGGTGGGATTGAACCCGGGTCTCTGACGCTGTGAGGTAGCTATGCTAACCACTGAGCCACTGTGCCGCCCTGTTACCTCTTTTCGCACTGAGTCGCAGTGATGTTTGATGATGAACCCTGGGATGTTTTATGATCTTAATGCTATATAAATATACTTTATTGAGCACAAATCAAATACGCCTTGTTTCAAGAAGTGATTCCTGTACGTTTGAAAAACCCTAGTTTAAAATTGTCAGTAAATAGCTGGTCCAATACATCTTAGTGTTGATATGTGAACTTGTTGACCTGGCTGCAAATGGAGTTTTATCAATCCAGCAGTTAGCACTGCTCCTGAAGGCCTTTTTAAATCCATGTGCCAGTTCACAGCTGCATAGATTGAAAATAAAGTTGTCCATGTGGATGTGGTTTCTGCCAGATTTGCAACTCGTACTTGTGTTACACAAAAAAAAAGACTTGAGAGATCCGCAGAAACCACAAATAGGCTGTAATGGAAAAGATGTGTCATCACTTAGGTTACAGACAAGTTGCAGAAGCTGAACCAGCATTCAGCCTGTGCAGGGCAGCATAATAATGGTGTGAGGCAGTCAAGATCCCTCAGATGGGGCGTCAAGTGTCCTGCTTCCTTCACTCCTCTTTCATGTGGAACTTGCTGCCCCTTTATCCTGGCTGGCTGAATTGTACCAAAGTGTTGGTTTGAGAATAGGTCGCGGGTGTTTTTACTGACATTGCATTTCTTGCATCACATTCTGCTTTCAGAAAACAAATCCTCTATTGATCAAATGTGACATCTTACTCACGCTGGCTAATCTGTATTTGTGTGGAGTTTGGCTATTGTCATGCAGTTTCATCCAATCCAAATCCAGAGCCCCACACGTACTGAAGTGATTTAACCCTCCTTGTAAACTCCTGAGTGTCTACCCCCAAACCACCCATCAACCAATTCCATCTGGTTTTCCCTCCTTTCCCATGTTTTCAGGTTTGCTTTCTACTGCCCAACATGAGCGTCACTTATTCTGTCAGCACTGGGAATTGGATAGTGATGAGGAATAGCAATCCTAGTTGATTCTCCTGACCCACTGCCGCTTCATCTCCCTCCCTCCCTTATTTTGTTTCCTCCTGCGTAATTTTTCCTGTGTCCTTTGCTTTCCATCTGCTGTCACTCACTCTTTCACGCTTGCCTTCTCTGACCTACAATGGCTCGTTGGTGATCAGTTGATAATTGATGTCTCTTTTAGAATTCTCATCCTTGTTTCCAAAAAGTACCCTCCATGGCCTCACCCAATGTTCCTTCTAAGTTGCATGCATATGCACCTGCCCCAAGGTTCCAAGCTTCAGAAGTCACTGCCACGCACAAATCTTGAAGGCCCATGCAGCCAGAAAGAAGATTAGAGGGAACACTGGCCTCGTTCCTCTCTTTTTCACTTATATCTTTTAACGCTGAAACTATCTGTGATATTTATGCTCCTTTGTAGTCTTGAGTATTCCCATTTTTAACTCCACTGCAATTAGTGTGTCTTTACTTGTCAAGGGTTTAAGCTCTGAAATTTCCTCTCTAATTTATCCTGTCACTTTTTCCTCCTTTTAAGATAGTTGTTAAAACTTACTTTTTATATGGAGTTTGGGTCCTCTGCCCTAAGAGGCCTTGAGTTGTTTGAATTTTCTTTGCTTGTGTGTGGAAACTTTGGTATGTTAAACGTGTTAGTTAAATGCAAGTTTAGCTGAGATGGTCTTGTTTGCATAGCTAAGCTACAAACATCCCCCCCCCCCCCCCACCCAACTTCTTGGGGTACCAAGGGAGCAAAAATTTCCTGAGTCTCAGTACTACCTTGGTACAATGCATGTTAAGTGGCAGAGTGTCACAGGAAGAAAACAAAGCTCCATGCCACCCAGCATAGGAATGCTATGTTGTCAACATGTTCCAGTTCATTGCTTGTCTTCTCAACAGAAGGGAATGGTTGCGGCTCCTAAATGCCGGAGCTCACATTGCATGAGACATTCCTTCTGTGCTGTGCAATGTCACCAATAGAAATGCTGTAATCTGAGGACTGTTCACACAATGAAACAAGCAATATCCTGGGTGCCAGCAGCAAAAGACATCATGACAGTTGGCACACAGCCAGCGCCTGTAGAGGTGTCTTTGTTAAAATGTAGTGCAGTTTGTATGTCGGGGAACCCCAATATCTAAAAGTACTTTGTGCATCAATTGCTTGTGAAAAAGGCTGACTTATTCAGGCAAACTCCTGTGGACAGGAGAGCAGTTTGTGCTGAACTGGTTGGTCATGGAGCCTGTGGAGTTATGGAGTGGGCTATTAATTGGACTGAGTAAACCATCTGATTCAGCTATCAGAGATCCTCTGTACCTCATCAAACTTACAAGTATAAGCACCTTCATTATAGCAAAACATATCCCACAACATTTCACAAGGGTGTTAACAAAGAAGATTTGACAACAAGGCATGTAAAAGTATTAGGAGAGGTAACCCAAAGTTTTGGCTGATGAAAGAAGTTTAACAGTGTCTGAAAGGAGGAGGGACAGGTGTTTAAGAAGGGAATTCCAGAGCTTCAGGCCCAAGCAGCTGAAAAGACAGCCTCTGATGGTCAGCCCATTTCAAAAGGTAGTTTGTTCACTTGAAGTCCCAGCTGAGCTGACTCTGAGGCCCAATGCCCACATGTATGCCTCCTGGATCACTGCATTATCAAAGGGGCTGAGGTTTCAAACTGGGGTCAGACAGTCAGCAAAACATTGGCTCATGCCTGTCAGCCAATAGGAATGCAGTCACATTTTAACAATGCAGCACAATAGTTTGGGAGTGAATGTCGGGGAAGAGGAGTAGAGTGTATGGAGGTGGATGGAGGTTAAGGTACAGAGTGGCAGGAATAAGAACTACTTAAAAGACATTGATTTGTGGTGACTGAAATTTGATAGTCAGTGTTCTGACCTCGATCAATGTTGAACTCTTCTCACTTTATTTAAATAATCTGGACTCCAATATGAAAAGATGATTATGAATATGTGCAGATGGTACAAAATTAGTGTACGGTTAATTAATAGTGGAGGAACTAAACGGTAGTACACAAATGTTATTTGTTGCAGTTCAATGTAATTTGGTGCAGATTAAATGCAGATTTATGAGTAAGCTCGCCCCAGAACAGTAACGCCATCATCTTGCACCATGTGGTAGTCTCCCTGTGAGGCTGAGAGAGCATATATGTTGAGGACTGCCCACACTGGGTGGGTGGATGAAGTTGTACTTGTTGTTTTGGACACCCGCACAAAGGGGAACAAGTTGGCTGAAGTCCGCTTCATGGTGAATGCACAGTATTGTGTCCAGAAGTGACTGTGTGAGGTCATGCTGAGATGACATGCAAATTCGGGCAGAACACGTAGCACATATTGAATGTATGTGGTTACATAACAAGTACTTCCTTCATGGCACCCTCTACTGAGAAGGCCAACTGTCTTGAGGAATGCTGCTTGTATTTGGCTTTCCAGTAGAGAAGTTGCAGCTTGAGTAAGAGGCTGTGTGTTTATCTTTGAGCTTACAAGATGCTGGGTGGGTTTAAATTAGTTCAGAACACAAAGAAATGCCACAATTTTAAGTTGTGATCTTGGTCGTAGAGGTCTTCAAAAGAAAAAGACAAGTCAAATGTTCACAGGCTACAAACACTCATTACAAATGCTCATGTCTTGCTTGCTATTAGTGTAGCCCTTGTCTATTATTTGATTCACTTTAACAACTACAAGACAAAGGAAAGGGAATGTTTCAAGAGAGAGGCTTGAAATCTTCTTTGGAGAAGATTCAGAGGAGTATTAACTTCAGGGTCCATAAAACGCAGAGAGCACTATCTGTCTCTCGCAATTATGTCAGATGATTCGTTAATAGTCAAAGTTTTTTTTACCAAGGCTTTGAGTCTCATCTTGTTTTTATATGATTCAATGCCACATGTACACCATTTGTCCAGATACACATAGATCAATAAATGTCCTGAAACCCCACGTAACCCTTTAAGATCAAAGTGCTCCTCCAATTCTGGCCTCTCACGTACCCAGATCATCTTTGCCTCAGTGTTAAGCATTGGCTGTACGGTCAGTACTCAGAGCTGAAGTGATAAGTAGAACTGGCAGAATAACTTGCAGATACCTGGATCAATGCTCCATGTATCTATTTCTAAATCTCCACACCTCTTTCTCTTCCATTTAAGGTGTTCCTTCAATCAAACTTATTTAGCCAAGCTATGACCATTTGTCCTACTCTCTCCCTCTAGCTCTGTGTCAAATTCTGTTTCACCCCTGTCACAAACACCAGGGCACATTTTACCCTGTAAAAGACCCCAAATAAGGACAAGTAGTTCTTATTATTGTTGTCAACCAAGTTCACCCATAGTGTTCTGCTTTAGTTTCTCTGTCCCTGGGGCAAAATCTTGGAACCCCTCTCAAACAACATTGTGAGGTGGATCTACGCCAACAGGATTGCAGTGGTTCAAGAAGGTAGCTCATCACCACCCCAAAGGAAACTAGGGGTGGGCAATAAATTCTGGCCTAGCCAGCAATCCCCACATCTCATGAATGCATTAAAAAATAGAGTTGGGTGGCGAAGTTTTTGTGTATGATAGGGATGCTGACAGCTTTCAGGGTAGGACAGGGCCATCGATAGCTTTTAGCTGGGGGAGGTATTGTTAGTGGATGTGACTTCAAATACAAACAAAGCAGTTCTTCCCAGTTAGAATTAATACATCTGGTCCTCAACATATTGCTGTTTGTGGTGTATGAGGTTTTATGGACGGTGAGTGGGTGGGTCTTGGTGATTTTGGGATGAGGTAGTATGGGAGAGGGTCACTCCAGATCTTGTGGTTTTATTTTTGTTTAATTCGCATTTTCTTTTGCAGAATAAGTCGTGGAAGAAACTGAAGACTATGGTACACTGGTCCCCATTTGTTGTCTCCTTCAAGAAGCGCTATCCCTGGGTGCAGTTAGCAGGACACGCAGGTAACCTTGCCCTGAACATTCTCTGTCACTGTGTAGCTCACTTGCTTCAGAGAATAGCCGGCACTGAGAAAGTAGCTTTGGCTCTTCTAATAGCTCACTGGATAAATTCCCCTTGGGATGGTGCAAACTGTGCTGTCTATATCTAGTTTGTTTTATTGCAACCTGGATACTGTGGAGAGAGATGCAATGTTGGATTAACTGGAGTAGACTGGGGGGAGAGGAACCAATTACAGTGGCTCTGATTTCCACTCCTGATCGTGTTCGTTAGCTTGAAATGGAGAGTCTGCTTGTGTCAGGATAGAATCAGACCTTATTGATGTCCCCTCTGGTTAAACAAGCTGGCAATGCTCTTCAGCTGTTGGTTAAAACATGTGGTATCTCATCAGGCACTGTAGATTTGTACCCCAATAAGAGGAGGGTTAGAGTCATAGAGTCCTACAGCACAGAGTCAGGCCCTTCAGCCTAAAGTAGTCCATGTCGACCAGATGTCCATCCATGCTAACCCCGTTTCTCTGCACCTGGACCCTATCCTTCTAAACCTATCCTATCCATGTTTTTGTCCAAATGCCTTTTAAATGTTAGTGTACCCGCCTCAACCACTTCCGCTGGAAATTCATTCCATATGCGTACCACCCCCTAAAAAAGTTGCCCCTCAGGTTCCCGTGTATTCTTTGTCCGCTTACTGCTGCCCTCTAGTCCTTGATTTCCCAATCCTGGGAAAAAGACTGAGTGCATTCATTCTATTCACACCTCTCATGATCTTACACATTTCTGTAAGATTCCCCCATCAGACTCCTACGCTCTAAAGAATAAAAGTCCTAGCTTGTCCAACCTCTCCCTATAACTCAGTCCCTCGAGTCCTGGCAACATCCTTGTAAATTTCTTCTGCACTCTTTCCAGTTTAATAATGTCCTTCCTATAGCAAGGTGACCAAAACTGAACACACTACTCCACGTGCAGCCTCACCAACATCGTGTACAACTGCAACCTAACATCCCAACTTCTGTACTCAATGCCCTGACTGATGAAGTGCCAAAAGCCGCCTTCACTGCCCTGTCTACCTGTGACTCCACTTTCAAAGAATTGTGCACCTGAACTCCAAGGTCCCTCTGTTCCACTACACTCCTTAAGGCCCTACCATTCACCATGAAAGAGGAAAGTGAAAATAGAGATTGATGGATGAGAATGACAACACCGGGGTTCAATTTGATTACGCCCTACGACGTTGTAAAGTTCTGTCAGGAGAGTAACCAGGGTTCCTCAGAGCAAGCATCAATGATTAAGCTTGGTCCAGAATAGTGAAACTTTATCCTTGTGTAGTCTGCTGGTGAAGATATGCTGTAAAGCTTGGATTTCAAATGCTTGAAGGGCTTTTATTCCTCTGGTTGTCATCAAAAGGAAAGCTAACAATAAGGTGGTATCTTTCATGCTTCCAGGATACCCCAAAGTGCTGTACAACGAATGAATACACCAGTTGTGACAGACAAGTCATGAGTTAGCCACTTTCTGCACAGTAAGATCCTACAAACAGCAATATGATGAAAACCAGATAAACTATTGGTTGAGGCATAAATTCTAACTGGGAAGAACTCCCTTGTTTGTATTTGGAGTGAGGGATGAGATGTAACATGTTTGCCACAGAAGGTAGCTGGAGCCCTGGTTTAATATCTCATTTAGAGGAGGGAACATTGACCACGTAGCACTCCCTCAGTGCTACATTGGAGCATCAGCTTAGATTTTGTGTGTTTCTGGAATGTATTTGAACCCACCAACTTCTGTCTCAAAGTTGGGAGTCCCACACACTTGAGTCTTGGATGTCATTGGTCTATTGTATTTGACTGAAATTTACTATCCCGTTGTGGTGGGAGAAGGTCAGTAGAAGACCCCGTTTCTCCTTTCAAGTACTGTCACTCACAGGTCAGGCTTTGTCTGGTAGAAGAGAATAATTTGGCGGACTGGTTGAGGTTAGGATATGGGAGTGAGTTAGGTGGCAGCAGAAATGTGAACAGTTGAAGGATGAGTGATGGTGTTCACAAAGCTGCTGTGTTTATTTCAGGTAACTTTAAAGCTGGAGATTACGGTAAGATCCTGAAGAAGTACTGCGAATGTGAGCATCAGTGTTTGGAATCCTTGATGAAGGATCCTTTACTGCGTCCCTATGTGCCAGGCTATTATGGAGTGGTGGACAAAGATGGAGACAGCTATAACCAGATGGACGATCTGTTATCGGAGTTTGATTCCCCTTCAATCATGGACTGCAAGATGGGGGTGCGGTAAGTTGGCCTGTTATCACTCGGGGTGTTCACGGTCTGAATGAGTCTTGAACCACAAACTGGGACCTATATAAAGGTCACACCCGGGCAGGACCAGGACTGACTTCCTGGGGAGGAGGGGAACAGGCAGGGAAATGCTGCTGGAAAAAGCAGGGATTGTGGTCATGTGTTTCAGTGCGTGGAGTATAATAGGCAAGTTAGATGAACTTGGAGCTTGGTTAGTACTTGGAACTATGATTACGGAGACTTGGCTGAAAGAGGGATATGACTGGAAGCTGAATGTTTCAGGTGTGATAAAAAGGGATGTAAAGGGGGTGGGGGTTTGCATTATTGGTAAAGGAATATCTCAGCTGTACTGAGGGAGGATACATTGGAGGACTCATGCAATGAGGCAATATGGGTAGAACTCAGGATTAAGAAAGGTGAAATCACAATGCTGAGGGTATACTGCAGGCCCCCCATCAGCCAGCAGGAGATAGAGGAGAGAATATGTAGACAGATTTCGGAAAGATGTGAAAACAACAAGGTTGTTGTGGTGGGTGATGTAACTGCTCTCCCCCCACCCCTGCCCCCCATATTAACTGGGACTCACTTGGTGCAAGGGGCTTTGTAAGGACCATTTCATGAGGGTTTCTTGACACAGTATGTAAACAGTCCAGCTAGGAAAGGGGTTATACTGGACCTGATTTTGGGAAATGAGCCCAGCCAGGTGAGTGAAGTTTATGTGGGGGAGTGTTTTGTGAGTAGTGACCATAATACCATGAGTTTTAATATACTTGTGGATGGGATAACAGCAGTTCTCGGGTGAAGGTGTTAAACTGGGGGAAAGTGAATTACAAAATACTAGGCAGGAACTAGAGCATGTTGATTGGAGGTGGCTGTTTGAGGGTAAATCCACATTGGACACGTGAGAGTATTTCAAACGGCAGTTCATAAGAGTTCAGGAGAGGCACATTCCTGTGAGAATGAAGGATAGGTATGGTAAGTTACATGAACCTTGGATAACCAAGGATGTTATGACCTTGGTCAAAAAGAAAAGGGAAGTGTACCTAAGGGCTAGGAAGATGGAAACTGACAAAGAAAATAGGAAAGAATTTAAACAAGGAATTAGGACTTAAAAAGGGTGATGAAAAGTTATTAGGAATTAGGATTAAGGAGAATCCCAAGGCTTTTATCTATATAATATGTATATGTATATGTATGTGTATGTGTATATAGATATCTATATACACACATTTATAAAAAGCAAGAGGGTAGCCAGGAAAAGGATTGATCCACTCAGATTGCCTCCTTTGTCTTTATGTGTGGAGCCAGAAGAGGTAGGGGAGGTCCTAAATGAATACTTTATGTTGGTATTCACCGAAGAGAAGGACTTATTGGATGGTGATCTCAGGAAAGGAAGTGATGAATCTCTAAGCCAAGTTCTTATTAAAAAGGAAGAGGTGTTGTGCGTCCTTAAAAAGTATTAAGGTAGATAGGTCCCCAGGGCATTGAGCACAAGGATAGACAAGTTATGCTGCTTTGTAGAACTCTAGTTGGGTGACACTTCGGATATTGCATACAGTTCTGGTCACCACACTAGCGGAGGGATGTGGATGCTTTGAGGAGGGCACAGAAAAGGTTTACTAGGATGTTGGCTGGTATGAGAGATTTTAGCTATGAAGAAAGATTGGATAGACTAGGTTTGTTTTCACTGGAACGCAGGAGGTTGAGGGACGACCTGATAGATGTTGTAAGATCATGAATGGCATGGATAGAGTGGAAACTGAGGCTTTTTCCCAGGGTGGAGGGGTTCAGTTAATAGGGGACACGGGTTCAAGGTGCGAGGGGGTAAGTTTAAAAGAGATGTGCGAGGCAGGCATTTCACACAAGGGGTGGAGAGTGCCTGGAATGCACTGCCGGAGGAGGAGGTGGAAGTAGACGCATTGGCAGCATTTCAGAAACACTTAGACAAATATGTGAATAGGAAGGATATGGATCCTGTAGGTGAAGACAGTTTTAGTATGGAAGGGCAAAATGTGTTGGCGCAGGCTTGGAGGGCCAAAGGGCCTGTTCCTGTGCTGTATTGTTCTTTGTTGTACGAAGTGGCAGCTAGCTGTGAGCGTCAATTGTGTTATTTCTCAGTAACCACCTCCAGCTCTGCAATTCTCCCTGATTTCTCTATTTTGCTCCACTATGTAAACTTCTGAGATTTTTGTAACTCCCGTCAACCCTGATCTTGGTTGCCTCTTTCAATGCTGTATGACTCTATAATTGGAACACTCCCTTTGGTCCAACTTGTCTGTGCCAACCAGACTTCCCAATCTGACCTACTTCCATTTGCCAGCATTTGATCAATATTCTTCTAAATCCTTCATAAACATATACCCACACTTATGTCTTTGAACTGTGCAATTGTATCCACCTCCACCACTTCCTCTGGTGGCTCGTTCCATACATGCACTACTTTCTGTGTGAAAAGTTACCCCTCAGGTCTCAATCAAATCTTTCCCCTCTCATTTTAAACCTATGCCCTCTAGTTTTGGACTCTTCCACCCTAAGAAAAAGATGTTGGCCCCTCATAATTTTATAAACCTCTATAAGGTCACCCCTCAGCCTCCGCTCCAGGGAAAAATGCCCCAGCCTATTCAGCCTCCCCCTATAGCTCAAACACAATTCTGGCCACTTGAACCATTCACTCTTTTATTGTGTCACCATTCACAACTGTGCCTTCTGTTGGTGAGGCTGTAAGCTCCCCTCTATATCCCTGTTCCTTTTAATACGCTGCCTCAAATCTCTCCCTTTTACCAAGCTTTAAGCCATTTATTCCAATGTCACCTCATGTATTTTATATGTTCAGTTTTACTTTCTAATATTCCTGTGCAGCATCCTAGGATGCTTTTATTCAGTTAATGGCACTATTATAAATGTGAATTATTAGATTCTGAATCTAACACTCTGGTATGTTGATACATCACTTCAGAGCCTTGTTCAGCACGGGGTTATGTGTATGTTAGTTAAGATTGTAATTGGGGTCAGTTGCTGTTTTGAAGGCATCCAGATCGCACAGGATCCTGGTTTGATCGCTGGTTTGTGCAGTTGGTGATCTTGGGCTAAGAGGCTTTAGCTTAGTTGAGTGCTGTTTGGATTAGCGTGTGAAAATTGAGTCAGTACCCCCATGTCTTCTGTGGTGAATGTGTGTTCTCGGAGTGTGAGGACTCGATTCTCCACATGTTTGACAAGAGAGCACTTGGGACAAATTACTGCAAGAGGCAGATATACCTCAGTGATAGCATCTTGTAAGAAGCAGGTGAGGATCAGTACTGTGTGCTCTGATATCACTAACTCTCTGCAGTGTTTTAAAAATTCCCCTTTTGAAAACACACCATCTATTCTTCCCTGTTCAGTTGTTGCAGCTTAGGGCACAGCAGACTGGTTGAGCTAGAAAGGTTGTTGGAGTTGCAGCTTTGGAGCTCTGAAGGAGCCTGCAACAGCATTTAGCCAAATTACTTTACACATCTGAGCATGGGGCTTGTGGCAGGCTAGCCTGTGAAAACTAGACCAGAATGTAAATGTGTGGTTTGCAAAGCGCCCTCAAACTTTCCATTCAGCTGTATTTAAATGCAGGGCATTCTGTGACCTCTTAAACGACTGCCTGTTCCTTTGCTAGTAGGTTGCCTAATTCAACATCTTTCCCAGATCCTTACTCCCAAAACCTTGGTGTTTAAGGTGCCAGAAGTGGTGCACTGTTTTGCTGTAGCTGCAAGCTGTGTGCTCCGTACCTACCTGTGATCGATCTTGATCTCTCTCTGCCTCTCTCTCTCTCTATCTCTATCCACCGCAACTCCTGACACACACACACTTTGAGACAGAGAGAGGCACACTCTCAGGCAGACAGACATAATTGGACACCGAATCACTCACACACTTGCTCTCTCAGGCAGACAGACAGGCGAACTCGTGTTTGCTCGCTCTCTCTCGTGCGCTCTCAGGCAGATACACAGACAAATAGACACACACTCACGCTCTGCCAGATGGTCACGCATGCACATAGTCTCTCAGACGCACACGCACGGACACTCTCACTCAGATGCACGTGCATACGCGTGTGCACACTCTCAGATGCATGCACACCACTCATTCTTTCAGACGCACACATGCACTCGCTCTCACGCATGCGCACAGTCATTCAGTGCATGTATGTGCACACTCAGACGCATGCATACACACACTCTAATGTGCGTACGCACACTTTCTGATGTGCACACGCGCTCGCACACAGATGCGTGCATGCACGCGCATTTGCTTAGACACTCGCACAGGTGCATGCGCGCTCACTCACTCTGACGCGCGCACACTCGCGCCGACGCTCTCGCTCTTTCTCAAATGTACTCTTCTTGAGCAGTCTGTTGTTGTGGTGGTCGGAAATATTCGAGCCATGATGTGCTTTAGTTCGCTTGATCTCAGCTTATATGCCAGCCTTTCTTACTCAACACTGCTCCTGTTCCTCCAATTCTTGCTTTGGAGTTTGTTTCCGTGATCACTGAAAGACCTCCAAACCTCAGTCTGAGTCAGTACCTGTTGTCCAAGCTCCACTCTGAAATCTGTGCTATGTTTTTCACTCAACTGCCAAACAGCTGCTCTGGCCCTGTTCTGTCCTCTACTCTCTGTGCCTGACTGTTCCTCTCTGAATTTGTTCTGACAACCTTCTGGATCTAGCTGTTGATCATCACGCCTCACACAGGCTGTTGCTGCAGGTCCATCTCCTGTTTATATCTCAGTGGGCTTAGCAAATTTGGAATGCTTGTAACGGGATGTCATATCGACAATAATATGCATTTATCCAGTGCCTTTAACAAAATAATACTAATGACATTTCAGAGTTTAATCCCAATAGGGAAGGGTTGGCAGACAGGCTCTCTATTTTTTTCTTTGAGAAAGGAGACTTGAGTGGTGACCTGTTACAGATATTTAAAATCATGAAAGCTTTTGGTCGAGTAGATACATGAGAAACATTTCCCTTGTTGATAATACTGCATCTTGAGGCTGTCAATATAAATTACTTCAGAGAAATCCAATCAGGAATTTAGAAGACACTCCTTTACCCAGAGAATGGTGTGTGTGTGTGGAACTCCCTACCAAAACGAGTGGTTGTAGGGAATGGTATAGATGCACATAAGGGGAAGCTGGACAAGCAGAGGCAGGAGAAAGGAATAGAGGGTAATGATGAATTGAAGTGAAGAAAAGTGAAAGACTCAAGTGGAGCAGAACATTGTGTACTGTTTGGACTGAATTTGTGTTTCTGTTTCTGTTGTGAATGTTGTGTAATGTAAGGAGTCAAAATTTGACACTGAGCCACATGAAATATTTGGGCAGGCATCCGAAAGCTTCAGAAAGGAATAGTTTTTAAGTGATACCTTTAAAGGGAAGAGAGATGGAAAGACTTGGGAAAGGAATTCTAACAACTAAAAGTGCGTCTGTCAGTGGTGGAGTGAAGAAAATTGAGGAATGGCAAGAGACGAGGATTAGAAAAGCATGGGTTGGAATAGGGTATTGCTGGAGGAAGCAGATTGAGAGAGGAAGAAGAGATCTGAACTGGTGAATGTGTACAGTAACCATCTTTACAAATTGTAGCAACGGCTTTAGTTTTTGTTTAGTCCCCTCACATTTTTCTAACACTGGAACTCAACTTTCATTTTGAAGGACATACCTTGAGGAAGAGTTGACCAAAGCTCGTGAGAAGCCCAAACTACGGAAAGACATGTATGAGAAGATGATCGCAGTGGATCCAAATGCCCCCACGCAGGAGGAGCATGAGCAGAAAGCTGTTCTGAAGCCACGTTACATGCAGTGGCGGGAGACACTCAGCTCGACTGCAACACTTGGGTTCAGGATAGAAGGAATCAGGGTAGGTGGGGGCTGCATGGGCCAGTCAAAAATCAATATTGTCAGAGAAAGCTAGGAAAAGGAGTAGACCATTTACCTTCTGGAGCCATTTCTGCCGTGGCTGATCCATGATCAAACCTGCCTCTGCCTTAATTCTCATAATGCCTTTGGTTCCAAATCCCATCCATCTCAGTTTTAAAATGAATAATTGACTTGGAATTGGCAAATTGCAGAAGTTGACTGTTTCCCTTTTGTGTATAGAATTAATCCCTAATTTCACTCCAGAAATGTCTATCCCTAATCTTTTGACAATGTCCGTTGGTGTAAGATTCCCTAACCACCATAGTTAAGTTTCTGTCTCTATACTGTTTTCTTTAATATCTTGAACATTTCGATCTGGTCACTGCTTAACCTGTTTTAATTTCAGGGTCTAAACCAAGAATCTCAGTCCATTCTGTCTGAGCCAGCTCTCCGAAGGAGCAATTGACTTGATGCTATTGTATTGTTTTCCCTATAACCCTGCAATTAACTATTTAGTCCACTTCTGAATGCCTCAGTTTAATATGGCTCCACAGTCTGGCAGTCCACTCTTGACATTAAACACTCATTACATGTAAAAGCTTTTCCTTGTATCACTCTACTAATCACTTGGGTAATTACCCTCGTGTGCGTGTGTGTGTGTGTGTTTGGATGTGATGACCCCTTGTTACTTAACCCTGGTCAACCAAGCATAATTGTGGAGAGTCTGTGCTGCACCACCTCTGAAACTGTTTCGAAGGTGGGGCAGTGAGGTCAAGGTATAAAAGTGTTCCAAACCTGCCACATGGTTTCAGGGAAGTCTAATGGGCAAGAAGAGACAGTGGGGTTGGGGAAATAGTGCCTCTAGTATTCATTTCACCTTGATCTGTACACCTGTCTTCACTCGATTTAAAGATTTTGTTTCTCTTTCATACACTCAGAAGGCTGATGGCTCCTGCAGCACAAGCTTCAAGAAAACCAGACTCAAAGAGGAGGTCATGGAAGCGCTGGAAGATTTTGTAGACAGCAATCGAAACATCTTGGTAACTATCTATTCTCCACTGCCACATTCCTTCAGATACCGGTTTCTGTCAAAAGGTGGCAGGCAAATGTAACAAGCATTTAAGAAGGCAAATAGAATGTTTGCCTTTATTGCAAGGAGATGTTGTTTAAAAGTAGGGTTGGTCTTGCTACAAGTCTAGAATGCCATGATGAGGCTCAAATACTGCAACCTGCTTTAGCTTCCTTGAGGAGGGGTATACATGCATTGGAAGTGGTTCAGGGAATATTCAGTCGGTTGATTCCTGGACTGAAAGGGTTGCCTTACAAGGAATGGCAGTGCAGGTTGGGGCTATACTTAATGGCACTTAGACAGGCAAGAGGTGTCTTTTTTTCTTTACTGTCTAGGATGGAGGAATTGCTGACATTTATTGCCCATTCCCAGTTGCTCTTGATCTGAGTGGTGAATGAAGCCATTTCAGGAGGCAGATAAGAGCCAACCACATTATTGTGGGTCTGGAGTTACGTGACTGGATTAAAAACAGATTTCCTTCCCTAATAGACACACATGATCCAAATAGGATTTTACAACAACTTATGAGGTTAAGAACATGTTCATCATTAGACACTTATTTAATTCCAGAATTATTTTATTGAATTCAAATTTCATCTACCACAGTGGGATTCAAACCAGTTTCCCCAGAACATCAGCTTGTGGGTCTGCATTACCAGACTAGTGATATTACTACTGTGCCACCACCTCCCCTCTTATCTTACTAAAATGAATGGTGCTGAGGGGGCTTGGTAGGGTGGATGCTGGGACGATGTTCCCTCTTGTGGGGAACCTGGAGCTAGGGAGTCTCCCATTTATGACGGAGAATTTTTTTTTTCTGCGGGTCATCAGCCTTTGGACCTCTCTTCAGAGTGGAGGCTGGGTCACTGAATATATTCAAGGTGGAGTTCTTTTTGATGTACTGATGAGCCAAGATTATGGAGACACCAGAAGAGAGACGTGGAGGCCACATCAGATCAACCATGAATGTCAGAGTAAACTAAAGGAGACAAGTGGTCTTTTCCTCCGTCGTGTCAGAGTTCACAGATTGCTCCCTTATTTCTTTGTCTGGGATTGGACAGACCTCCTCTATTTCACCCACCACCACCACTACATGGAGACTTCCAAATTCCCTTTCGACCACATCCATGTTTTGGTGTCACCCTGTACCTCCCCTTGTTCATGTAAATAATGCTAATATTTCTGTATTGTTCTGTTGCAGAGAAACTATTTGACGCGGTTGAAAGAATTGAGGACAGCGCTGGAGGGCTCAGAGTTCTTCAGCACACACGAGGTACTGCATGTTCCTGTCTACCCACTCAGTGTATAGATCACTGTGAACTAACAGCCCTGTTTGCTACATCAACCATGTATGCATTAAAATCATAGCAGCTGAAAATGTACAGCAATCCCAGAAGCAGCTGGCAAGGAAAAATAAATCTGAAGGCTTGTGATACTTTCAGAATCAAAGAAAGATCTGTGTAGATGGAGCTGTTGCCATTGATTTTGTTCCTTTTTATATAATAAGGCTATCGAGGATCTGCTTAGTGATCCTGCTTTGGTCTACTGTTTGTTCCAACCTGCGACTCATAATCTTTGAGTTGGGGTCAGGATTAAGTTGCTGCTTGTATTTCCATTTCATGTTGTTACTCTGCCACTTTGCTTCTGCCAGTGTTTGAGACTTGTCAAATTTGGGTAGCACTTTGGTTAACAATGGTGCCTCACAGTGCCAGGGACCCAAGTTCAATTCCAGCCTTGGATGACTATCTGTGTGGCGTTTGCATGTTCTCCCATGTCTGTGTGGGTTTCCACCAGGTGCTCTGGTTTCTTCCCGGAGTCCAAAAATGTGCAGGTTGGGAGGATTGGCGGTGTTAAATGTGGGTTACGGGGATGGGGTTGGTCGTCTGGGTGCGATGCTGTTCGGAGGGTCAGTGCAGACTTGATGCGCTGAATGGCCTCTATCTTTACTGTAGGGATTCTATGTTTTTCTAATTATTGCCCCATACTTCTTGGTGGCTGTGGTATGGGTGGTTCTCCAACACCTTGCTTAAGATAAAACTGTTCAGTCTCCCCACATTCTTGATTTCTCAACAGTTTAATTTGGAAGCGCTTCAATATGTTAATGAGTTCCACACTTATTTGATTCCTGGATGATTAAAAGAATTTATGTCTTTGGGTTGGTTAACCATGGAGTGCTTCAGAGTCAACTACTTGCTTCCTTCTCTGGGTTCACTTGAGCTGATGGCATCCTTTAACCTTTCATCCCTTAATACCACACTGTGGTTTAGATTGCAGCAGTGCGAGATGACATGTCGTTCACTGCTATCTCAAGCAATTTGAGATGGCAATAAATTTGGACTAATTAATAGCTATGTGCTGAGAATGTATGAAAAGCAAATGTCATAAATTATCTTCTGCCCTTTTAGACTGAGATAAGAGATTTCTTCAGAGGTTTGTGTATCCTTGGAATGCTCTGTCAATGAGTGTGTTCAAGACTGAGATCAAAGGATTTCTGGGCACTATGGGAATGAAGGGAAATGGTGCAAGTCGGTGAGAAAGTCCGGTTGAGGTCAACTATAAGCCATGATTTTATTGAACAGGAATACAGCTCGGCTGAATGGCCTCTTCTTTGTATTTTTTTCCATTGCAGTGACTTCTGACTCCTGACCAGTGAAATATGTCTATTATGTCTCTCTGTTTTGTTCTTTCCAGGTGGTCGGAAGTTCTCTTCTCTTCGTCCATGACAAGTCAGAGCTGGCAAAGGTTTGGATGATTGACTTTGGGAAGACTGTGCTGTTACCTGACCATGGGACATTGAACCACAGGGTGCCCTGGGTCGAGGGCAATCGGGAGGATGGCTACTTGTGGGGGATGGACAACCTCATCAACATTATCAGCCAAATGGTAGAGGGGTGACTCGTTCTGGCAGCTTGCGGGCCTTCCATTCTCAGCAGGCCAAGTCTGCCGCTTTCAGGATGATATACAGCCCCCTATGTGGGGAGTGAAGTGGGTTGGACTCTTCTCTGGAAACTTCTTTCCCTCCTTCACCACCTCCGACGAGTTCTGAAGCATGTCATGGTAACAGAGGAGGGATGCAACACTCAGTTGGGATGTTAGTCTGGGGTGGGGGTGGGGGGAGATATTTTGGCTGAACAAAGCTAAGCCGAGGCCACGTGATTTCCGGGATTCATGTGTCTACGATGGGACGTTGACCGTTCTGAATACTGTGCCTGACCTCTGACCTCACTGGTGAAAGTAGAAAGAGGGAGTTTGAACTTTGAACCGTGGACATTGCTCCCTGTGGGTCTGTGCAGAGCAGACACTGCAAATGGTTCAGTCAGTGAACACTGTTTTAAGATGGAACTTGAGCAGAGACACTGGAGAGGGTAGAGGTATTTACTGGATCTGTTCGAAAGTGTTTATAAAGCTGAGGAACTGAACTGTCAAACCCACTCGCCTTCCACTGGCACTGAGACCTGTGGCTTTTGTACAGACTAGAAATACTTTTCCATTGTTCCTTGATTTATCATTTTTAGGACTTGTGCTGTCACCCAAGAGAAATTCCTGTTGGGACACCCTGCACCCCCACCCTACTGCACTGTGCATTGACGGTAAACTTGGGAGAGCCCCCCGCCCCGTGCAGTGTGGTGGTGAATGGGTCGTCAGGGAAGATGTTGGGCAAGGGAAAGAGAAGTCAGGTGGATTCAGGTGACGGTGAAAATGCTCATAGATCATGTAAACACAGTTAAACCTTGTGAAAGAAAAATTGTGAAAAACATGTCTGATCTTGATTTGAAGTGGGGGAAGAGCTTGTTTAGCGGAGTAGGAAGTAAATAGTTTGAATTACAGAATTCTTTAGGCTATTTACCCATTCATAACACCCTAGTCTTTCAGTTTCCCTCTGTTCCTGGGGCTAGTTTTGCTGCAATATTTTTCATTCCTCATTGGTTTTATTTTGGAGTTTGATTTGGGCTGATACTCTGCTGAAAGTTGGACAGTAATTCAATCCATTAGTCCTGGGAGTAAACTGGAAAAATTTTTTTTATATAAACTCGCAAAGACCATTTGTACCTTTATTCATTTAAGGCTGTATTCTGCACCTGTGTCCAGCACTCTTGAAGTGGGACCAGTTCTCTCCATGTGGATTAGGTGTGCGAGAAATGCCTGCCTAACTGTAGGTACAGTAGAGGGGCTAGGCCATGCTGAGCAGCAGACAAACATGGAGTTCTAATGCAACCCAAGTCTGAACCAGCAGATTTAGAGTTACACTGCACGAAATGTCGAGCCTATATCTCTTGGTATAGTCCCAGTGGCGGCACTGATTTATTAGAACAAAATCAAGTTGAGTTGTTGTAAATATTTCTGACCCTTCACCACCTTCTTTACAGGGGTCTTTGCCTTATGTATAAGAATATGTTGTACTATACAGGACTGTGTACACTGAATCTTAATGTGTATTAACTAATTTTTTTTTCTCTGTTGTTTACTTTTTTTTTTACATTTCTGAGCAAGGGTTTTATCTCTGCTATTAGGCTGAATCTTGTGATGAGGCTGCGGACTGGGACCTTAATCAGCAGAGAAGCAGTGTTGGGGTGAACCACTTTTATTGCAAAATCCAAAGTTTTTTTTAAAAATTGTTTTACTGGGATGTGAGCAGGTCTGGCAAGGCCAGTGTTCCTCATCCATAATTGCCCTTGAAAAGATGATGAATTCTTGTATGACCATCTTATCCGTTTATTGTTTCATTAAAAACTCCTGTCAAGTATGTCGTCTGGGCGAGTGTGTAATGGGGCAGTGTTGGTGAGTGGTTTGCACAAAAGCAGGTCTGCTTTCATCTATTGGTTATATTTGTGATTCTGACACAGTGGTCAGAGTAGAGCTCTCCCTGTTCTCTCTCTTACCACAGGCAGCAGGAAGGAACTTTGTTTAACATTGATCATTAATAAGACAAAAGATTTTTGTAGTAAATATTTAGAAACCTTGTTTTCAGGGAGGCAGAGAATCCTGGCATTTAAACTGACCCTTAAAGGGTTAATTTAGTCTGTTACACTTTGTGTTAGTTTTCCTTCAGGTTCCCGCCATCTTGTCCGGGGATATTTAGTTTGAAAAGTTTGCTTGATTCTCCCAGCACATGAGTTGCAGTTTCGCAGTTGCCAGACCTTTTAGTACTATTCAGGGAGAGAGCCTTTGTGCAGCATCTAGCTGACAGTGTGCTGCATTTAAGTGGACCAGAACTGGTAAAGGATGTTCACCTTTACAGGCACTGTCAAAACAGCACGGCCCAATGGTCTGACCTGAGCACTCAGCCTTTGCTGTTTATTAAATGCTGCAGGGAGAGCAAGTTGGATTTTGACAGTGCCAGACTCGTGAGTGTTGTCCCACTGATTTGGGAAACCAATTAATTGAACTGATCTTAATACCCAGGCCAGCCATCTGTGCCTGACTGTCCTGCTGTCCCAAATTTAAGCATAACTCCCCGCAAATAGAGAGCCCTACCTTTTGTACGTTAGGTTGAAGTCTTATCTACCAACTCCCAATACATTCAAGCACACATTGTTTACAAAGCTATCCATGAAAAAGTGTTAAGCCCCCTATCCTTATATTGTTGTGTATATGAACAATTGCTGGAAAATACTGGAATCTGCATGTTTTTTTTTAATTTATATTGCATTAAAATTGTACTGCTGGGTGAATTTGCATATAATGTTAACTAACCGATTCTTTGTCATAATAAAGTTGCCTCTCATTGAGGATTTTTACATATGTATACATCTGTGGACCTTGTTCTCATTTTTCAAAATGCTTTAACTGCCAGCATCTCAATCCCTCATTCTGGATCAGTTTGCCTGCTGTCTTGGGTACGAACCCAATCCAGACAACCCCAATGATTTCAGCCTAGAGCTCTTGATCTGAATTTGCCCAAATATGCAGTGTATTATTCAAAAAACACGCAAAACTGTGGAAGCTGAAAACTGGAAACACAAACAGAAATTGCTGGAAAAAATTCAGCCGTTCTGGCAGCATCTGTGGAGAGAAAGCAGAGTTAACGTTACGTTTTGCTTGACTTGCTCGCCGAGCTGGCTTGTTTTCATTCTGACATTTCGTCACCATGCTAGGTAACATCATCAGTGAGCAAAAATGACATGACGAACTTTCCCTAATATGAGTACATTCTGACAATGAAGGCTATCAGTTTAACCATAGTAGCTCAAGCCAAACATTGACACTCATGGAAATTCCTAGAGGCATGGTTCTCGACTCGTAATGCAATCAACAAACATATAGACTTGGACCCCATATACAAACCCATAAAGAACAGAACTGGAAATAACACCTCTCACCATAACAGACCAGACAGTATAAATTCTAAGTGGAGTAGAACATCACTTCATTGGAGGCTTCACTGACAATGTTACCTAGCACGGTGACCAAACGTCTGAACGAAAACAAGCCAGCTCGGTGAGCAAATCAACAACCTCACCCACAACCCGAGCTACAAATCTTAGCAAAAACCTTAAACAAGTGGGGGAGTATTTTAGTATACTCCTGACCTGTGCCTTGTATGTGGTGGACAAACTTTGGGGAGAGCGGAGGCAAGTTTCCTGCTGCAGAGTTCTCAGTTTCTGAATACTGTTGTATTCAGAGTATTTATATGTGAGATTCCTGGTCAATGGTAAACCCCAGGATATTGAGAGTGGTGGATCTAGCAATGGTAATGCTTTTTTAAATATCAAGGGACTTTCTTTCTTTGGGCTTGGCACTCACTCTTATCTTAGAAGATTTGTAGCTCGGGTTGTGGATGAGGTTGTAGACATGCTTGCCCTGCTAGGTATCATCATCAGTGCACCTCCGGTGAAGCGTCAATGTTCTGTCCCACTTGTTATTTATATACCTCTGTTTCCTGGGGTGGTTGGTATTACTTATGGTTCTGTTTCTCAGTGGCTTGTACACAAGGTCTAATTCAGTGTGTTTATTGAATTCAAATTTGAGTCCCTCATTGTCTGTGTGTAGTGATACAAGTGAGAACTGGTCGTGTCTGTTGGTGGTTAGTTGGTGTTCGTGTATCCATATTGTCAGGTTTCTTCCAGTTTGGCCTATTATCACAGTCCTTGCATGGTATTTTGTATATTACACCGGTTTTGTTGTTTTGAGTATGGAATCCTTTACATTTGTAATTAGCTGTCATAGGGTGGTTGTTAGTTTGTGGGCTACCCTGATACCTAGGGCTCTGAGTAGTCTTGTGGTCATCTCTGAAATGTCCTTGATGTACGGTGGGGTGATTAGTGAGTCTGGTCGTGTGGTGTCTTCTTGTTGGGGTCTGTCTTGGAGGTAACGGCAGATTGTGTGTTACGGGTATCCATTCCTTTTGAAGACTCTGTATAGGTGCTCCCATTCTGCTTTGCGTAGTTCCAGATTGCTGCAATGTGTTGTGGCTCGTTTAAATACTGTCCTGATGCAGCTCTGTTTGTGGGTGTTGTGGTGGTTGCTAGTGTAATTGAGTATCTGGTCCGTATGTGTGGTCCTTCTATATATGCGAGTCTGGACTTCCCGATTGGAACATGCGGACTGTGAGAAACACTACATAGGCCAAACCGGAAGAAACCTGACAGTACGGATACGTGAACACCAACTAGCCACCAACAGACATGACCAATTCTCAGTTGTCTCACTACACATGGACAACGAGGGACTCAAATTCGACTGGGACAACACATCGATAATAGCACAAGCCAAGCAGACCTGCCAGGGAATTCCTGGAAGCCTGGTATTCCAATTGGAACTCCATCAACAAACACATTGAATGTGGTGTACAAACCACTGAGAACCAGAACTGGAAGTGGTACCAACCACCCCAGCAAGCCGAGGCATATAAATAACAAGCGGGTCAGAGCACTGTTGCATCACTGGAAGCTCAATGACTCGCTGTTATCTTCAAGTTCACTAATTCAGATCTTTTATCATATTTGGACTAAAGTTATAATGAGGTCAGCAGCTGATTGGACTTGGGGAGCCCAAACTGACTGTCTGGCAGCGGGTTATTCTTTTGCAAATGTGGCTTGATAATATTGTTGACAACCCCTTCCATCACTTTGAGGAGTGAAAAGCTTATGGTCAATAATTGACTGGGTTGGACTTGTCCTGCGTTTTGTGGACTGGAAATACATTAGCAAAATTGTTGGGTAGGTATTAATGTTGTAGCTTGGCTAGGGATCTGGCTAGTTCTGTAGCAAAGTCTCCAGTACTATTGACAGAATGTTGTTAAGGCCCAAAGTCTTTGCTGAATTCAGGATCTTTAGCCATTACTTGATAACGTGGAATGAATCAAATTGGCTAAAAATGTTTTTAAAATTCACTCACTGGAAGTAGGCATTGCTGACTGGCCTAGCATTCATTCCTACAAACCAGTCAAGGCAATATGTGATGAATGGTAAGACCCTGGGAGGTATCGAAGATCAGAATGACTTTGGTGTGCGTCTCCTCTGGTTCCTTAAGGTAACAGGATAAGGTTGTAAAGAAAGAATATGGGATACTTGCCTTTATTAACTGAGCCATAGAGTTTAACAGTGGGGAGGTTGTGTTGAAACTATATAAAACATGGTTAGAACTCAGCTACAGTTTTGTGTGCAGTTCTGGAACCCACATTACAGGAGGTATGTGATTGCATTTGAGAGGATTGTAGAATCATAGAACCCCTAGTATGGAAGCAAGCCATTCAGCCCCAACACACTGACCCTCTGAAGATCATCCCACCTGGACTAATGTCCTTTAGGGAAGGAAACTGCCGTCTTTACCCAGTCTGGCCTACATGTGACTTCAGACCAACAGCAATGTGGTTGACCCTTAACTACCCTCTGGGCAATTAGAGATGGGCAATAAATGCTGGCCACCCTCATCCTGTGAATGAATAACAAAAATATACAAGAGCTTCTTCCAAGTTATTTTCTTCTGAAGAAAGATCTCCCATGCATTAACACCTGTGTTGCATTTCTTGAGTGAAACCTTTAGGGAAGTCTTTGAAATGTTTTCTTTATCCTCCTCACTCGAATGCCTTCCTTAAGTTTGAAGATGATGATTTGTTTTGGCAATTGAAACTCAGTCAGCCTAAGCATGTGGCTGGTCCAGTGGAGTTAGTTTCAGATGATCATAACCTCTATGCTGATGTTGTTAGCTGCTTCAAGGACAGCTATGTTAGTACACCTGTCTTGCCAGCGGATGCAGAGAATCCGTCTCAAACGGCATTCATGGTTTTTCTCTGGGGTCTTGAGGTAGCTTAAGCTTCTACATATTATTGTACAGTAAATGCAGCAAAGAACCCTGCACCAATCCCTGTGGAACCCCAATGGACACAAGCATCCAATTACAAAAACACCCTTTGACCATCACCCTTTGTTATTTCTGCCATTCCTCTTCCTGTTGTTGGTTGAATTACATACCACAATTCATGATTGGATGTGGCAGGAGTGCAGAGCTTACATTTGATCTAATGGTAGTGGCATCATGCAGCCCTGACTATTACATAATGCTTCTACTTTTTGGCATTCAAGTAGTCCTGTGATGTAGCTTTGCAAGGTTGACACTTTTTCTCAAGCATTCACTCCCTTCACCATTGATTCACAGTAGCAGCAGTGTGTGCCAGCTGCAAGATGCACAGCATTAACTTACCAAGGCTCCTTGGTAAATAGCGCCTTCCAAACCCACAACCTTTACCACCTAGAAGGACAAGGGCAGCAGATCAATGGGAACACTACCACTTGCAAGTTCCCCTCCAAGCCACACACCATCCAGACTTGGAAATGAATTGGCGTTCCTACCCTGTCACTGACAAAATCTTGAAACGCCGTTCCTAACAGCATTGTGACCTCAAGGACCGCTGCAGTTCAAGAAGGCAGCTCACTGTCACCTTCTCCAGAGCAATTAGAAATGAACAATAACAGTTGGGCTCAACAGTGACACCTATAACTAAGAACAATTTTTTAAAAAACTCAAATGGGGGCAATAGGATCAAGTAACATCAGCTATACTCTGCTCCCACGACCAGATCATTGCATTCGAGCTTCGTCGTCACCAGGACAGATTTATCAAAAGCAATGCAGAGGTATGTGCCCTCCTAAGAGCAACAACGAATAGCATTCATTTCCTGGCAGAACAACCCAAGGCTGCAAGTCAAGTAGGCAGCATTCTAACATTTCGAGGCTGACAACTAAAGACCGATCTGGAAGATAAAGGAGAAATGATGGGAAGCGATAAGAGATGCGACAATCCTGCTGTGCAAAGGATTTTTTGAAGCCACCATGAGACCAAAAACAAACGGATATATTCATCACAAAATTAGATGAGATTGTGAGTGCTAATTCTTTTAATTCACTTGTGGGACATGGCTAGCATTTATTACCTATCCCTAGCTACTCTTGAACTGAGTGGCTTGCTAAATAAAAACCAAAAGAACTGTGGATGCTGTAAATCAGGAACAAAAACAGAAGTTGCTGGAAAAGCTGAGCAGGTCTGGCAGCATCTGTGAAGGAAAATTAGAGTTAACGTTTCCGGTCCGGTGACTCTCAGAACTGTTCTTCCCTACTGTCCTGACTTGAAGCGGTTCTATGCCTGTTCTACGGACAGAAATCAGAGTTAATGTTTCGGTCCAGAACAGTTCTGAGGAAGGGTCACTTGACCCGTCACATTAACTCTGATTTTTCTTCACAGATGATGCCAGACCTGCTGAACTTTTCCAGAGACTTCTGTTTTTGTTTTTGATTTACAGCACCCGCAGTTCTTTTTGTTTTTATCTGCTGTGGCAGGATTTGAAACCCGAGGCCCCCAGAACATTAGAGATAAAAGGTACTGCAGATGCTGGAGAATCCGAGATAACAAGCATGGGGCTGGATGAACACAGCAGGTCAAGCAGCATCATAGGAGCAGGAAAACTTGACGTTTCGGGCCTAGACCCTTCATCAGAAAGGGTCT
>JAHRHZ010000092.1:3614780-3627192 GCA_024137785.1 Ginglymostoma cirratum | reverse complement strand
AGATGTCTAGGCCCGAAACGTCAAGCTTTCCTGCTCCTATGATGCTGCTTGGCCTGCTGTGTTCATCCAGCTCTACACCTTGTTATCTCTTCATTAGAATTTGCTTTATTGTTATGTCCTCAAGTATAGAAGTCAGAGATACATTGAAAAGTTTACAAATTGCCACATGTGGCGCTATCTTAGTTACAAAGTACCTAGGTACAGATCTTAGATACAAAATAGAGAAATAAAGGAAAAAAGTAATATTATGGATAACTGCAAGGTAATGTAAGTTATGAAAATAAGAAATAAAGGTAAACAGGTAAACATTACAGTCTTTCTGTAATAGGCCTGCCGTAGATCAGCACAGGAGCTTTCCAAACATGGTCTGACCCACCTCCCAAACCACTGACAACCCCCACTGCTCCCCAGTCCACCAACTGTCCCCATTCCACTTGGGGCATGCTGCCTGTCCCCACTCTACTCGGACCTCCAGTCCACTAGCCATCTCTGCTCCGCTCCAGTATGCTGCCTGTCCCCGCTCCGCTCCGGGCCCCAGCCCGCTGACCGTCCCCGCTCCGCTCCGGCCCCCAGCCCGCTGACCGTCCCCGCTAAACTCCGGCCCCCAGCCCGCTGATCGTCCCCGCTCCGGTCCGGCCCCCAGCCCGCTGACCGTCCCCGCTAAACACCGGCCCCCAGCCCGCTGACTGTCTCCACTCCGCTCCGGCCCCCAGCCCGCTGACCGTCCCCGCTCCGCTCCGGCCCCCAGCCCGCTGACCGTCCCCACTCCGCTCCGAGCCTCCAGCCCACTCTGCTTCATGCCTCTAACCCTGCGCGGTATCGTTGCTCCAAGGTAAGTTTTTCAAAAACACTAAAGAAAATTTAAAATGAAAGAGAGGAAGAACAAGAAAAAAGAAAAACGGATGGAATGGATGAGCTCCAGCCCGAGGAGGCTGGACACTGCCTACTCCGCTGCTGCCATCTTGAGAAATCTTCATTGCAAGAAGGTTTGTGTACAGGGGCAACAAAGTCTTACTGCAGCTGTACAAGGTTTTGGTGAGTCACACCTGGGTGTACTGAATGTAGTTTCGGTCCCCTTACCTAAGAAAAGATGTATGTGTTGTTGAAGTGAAGCGAAGGGTCACCAGACTGATTCCTGGGATGGCAAGTTTGTCATGTAAGGAGAGATTGGATCAAAGCCTTTGATCACTGGTGTTTGGAAGAATGAGAGGGAATATAATTGAAATGTGTAAAATTGTGACAGGTTGAACAGGCTGGGGGCAGAGATAATGTTTCCCCTGGCAGGGTTTTCCTGAACAAGGGTCACAGCCTCAAGGATACATGGTATGTCATTTTGAAGTGAGATGAGGAGAAATGCCTCCACTTAGGGAATGGTGAACCTAGGAATTCTCTACCACGGAGGGCTATGGAGACCTCCGAATACATTTAAAAGAAATAGATTTCTAGAGGATAAAAGTGTCAAGGTGAAGGGGAACCAAGTGGGAGTATGGCTTTCAAATACAGGATTAGCTGCGATCACATTGAATGACAGAGTTGGCTCGAAGGGTTGAATACTTCTCCTATATTCTGTTTCTAAGTCTACGCTCACAGGATGGTGTCTCTCACCTCAAACATGCCAATGCCATCCATCAATTAGTTGCCCATGAGAAGATGGTGGTGAGCTGCCTTCTTAAACCGCTGCAGTCTGAAATAACAACGGTATCCCATCCAAGTCACCCTTTATTTACACAGCGCGAGGCCTTGACATTGGCTCTGAGGGAGCTGGATCAGCTCTCAGACTAAGCGGAACCTCTGACACTCCTGTTCTTATCTGTCAGTCTGGGGCTGTTAATCTAGTCCAATTAGAGAGCCCTATCAGGGAACTCATATTAGAACATAGAACACAACAGTACAGCCCAGTACAGGCCCTAAACCTAAGGTCTATCTAACCTCCACCCCTACATTATACTATCATCCATATGCCGATCTAATAGCTGCTTAAATGCCCGTAAGGAGGCCGACTCCACTACCCTCTCTGGCAATGCATGCCACGCCTGTACCACTCTCTGAGTAAAGAACCTACCTCTGATGTCTCCCCTATATCTACCTCCACTAACTTTAAAACTATGCTCCCTCGTAATAGCTACCTCCACCCTGGGAAAAAGTCTCTGGCTGTCCACTCTATCTATACCTCTGACTATTTTGTTCACCTCTATCAAGTCACCCCTCATCCTTCGTTGTTCTAAAGAGAAAAGCCCTAGCTCTCTCAACCTTTCCTCGTAAGACCTTCCCTCCGTTCCAGGCAACATCCTGGTAAATCTCCCCTGCACCTTTTCCAACGCTTCCACATCTTTACTGTACTGAGGCAACCAGAACTGGACACAATACACCAGATGTGGCCGAACCAGGCTTTTCTATAGATGGAGCATAACTTCATGGCTCTTGAACTCATTCCTTCTATTAATGAAAGCGAACACACCATACGCCTTCTTAACAACTCTATCCACCTGGGTGGCAGCTTTCAGGAAACTGTGGACATGAACCTCAAGATCCCTCTGCTCCTCCACACTGCCAAGAATCTTTCTGTTAACCTGTATTCTGCCTTCAAGTTTGTCCTTGCAAAATGAATCACCTCATACTTTTCAGGGTTAAACTCCATCTGCCACTTCTCAGCCTAGCTCTGCATTCTATTTGTAACCTAGAACAGCCCTCCGCACTATCTGCAACTCGACCCACCTTCATATCATCCGCGAACTTACTAATCCACCTTTCCACTCCTTCATTCAAATCATTTACAGAAATCACACGTAGAAGAGGACCCAGAACAGATCCTTGTGGTACACCACTCGTAACTGAGCACCATGTTGAATATTTTCTGTCCACTACCACCCTTTGTCTTCTAAGGGTCAGCCAATTCTGAATCCAATCTGCCACATTTCACCCTATCCCATGCCTCCTTACTTTGTTTTTATATTCTATGAGGTCCATCTGGCTAACCTTACAATCACTACATGGTCCAAGGGCTGTAGGTAGACCCACAATGCCCTTAGGGAGAAAATTCCAGGATTGTGACCCAGTGACAGTGAAGGAATGGCAATATGTATTTCCAAGTCTGGATGGTGAGTGCTTTGGAGGGGAATTTGCAGGTAATTGTGTTCCCATGTGTCTGCTGCCCTTGTTCTTCAAGAAAGAAGTGTTTGTGGGTTTGGAAGGTGCTGTCTAAGGATATTTGATGATATTTCTGCAGTGCAGCTTGTAGACGGTACTGCTACCACAGAGTATCAGTGGTGGAGGGAGTGGATGTGATGTCAGTCTATTGGGCTACATTGTCCTGGATGATGTCAAGCTTCTTGAGTGTTGTTGGAGCTGCATACATCCTGGCAAGTGGGGAGTATTCCATCACACTCCTGACTTATGCCTTGTAGGTGGATATGCTTACGGGAGTGAGGGGATGAATTATTTGCTGCAGTATTCCTAGCCTCTGATCTGCTATTTATAGAATCCCAACAGTGTGGGAGCAGGCCATTCAGCCCACCAAGTCCACACCAACACTCCAAAGAGCATCCCACCCAATCCCTGTAACCCTGCATTACCCATGGCTAATCCACCTAGCCTACAAATCCCTGGACACTATGGACAATTTAGCCTGGCCAATCCACCTAATCTGTACAACTTTGGATTATGGGGGGAAACCGGAGAACCTGGAGGAAACCATTACAGATACAGGGAGAATATGCAAACTTGACACAGACAGTCACCCAAGGGTGGAATTGAACCCAGGTCCCTGGTGCTGTGAGGCAGCTGTGTTAACCAGTGAACCACCATTGCCGTTGTATTTATACGGCGAGTCCAGTTGAGTTTCTTATCAATGGTAATGCAAAAACTCAGGAAACGCAACTGCTGGAAGCCAAAATAGAGCCATAACCTGTGGCATGCATAACTAGTCCCAACCCCAGACAGAGGGTTTTTGTTTATATCTGGAAGTGCTATCACACACAAGCGAATGGTTTTTCCACCAACAGGTCAGTGTGACTTTTGTTTTTAAGTGGGCTGCCAGAGGAAGTGGCGGATACTGGTGCAGCTGCAACATTTAAGATATTTGGGTAAATTCAAGAATTGAAAGGGTTTGGAGGATATGGGCCAAGTGCAGCCAAGTGGGACTAGTTTAGTTTGGGAACATGGTCAACATGGATTGGTTGCACCAATGGATCTGTGTCCAAGCTGTATGACTATGACTCTACAATTAAATAGCCTAATTTTGCACCTCTATCTTGTGGTCTGATGGTTATTCCAATTCAATTCACTAAGTATCTGGGATGTGATCTCCCGGTATATTTCTCTCTCTGTCTCTTCTCTTATCCCTCTTCAGCTTTCTTTTGTTGTTTTACAAAATAAATAGAAACAACCCAGTCACAATGAGATTTGTTGTCATTTCAAATGTGTAGAAATTTAACATTACAAAGTGATTTCTGAGACAAGGGGATAAAAAATGAGATGTGGACAAGAGAGAATGTGTGTGGGAGGGAGGGAGAGATCGAAGGATAGGATGTGACTTTGTTTGGCACATCCCCAATTGTCCCTCAAGGGGAGGAATGGGAGCAGAGGGAGAGGGAGTAACACAGGGAGAGAGGAAACATAAGGGACAATAAGACAGTGAAACTGAAGGGGCATCTAGCCAGGCTGTGAAAAAGGTTCAGGATTGGGGGGTCTTCAGTAAGGCGTCTGATAAGGTTTCAAATGGTAGGCTGCTTGGGAAGTTTAGATCGCACGGAATCCAGGGAGAGCTGGCAAATTGGATGCACAATTGGCTTGACGGTAGGAAGAAGAGGTTAATAGTGAAAGGATGCTTGTCGGACTGGAGGCCTTTGACTAGTGGTGTGCCTCAGGGTTTGGTGCTGGAGCCATTAATGTTTGATATCTATATCAATGATTTGGGTAAGAACGTACAAGGCATGATTAGTAAGTTTGCAGATGACGCTAAAGTAGGCTGTGTTGTGGGCAGTGAAGAAGATTATCAGAAATTGCAGCAAGATCTTGATTAGTTGGGGAAGTGGGCCAAAAAATGGCAAATGGTGTTTAATATAGATAAGTCTGAGGGGTTGCATTTGGGCAAGTCGAATCAAAGTGGCAGTTTCGTGGTGAATTGTACAGCCTTAGGGAGTGTAGTGAAACAAAGGGACCTTAGAGTTCAGGTGCACAGTTCTCTGGAAGTGGACTGCCAGGTAGACAGGGCAGTGAAGAAGGCTTTTGGCACACTGGCCTTCATCAGTCAGGGCATTGAGTACAGAAGTTGGGATGTTAGGTTGCAGTTGTACAGGATGTTGGTGAGGCTGCACGTGGAGTAGTGTGTTCAGTTTTGGTCACCTTGCTATAGGAAGGATGTTGTTAAACTGGAAAGAGTGCAGAAGAAATTTACAAGGATGTTGCTAGGAGTCAAGGGACTGAGTTATAGGGAGAGGTTGGACAAGCTAGGACTATTTTCTTTAGAGCGTAGGAGACTCAGGAGGGATCTCATAAAAGTGTATAAGATCATGACAGGCATGGATAGGGTGAATGCATTTAGTCTTTGTCCCAGGGTTTGGGAATCGAGGACTAGAGGGCATCAGCTTAAGGTAAGAGGGGAAAGAATACATGGGGAAAATTCTATGGGGACATTACGGGCAACTTTTTTATACAAGAGGAGCTGCCAGCGGAAGTGGTTGAGGTGGGTACATTAACAATGTTTAAAAGACATTTGGACAAACACATGGTTAGCAAAGGTTTAGAAGGATTTCGGCCAAGTGCAGGAAAATGGGGTTGGCATGGATGGACATTTTTGTCCGCATGGACCAGTTTGAACCGAAGAGCCTGTCCGTGCTGTAGGCCTGTATGACTATGACTATGAACTACTAACCATCACCAGTAAATCACCCATGTGACTAACTGAATATTAACATGCAAAGCCTGTTGCATAAGGAAGAGGCGGAGGAGGATAAATCAAAATGGAGTTGGAAGGGGAGATAAAGCATTATATCCCCTGCAGTGTCCATGTCTCTTTAAAAGCATCTACGGTATTGGTGGACACCGCGTGCTCTCTCTTCAATGAAACACAGGCACAAATGGAGCTGCAGAAGAGGGGCAGGCAGAAATGACCCCCTCCATTGCCTGCTTCCTGGACCAGTTAATAACCAGACTGGCCAGGCACAGGAACAGACCCATGACGAGGTCCTCTGACCAACCCGTACCCCATCACGTTGACTGCCCAAAGATCAGGAGCGTAGCGATGAACTGCAACTAGAAGCACAAAACAAGACTTCTCAAATAACTTAAAAAAAAAAGTGCAGTTGCCCAAAACCAATACATACATGGTCCACGGAGTCTACAGCACTGCAAAATAAACAGCTGGGCTGGGAACCTGTGAATCACCATGCTCTGTGGTTGCATGGGACTGCTGCAGGGTCTGCTTTTCTTTTTATACATCTGGAAGTGATATCACACACAACCAAATGGTTTTTTTTTTCACTAACGCTAAATCACCATGACTTTGTTTTTTTTAACTATTAACTACCATCAGTAAATCACCCACTTAGCCAACTGGATATTGACATGTAAAATCTGTTAAGGGCAATGCAAACCATCAGAAGGTGAGGGGGAGGTAGGGAGCGAGGGAAAGAACTCAGTCAAAATGGAGTTGGATTGGGGAATTAAAGCACTCTATCCCCTGCAATATCCACTTCTCTCTAAGGGTGACAAGAGCATTGATGGACATCCCATGCACCTTCTCCCTTCTCCAAAAGTAACTGCGGAAGAGGGGAAGGCAGTCAACAGAAATGACATCCCACCCCCACCGCCACCACCACTTCACAGTCTGCTGCCTGGACCTGTTAATAACAAGCCTGGCAGGCCCAGGAGCAGATGTCCTCTGATTTGTCCATACCCTCTACATTGGATGCCCAAAGATCAGGAGTGTGGGACTGAAGTGCAGTCAAAAACAAAATGCAATGAAGGAAGCGGTCATCGACTTCAAGAAGTAGAGTTGCAGACACGCTCTTATCTGTACCAATGGTTCTGAAGTGGAGACGGTTGAGAGCTTCAAGTTCCTACGAGTAAATATCACCAACAATCTGTCCTGGTCCATCCACTTCGACGCTGCAGTCAAGAAAGCGCAGCAACGCCTCTACTATCTCACAAGGCTGAGGAAATTCAGTATGTCCACAATGACTCTGATCAATTTTTGTAAATCACCCATAGAAAGCATCCTATCCTGATGCATCACAGCTTGGTGTGGCAACTGCTCTGCACAAGACTGCAAGAATTTACAGAGAATTGTGAATGCAGCCCAGTCCATCACGCAAACCATTCTTTCATCCATTGACTCCGTCTACACTTCCCACTGCCTCGGGAAAGCAGCCAACACAATCAAAGACCCCTCCCACCCCAGTTATACTCTCTTTCACCCTTTTCAATCAGGCAGAAGGCACAAAAGTTTGAAAACATATACCAAAAGATTGAAGAACAGCTTCTTCCCTGCTGATATCAGACTTATGAACAGACATCTCATATATTACAGTTGATCTTTCTCTGCACCTTCTTTGTAGCTGCAACACTGTATCCTGCATTCTGTTCTATTAGCCTGATAAATTTAGGTAAGGTATAATTTATCTGGATAGCACACAAAACAATGCTTTTCAATGTATCTCGGAACAGTGACAATAATAAATCTAATCAAATCAAATCAAATCAAATCAGAGATCAAGAGGGTGTCTTCTGGCAGCACCAGTCACTTCTCCATTGAGATTGTGGACATCCCATTGATACTCACAATACACATGGGAGAGATGGTGTCGCAGTCAATGGTTAGAAGTGGTGTGCAGTGAATGACATCAACTGTGAGAACTGCAGTGCAATGAAGAGTGATATTCACTTGGATGATGTGACATGGATGTCTCTGCATCCCCACAGGAAGAATTCTAGTGTTCCCATGCAAGGGTCAGGATTACACCTACGACTGTTTTGCTAAATACCGAACAAACACCATCTGAAAGTTTGCTGACGACACCACCGAAATAGGATGGATATCTAACACCAATGAATCAAATTAGAGAAGGGAGACAGGGGCTTGATGACGTAGTGCAATGAAAACAATTTGTCTCTCAGTGTCGGCAAAACTAAAGAACTGATCATTGACTTCTGAAAGAAAGGAGGAGGGGGTTTTTGTTGTGAGGAGCGGCATGTCAGTGCAGGCTTGGAGGGCCGAAGGGCATGTTCCTGTGCTGTAATTGTCTTTGTTCTTTGTTCTCTATACACTCCCATCTACATCAACGGAACTGAGGTTGAGAGGGTGAACAGCGTCAAATTCCTTGGAGTGACAATAACTGATGACCTGTCCTGGACTTCCCACGTAGATGCGACAGTCAAGAAGGCACAATAATGCCTCTTCTTCCTCAGGTGGCTCAGGAAATTTGGCATGTTGATGAGGTCCCTCACCAACTTCTACACATGCACCATTGAAAGCATACTGTCCGGGTGCATAATGGCCTGGTCTGGCAACTGCTCTGCCCAGGACCATAAGCAACTATAAAACGTGGTGTGCACAGCCCAGACCATCATGGAACCCAACCTTCCATCCATGGGCCCCATTTACACAGCTCACTGCTGCAGAAAGGCTGCCAACATCAACAAAGACCCATCACACCCCGGTAATGATCTCCTCCAATGTCTTCTGTCAGGCAGAAGATACAGAAGCCTGAACACACGCACGAGAAGGTTCAGGAACAGCTTCTTCCCAGCTGGTATTAGACTGCTGAATGGACTTTCTAGCCTCAAATAACGCTGATCTTGCTAACGTTGATCTTGCCTAGTGTATCCCCTGTGCAATGTAACCTGTATGCTTCTGCCTAAGTCTTTTTGAGCAGTATATCCTTTGCTTACTATGATCCGCCTGAACTGCTTTTAAACAAAGCTTTTCACTGTATTGCGGTACACGTGCACCATCAGTCAATCAATCAACCAATCACCTTGTGAGGAGCCTAATGTTGGGCACCCCTCCAACTCTGCCTTGTTATGGGCTGTTTTCTCCCGGGGTAGGAGTGCTACCATAGGGGCACTACCATTGTACCACAAAGGGCCCTCTGGGTCTGCTTTACAGCTATTTCAATAAACACATCATATTATATGTCCAGAGCAGATGGGACTTGAATGCAGGTCTCCTAGCAGGGACACTACCACTGTGCCAATACAGCCCAAAAATGTGTCATTTCACCCATTACATGTAGATTATATTAAATGCAAGTTTCACCATCTGTCAAGGCGGGATTTGATGCCACGTCTCTGCTTCATTAGCCTGGCCCCCTGGATTCCTTGCCCAATGATGGTACTACTATACCACCAGCCACTACCCCATCCCTCTGTTTTTCATTTGTTCTTCAAAAATGCCTTAATAAGGCTCCTTTTGTTATAGATTTTTTTAAAAATCAACCTGTTCAGATGGAGCAAATGGAAGATGAGCCCAGGATTTCTGGCCCAGTGGTATGTATGCTATCAGTGAGTTTCAAGAGCCCTTCCGCTTTTACTTGTAGATATTTTCCTAATCAACTTGTTCAGAAATGTTACTACATATTAGGGGTGGCACAGTGGCTCAGTGGTTAGCACTGCAGCCTCAGAGCGCCAGGGAGCTGGCTTCAATTTCATCCTCAGGCGACTGTCGATGTGGAGTTTGCACATTCTTCTTGCGTCTGTATGGGTTCCCACTGGGTGCTCCGGTTTCCTCCAAAAAATATGTTGGCTAGGTGGATTGACCATGCTAAATTGCCCATAATGTTCAGGGATGTGTAGATTAGGTGGATTATGAGGGATGGGTCTGGGTGGGATGCTCTGAGGGGCAGTGTGGACTTGTTGGGCCGAAGGGCCTGTTTCCACACTGTAGGGATTCTATGATGATTGATTGTATGATCTCTGTTGCAGGTGGGATTTTAACTTGGTCCTTCTGGCTCAGAGGTAGGGATACTACCACTGTACCACAAAATCCCCCCAGTTTTGAGGAGTTTGAATCTGTTTTTTTTAAAATTTTATATCTGGAAATGTTACCACACACAACTAAATGGCTTTCCCACCACTAAATCATTCTGAACCCTTTTTTCAACTATTAACTCCCCTTCCATGGGGGAGGCAATGGCCACATGGTATTATCACTGGACTGTAAATCCAGAGACCCAGTTAACGTTCTGGGGACCCGGGTTCGAATCCCGCCATGTTGGGGGGGACAACCTACCGGGGAAGGCCATAACGGACAGGTCTCTAGCACTGAGCCTGGCCCTGTGGCACAGAAGGGAAGGGGGGGGGGTTAGAGAACATTTGTAGTGGGCGATTCAATAGTAAGAGGCACAGACAGGCGGTTCTGTGGACACGAACGAGATAAATGGATGGTATGTTACCTCCGGGTGCCAGGGTCCGTGACCTCTTGGATTGTGTCTTCAAGATCATTAAGGGGAGGGAGGGGTGAGCAACCTGCAGTCATGGTACCCATCGGTACCAATGACATAGGTAGAAAAAGGACTGAGAATGTGAACAACGAAGCTGAAGTCCAGGACAAACAGCATAGTTATCTCTGGATTACTACCAGTGCCATGTGATAACAAGGTAAGAAATAAGGAGAGAGTGCAGCTAAACACGTGGCTACAGGGCTGGTGTAGGAGGGAGGGCTTCCATTATGTGGATAATTGGAGCACATTCTGGGGAAGGTGGGACCTGTACAGTAAGGACGGGTTGCACCTGAACTGGAAGGGCACAAATATCCTCGGAGGGAGGTTTGCTCGAGCTGTACGAGATGGTTTAAACTAGATTGGCGGGGGGGGGGGAAACTGATTTGTAATTCAGAGGATGAGGTATTCAGCCTTCCAACAGACACAACAGAGAGTGAGGTTGTTAATAAAGAAATGCGGTCGATGGAGCGTAATTGTGGACACAGACATGGTTTGAGGTGTGTATACTTCAATGCTAGAAGTATCAGAAATAAGGCGGATGAACTTAGAGCATGGGTCAGTACTTGGAACAACGATGTTGTGGCCATTACAGAAACTTGGGTAACTCAGGGACAGGAATGGTTGTTGGAAGTTCCAGGATTTAGATGCTTTAAATGAAATAGGGAGGGTGGAAAAAGAGGCAGGGGAGTGGCATTGCTAGTCAGGGCTAGTAGAGCAGCTACTGAAAGGCAGTTTGAGAATGATATGTCTACTGAGTCAGTTTGGGTTGACGTCCGGAACAAGAAAGGAGCAGTCACTTTGTTGGGGGTTTTTTACAGACCCCCCAATAGTTGCAGAGAAGTGGAGGAGCGGATTGGGAGGCAGATGCTGGAAAGGTGCAGAAGTCACAGGGTTGTGGTCATGGGTGACTTCAACTTTCCAAATATCGATTGGAAACATTTTAGTTGTAATAGTTTAGATGGAGCGGATTTTGTCCAGTGCGTTCAGGAAGGATTCCTGACACAGTATGCAGATAGACCAACACAAGGAGAGGCCACTTTGGATTTGGTGCTTGGCAATGAACTGGACCAAGTTAGACCTGTTGGTAGGAGAGCATTTTGGCGGTAGCGATCATAACTCTGTTACTTTTACAATAGTCAATGAAAAAGGATAGGTACATACAGCAGGGTAAGGTTTATAATTGGGGGGGGAAGGGTAATTACAATTCTGTTAGGCAACAGCAGGGTAAGGTTTATAATTGGGGGAAGGGTAATTACAATTCTGTTAGGCAAGAACTGGGTAACATAAAATGGGAACAGATGCTGTCAGGGAAGAGCACTCTTGAAATGTGGAGATTGTTTAAGGAATGCATACTGTGTGTGCTCGATATGTTTATCCCTAGCAGGCAGGGAAGATGCAGTCGAGTGAGGGAGCCTTGGTTCTCAAGAGAGGTCGGACGACTGGTTAAGAGGAAGAAGGATGCTTATGTAAGGTTTAGGAAACAAGGAAAGGAAAAGGCTCTAGAGGGATACAAGTTAGCTAGGAAGGAGCTGAAGAAAGGGCTTAGGAGAGCTATAAGAGGGCTATATGAGAAAACCTTGGCAGATAGGATCAAGGAAAACTCCAAGGCTTTTTACACGAACCTGAGGAATAAGAGAATGACCAGAGAAAGGGTAGGGCTGATCAAGGATTGTAAAGGGAATTTGTGCACGGAGCCTAAATAGATAGGACATGTCCTTCATGAATACTTTTCTTCGGTATTCACAACTGAGAGGGACCTAGTTGTAGAGGAGGACAGTGTGAAACAGGCTGGTAGGCTAGAGGAGGTCGATGTTAGTAAGGAAGATGTACTAGGAATTTTGAGGAACTTGAAGATAGATAACTCCCCCGGACTAACAAGGTGTGGACCTGGATGAACACAGCAAGCCAAGCAGCATGATAGGAGCAGGAAAGCTTGACGTTTCGGGCCTAGACCCTTCATTTCTGATGAAGGG
>JAHRHZ010000092.1:3577743-3614380 GCA_024137785.1 Ginglymostoma cirratum | reverse complement strand
ACGTCAAGCTTTCCTGCTCCTATCATGCTGCTTGGCCTGCTGTGTTCGTCCAGCTCCAAACTTTGTTATCTCGGATTCTCCAGCATCTGCAGTACCTATTATCTCTGATACAAGTCCCCCGGACTGATGAGATTTATCCAAGGATTCTATGGGAAGTGAGAGAAAAGATCGCAGGGCCTTTGGCGATGATCTTTTCGTCCTCACTGTCCACGGGTATAATGCCAGAAGACTGGAGAGAGGCAAACATTATTCCCTTGTTCAAAAAAGGGAATAAGGATAACCTTGGAAATTAGAGGCCAGTTAGTCTTACTTCAGTGGTGGGCAAATTATTGGAAAGGGCTCTGATAGATAGGATTTATGATCACTTGGAAAGGCACAGTTGTGATAGTCAGCATGGATTTGTGAGGGGTAGATTATGCCTCACAAACCATATTGAATTCTTTGAAGAGGTGACCAAACACGTGGATGAAGGTAGAGCAGTGGATGTGGTATACGTGGATTTAAGTAAGGCATTTGACAAGGTTCCCCATGGTAGGCTCATACAGAAGGTAAGGAGGCATGGGATAGGGGGAAATGTAGCAGATTGGATTCAGAATTGGCTGACCCTTAGAAGACAAAGGGTGGTAGTGAATGGAAAATATTCAACATGGTGCTCAGTTATGATTGGTGTACCACAAGGATCTGTTCTGGGTCCTCTTCTATTTGTGACTTTTGTAATTGATTTGGATGAAGGACTGGAAGGGTGGATTAGTAAGTTCACGCACAATACGAAGGTGGGTCACGTTGTGGACAGTGCGGAGGGCTGGTCTAGATTACAAAGGGACATTGATAGGATGCAGAGCTGGGCTGAGAAGTGGCAGAAGAAGTTTAACCCTGAAAAGTGTGAGGTGATTCATTTTGGAAGGACAAACTTGAAAGCAGAATACAGGGTTAACGGAAAGGTTCTTGGCAGTGTGGAGGAGCAGAGGGATCTTGGGGTTCATGTCCACAGTTCCCTGAAAGCTGCCACCCAGGTGGATAGAGTTGTTAAGAAGGCGTGTGGTGTGTTCGCTTTCATTAATAGAAGGATTGAGTTCAAGAGCCGTGAAGTTATGCTCCAGCTATAGAAAAGCCTGGTTCGGCCACATCTGGTGTATTGTGTCCAGTTCTGGTTGCCTCAGTACAGTAAAGATGTGGAAGCGTTGGAAAAGGTGCAGGGGAGATTTACCAGGATGATGCCTGGAACGGAGGGAAGGTCTTACGAGGAAAGGTTGAGAGAGCTAGGGCTTTTCTCTTTAGAACGACGAAAGGTGAGGGGTGACTTGATAGAGGTGTACAAAATAGTCAGAGGTATAGATAGAGTGGACAGCCAGAGACTTTTTCCTAAAGTGGAGTTAGCGATTTGAGGGGGCATAGTTTTAAAGTGGATGGAAGTAGATATAGGGGAGACATCAGAGGTAGGTTCTTTACTCAGAGAGTGGTACGGGCGTGGAATGCATTGCTGGAGAGGGTAGTGGAGTCGGCCTCCTTACGGGCATTTAAGCAGCTATTAGATCGGCATATGGACGATAGTATAAGGTAGGGGTTGAGGTTGGACAGACCTGAAGATTAGGGTAAAAGTTTGGCACAACATTGTGGGCCGAAGGGCCTGTACTGTGCTGTACTGTTCTATGTTCTATGATAGATGGTGGAATTTGAATTCAATAAATATCTAGAATTAAGAGTCTAATGGTGACCATGAATCCATTGTCAGTTGTTGGAAAAACCCATCTGGTTCACTAATGTCCTTTAGGGAAGAAAACTGCCACCTTTACCTGCTCTAGCCTACCTGTGACTCCAGACCCACAACAATGTGGTTGACTCTTAACTTCCCTCTAGGCAATTAGGGATGGGCAATAAATGCTGCTGAGCCAGATACCCTCTTATCCCACGAATGAATAAAAACAACCAGTACCTGGAATCACCTGTGCAGCCAAATGGAAACTTACACTGAGTCTGCTTTGTCTCTTTTCTTAATACCCAGAAGTATTATCACACACAAACTGGCTCTGTTTTATTTTTATTTTATTTGTTTGTATTGAGTCTGCTTTATAAAGGGTTCAGACGATGAGTTCCAGCTGGGCAGGCCATTGCCCAAGGGCAGTCATACTCAACTGCTCCATTGGGAGATTAATTAGAGATTCCCATGAACCTTGTAGAGGATATCACATCCTTCCCCCTCTGGGTCCAAGGGTTCCTCTTCGCTCCTGTGACGATGGGGCCTCCTGCGTCATTTTACCTGTGGCCCCATTCCTGATGCTTTCCAGGTCCGGTCACATCAAGACACTATATATTTGTCCTATAGATTTGGGAGCAAAAAAACTCACCAATGACTTCAGTCATGTGATAATTGTAAGTATCTCCAAGAAGGGAGATGTATTTTTCTCTTGTTCATAGCAGGGAAAATCCGAATTCTCATTCTCCTGAATAATCTACTTCCTCTGCCAGAGGAAATCTTCCCCAAGGCCCAGTGAGGAATTTCTGACATGATCTTTGCTACCACAAAAATCCAAGAAGAAATGTTGAGAGCAACACCAGAAACTCTCATTCATCGATCTGACCAAAGCAGTTGACTTAGTAAATTGCAATGTTCTGTGGATTGTGCTCCAGGGATTGGGATGTCCAAGATACTTTACAATTCAATAACCGCTTCATGATGATGTGCCTGCAACTGTTTTAAGGGAGATGTGAAACAGATGCCTTCAAAATCTGGACTGGGGCTAAACAAGGCTGTGCAATAGCCCTCATAATATTTCAAGTTCCCGAGCAATGGTTATTCACCTCAAAGGTTAACTGCCCTCTAGCGTGAGAACTGTCAAGATAAACTCAAATGTCCATCATTGTTGTGCGAAAATTAAACTGACCACCACAACGCATACATGATGACCACATACAGGTCATAATCATAAATGATATGATGGCCTGTATTACAAGAGGATTTGAGAATTGGAGTAAAGAGGTCTTAGACAATTATACGGAATCCTGATGAGAACAAGCCTGGCGTATCCTATGCAGTTTGCCTAAGGAAAGATAAACTTGACACAGAGGGAGTGCAATGAAGGTTCACAAAACTACTTTTTAGGAAGGAAGATTAAATAGAGCAATGCTATATTGTCTGGAGTTTAGAAGAATGAGAGGTGATCTCAAAATTTTTATTGGAATTATCAAAAATAGATGTAGGAAGGAGATTTCCACTGGCTGGGGGTGGGGATGGGAGTGGTCTAGAACAAGGGGCACGCCATTGAGCACTAAGACGAGGTAGAATTTCTTCACCCAGAGGGTGGTGAATCTTTGGAATTCTCTACCTCAGATTCTTCTGTTTTGTTGTAAGTTTGAAAGCCATGTTATTCCATTTATGAGAAATTATGGCATTCTTGTGCAGCTGATGATAATACTGGACAAGTCGGATTCCAGAATGAAACGTGGCTTGATCAGCCATAAGTTTAATTTTTGCAATTTGGCCACTATGGTAGTCAGTCACAGAGAGACTGCCGATGTATTTTAAACAAAATAACATCAAAGTTACGCACAAAAAATCCCACAGATTAGAATGGAATCCCTACAGTGCAGATAGAGGCCATTTGGCCCATCAAGTCTGCATCCAAACAGCACACCCTATCCCTGTAACCTCACATTTATCGTGGCAAATCCACCCGGCCTGCACATCTCTTGACACTACACGGTAAATTAGCATCCACCTAACCTGCACATCTTTGGACTGTGGGTGGAAACCCATGCAGATATGGGGAGAATGTGCAAACTCCACACAGACAGTCACCAGATACTGGAATCGAACCCATGTCCCTAGCACTATGAGGCAGCAGTGCTGAACTACTGTGCCACCGTGCCACCCACTTTATACTATAGATTTATTACTTTACACTATACAATTATTTGAAAGACACTTATAACAAATATCAGCAATAAAGATTCAACCCTCAACAACAACCTTACAAATGCTCAAACCTCAGTGAAGGGTCAGTAAAGTTTCTCGTTCAGTCGGCATGGCTGCACTTGATTTCCTTCCGGCAAACCTATGCATTTTCTCAGTGCTATCTTTTTTAGCTAATGTCACTTCGTAAGATGCTTAAATGAACTGCCCAAACAGGTCACTCCATTTGTTCTCAGCCCAAACCGCCTTGGAGGCTCCTAAACTGTACTGCTGATATTGCAGGCCCCTTACTCTCTGAATGACCTGCTTCCTTCTCTGAAAGAAACCTTCCCAGTCACTGAAAGATAGCAGGAACTGCCAATGCTGGAGTCTGAGATAACAAGGTGTGGAGCTGGATGAACACAGCAGGCCAGGCAGCACCAGAGGAGCAGGAAAGTTTTGGGTCCGGACCCTTCCTCAGAAAAATGCAGGTCTGGGAGAGGGAGGCTCTGAGCTGGGGTAGGCTTGATTGCAGGGCCAGGAGATGCTGGCACATTGCTGCTATGCAGGTCTAGACCCGAAACGTCGGCTTTCCTGCTCCTCTGGTACTACCTGGCCTGCTGTGTTCATCCAGCTCCACACTTTGTTATCTTCCCACTCACTGATCTTTTGAAGATTCTGCTTTTCTAAAATAGCCCTTGCCTGTCTCTGCCACTTTGCATCATAGTAAACCTTGCTGCTTGGCAAATGTACCTCTATTTCTCTCTCTTTGTTTTTAAAGCTTTTAATTATTTACTCAAGGTTTTTTTAAAGCTTAATTCAAGTGCATGTAAACAGGCTTTCTGGACGGAGGAACCACTCCCAGAACTCAAAAGCTAAATTAAAATTGAGGGCTGAAGCTTACGTTTTGTTGACTAAGTGTCAGTTGTGTTGAGATTTTCTGGAAGCTTTTTTGCCATGAAGCCTAGTAAGATTTCTTACCTCATTAACTACCCACTCTGCCCAAATGTATTTCTCTCATCCGATTCTATCTTGCTATGCACCATTCCGAGAACAGTGGATATTCACAGGAAGACCAGCATTCATTCCTCCTGCTCTATATTTGAAAAGGTTGCTATGTACTTGGATCAGCACTGGCTTTGAGAAGCTGTTATGCTCAGTGATAAACAGTCATTCAGAAGATGTTGGAGAAGGTGGTGCCATGATTCTCCTGTGGTGAAAAGAGTGGCGCAGAAGGGGAGAGGGACATCCTCATCTCAGAGGATGCCATATCACTAGCACTTGGGAGCATAGTCCGAGGTCATGACCCACATTAGTGCAGTCTCCATGGGGCAGAGGAACTGCGAGCAGTGCTGTAGGAAGGCCAATGACCCATGCTCTACCAAGATAATTGCCACATTCTGCTCTCTGCTGCCTCACAAATACTCCAACTCTGCTACTGCACCCACCTCCCACCAAAGCTCATGCTCTACCAATCTCATGATAGACTGCAATGTCTTCCTTCACTTTGCATTCACACATACCCCCGCCAAACTCCCAAACCACTAACCCTGAAAGGCCTTTGGGCTGAATACTAAATCCCTCAGAATGCCTCACTGCCTTTCAACCACGTCAACAGCACTAACAACTGCACCATTTACCGCCATCTCACTCAATCCCTCCAATTGTCTCATTCCAGGAGAAGACAGCCCATTGACAAGGCAGAGTTGAAAGGCTGCCCAACATCAGGCTCCTTGCAAGGTGAGAATCCTGCCCCTTGCAGGGGAATACTAGAAATTTTCCTGTGGGAATGCAGAGACATCCACTTCATGTCATCCAAGTGAATATCACTCTTCATTCCATCACAATTCTCACAGTCAGCATCATTCATTGCACACTACTTCTAACCATTCAAGACCATCTCTCCCATGTGTCTTGTGAGTATTAATGGGATGTCCACTCCCTCAATGGAGAAGTGACTGGTTTTGTCAGAAAACACCCTCTCGATCTCTGATTTGATTTGATTTATTATTGTCACTGTACTGAGATACAATGAAAAGCATTGTTTTGTGTGCTATCCAGATAAATCATACCTTATTTATCAGGCTAACAGAACAGAGTGCAGGATATAATGTTATAGCTACACAGAAAGTGCAGAGAAAGATCAACTCCAATATATGAGAAGTGCATTTGTAAGTCTAATAACAATGGGAAAGACACTGTGCTTGAATCTGCTGGTACGTGTTTCCAAATTGTGTATCTTATGCCCAATAGAAGAGGGTGGAAAAGAGTACAACCAGGGTGTGGCGGGTGGTTTGTAGTGGGGGGTCTTTGATTATGTTGGCTACATTCATGAGATCAAGAATATAAGAGTCTAAGAGGCAATGGCAATGCTGCCTCCTACACTTCCTACCAGCTCAGAACTGAAACACTGGTGAGAATATCAGGTTTAGAAAGTTTGGGAAATGAGTTTGTGAGCATCTCAGCTCTTCAGCTCATCAATAAATGACCTAGGCTGCTGGCACGTGGGGGACTGTTGGAGACCAGGAACCTGCTCAGCCCCAGTCAGCAGAGAATTCTGTAGTGTCAGCAAGCAGGGACTTCGTTCACATGAGGAACAGGAATGGCAGACTGGTATGTGGAACACATTGGTCCCTCAAGACTAAAGGCATGGCAACAGGGGGATGGGGAACCTGGCACGCACTCCAGGTGTCCCTTCTTCACAGGAGACAGGGTGGTGCCACATAGCTAGAGGAGGAACCCCATACGGTAGCTCCTGAGAAGTCTCCCCTCAGGCTACTCCAGAGATGGCAGGATCCATCCTATCTAAACTCCAAACCCAATTCTTGGAAGTTGAAGCCAAGGACAGTCCACCAGCCTCTGCCAAGAAGATTCTCAGCAGGGTTGAGGCTATCCAAATGCCTCTGGCCCTGCCCCAACAAATATCCAGGGCTAATGGGTTCCACTGGCTCCACCCAGATGTGGAACCAGGGACAACGGTAAGACATACAGGGAGGAAAAGAAAGAAAATCCCTTCTGAGGGCACTTTGGTGGCGCAGGTGATAGCGCACTGTGTATGAGCATCATGTTCATTTAAATTTGGTTGGTTTTGTACTACAGTTGTTAGGTTGGACTATCTGTGAGCTCTGAGTGTAATTGTATCAGCATGAGGCCTACTTTCCTGTCCACCAATGATGTGCCACGATTGATGTCTGTGGTGAGAGCCTGCTGCAGCCTATGGAAGCAAGATGAATAAGGTGTAAATAGGACTAAGGGCCAAGTGACACTATTGCCCTTTTTCTAAAACATCCATATTCTTTTCCTGGCCTCTCTGTTCAAAAATGTTGGTATGCATGAGATGGTCAGCGATATCTAGGGGAGGGAGGTACACAGCACACAGGGAGTCAATACATTAGAATCGTCCAGGGGAGCCCCCAGGGTCTGTATGTAATGTTGTTTCTCCTTAAAGGGTCTCCCACCAGTGTATTTTACAGCCTATTCCCTCGCACTTATCCCACCCAATCTGGGTGTGGTCACAACAATTTTTTTTCCATTGCATAGTTGTGAAATTTAGCATGTTGGAGGGTGACAGACAATGCTCTTTGAGTCTGAGGCCCAAACATCCGTATCTCCAATCTGATATTCCTTCCTGTGAATCCGATAGCATTCACATCTCTCTATGTCCCCAAACAACACATGTACATGAGCCTTCACCTGCCCACCTTCCCTGCTGTCGCCAGCCGCTGGCATATGAGATGTACATGCCAGCTGCGGACATATGCTGTCCTCCCCTTGAAGCCAGGGTGCTCTTGACTATGTACAGACCCTCCCCTCACAATTACCCTGGTCGCATCCATGCTTTACCATATCCCCTCTTACAAATACAGTTACCCGCTTTCACAACTGTCGTTCCCCTTTCCCTAGACTTCAACACCCAATCCCAATGAATAGGTTTCTGAGTCTCCTCCCTTGGCAGTGACCTCCCTTGTCCTCCACCTTTCCCCTCAGTTTCCTAATGGACTGACTGTTGCCCACCGCCTTTCGTGACCCAACTGGATCCCTGGTTGATGCCTGTACATCTCCCTCAAACTGACTACAATGGAGCTACTGTGGATTTACCATGACTCACTCCCTGGACTGCACTGGCATGGACCCCCAGACTGAGATCCACCCAAGTGGATCCCAAACTGTGGCTAATCCCCAGGTCTGCTCCTGGAAGACTGTTCCTTGACTTCCTTTGCCAGGATCCACTGACTGACGAGTTTCCCCATGGACTTTCGTGAGAACCATACCACTAAGACTATGAGACATGGCTGATTGCTTGCTGCACGGGCATACTGTTTCTAGGGCACATGGTGCAGCTGTGAGATTGACATAGCACGCTCCTGTACAGCAAGATGTGTATTCCCTTTGACTGAGAACTGCTGCCAACAAGGCAAGCTGCCTGAAACTAAAACAGAAATTTCTAGAGGATCTCAGGAAGTCTGGCAGCATCTGTGGAGAGAAAGCAAAGTTAACATCTTGAGTCCAGTTGACCCTTCCTCAGAGCAGCCTGGTTGTGTGACTGTGCTGATTGGCAAAGCAAGGCAAGGATGTTGTGAACAGCCAGGTAGGTGACAAGTGAGCAAGCGCTACAATAACAAGCCAGCAGCCCTGTGAATGAACGAATGAATGATTTTACTGTCATGTGTATTTTACAGTGAGAGAAACAGTAAAATACAGTGAAAAGCTTTCCCACTGTCAGCATGATCTGGTGCCATTTTGAATAGTTTTAAGAATAAGCAAAAGATAGAAAGATATAGCTTAAAGAGAGTCCATCAATCCTAAGCCAGCTCATCAATGACACCTGCGCCACTATCCCTCCTCCACTGCCTCGCCACTGTCTACCCAGGACCCAAACAACATTGAAGTCCCCACACTTCAGGTGCCATCTTTCGCTGCTGGGCCAATTCTCCTCCGCCATTGCCTCGCTGCTGCCTGTGCAGGACCTGGCAACGACAGGGTTGCACCTCTCGCCACTGGGCCCAGCCCATCACCGTCACTGCCACCTCTTTGCCACCACCAGTCCCAACCAACAATTAAGTCGCCCATCCTCAGGTGCCATCTTTCGCCATTGGGCCTACTTGCCAACGTAACCTCCACCGATGTAGCAGCAGCTGGTTCCAATGCCAGATCCCGTGCTCGCCCCAATAGAGTAAGTATTAGCTCACTTACCACTGCCACGAGGTCCGCACTAGGCTCACGTGTTGCTGCCACAAGTTAGGATTCAGCCATTTTGCCGTAGGTCTGGAGTCACGCAGAGGCCAGACCAGGTAGGTATGACAGATTTCCTTCCTAATGGTCAGTAGGAAACTAGTTGGGTTTTTGGCATAATCCAAGGGATTGTCACTCAAGGCAAATTGGGAACTTACCCACAGACAAATTTGTAGAATCAATCCTCCAGCTATCTGGAGGATTAAACTGCCAACATGCAATCTAGTTGATCAGGTGGAATTTTATGCAGCATTTTTCAATAATTGCATGATTTCTGAGAAGATCAGAGCCATTGGCTTCATTGTATTCACATAACTCTAATTTCTCAGCACTCTATTTTTGTACATCCTTTCTACATTCTCTTCAAAACCTTCTTGTTTTAGAAAATATGATGTACAGAATTGGAAATAATATTCCAGTTATGCTGAAAGCCATATTTTATAAAGGCTCACCATGATGTCTTTTATTTTCTAGTTTATGCCTCTGTAGAAAACCCAGGTTCCTGTATGCCTTTTAAACCCGCTCTGCCAGCTTCAGCAATTTGTATGTACATATCCCATATCTTGTCCCCACACCCCACTATTTGAAAGGAAAGAGCATAAGTCTGAAGTACTCTTGTAACAAATATCTCTCAGCCACTGTCACTGACATTGTGGTCATTATCACAATGAAGGTTATGAGACCTTATGATGTACAAATTGGCTGCTGTGTTTCCACCACTTCATAAGTACTCCATTAGCTTTAAAGTACTTTGGGATGCCCAGTATTTCCAACAGACGCTATATACAGTCAGAGTCATATAGCATGGAAACAGACCCTTTAGTTCAACTTGTCCATGCTGACCAGTTTTCCCAAACTAAATTGCCTGCGTTTGGCCCATATCCTTCTAAACCTTTCTATTCTTGGACCTGTCCAAATGTCTTTTAAATATTGTAACTGTACCTGCATTCTCCAGATGATGATGTGAGTCCAGGTATCAAGAGACTTCTTTCACTGGTAGGATGCCCAAAGTGACCAATTATGTCAAGTGGTCTAGTTATATAGGTCTAAAGTGAGCCAGGTTTGAACCCAATTTCAAACTGTGGTGCAGTTACATCTACCCTCAAGTCAGAAGATTGTGGCTTCAAGTTCCAATCGAGAGATTTAAGATCGAGGTTAACACTCCAGAAAAGCACTGACGGTACGCTGCACTGTTGGAGGAGCTGCTGCCTGAATGAAGTTTTAAACTGTAAATCTTGCCCATCCTCCTCCAATGAAGCATGAGAGTTCCTCTGCTCTCGTAGTCAAAATAACATTTACCACTCAACCAATTCTAGTATACAGAAGAAGAGTCATACCAGGCTCAAAACCTTAACTCTTGTTTTTCTCTCTATACTGATGCTGCCAGACCTGCTGTGTTTCACTGACATTCCCTGTTTGTTTGGTAAATAGAACAGCTGGCCATTTATTTCCTTGCTGTTTGGGATCTTGTTGTGCTCAGACATCTACTATTACAACTATGTTTCCAAAGGTTTAATGCATCCAAGTCATGAAAGTGTTATATTTAAATGAAAATTACTGATTTTCTTTCATAAGGCCAAACAAGTTGGATTGTGATGCGCGCAGGGCCAAAGTGAGTCTCCCTTAAACACCCCCCGCCCCTCACCTTTGTAACGGCTGTCCCTTTAAATTCAAACAACGCTAAGTGGGCATATTTAAGTTGCACAGTAACTCTCACCTGCAGCAAATAAAAGAAACGGAATGATTGTTTCTGTTTACACTGACCTCTAGAGACTCCTAGTTTGCAGGGTTTGGGAGACAGGGCTGTAGTTCGCTCCGAGCTGCTTGGCGGGAGCGGGATTGCGTGATGGCGGCGATGGTGAGTGAGATTCTGTACAATCCGTTTGAAATTTCCGTCATCCGAGCCGATGGTTCGCCGAAGGTTAGCTGGTCCTGTTCTTGTCGGTTCCTGCTGCCAATCGCTGCCGATATTTGTGGACGTCGGTCCGCCTTTCAATATTTCTCCCTTTTCCGATTGCGCTCTGTTGGAGGGGTATTTGGCTGTCGTGGTTTTTAGGGCCTTCTCCCTGCCAGGAGCATGTGGTAATCCGCCTCCAGTTCCCTGAGGTAATAGAAATACTACACCTTAGATGTCTTCTCAGGATTCATAACTCTGATAATTGAACTAAATGCTGCATTCTGACACTGCTTGAGGTGTTTACTTTGGACCTTCTGAGAGAGCCTCATGAACTAGGTGAGGGCTTGATGGTCTACCTTGCTTTGGCCTGAGAGGTTTATTGTTCATTTCCCTTTCCACCCTCTGCACTACAGGGTAGAAGTTAATAGTATATCACTTGAAATGTAAAACAAGAGCCTCAATATGAGACTAACAGCAAAATTTGTTTTTACCACGCTCGACTTAGGAGATACTTAAAGGAGATAGGGACACTCATGGCATGGTGATCTGGCTGATTTTACAATAGTGGGCAGTATTGTATGAAGGCCATTTGGCCCATCAACTCTAATCTGCAGACTGGCTCAGCAATGAGTTCATGGCTGATTTTCATCTCCACTTTAGAGATAACAAGCATGGGGCTGGATGAACACAGCAGGTCAAGCAGCATCATAGGAGCAGGAAAACTTGACATTTCGGGCCTAAACCCTTCATCTCCACTTTATTGTTTTACTTGCCTCACTTGATTCCCTTACTGATCTAAAAAAATCTGTCTTGCATCATTGAATATAATTAATAACACAGCCTTGACAGCCCTTGCTGGTAAAGGATTTTTTTTCCCTCTTGGGCACAGTGAATCTTTATGTCTTAAGTGGGTAAGATTATCCCCTGTTGGTCATGAACTCACTTTTGAGAAGAAACAACCTCTCTGTAACTAGCCTATCAAGCTGCCTAAGAATCTTGTATGTTTCACTAAGGTTGCCCTTAATTCTTCTGAACTGAATACAATGCCAAGCTGCTCAATATGTCCTCAAGACAGTCTTTCCAGACCTGGTATCAGCCTACTGAGTTTTCTCTGGCTGCCTCCAATACTAGTATGCCTTTCCTTAGATAAGGGGACCAAATTCTGTGCTCCATTTCCTTTGAAGCAAAGGAAACAGTTAATTTTTATTTCCTATTAGCTAATGAACTTGGATGCTTACCATGATACCATACATGTAACAGAACTTAGACTATTTGGTTCATTGAGTCTGTTCAGCCAATCAAAAATGGCTATGTATCTCAACCCCATTCCCATGCCTTCTCCCTGTAATCCTTATCCCCTTGCCAATCAAGAACCTACCTATCTTTGCCTTAAACACACTCCATGACTTGGCTGCCATTGCCCTCTGTAGTGATGAGTTTTGCAAATTCACCACTTTTTTTTTTGGCTGAAGAATTGCCTCCTCATTTCCGTTCTAAAGGATTGTCCCTTCACTCTGAGGCTGTGCCCTCTGGTTTCCTACTAGTAGGAAACACTTTCTCCAAATCAACTCTATCCAGGCCTCTCCATATTCTGGAAGTTTCAATGTGATTTCCCCCTCTCATCCTTCTAAACTCCATTGAGTAAGACTGAGTCCTCGACTGCCCCTCCTGATAAGCCCTTCAGTCCCTAGCATCATTCTTGTTAGCCTCCTCTGGACCCCTCTCCAGTGCCAGCACATCCTTCCTTAGTCAGATATTGGGCCCAAAACTGCTCACAGTATTTCAAATGTGGTTTGACCAGAGGCTTATACAACCTTAGCAATACATTTCTATGCCTGCTGTCTAGCCCTCACAGAATGAATGCTAACATTGCATTCATCTTACAAACTGCCAAGTGAACTTAACAGAATCCTGAACTAGGACTCCCAAGTCCCTTTGAGCTTCAGATTTTAGACATCTTTCCCTGTTTAGAAAATAGTCTATTCCTCTCTTCTTACTACCAGAGTGCATAACCTCACTTTGCCACATCATATCCCATCTGCTATTTCTTTACCCTCTGCTTATCTTTGTGTCATCTGTAAACTTGGTGACAGCGCCCTCCGTACTTTCATCCAGATTGTTAATGCATAACGTGAATAGTTGTGGTCCTAACACTAACCCCTGCTGAAGTTCACTAATCACTGGCTGTCATCCTGAAAAAGACCCTTTATCTTTATTCAGTGTCTCCTGCCAGTCACCCAGTCCTCTACCCATGCCAGTACTTTGACCCTAAAGGCCATGAGCTTTTATCTTTAATTAACAACCAGGTCAAAGGCCTTCTCAAAATCTGAACAGATCACATCCACAGGCTCTCTCTTGTCTAACTTGCTTGTTACCATCTTAAACAATTCTAACAGACTATCAGACATGATGTCCCCTCGACAAAGCTGCGCTGACTCAGATAACATAGTGTGGAGCTGGAGGAACACAGCAGGCCAGGCAGCATCAGAGGAGCAGGAAAGCTGACGAAGCTTGGGTCGGGACCCGACTCGGCCCTGTTTACCATGTACTTTGAAGTGCTCTGTAATCCCATCATTAATGATGGACTCTAAAATATGACCAACGACCTAAGTCAGGCTAATCAGCCAGTAATTTCCTATCTTCTATCTCCTTCCCTTCTTAAACTTAATCTACACTGTAGCTTTCTGTAGACTTTCTCCATTTTAAATAATATTTAGCTCCTGTATTCTTCCTGCCAGTGCATGATCTCACATTTTCCCTCATCTGCCAAGTTTTTGCTCACTCACTTAACCTCTCTTCCTCTATAGCCTTTTGTCAGCCTCACTACTTGCCTTCCCACCTATTTTTGCCATCTGCAAACTTGGCAATTTGCTTCAAGCATCCAAGTCATTAATATTTATTGTAAATAAATGTGGCCCAGCACTGATCCCTGTTGCTCTCCACTCCTTTTGCCATTCCTGAAAATGCTCCCTTTATCCCAAATCTGACTACTATTAGTTGGCCAATCCTCTATCCATGCTAATATTCCTCTAACACAATGGGCTGTAAAGGAGTCTTATGTACAATAAGTTATTGAATGCCTTAAGGTAATCTTTCTGAAAGAATTAATATCAAATTTACATTAGCCTCCCCAAATTTGATGCAACAGTCTTTTGAGTGGCGAACTTGGCAGCCTTGCATGAGGTTCTGATGGGAACAGATGTATCATCTCTGGCTTTTGATATGAGCAACTAATTGCAGTTGTTGTAGTCATGCCGTAATCTTCGTCTTTATGTGTGACGTGTGGTGTTCAGCTTATCTTTTCTACTCATAATTAGATAAGCCTTTTATCCTCGTTACACGCTGAGCTTTGACTGCAATGAACTGTCTTAACCACAAGGTTAAGTGGTTGGTACCCAGAACCCAGTATAGGTAATGGTGGAAGTGTGATTGACTTAATTCAGTACTTTACGGCAGTGCTCTTAGATGGGTGCGTAAGCTGACTGGGAGTATGGGGGTGGTTGGAGGTTACTTTTTATGCAGTGAAACAACTTGAAGTTGTTGATCCAATTGAAGTTGGTAAAATTTAGCCTAATGTGGTGTTCTGTACTTAAATGACTTGATTCTTTAGCTTTCTGTGATCGCTTCTTACTTTTCAGACTCTGTACACCCCCCCTGATTTTTGGAGGTGCTACCCGGTTCTGATTGCAGCTGAATACAGCAATGTGCCACTCACAGTGGTGTCTGGGGATCTAGAGCTCTGCTCCAAGATTGGATGTATGGGGCCATACAGCTGTGGAAAGGTCAGTGAGTTACTTGTTGTTTTGTTTGAGTTGGACTAAGTTTTTAACAGTTAACTTTAATGATCAATTTTAATTGATTTTATTTTATCTGAAAACTGCTCCCAGCCCCAATTGTTGTTGTTTTTCAATAATTTTGTGGTTTTTATTTTGTGTCGTTGTACCACAGATTCTGGTTCTGCCCCTATACAAACTGTTCTAGCTGGTGTCAGAGATAAAAGGTACTGCAGATGCTGGAGAATCCGAGATAACAAGCATGGGGCTGGATGAACACAGCAGGTGAAGCAGCATCATAAGAGCAGGAAAACTTGACGTTTCGGGCCTAGTTCTGATGAAGGGTCTAGGCCCGAAACGTCAAGTTTTCCTGCTCCTATGATGCTGCTTGACCTGCTGTGTTCATCCAGCCACATGCTTATTCTAGCTGGTGTAATATTTTTAATTAACCTGTTCAGAAATGTTGTGACATGGAAGTGTGATATTGTTGCCATCACAAACATGGTTGAGGGAAGAGCTGGACTGGTAACTCGACATTCCAGGGTATAGGATCTTTAGGTGGGACAGAGGAGGGTGTAAACAAAAAGGTGGGTGGTGCAGCACCATTAATTATGGAGTCAATTACAGCAATAAGAAGAGATGATGTCTTGGAAGGGTCCTCAAGTGAGGCTTTGTGCGTAGAACTTAGGAATGTTAAGGGGGCAATTACTTTACTGGGAATGTATTATAGGCCCCCAAAGAGTTGGTGGGAAATAGAGGAGCAAATATGTAGACTGTTCACAGGAGTGTGCAAGAGCCATAATTGTGTAATTATGAGGGAATTTCAACTTTATTAACATTTAAATTGGGATAGAGTTAACAGTTTGGAGGGGGGTGGTTTCTTAATGTATCCAGGGGAGTTCTTTGTATCAATATGTAGAAGGCCCAACAAGGGACGGTGCAGTGCTGGATCTCTTTCTGGGGAAAAGAAGCTGGACAAGTGCTCGATGTGGCAGTGAGGGAACATTTAGATGGTTATTGACCACAACACTGTACAGTTCAAATTCTTTTTGGAGAAGTAAAAGTTGGCTTCGGATTGGGGTGGGTGGATTTTATTAGAATAAAGCAGGATCTGGCTACTGTAGGCTGGGAACAGCTCCAACATCGGCGCAATGGGGGGGGGAGCATTCAGAAAGGAGCTGGGAAGAGTACAGGTCAAACATGTACCGTTTAGAAGGAAATCTAGGAGAAATAAGTTCAGAGAACCATAGATGTCTAGGACAATTCGGGACTAGATAAAGAGGAGGGGTGGGGCTTTTAGCAAGTGCAAAAGGAGCAATTCAGCTCCAATCCTAGAGGAGTGCAGGAGAGAACTGAAGAAAGCAATTTAAAAAGCAAAAAAGTGGCATTGGGAAAATGACTTGCGAACAGGATTAGGGAGAATCCTAAGGTATTTTGTGACTACATTAAAGGGAAGAGGTTAACCAGGGAAAGAGTAGGGCCTATTAAGGAGTAAAGGGTCAACCGGAGTGTGAAGCCTCCAGGATATTGGAAGGGTGGTGAATGAATACTTCTCTTTGGTCTTCACACCGGAAAAGGAGAGCAGAAGTATAGAATTTGAGAAAAGGGACTGTGAGGAACTTGAGGTAAAACGTTGTGGAGCTGGATGAACACAGCAGGCCAAGCCGCATCAGAGGAGCAAGAAAGTTGACGTTTCGGGTCGAGACCCTTCTTCAGAAAAGAGGAACTTGCACAATTTGACATAGGAAGTGAGGAGATATTGGAGGCTCTGTTGGGCTTAAACAAACCACTTGGCCTAGATGAATTGCATCCCAGGCTACTGTGGGAGACGAGGCAAGAAATTGCAGGGGCTCTGACAAATTTTCAATTTGTCTCTGGCCATGGGGGCTGTGCTAGAGGACTGGAGGACTGCTAATGTGGTTGTGCTTTAAGAGGGGTAGTAGAGTGAATCAGGAAATTACAGACCAGCGAGTCTTGTGTCAATGGTAGGGAAACTATTGGAGAAAATTCTGAAGGAGTGGGCTAATACCTGCTTGGAAAGGCATGTGTTAATTAGGGATAGTCAATGTGGCTTTGTCAGAGGAAGGTCATGCCTTTTAAAAAAAAAAATTAGAATTTTTGAGAATGTGATCCGTTGTGGATGGGGGAAGTTTAGTTGATGTAGTTCATATGGATTTTGGCAAAGCTTTTGACGAGGTCCCACGTGGGAGGCCTGAGAATGTTAAAGCACATGGAATTGAGGGAAACTTGGTGAGGTGGATCAGAAACTGGCTTAGTAATAGAATACAAAGGGTAGTGGTAGAAGGCTGTTTGAGTGACTGGAGGCTGGTGTCCAGCAGTGTACCACAAGGATCAGTACTGGGACTTCTTTTAGTGTTTGCTATATAAACAAATATATGGAAGAATGTTACGCAAATTTGCAGATGACACCAAGACTGGTAGGGTGGTTAATAGTGAAGAAGATGGTTCTAGGTTATAGAAAGATAGGTGGGTTGGTCAGATGGGCAGACCAGTGGCAGGTGGTATTTAACCCTGAAAAGTGTAAGGTGATGCACTTTGGAAGAAATAAGATGAGGGAGTATTTAATGAATAGTAGGTTACTGGGTAACTTAGAGAAACAGAGGGATCTTTGGGTAATTTATTCACAGAACCCTGAAGTCTGCAGAGCATGTGAATAGGATAGTTAAGGAGACATATGGGACACTTGTTTTCATCAGTTGTGGCAAAGAATACAAGAACAAGGATGTAATGTCGGAGTTGTGCAGTGCATTGGTCATGCCGTAGCTGGAATCTGTTGTGTGGTTCTGGTTACCTCACTACAGGAAGGATGTAGTAGCATTAGTTGAGTTAGAGGATGTTGCTTGAAATTGAGCTATAATGAGAGACTAGATAGGCTTGAATTGTTTTCTTTAAAGCAGAGAAGACTGAGGAGGGATTTGAGAGAGATGTATGAGATTGAGGGGTATGGTCAGGGTGAATAAAGAGCAGTTGCTCCCCTTGATTGAGGGATCCATCATAAGAGGGCATAGTTTTAGGCTAAAGGGCAGCAAATTCAGGGAATTTTGTGGGGGAGGTGGTGGGAAAAACATTTTCATGCAGTGGGTGGTGGGAATCTGGAATGTACAGCCAGGGAAGGTAGTGGGGGCTGGAAACATTACAGCCCTTTTTTTTTTTTTAAAGAAAGAGAAAATTTGGATGGTACTTCAAATATTATAATACTCAAGGACATGGGGACAAGTGCAGGAAATTGGAATCAGTGCATTTTAGTGGTACTTATGTTAGTGCAGATTCAATGGACTGAGGGGTTTTTTCTGCACTGTGTGAATCTAATCTGTCTGAGTTTGAGGCGGGTGGAATTTGAATACACTCAAATTCCCACCTCTGTTAATTTTGAGGTGTCTGTCATGGCTCAGTTTTAGCATTTCCATATTTTGAATCTGAAGGTTCAAGTCCTTTTTGGACCTTGATTGCAAAATTTAGGTTCACACTCACTGCTTTACCGAGGATGTGCTGAATTGTTGGAAAGTGCTGTTGCTCAGATTGAAACACAAAACTGAGGGTCTTTCTGCCATCCCTCACCCAGACATTATGTGCGGTTTCTACTCCACTTTTTTTGTTCTGTGGACATAACTCCTTAAGGAGGATGACATTGAGTAAATGTAGATTCCTGGATAAATGACAACAATAATAATATTATGTGCCTGAATTAAATTGTCATGTTCCTGTGCTTGTTTCCCCAGTAACTGAGCGTAAAAAGATATTTTGTTCCCCACCCCGTCTGCTTTCCACAAGGACCACCATTCATTCCACGACACCCCCCCCCCCCCGCGCTCTACGCTCCCCACCAACTTCTCTACCACACCCTGGTTCAACTGCAAGAGGTGCAATACCTGCCCGTACACCTCCCCTCTTCCCCCTGTCCAAGGTCCCAAAAGATCGTTCCAGATCTGGCAGAGATTCACCTGCATAACGAGGTGTGGGGCTGGATGAACACAGCAGGCCAAGCAGCATCATAGGAGCAGGAAAGCTTGATGTTTCGGGCCTAGACCCTTCATCAGAAATGGGGGAGGGGAAGAGGGTTCTGAAATAAATAGGGAGAAGGGGAGGCGGATAGGTGGAGAGGAGGCAGACAAGTCGAAGAGGCGGGGATGGAGCCAGTAAAAGGTGAGTGTAGGTGGGGGGGTAGGGAGGAGATAGGTCAGTCCAGGGAGGACGGACAGGTCAAGGGGGCGGGATGAGGTTAGTAGATAGGAGATGGGGGTGGGGCTTGAAGTGGGAGGAGGGGATAGGTGGGAGGAAGGACAGGTTAGGGAGGTGGAGATGAGCTGGGCTGGTTTTGGGATGCGGTTGGGGGAGGGGAGATTTTGAAGCTTGTGAAATCCACAGTGATACCATTGGGCTGCAGGGTTCCCAGGCTGAATATGATTTGCTGTTCCTGCAGCCTTTGGGTGGCATCACTGTGGCATTGCAGGACGCCCAGGATGGACATGTCGTCTGAGGAATGGGAGGGGGAGTTCTTAATATCTGAGATTCACCTGCACTTCATCCAAACTGATCTATTGTATCCATTGCTCCCAATGTGGTTCTCTCTGCTGGGGAGACCAAATGCAGACTCAGGGACTGGTTCGCAGAGTATCTTCACTCCCCAATTAACCTCACCTTCCTTCCTGTTGCCGTCCATTTTTAATTCCCCCTCTCTCTCTCCCCGGCAGCATGTTCATTCTTGACTGCCTCCATTGTCGGTGAGGCCAAATGTAAACTGGAGGAACAACACCTGATATTTTGCCCAAAGGCCTCAATACTGACTTCTCCAGCTTCAAAATCCCTCAACCCCCAGCCTTATCCCATGTCCGGCCCTCCCCCTCCTCGCTGACCTGACCTGACCAAACCTGTCCATCTTCCCACTTATTCATCTGCTCCACCTCTCCCACTGACCAATCACACTAACCCCTACCTGCTTCCACCTATCACCAACCCACCTACCCTATCTCCAGCCCCAGCTCCCTCCTGTATTTACTCCTGGGCTGGGCTGCCCTCCCCTGCCCTGACAAAGGGTTTTGGCCCTAAACGTTGAATTTCCAGCTCCTTGGATGCTGTCTGACCTGCTGTACTTTTCCAGCTTCACATCTATTGACTCTGGCTACCAGCATCTGCAGTTGTTTTACTGTTTACTGTTTCCAGATGTCTGTATGAGCTGGAAGAGTGATTCCATCAGCCAGCCCTTGGATAGTAGTCCTGACATCTGCTGGCAAGAGTAGGTAATGAACCAGTCAAAGCCCCTTAATATCTTTGCTAATCAATCAAATTTTGCGGGAGCTTGTATTCTCTTAATATCAAGAGGCACTTTTTTAAGAATGTAGTTTATAGTGGCTGTCACTAAACTTTCCTGAATCTGTTTAGGTCCCTGTATTGGTGGCAGACAGTGGCTTTTGTGTGCAAGAAAGTAATGCAGTTGCGTATTATGGTGAGTTTAATTGTCCTTGTTTGTGTTCTTTCTATCTCCCCTTCTTCCTTCTGATTTCCGACTGCTCCATTTATGTGGAGCCAAGAGTGTAGAACAACTAGTCCATGCTTTTTTCTATCTATTTGCTGTTACGTGTGTTCATTTTTTTTTCTCCTTTTAAAGGCATCCTGGTAATTTACCTCACTGACTCTCTATAGTGGATTCTGCTGGATTCATTACTGGGTTTAATTGGATTTCTGAGTTATGAGGGTGCATGCAGAAAAGTGAGGTTCTGACCAATGTCGAATCAGCTGTGACCTTATTGTTGAGCAGACTCAATGGATGTTGCTGGCCTTGAACATGTAGCTGAGCTGCTTCCTTGAACTGCTTTCAGCATGCCTTTCTATTTTGTCACGTCCTCATAGTCACAAATGTACAGCACGGAAACAGACACCCTTTGGTCCAACTCATGCGTGCTGGCCAGATATCTTAAACTAATCTAATCACATTTGGCACGTATCCCTCTAAACACTCCTATTCATATACCATCCAGATGCCTTTTAAATGCTTTAATTGTACCAGCCTCCTCAACCTCCTCTGGCATCTCATTCCATACACTCACCACCCTCTGTATGGAAAAAGTTGTGCCTTAGGTCCCTTCTAAATTTTTTTTTTTTTTTTTTTTCCCCTCCTGAAACTTGTCCTGTCTGGTCTTGGACTCCCCTACCCTGGGAAAAACACCCTGGCCATTCACTCTATTCATGATTTTTGTACACCTGTACAAGATCAGTTCTCCGCTTCTGACACTCCAGGGAAAATAGCCCGGCCTATTCAGCCCCTTCCTGTGGCTGAAACCCTCCAAATCCCAGCAACATCTTGTTAAACTTGAAAGCATGCAGGAAAGATGTAGTAAATCTCTTCTATAGCAGGGAGACCAGAACTGAATGCAGTATTGCAAAAGTGGCCTAACCAATGTCCAGTACAACCACAACATGACATCCCAACTCCTATACTGAATACACTGACCAATAAAGGCAAGTGTATGAAACTCTGCCTTCATCACTCTGTCTACCTGCAACTCTACTTTCAAGGAACTACGAACCTGCACCCCAAGGTCATCTTGTTTGACAACACTCCCCAGGCCCCTCTCTTCCTTTCGAGAAAATGAGTCTGTGCCTCAATTACTTCCTGTGGTACTGCAGTTCACATTCTTACCACTTGAATGAAATAAATGATCATTTCCCTGCTGGACTTTTAGCTAATTTGTATTAATAATCTTGTTTGACTTATCTTAAGTGGAAACATTTCATGCCCACCTCTTCAGCCCATTCATAAATTAAAAGATGTCCCATTGGGTTATCTCCCTGGGTCTTTGTCCTCTTAAGGAAAAAGCCCCCCCCACCTATAATTTCTTGGTTCTAATAACATCTTTGTAATTTTTTTTCCTTTCACTAGTGCTTTCTTTTCTAATAGCATAGAGATTGATCATTGATCAAAGATCCATACAGCCTGACCAGAATCCTACAAAAGTTTGATATAACTTCACCACCACTTTGGAATTCTACACCTAGAAATAAATACAGCTCTCGGTCTTAATTCTTTAATGCATTGCTTTCAATTTGTTCACTTGTATCCCTTATTCCCTTTGTTCTTCCTATCTCCTTTCAGATGCCATGCCTGACGAAGGCATTGGTAACCATGAGCTTTCTGGAGCATAATTGTGGACCAATGTACAGAATGGGTTTGCTAATGCCTTTTGCTGGCTGACTAACCAGGAGACTTCCTTGCTCTTACTGAATGGAAGGCAGTGGTTTGGAAGCATTTGTAGTCTGCAGGTGACCTGTTTGGCCACATTGTGAATACACTTTCCGTTGCCATGAATTCCATGTGCTGGGCTTGTACCTGGAGCTTCTAACTTGGGAAATGATGATGCCCACGTCACCACAAAACAACCTCTGCTCTCATAATCTAAGTTTCTTTTTTACTACTCCCAGTGAAAGTGACGCTTATGTTTTTCTTGCCAGCCTTGTATTTATCTGTCTCTAAAATTTATTTGGCATATAATGCCCAGTTTGCAAGTTTTCTGTACTTTATTATACTTGTACTTCATGCATAGCTGTACCTGTCAAACTGACTTCAAATTTTGATCATTAAGGTGTTTGCCCTGCTTGGATTCTTTAGGATTTCCTGTCTATATCCCTTTTACAGACTCTGTACCTTCACTTATTTTCCTACCATTTCTGTATCATCAAATATTGCAACATACATTTGGCCCCTGGGGTTTTATGGTACAGTGGTAGTGTCCCTCCTCCTGTGATAGGAGGTCCAGGTTCAAGTTCCACCTGCCCTGGAGTGTTGTAATCTATCTGTACAGGGTGATCCTATATTCCCCAAATAATTTACATCGATTATTAATAGTTGAAGTCCCAAAACTGGTCCCTGTAGTATACTGCCTGTCTCACCCCACCAACTTGAAGTTGATCAATTTATGCCCATCCTCAACTCCCTCGTAACCAGCAAAACCTCTGTCTATTGTAGTATGTTATTCTGTCCAATGTTTAATTTTTTTTTGTTTTAGTAACCTTTTGTGGCATCTTGTCTAGTGCTTTTTAAAAACGCAAGTACAGTACACCCACTGGTTCTCCTTTATCTACATTGCTTATTGCTTGCTCACCTCTAATATTAGTTGAATGTGATTTTTTTTTTTCTTTCACAAACCCGTGATGACTCTGTGTGATTGCATTAAAGTTTAAGTGCTGTTACCTCCTTTAATAGATTCCAGCATTTTCCCTAAAATGGCTGTTGGGCTAACCAGTCTATAGTTTCCTATATCTCCCTCCTTTTCTTGACTAGAAGAGTTAATCACTATTTTCCAATCAAGAGACCTTTTCTGAATCTAGGGAGATTTTTGAAAATTTTAAGAACTAATACATCTATCTCTGCAGCCACAGAGTCATACAGCACGGAAACAGACCCTTTGGTCCAACCAGTCCATGCCGAACATAATCCTATACTAAACTAGTCCCACTTGCCTGTTCCTGGCCCTATCCCTCCAAACCGTTCCTATTCATGTACCTATCCAAATATCCTTTAAACATTATAATTGTGCCCACATTCACCACTTCCTCAAGAAGTTTGTTCCACATATGAACCCTCCTGTTTTCTTTTTTAAAGAAAGCCCTTATGTCTCTTTTTAAAATCTCTCCTTTCTCCAGAAGTGTGTACCCGAGTGTTGAAATCCCCATCCTAGAGAAAAAACAACTACCATTAACCTGGTTTATACCCTCATGATTTTATAAATTTTATCATTCTATCAGGTCACCTTGCAACCTCCTACACTGCCGTGTAAAAAGGCCCAGACTATCTAGCTTTTCTTATAACTCAAACCTTCCATACCTGGTAAATCTCCTCTGAACCCTCTCCGGCTTAATATCCTTCCTATAACTGGGCACCCAGAATTGGGCACATTTTCCAGAGGAGGCCTCACCAATAGTCTGTACAATCTTAACATGACTTCCCAACTCCTATACTCAAAGGACTGAGCAATGAAGGCAAGTGTGCCAAATGCCTTTTTAACCACAATGTCTATATGTGACAAAGTTGAAGAATTAGGCATCTGAGCCCCTAGTTCCCTCTGTTCTACAACATTACCTAAGTCCCTACCATTAACTGTGTAAGTCCTACCCCTGTCTGTACCAAAATGCAATATGTTGCATTTGTCCAGATTGAACTTCATCACTTTTTAGCCTGTTGACTTCTTCAAAACTTTAGGCTGAAGACCATTAGGATTTGTCAGACTTTAGTTCTAATATTTCAGTGAGCAGCTAATATTTTGAGTCCTGTTAAATGTAATGTTTTAATTTCTTTGCTCCTGGTTTGCTGCCGTTTATTTCTGAGATGTTATTTGTATAGCATACAGTGAAGACAAATGTGTTTAATATCTGCCATTACCCCACTTTCAATTATTAATTCCTGCTTTCCCAGTGTTTATTAAAACTTGTCAAAATATGACTATTTGCTATGTGCTATGGACTCTTGGGTTGACTAGTCTGTTCCCAGGTTTGTGGCTTCCCTCCTGCTTAGTGCCAGAACATTGGGTACCTGTAGGCCTCCTGTCACTGGTAATCTGTGTGAGCACCACCTTTTCTTGGTATTGTCAGTTTTCTCCCTTTTTCCATTCCAACAGTAATATTTTAGAAATTCACTCTCTGGATGAATTCAGTCAATGGTTTCTATTTTGAGTTGATTTGACCGTCTTTTGTGATCAGTTCTTACTTCAGTATTTTTCTTGCGTCTGTAGGGGCGCTCCTGTCTTTGAATTAAGATTGAGTCCAGAGATCCTCATTGAGAGCCAGTTCTGAAGAAATGGCACTGGACTCAACATTAACTTTGATTTCTTTTCACAGATGCTACCAGATTTGAGTTTCTTCAGTAATTTTGTTTTATTTTTAAATCTTCAGCATTCATAGTTCTTTGATTTTAGTGTTCACTCTGTGTTTAATTTGATTTTTGTTTTTAATTTTACTTTGCCTTGCTGATTTTTATGCCTTGAGTTTTTTTGTCCTCCTTCTTTAAATTGAAATTTTTTTTCTTCATTTCAGTTCCTGTTTTTTGTTCATTGTTCACTTTCAATTAGCTTGCTTGCTTTGTTTTGGTTTAGTGGAATTGAGCTTGATTCGATTTATCACTTTTTTTAAAAGAAATCCTACTATCTTTATCACTTTAAAGTTTCTTTCAATTCTGTTTACAGCTTGCTTCATTTGCTCACTCATATGCTGTCCTCCAGTATAGCCTCTTGGTCTTCGTATTTAGTTTTTACGCCACCTTTGTCTGATTAAGTCCATAATACTTAGGAGCAGAAGTAGACCATTCAGCCCATCAAGTCTGCTCTGCCATGCAACAATATTATTGGCAGATCTAGTAACCTTCAGCTTCACTTTCCTACCTTATTTATTCTTCCTCCCATAATCTTTTGATTCCTTAAAGCAAAAACAAAGGACTGTGCATGTTCACAATCTGAAACAGCAGCTGGTCTGGCAGCATCTGTAAGGAGAAGAATGGTTAACATTTCTGTTCCAGTGACTGGCTTCCAGAACTTCCTCAGTTCTGAGGAAGGGTCACCTGACCTGAAATAGTAACTCTCATTTTTTTTTTTTTTTTGTTTTTTTCTTCACGGATGCTGCCAGACCTGCTGAGCTTTTCCAGCAACTTCTGTTTTTGTAACCATCCTTCGGAGAGGAAATCTTCTCTGAATCCTCTCCAATTTAATAATATCCTTCCTACAGGTTGACCAGAACTGTTCTGAAGGAGATAGCTGAAGAGATAGTGGAGGCATCGGTGATGATCTTCCAGGAATCACTGGAGTCAGGGAGGGTCCCAGAGGAATGGAAAATTGCTAATGTAACCCCCACACTGCCTCCCTGTTTTCAAAGGGAGTGAGGCAAAAGACAGCAAGCCACAGGCCGATCAGCCTGACCTTGGTCGTTGGACTCCATAACCTTACCATTGTGAAGGATGAGACTTCAGCATATCTGGAAGTACACGATAAAATAGGGCAAAGGCAGCATGGTTTCATCAAGGGGAGGTCATTGCCTGACAAACCTGTTAGAATTCTTTGAGGGGGAAACAAGCGGGTTAGACCAAGGTGAGCCAGTGGATGTTATCTGCTTGGACTCCCAGAATGCCTTTGCCTTTGACAAGGTGCTGAACAGGAGGCTGCGGAGAAAGATAAGGGCCCATGGTATTAGAGGCAAGGTACTAACCTGGACAGAAGATTGTTTCTGCCAGACATTCAGAGTGTGGGGGTAAAAAGGTCCTTCTCAAGAAGGCAACTGGTGACTAGTGGTGTTCCGCAAAGATTAGTGTTGGGACTGTCTTTTTTTCACTTTATACATTAATGATCTAGATGAAGGAACTGAGGGCATTCTGGCTCTGTTTGCAGATGATACAAAAAATAGGTGGAGGGACAGGTAGTATCGAGGGGGTGGAGAGACTGTAGAAGGATTTAAATAGGTTAGGAGAATGGCCAAAGATGTGGCAAGTGGAGTACAGTGTGGGAAAGTGAGAGGTCGTGCACTTTGGTAGGAAGAATAGAGGCGAGGACTATTTTCTAAATGGGGAGAAAATTCAGAAGTCTGAAGTGCAAAGGGACTTGAGTCCTATTCCAGGATTCTCTTCGGGCAAACTTGCAGGTTGAGTCGGTAGTTAGGAAGGAACATGCAATATTGGCATTTATTTCAAGAGGACTAGAATATAAAAGCAGGGATGTACTCCTGAGACTGAGCCTCTGGTCAGACTACATTGAGTATTGTGAGCAATTTTGGGCTTCATACCTCAAGAAGGATGTACAGGCGCTGGAGCAGGTCCAGAGAAGATTCACGAGAATGATCCCAGGAGTGAAATGATTAACATATGAGAAATGTTTGAGGACTCTGGGTCTATACACATCGGAGTTTAGAAGGATATGAGGGGAATCTCATTAAAACTTACCAATACTAAATAGCCTAGACAGAGTGGACATTGAGAAGACCTTTCCATCAGCAGGAGAGACTAGGATCTGAGGGCACAGCCTTAGAATAAAGTGAAGACCCTTGAGAACAGAGATGAGGAGAAACTTCTTCAGCCAGAGAGTGGTGAATTCCATAGATTAGTTGCCACAGAAGGCTGTGGAGGCCAGGTCATTCTCTATAATTTAAGATGGAGGTTCTTGATTGTCAAGTGAATCAAAGGTTAGGGGGAGAATGAGGTTGAGAAACTTATCAGCCGTGATAAAATGGCACTGCAGACCCAATGAGCTGAATGGCCTAATTTCTGCTTCTATGTCTTATTGTCTTATGCACAGTTATCCAAAAATGGCCTCCTTAACGTCCTGTACAACCTCAACATGACATCCTAACTCCTATACTCAATGGTCTGAGCAATGAAGGCATGTTAAAGGCTAAATGCCACCTAAACCACCCTGTCTATCTGTGATGCATCTTTCAAAGAATTATGTACCTGATCCCCTAGTCTTGTGCTTGTTTGATTTACTAAAATGCAATACCTTGAACTTCAGTTGCCATTCCTCAGCCCATTGGCCCAATTGACCTTGTGTATATCCTGATGTTCCTTTCTTCTTCTAAGGAAGTAGAGGCATTGGTGTGCTTTATTGACTTTAGTGTCAATGTGGATGGGCAAGGATGGATTGGTGATATTTTACTCCTAGGAACCTGAGGCTCTTGACACCTCCACCTCAGTGCTGTTTATACAGACGAGCACGTGTCCTCCACTCCACCTCCTGAAGTCGATGACCATCTGCTTCATTTTGCTGACAATGAGGGAGAGATCTATTGTCTTGCACCATGCCCCTAACCTGTCTATCTCATTCCTGTACTATCTTGTTTGTTTCGGACCTGACCTCCTATAGTGGAAGAAGGTAGCTGGGAGATTGGGCTTTTGACATTTTTGTTTTCAGATATTTTTAATTACTTCATTTTGGTTTGTGTAAAATTCCATAATCTCAGGGACGTGATATAAGTACAGGAATTGTGATCCTCATTCACTTTTGGGTTTAGTTATTTGGTGGGAATGTAGAGAATGACTGACTGCTCCTTGTCAGTGCTGAACTGTACTTTCCTAATCAACCTGTTCAGAAATGTTATTACTCGCCACAGGAGCAGGTGGGACTTGAACCTAGGCTGCCTGGCTTAGGTAGGGATCTACCACCGCACAACATGTAACCTAACCTTCAGCTATTTCAGTTTTCAGTTGGTAATGGTGCAGTTTACCTAACAGAGGGCAGCATTCTTGTATTAAGGCAGGCCTTACCTAATACATACTGCTACAAGCTTCTGAACAAATACAGAAGGGGTGTAGGTTGTGGAAATGACATTGCTCTTTTCTGAGCCCTGACTAATTCTGCTAATTCTCAAACGTGACCTATCCTCAGTTAATGAGCACGTAAACAGCATCTTTTTACTCGTGTGAGATGTACTGTTTCTCCGGCAGGGCAAGCATTTCCTCGTTCCTAATTACCCTTGAGTGTGATGTTGAGTTCCAACCTTGAACTGCCCAGCCTGTTTGGAAGGAGGTACACCTATTGTGCTATTCAGGAGGGAGTTTCAGGATTTGACCTAGTGACAGTGAAGGAATGGCGAAACATTTCCAAGTCAAGATCGTGTGGAGCTTGAAGGGAACTTTAAGGGGGTGATGTTCCCATCTGTCTGCCCATTGCTCTTCTAGGTGTTGAGATCATAGGTTTTGACTGTACTGTCAAAGGAGCCTTTACGTTGTTACAGTTCATCTTGTAGATGGTACACATTTGCTGCCATTATGGGTTAGTGATGAAGAGAATGAATGGCCATCTGTTTTCAGAGCTGACCTCCTACAGTGGAAGAAGGCAGTTGGGAGATATACTACCATCAACTTCAACAATCAAGTAGCCTGCTTTGTCCTAAATAGTGTTGAACTTGTGTTGAGCAATATGAAAGTTGTTCCAACACCACCATGCCCCACCCCACATCTTGCAGATGGTAGCTAGGCATTGGAGAGATGGGGGTTGATGGTCCAACGGTGTGCTGCAGGGATTGGTTCTTGGTCCTTTGTCATTTATATCAACAATTTGGATGAGCATATTGGAGGTATATTTAGTAAATCTGTGGATGACACTAAATTGCTAGTATATTTGGTCTGTGAAGAGGTTATGTAAGAATATAACAGGACCTTGGTCAGATGAGCCAAAAAGTGGCAGATTAAGTTTAATTCAGGTGCAGATGTTGCATTTTGGTAGGGCAAACCAGGGCAGGATTTGACAGAGTTAATGGTAGGTCCTTAGCCCCTTGTTAAACAGAGGGACCTAGGGGTGCGGGTTCATAGTTCTTTGAAAGTGGCATTGCAGGTAGACAAGGTGGTGAAGAATTCATTGGGCATGATTGTGTTCATTGCTCAGAATATTTGAGTATAGGAGTTGGAAGTCCAGTTATGGCAGTGCAGAACATTGAGGCTGCTTTTGGAATAGTGCAGTTCTGTTCACCCTACTATAGGAAGGATGTTCTTAAACTAGAATGTGTACAGAAAAGATTTACCAGGATGTTGCCAGGACTGGAGGATTTGAGATATAAGGAGAGGTTGGATAGGCTGGGGCTTTTTTTTTTCCCCCCCTGGAGCGTCAGAGGCTGAGGGATGACTTTATGGAGGTTTATAAAATTGAGGAGCATGGATAGGGTGAATAGCTAAGGTCTTTTTCTAAAGGTTGAGGAGTCCAAAACCAGAGGGCAAAGGTTTAAGGTGAGAGGGGAAAGATTTAAAAGGGACTTGAGGGGCCACCTTTTCATGCAGAACTGGTTCATGTATGGAATGAGCTGCCAGAGGAAGTAGTAGGGCGGATACAATTAAACACATGTTTGGATGGATACATGAATAAGAGAGATTTAGAGGGATATGCCAAAAACAGGCAAATGGGACTGCTTTTAGTTTAGGCTATCTGGTCAGTATGGATGAGTTGGACCAAAGGGCCTATTTCCATGCTGTATGACTCTCTACTTTTGTAGAATTTCTACACACAGTATTTGTATAGCTAGTGTCTTTCTGTCCCCTGGTTTGGTATTGGGGGATTGACTTCAATGCCGTTGCATGACCAGAAGAAATGATTAGATTCTTTTGGTGATGATCATTTGTGGCATGGCTGTTACTTGCCTGTTGCCAGCCCAAACCTGGTTGACCAATTTTGCTGCATTTAGTCTCTCACTGCGTCAGCACCTGAGGGATTCTTGAATGGTCCTGAATATTATGCAGTTATCGGCAAATATCCCCACTTCAGCCCTGTTGTGATAGAGGGAAGGATATTGAAGCAGCTGAAGGTGGGTGGGCCTAAGATATATCTCCAAGGGATTGTATTGATATTCAACAATTAACCTCCAGTCATAACCATCTTGCTTCACTTTCTGGTTGGAGTTGAACCTAGTCCAATCAGGATCCAAAGACTCTGCAATATCATGTGCCTTAAGCTGTTTCTGAGTTTCCCATTGAGTGCATTGAAAAAGCTAAAGCCTGACATTTGTGATGCTATGGATCTCTGGAGGGGACTCTAGATGGATACAAATGCTTCCGCCTTGTCTTTTGCACCAAAGTTCTGGGTTCTCCTATCGCTGCTGATGGGATCTTTGTGAAGCTTCCTCCTATAGTGAGCTGTTTGTCCACCACCATTCACAACGGTATGTGGTGAGTTTGCAGATTTTAGGTCTGATCTATTGGTGTGAGACCTGTAGGTTGTTTTTTATGCTGTTTGACTTGCAAGTAATCCTGATGTGGTTTCACCAGGGTGACACCTCATTTTTAGTCTCCTGTTGCTCCTGGCATGTTCCCCTTTCTACTCTTTGAAGCAGGGCTAATCTTGCGGCTTTGTAGTAATGGCAGAGTGGGAGGTTATGCTGCACAGTGAGGCTATTCTGGGAATATGGGTCTAATCCACTTTCCTAAGTGAGGGGACCCTATCATTTTTCAGAAGGTGTTTTTGTTTGTTTAGCAGATGTGGGCTTCGCTGGCTGGGTCAGTATTTGTTGCCTGTCCCCAGCTGGCCTCGAGTGGAGGGGGCTGATCAAGTTCTGCCTTGAACTGCTGCAGTCCATTGGGCATAGGGAGTTCCAGGATTCTTAATTCATCATTGATATATCAATATATTTTCAAGTCAAGATGGGTGGCTTGGAGGGAATTTAGCGCTTTGTGGTGTTTCTACGTACCTGCTGCCCTTGACTTTCCAGGTGGTAGATATCATGGGTTTGGAAAATGCTGTACTAAGCAGCCTTGGTAAATTTCTGCAGTGTATCTTGTGGATGGTACTGCTACTGCTACAGTGCATTGATGGGGAAGTGTTTTTTTTTTGTTTGCTTTTGGATGGGGTGCCAGTCAAGTGAGCTGTTTTCCTCCTGGATGGTCTTAACTTTATTTTTGTGATGGTGCTGCATTCATCCAGGCAAGACGGCATTATTCCATCACGCTTAAGATATGTGCCTTGTAGATGGTGGACAGGCTTTGGAGAGTCTGAGTTACTTGCATCAGGATTCCTGGCCTCTGACCCGCTCTTGCAGTTACAGTTTCTAGTCAGTGGTATTTTAATCTCACCTTTGGCTCTGGCTCTATCACCGTGTTTCCAGGTCTCTTGTACGTTTAGAATGTGACTGCTGCTGGTCCCGGTAGATTGACTTGCCCAACCTCTGAACGAAGCACTGGCTTGCTTGAGGGCAGGGTGGAAGGAGGAAATAAAGGATGGGCCTGGTTAACATGTACACTTGTGAACTGGATTTTTTTTTTGTGGGGGAAGTTTTGTTTTGTTATAGCTGACTCCAGGAGCAGGAGAAGTACTGTAGCTGGTGATGTATGCAACCCAGAGAGTGTCGTTCCACCAGTTGTAGTCTTACGTGATTCCTGCCAGGGTGGAGCTGCAGACGGCCCGTCTTTGCAGAGGAAGCTTGTGTGTGATTTAGGACATCCTGTTTATAATGCAAGTGCTGTGTGCGTTGGTTCCTGAGCACTCCTCCCAATCTGCCAGGGGGTGAGGCAGGGAGACCTCCCAGTGGCTAGTGTGAACGTGCCGCTGGTCTGGTGGGAAGAGAACAGAACAATGAAGTCAACTCGGAAACAAACCCTACTCTCAAATAATTAAATTCATGTTTTGCATATTAATGCTGGTGGTGCAGGCCTTCTCCCTGTGTAATTCTCCTTGTTCCAGTACATCAACTGTCTGTCCCAGGGTGTCTCACTTTCCTCTGAATTGAAAAGTTAGGGGTTTGAGCCTTACTCCAGGAGCTCTATGTAAATGAGGAGATTGATACTCCAGTACATCAGGTAGTGGTGCAGTGTCTGATGTACTATTCTTGGGTGTGATGTTAAACCAAATCACCCTTCCACCTCCTTTTTGGCATGCGATTTTTTTTTTTTTTTTTTTTACACTCAGCCTTTTAAACAGGAGCTGGGAAGTTACTTTGTACAAGAAATCTTTTTGTACTTCAACAGTGATCAAATAATCATCAAGCTCCCAAGCTGAAATATAATGTGTGCAAATTGGCGGCTTCCTGTATTGCAACAGAGCTGTGAAGTGTCCTGTGGCTGAGAAAGGTGCTGCAGAAATCCAAGTCTTTAAATGAGTGAGTCCAAACTTGAGAAAGGGAAAAAAAATGCACATTTTGTTTTCAGAGAAATTCATTTTCTTTCAGTGAGGATCCAGCTAGAATTTGGGAGGAAATGCTATGTGTTCTAATGGGAGAGTTGGTTCTGTTTTAAATGCAGTATTAAACTCCTGATGCTCCAAATGTGTGCCTCCCCAAATCCACTAGCCTTGCATCTTACCAGAGGGAACTCTACCTAATGCACAGGGTTAGTTGCTCTCCTCGGGGCTACGTTATGTGACTGCCAAAAAACACTCGGGTTTAGAACTGTAAGAAGCTGATATACAGCTGTTGGCAGCTACTTCTAGGCTTCTGTGGCAGAATTTAACAGATGTTGTGCAGCTGTGTTGTGCTCTCAGATCTCTTTATCGAGGATAAAGACGTGCTACCTTTAGTAACATGAGGTGCAAGATTTGGATCAAAAAGGCTGACTTCAGGAGCTTTTTTGAACTGCAGGAATGTGAGGGAATTCCCACTGTTTTAATGGCTAAAGAATCCACTGCTATTTTGTTCCTGAAGTAGCTTACTGGGATCTGTTTTACTTTCCTTCAGTGCCAATTAACGTGAAATCTCGCAGACTCTCTCCAACAAAATCTCCACTTCCTACACACTTGGCATGAACTACTTGATTGCTTGAATTCGGTTCTCTGTCCAGTCTGAGCCTTCTCTTGTGATTTCTCCTGGAGAAAAGGTGCTCTTTTAACACAGGCAATGCATCCGTAATGATCAGTGTACAAATCAAAATGCTTCAACAGTGTAAGAGAGATAAAAGGTACTGCAGATGCTGGAGAATCCGAGATAACAAGCATGGGGCTGGATGAACACAGCAGGTCAAGCAGCATCATAGGAGCAGGAAAACTTGACGTTTCGGGCCTAAACCCTTCATCAACAGTGTAACCCTGACTTAGCTGTGACCTTGATAGACTAATCTATCCTTGCTCTGCAGGAGTGACTTTTTTTTTTCATTCAGCATTTTGGGTTAAGAGTAGCATTTCATTTGAAGATTTTTTTTTTTCCCTACAGGTTTCTGAATGCCCCCAAAGAATCTTTTTGTTTTTTAGTTCAATCTCTTGCAACGTAGTGTCAACTTTGAATACAACAATGTCCAATTTTAAACTGGTGCAAGTTTAAGAACAGATAATACTGAAAACACCTTACCCCTGTTTCTATGATGCTGCTTGGCCTGCTGTGTTCATCCAGCCCCACGCCTTGTTATCGCGGATTCTCCAGCATCTGCAGTACCTTTTATCTCTGGTACAATTTTTGAATGTTCATTTGGTTTTGCCACTAAACTTGAGGATGGATGTTGAGGATAAAGTCACTAAATTTGCAGATACTAGGCTGGTGAAAAGTAAATTGTGAGGATGACACTGAGCAATTTCAGAGGGACATTGACAAGTTGGCTAAATGGACAGACACCTACCACATGAATCTCAATGCAGAGATATGAGTTAACGCATTTTGGTAGATAAAATGCAGACCATTCTGACTCAATGGTACAGCCGGTAGGGGAAGTACAGGAGCACAGAGACCCCAAGGATCAAGTGTATAATTCTCTGAAGAGAAGGCAAGTTGAAACAGTTAAATCTTGTAGGATCTTTGCATTTTATAAATAGAGGCAGAAATCAACGAGGAAATGAGGCTACATATCTACAGATATTGGTTGGACCCTTGTGGAGTATTGTATGCAGTTCTGGGCATCCTAAAGAAGGATGTCCAAGCTCTGGAGTGAATGCAAAGGAGAATTACTGGAATGATAACAGGAATAAGGAATTTTTAGACACAACGAAAGATGAGTGAAATTAGGGTTGCTGTCCTTGGAGCAGAGAAGATTAAGTGGTGACCTTGTTGAGATGTTCACTCTTGGGAAGGCTGTACCGACATGGGTTTTAATGCCTTCCTTTACTGTTAAAAATCTTTTTCTAACTTTAGTTTCTCCAGTATCTTGATAGCTATGCCTAGGCACTAATCTCCAGATTTCTTTTAAAGTGTTCCCTTTTCTCTCTTCTCTTCCTTCCCATATCCCGCCCTGAAAAGTACTTTTGTCTGTGCCTTTGCAGTGCCCTCCTGAATGGTGTGGCATCTCTTGTTTTTTTTTTTTAAAATCCTCTTGTCCAGTTATCTCCCAGATGCTTTGTGTAGTTTACTACATTCAGGCTTCAGATAAATGCAAGTTAATTTTAGTTTGTATAAACAGTTTTCAGAGTGATGGTCTGCATGTGATTTCAAACTGTTTAGGGAAATGAACATTGTTGCCGTACCTGATTTGTTTTCTCCTTCCAGTTAGCAGTGGTATGCTGCGAGGTACCTCTATTCAAGAAGCTGCCCTCATCCAGCAATGGATTAACTTTGCTGAAAGTGAACTTATCCCTCCAACTGCAACCTGGCTTTTCCCAACTTCAAGTACCAGGAAATTCAACAAGCAGGTAAACTTCCTAATTGGGGAAATGGCTTTAAATATCTACTGATTTGATCAGATTCATCTGCTTGCAATTTAGTAAACCATCATAGCCTATTCTTGTGCTTTCCAATGCTGCCAATTAAATGCAGGAGATTGACACCAATCCAAAGGTCAGAGGTTAGGAATTCTGTAGCAAGAAACTTGTCTTCTGATTCCCTAAAGCCTATCCATCATCTAAGTCACAAGTCAGGAGTGTGATAGAATATTCTCCACTTGCCTGGGTGAATGCAGCTCCATAAACATGCAAGTTCAACACCATCCAAGGCGCTGGCTCATTATTCACCCTCTTCACCTACAATGCACAGTAGCAATAGTGGACGCCATCTACAAGATGCCCTGCGAGACTCATGCAAGGCTGCTTAGATGGCATCTTCCAAACCCACGACTGCTTTCATTTAGAAGGACAATGGCAGCGAATACAAGGGATCTGCATCATGTGCAAGTTCCCTTCCTAAGCCAGTCACCACCATGACTTGGAAATATTCCCCTTCCTTCAGTGTCTCTTGGTCAGAATCCTGGCACTCCTCCCTAATTGCATTGTGGGTCTACATTAACAACACAATAATTCAAGAAGGCAGCTCTCTTCCATCTTTTATGGGTAAGCGGGGATGAGCAATAAGTAGTGACCCACAGAGTATAGCTTATTCCCTGACAAAATTACAAAAGCAAAAAAATCTGCTTCCACGGTATACCCCACAGTTGCTCAGTAGAATCTGGACTCTTTATTATTGTCCTCTTAACTTATCTGTATGCTTGCATCCATCCATCCATTTTTCTGTCCTAGGCAGCTGGCACTGTTGGAACTCTGGAAGGCTTTTGGTGCTTTGCTCCCTCGTCTGTACTTGGCATTTGGTAGGGAAAGTAATGTGCAATGCACTGACATCCTACCAAGTCCTATCCTTTGCCATCAGTCCTTGACTGAGCTCAAGGAGACGCTAAGTTTTTTTTTTTAAAGAGGTCTTGGTTTTAACCTGCTGATGTAACTTGGTACACATGAAATATCTACATCCTTCTATATTGAGTGGGCCTGCTGTACTCCATGTTTCTCTTATTTTGGATTTACTTGGGGCTGTGTTTGTACTGATTTTATGCACCTTCCACCCCTTGTACTAATTTTGATTTGGATGAGTTCCTAGAATATATCTCTCTCTTGCTCGGTCGTGGCTTGTTGTCATTTTTTTTTTTTTCTGAAACCCTTTCCCTCTGCTTTCTTTCCTGCCGCACTCCCCACCACCACCCACCCACCAAAACAACAAAATAAAACGTTGGGTGCTGAATGCTTCTGGGATTTACTCCTACTAAAAATTGCCTTTGAAATGCTGACTCCAAAGTGGCAGCCCACCCTTCCTGCTGACTGTGGGAATATGAAGCTGCCCATTAATTTAATGTTCAAGGGACAGCTCTGACCTTCAGTGAGCTTCAAACAGTTGTTTAAATGACTCCTCTTGCACTGCAACAGGAAATGTAATTCTTTCAAGTTGAACTTGTCATGAAACTGTCTCCTTCCCTTCGACCACTGCAAGTTTTTTGATTACTTCTCTTTTAAGAAAGCAGACTGGTATATGCATAGAGATAAAAGGTACTGCAGATGCTGGAGAATCCGAGATAACAAGCATGGGGCTGGATGAACACAGCAGGTCAAGCAGCATCATAGGAGCAGGAAAACTCGACGTTTCGGGCCTAAACCCTTCATCAGAAATGGGGGAGGGGAAGAGGGTTCTGAAATAAATAGGGAGAGAGGGGGAGGCGGATAGAGGAGAGGATAGGTGGAGAGGAGGCAGACAAGTCGAAGAGGCGGGGAT
>JAHRHZ010000092.1:3546049-3566204 GCA_024137785.1 Ginglymostoma cirratum | reverse complement strand
TGTGTGATTAAATGAAACCAATTGTTAGGGATGTAGGGTAAATATTTGATGAGGTTGATGGTGATGATATGAGAGGGCCATGGTTGATGCTGTGTGATGGAGATTTGAGGAAGAAGCTGGAGTGAAAGGAGAGGCTGTGAGACTAGGGTGTGTAAATCAAAGAAGCACTGTGTAGGTAAATGCCAGGCTGGCTGCCAGCTGAACATTGCAGGACACTGACCTTGTGAGACTTTAGGAGGTCATTGAACTTTTTCCTGCACAGGGCCCACACTTGTCACACCTTGGTACCACATTCCTCATACTTGGGCACACTCATTATACCTGGGCACACTCATCACATTTGGCCACAACACTTCATTACATCTCAACATACTCGTCACACCTGGGCACATTTCATCTCACCTGGGCACAACACTTCACCATTTGTAGTTGCACCTGCATAGTGAGGCTGCTTGGCCTCCTCTTGCTGCCCCGAGTAAAGAAGACTACTCTGTTCCCTCAAAGCACTAATTGTCCAAAGAGAGGTCTGTGAACTAGTGGAAGGGCCGAATGGATATAGGGATAGACATGTTCCATTTCTTCCATCCATACTGCTGTTCCTTCCTTCCAACTGGATTGTCCCACCTGTTCACCCTCCCTGATTGGTGGGATGGTAATTAAACCATTATGTTACCAACTGGAAAATGGCCCCCTGTTCGATTAGGGACCAAATGGAAAAGATTCTGCCCTTGTTTCCAAGGAGTGTGTGGTTCCCTTACTCAAAATATGTAATTTACAATTTTTTTTTCTTTATTCAGTTGTGAAATATGGGCATCGCTGGCCGGGCCAGCATTTATTGCCTGTCCCAAGTTGCCCTTGAGAAGATGGTGGTGAGCTACTTTCTTTGAACTACTGTATTCTTGTCAATTTTACCCCTATGCTATAAATTGGTTAACATCTTCATATACTTCTTCTCATTCGTCCTTTAATTTAACCGTTTTTTTCCAATTTGGTGTCATCTACAAATTTTGAAATTATACTTTCAATTCTGAGGCCCAAATTGTTTATGTAAATGATGAACGTGGGGGTCACTGGCAGTAATGTCACTGGCCTTAGGCTAATGCTCTAATGTATGATCAAATCCCATCTTGGCAGATGGTGAAAAGGCTGGTCTGATGGTCACTGAACAAATGCTGATTTTCACTTTTTAAAAAAAGCATCTAATTTCTTAATATCCTTTAGGGAAGGAAATCTGCCACCCTCACCAGGTCTGGCCTGCATGTGTCCAGAGCTGCACCATGTGATTTACTCCTAACTACCCTCTGGGCAATAGATAGTCATTGATACCCACATCCCGTACTCAAATAAAAACATACCGTGGAGCAGTCCTATCACTGATCCTAGTGGGCTGTGACTCCTCATCATTTGCCTAATCTGAATAACTCTCCTTAACAGCTACTCTCTGAATGTTATTTTGTAGCTACCAGTTGCTATCTATTCTGCTATTTGGCATTTGACTCCGTTGTATAAGACAGTTAGTACCCAAAAGCTCTAACTGACACCACGAGATTAGCTCCACACAATGGGTTATAAAGAACTGCCCTGGGAAGAGCTAACCAGCTGTTATCTGTGTCTGAAATAAAACAAAGAACTGCAAATGCTGAAGTTCTAAAACAGAAGCTGCTGGAGAACTCAGCAGGTCTAACAGAGAAAACAGAATTAACGTTTAAAATCCAGAGAACCTTCTTCAGAATGAAAGACTTTCAAGTATCTCAGATGTAATGTAACTAGCTGTTAAGTATTACATAAGAAACCTATTCCATTTATCAAGAACAGATATTCCTGGTGAAACTCAGCAGGTCTGGCAGCATCTATAGGGAGAAAGCAGAGTTAATGCTTTGATTCTGATGAAGACTGACTTTGACCCTGACTAATCCAGTCCGATCTTGACTAACCCAGTCTGACCCTCACTAACCCAGTCTGACGAAGAGTCACTGGACTCAAAACATTAATTTTGCTTTCTTCCTAGAGATGCTGCCAGACCTGCTGAGTTTTGCCAGCAATTTCCGTTTTTGTTTCAGATCTCCAGCATTTGCAGTTTGTTTGTTTTATTTTACCATTTAGCAAGACTCGGCTGTCTTCTGCCAAAGACTTCAAGTGAGCATCAATCCCCACCTGATATCAGTAACTTAGACTAACAGCAAGAAGAAGGATTGGCGGCAATAAATCTACTCGTCTGTCAGACCTGAGGGGCGAATAGCGGAACAAGACCCAAGACAGCAGGGAAAAAGGGTTGTGGAGCTATGTGGCCTCCATTGCTTCTTCTGAACTTGCAACTCCAAAATTTCAGCTCATGACCCCTCCTCTTGTGGTCCTGACCTCCAATTTGAGAAACCCGGATTAAGTCATTTGATAAAGTTCCAGGTATGTGTAAAATTCTTAGGACAAAACAGTGATATTCAATCAGAACCATTCAGTAAAAGAGCTTTTAAAATGTTAACTTCCTTTATTTCCTTCTGGATTCCCTCTGCTGTTACACATGTACAGTAACATTAAGTGGACAAAATGCACATTGCAAATCTGATGAACTGCAATAATGAATTTGTTTGCAAAATCAAATCCCATGGAACTAAAGGGACTGTGGGGCAGTGTGGATTTGAAATTGAGCTGAAGATACTGAAATACAGAAACAGAATGCAGTGGACAATCAGCGTTTTTTTGAATCAGAGGGATGTATACAGTGACGTTCCCAACCAGTTGGTATTTGGACCACTGCTAATGTCACAAAACTTGGAAAATGATAAGCAACAAAGAGAGTATCATAGAATCCCTACAGTGTGGAAGCAGGCCCTTTGGCCCAACAAGTCCACACCAAACCTTGGAGCATTCCACTCCCCTAATCTACATATCCCTGAATACTATGGGTAATTTAGCATGGCCAATTCATGTAACCTGTGCATCTTTGGACTGTGGGAGGAAACCAGAGGATCTGGAGGAAACCCACACCGGCATGGGGAGAATGTGCAAACTCCACACAGACAGTTGCCTGAGGCTGGAATGGAACCCAGGTCCCTGGCACTGTGAGGCAGCAGTGCTAACCACCATGCCACCCTACTACCCTCTGGGTAGTAACAGACTTTAGATGGATACAGACCAGAAAAATGGGAAGGCTTGTCAAAAGTTTAATGTAGAGAAATGTGAGATGATGTATTTTGTGAGGAAGAATAAGGAGGGGCAATGCAACCTCAATGGTGCTAGTTTAAAGAGGGTGCAGGAACAGAGAGACCAGGGGCCTCAAATACACAATAGGTCTGTGGTGGGACAAACTGAGACAACTACTTAAAAACACTTCAGAGACCCTTGCTCTAAAATAATAAAATAGAATACAAAATTAAGGAAATTGTGCTCAAACTTTAGAAGTCATTAGTTATGGCTCACTGAAGTAGTGTTAAATTCTGGTCTCTTTAGGGAGGATGTCAAGGCATTGGAGAAGATGCAGAGGAGATTTAACAGAATGGGAATCAAGGATGAGGCAACTCCAGTTATATGCAAAGATATAAAAGCTCCAAGTTGTTCTGTTTATTGGAGAGAAGAAGAAAAGATGATTTAATAGAAGGGATCAAATTCAAATGAGTAAACATTAAGAAATTTTTCTTAATGTCTGGAGGATCAATAAGAGAACAACAGAGATTTAAGATCAGAGAAGAGCTGAGGAAAACTTTATTTATGAGCTAGTTGTTCGAGAATAGATTAGCTGAAAGGAGCAGGTTCAATAGTAACTATCCAACATGGAGTTAGGAATAACTCTACTTACACACATTAGTTCCTTAATTCTACTCTCTCGCCAACACAAATCTATTAATATGTTTTGAAATTTTCAATGGACCCCCAGGCTCAAAACCATTTCTGAGGGAGAGTTTTCCAGATTATCCCTCCCCGTTGTGTGTAGAAGTGCTTCTTGATAGTATCCTGAAATGGTCTGCCTCTTGGTTATGACTGAGTCTCATACTTATCCTCTGCATACCTCAGCAAATCTTTTAATAATTTTAAAATCCTCAATGAGATTTCCATAATGTTTATATGCAAGAGAATATATGCCAAGTCTGTGTGGCCTCTCCTCATGTTTTAACCCTTTAAGTTTCATTATAATTTTCCCTTTCTTTAATTTCCCCTTAAACAGAGTGGCTACAAGAACAGATCAGGGGCTCGGAATACTGTGGTGATTAACAGACCTCTTGAATCCCCAAAACCTGTCAACCACCTATACGGCACAATCAGGATGGGTGTAGCTCCAACAACACTCAAGAAACTCGACACCATGCAGGACAAAGCAGCCCCCGCTTGATTGATACCACATTCACAAGCATCCAATCCATACATTATTAACACTCAGTAGCAGCAGTGTACCATCTACAAGATACACTGCAGAAAGTCACTAATGATCCTTAGACAGCACCTTCCAAACCCACAACCATTTCCATCCAGAAGGACAAGAGCATACACGGGAACACCACCACCTGCAAGTTCCCCTCCAAGCCACTCACCATCCCAACTTGGAAATATACCACTGTCCCTTCACTGCCGCTGGGTCAAAATCCTGATATTCCCTCCCTAATGGCATGTGGGTCAACCTACAATTCTGCAGCAGTTCAAGGCAGCAGCTCACCACCACCTTCTCAAGGGACAACCAGGGACGGGCAATAAATGCTGAGCCCAGCCAGCTAGTGATGCCCCTGTCCCACAAATGAATTTAAAAATTACATCTGTACAATTTACCTCAACTACTCCTTGTAGTACCGAGTTCCACATGCTACCTTCTTTGAAAAAAGGAATAAGGAAAATTTGCATCTGTATATCTTTCACCACTTCAGATCTCCCCCAAAGTGCTTTATGCCAAGGATGTACATCTGAATTGTTGGATACTCACTGGAATAGTGTTGGCAGTGAATGGTCAAAACACAAAGGAATAGATCTTTCAAAGAGCTAGCAAAGGTGTGACATTTACCCCCAGTTGATTCCTGGGATGAAATGTTTGTCTTATGAGGTTGAGCACGGTCACATTGGAGTTTAGAAGTTTGAGTAGTGAAGATTGAAGTGTAGAAGATCCTGAAGAACTTGACAGGGTGGATGCTGAGAGGATGTTCACCCTCATGGAGGAGTCTTTAAAAATTAGGGTTTTCCTATTTAAGATGGAGATGAGAATTTAATTTCTTCTCTCTCTCAAAGGGTCACTGATCTGTGAATTTGTCTTCCCCAGAGAGCCGTGAAGGCGGGATCAGTGTATATTTGAGGATGAGTTAGACAGAATTCTGATTGATGAGGGAGTGAATGGTTATGTGAGGGGGATGGCAGATAGGAAAGTGGATTTGAGACCACAGTCAGAGTAGCCATGATGTTATTGAATGATGGGTTAACATGAGGGGCTGAATGGCCTACTCCTGTTCCATTATCTCATGTTTGCCTTCCAGAAAGAACTAAATGACTTTCTTCTGCAATGTAAGAGATCTTGATTCCATTTATTGCTCAATCAACACTAAAAAAATGATTATCTGAGCGTTTATGTAATTACCATGTGTGGAATCTTGCAATCTTTGAAATCACTGAAAGCTACCAAAGCAGGTGCAGCAAGCAATTAAGAAGGCATTTGGTATGTTGGCCATTTTTGCAAAAGGATTTGAGGACAGGAGTAAAGATGTTTTGCTCAACTGAACAGGACACTGTGAGACCGAACCTGGAGTATTGTGTGCATGTTCTAGTCCCCTCGCCTCAGAAAGGGTATAGAGCAGTGGATGTTCTCTAGACCGATCCCTGGGATGGTGGAACTGTTCTGTGAGGAGACTTTGAGGAGATTGGGCTTGTATCCCCAAGAAATTTGAAGAATGGAGATGACTGCATTCAAGGAGAAAGAATTCTTACATGGCTTGACAGGGTAGATCCAGAAGGATATTTCCCCTGCTGTGCTGGGGACAAGATCTAGAACCGGGGGCACAGTATTAGAATGAAGGAGAGGTCATTTATGACTGAGATGACAAAGCTGAGTGTGACAGAGAATGAATTCCATGATTGGGTGAAAAGAGCAGGAAATACAGGCAGCAATTCATGATTACCCTATCAGAAAATTCAAAATCTGATAAACTGAGAGATTGCTTAGTTTTATATTCTTAGAACCCCTACAGTGTGGAAACAGGCCCTTTGGTCCAACAAGTCCATACCAACCCTCAGAGCAACGCACCCAGACCCTTCCCCCTATAACTCACACATCCCTGAACACTACAGGCAATTTAGCATAGCCAAACAACCTAGCCTGCACATCTTTGGACATGAGAGGAAACTGGAGCACCCAGAGGAAACTCACGCAGACACAGGGAGAATGTGCAAACTCCACACAGATTGTTGCCCAAGGCTGGAACTGAACCCAGGTCCATGGCGCTGTGAGACTGCAGTGCTAACTACTGACCCACCATGCCACCCCACAAAACTCCCTGGTGTACCTGTTAAAAAAAACAAGAAATGTCGACACTGGAAATCAAACACAAAAACAGAAATTGCAACAAAAACTCAGCATCTATGAGGAGAAATCAGAATTAACATTTAGGGTCCAGTGACCATTCTTCAGTACAGATGTACCTGTCACTGGTGAAGGTATATCTGTCTCTTTCAAGAAACTATTCACCTAAACCCCTAAGTCTCTTTGTTCAGCAACATTCCCCATCCATTAACTCTATAAGTCCTGCCCTGATCTGCCTTACCAAAATGCGACACTTCACGTTTACTGCAATAAACCTCATCTGCCACTCCTCAGACCATTGACCCATCTGATCAACATACTTTTGTACTCCAAGATAACCTTTTTCACTGTCTCCTGCACCACCAACTTTGGTTTCATTTACAAACTTACAAACCATGCCTCCTATATTCACATCCAAATCATTTATATAAATAACAAAAATCAGTGAACCCAGCACCGATCTTTACGGCATACCACTGGTCACAGGCCTCCAGTCCAAAAAACAACTGTCTACCACCACCCTCTGTCTACTACCATAGAGCTAATTTTGAATCCAATTAGCTCACACCCACTGGATTCCATGTGATCTCACCTTGGTAACCAGTCTACCAAGCAGAATCTTGTCGAATGCCTTGCAGAAGTCCATATAAACAACAATTACTGCTCTGCCTTCTTCACTCTTCTTTGTCACTTTTTCAAAAAAAACTCAATCAAGTTAGTGAAGCATGATTTCCCATGCACAAAGCCATGTTGACCAACCCTAATCAGTCTGTACATTCTGTATGTCGTCTGTTCATAAAGTTTAGAGTCCTATCTGCTTTATCAACAGCCTCTTAACCCCTCCTGCCATAGGAAGGACCCAAGATGGCAACGGAGTGGGAGCTCCAGCCGGAATACCTCTGCTCTGTCTGTTTATTTCACCCTTCCATCTTTTTTTTCTTTTTTTGTCTTCATCTTTTGGTGTTTGTATCTCAGTGAGGTCTTGGCCTGTTTGCGTGGCAGGACTCAGCCTGGTCTCTCGGTAGCTCATGGCGGTTTTCGACCTGGTCTCTCGGCAGCTCGTGGTTCATGACAGTGTCTCAGCCTGGGCTCCCGGCAGGTCTCGGCCTGGTCTCTATTCGGGGCCCGGTCTCTTGGTGGCTTGTGGCAGTATCTCAGCATGGTGTGCGAGTCGGTCCTGCCTGGGTATGTTCCTAAGGCACTGGGGGGGAATCAGAGAGGTGGCAGCTTCAGGGGCAGCAGCAATGGCATCCTGGCCCAACGCAAGATGAGCGAGCAATGAGGGAGGTCCCCTGGAATCTGCAGCAGTGTCAGGAACAGGCAGCTGAGTCTCCCAGAGATCAAGATAAGCGGAGGAATCATAAAAGACTGTTCAACTTTTAACTTATTCCTTTATTTTCCTAATTTAAATTAAGAAAGCGTTTAATGTTAACTATTACCTTATTTCTTTATTTTTCTACATATTCTATGAAATAATGTTTAACTTTATCACTCTGTTTCTCTTACTACTGTGTACCTACGTTTCTTATGCCTAAGTACCTTGGTACCTACAATAGTGCTTTGTGCGACGACAATATACACTGTTCACTGCACTTCTGTACTTGAGTACACGTGATAATAAAATCCAAATCTAAATCTCTCCTGCCATATACAAGGCTTTGTGGACTTACAGCACTCCCCCACACTCCCTTCCCCCATGTCTATGGTAGAGGTATGTCCTTCTTTGTGATAGAGGCAGTACATGTCTTTGTGTTGGGGATGTACATGTCCTTGTGATAGAGGTGTGCATGTCTGTGTGATGGAAGTATACACATCTTTTGGTTGAGCTATACACATCCTTGTGATGGAGGTGTACATGTCCTTGTAGTGGAGATGTACATGTCTTTGTAGTGGAGGGGTACATGTCATTGTGGTGGAGGTATACATGTCCTCATGATATAGGTGTTCATGTCCTTCCTTGTGGTAGAGGCAGAAGTGTACATGTCTTTGTGCTGGGGGTGTACATGTTGTTGTGATAGAGATGTGCATGACCTTGTGGTGGACGTGTATGCATCTTAGTGGTGGAAGTTAGCATTTCCTTGTGGTGGAAGTTAGCATTTCTTTGTGATGGAGGTGTACATGTCCTTGTGATGGAGGTGTCCATATCTTTGTGTTGGGTGTGTGCATGTCATTGTAATGTCATAGAAGTGTATATATCCTCCTTGTGGTGATAGCGTACAAACTCCTTTGTTAGAAACAGACAGGGCCCAGTTGTGGAGTCATACCTGGGGTGTATCGGTCCCTTTGATGGTGATGTAAAGTCCTTGCAATGGATGTGGAGAGGATCATGTGACAAAGGGGCATGGAGCTGTGTTGTAGAGTTGCACCAGGTCATGTGATAGAGGGGTACAGATGGAGATCTGTGACACAGCAGCTGAAGAACTGAGACCCCAGAGTGAAGGAGATATAGAACTCCTGGGTTCTGTGCTGGTCTGCAGCTGAGCACTGGACTGTGGGCTGCTCTCAGTACACAATCCAGCACACTCAAAAAATACCAAATATTTCTGAGTGGGCAGCAGAGTTGGCTGCAGTGAATCGCTGCTTTGTGTTTGAACTTTTCTGTTGGACCGAGAGTTTTAAATAGCAAGGGATTTGTAAGGAGGTGAATCTGTTCTTGTTACACATTCAGGCACAGAATCCTCTAAGGCCAACTCAGCCACTCTGGGAATTGGTGGGGAGGATTGGAAGCTGCTGACGTTGGCATGGTGGAATGTGAGGAGTGTTTGGTTCACCCTCACTGTGCTTTTGTTTATGTAGGCCCTGGAGAGGATGCAACATCAGAAAATAACAAATGGGATTCTGAGGGAAAGAATTGGTTTGAGGAACCCAGAGACATTGACCATTATATTTTCATTCCTTGATGGAATTTGGGCATTGTTGGAAAAACCAGCATTTATTGCTCAAACCCAATTGCCCTCAAACTGAGTGGCTTGCTAGGGCCATTTCAGGGGGCAGTTTAAGAGTCAACGACTTTGCCAAATTAGATAAGGAATGTATTTCCTTCCTGCCTTTAAAACAGAGATGGGAAAATAGTTTTTTTTCTTGCAGTCATAGAATGATACAGCATAGAAACAGACCCTTCAGTCCAATAAGTCCACGCTGACTATGTTTCTAAACTAAACTAGTCCCACCTGCCTGCGCTTGTCCCATATCCCTCCAAACCTTTCCTATTCATGAACTTATCCAAATGTCTTTTAAATGTTGTAACTGTACCTGCATCTCCATCATTTTCTCTGGTAGCTCATTCTACACACTGACCAATTTCTGTGTAAAATAAGTTGACTCACACATCCTTTTTAAAACTTTTTCATCTCACCTTGAAAATATGCCCCCTAATTTTAAACTCACCCACCCTTGTCATTCACCTTATCTGTGCCCCTCATCATTTTATAAATCTTGATAAGGTCACCCTTCAACCTCTTATACTCCAGTGAAAAAAGTCCCAGCCTTTCCAGTGTATTTTTATATCTCAAACCCTCCGTTCCCAGCAACATCCTGATAAATCTTTTCTGGACCCTCTCCAATTTAATAATATCCTTCCTATAACAGGGTGACCAGAACTGCACTCAATACTCCAGAAGAGGCCTCACCAACGTCCTGTAAAACATCAACATGACATCCCAACTCCTGTACTCAATGCACACACACTCCTATCCTCAATGGTCTGAGCAGTGAAGGCAAGCTGCTAAATGCCTTCTTAAACACCCTGTCGACCTGTGACGCAAATTTGAAAGAATTATGTACCTGAACCCCTTAGTCTCTCTGTTCTACAGTACTACCCAGAGCCCATCTATTAATTGTATAAGTCCTGTCCTTGTTTGTATTACCAAGACGCAATACGTCACATTTATCCAAATTAAACTCTATCTGCCACTCCTCAGCCCATTGGTTCAATTGATCAAGATCTCTTTGTAACCTTAGATAACCTTCTTCACTCTCCACTACGCCACCAATTTTGGTGTCATCTGCAAACTTACTAACATGCCTTCTATATTCTCATCCAAATCATTTATATAAATGACAAACAAAAGTGGACCCACTACTCATCCCTGGGGAACACCACTGGTAACAGACCTCCAGTCTGGAAAACAACCCTCCACCACCACCCTCTGTCTCTTACCATAAAACCAACTTTGTATTCAATTGACAAGGATTGAGAATCTTTGGAATTCTCTTCCTCAAAAGGCAGTGGATGCAGAATCTTTAAATGTCTTTAAGGCAGGAGTTGGTAGATTCTTAATTACCAAGGGGATGACACATTATCAGGGGTATACAGGAATGTGGAGTTGAGGTTAAAATCAGATGAGCCATGATCTTAGTGAATGGGATGCAAGCTCGAAGGACTGAGTGGCCTGCTCTTGTTCTTTGTTCTTACATTCATACTCTGTATTTGATGGTTTTGGAAGCACTGATCATATTCTGACAGGATGTTGAGTTCTATTGGTGACTTGGCCAATCCTACAATGGAGAAAACAGGATCTAGTCCAGCATATTGCACTGGAAACAATGGTTGGAACCGATTTGTATTTACAAGTGAACAGTGAGGCCTGAGTGAAATATTCTCTTTCTAATTGCAAGATGTTTTGTTAGAGTGACTGGTGAGAAATTGTTTCCCATGGCAGAACAGGCAGTAACTGGGGGTAAAAAGACAAAAGAACTGCGGATGCTGTAAAGCAGGAACAAAAACAAAGTTGCTGGAAAAGCTCAGCAAGTCTGGCAGCATCTGTGAAGGAAAAAACAGAGTTAACGTTTCGGGAACGGTGACCCTTCTTCAGTTCTGAGGAAGGGTCACCAGACCCGAAACGTTAACTCTGTTTTACCCTTCACAGATGCTGCCAGACCTGCAGTAACTGAGGGTCACGGGTTGGCAAAGGAACCAGAAGGGAGGCGAGGGGAAAGTTGATCACACTAAAAGTTGTTATGATCTGAAATGTGCTGCCTGGAGGACTATAAATAATTAAAGAAGTGCTTAAAGAAAGGGAGATGTAGGAATCCTGAAGGAAAGGATGGGGGACTGAAAGGAAATGGATAGTTCTTTCAAAAAGCTGATATAGGCACAATGGGATGAATGGCCTCTTCCTGTGCTGCAGTTTATGATAAAATTTTAATTATTAAATCTTTCATTTTGTCCACACCTTAGTCTTCTTCTTTTCAAGTGCTCTGCCTGATGGAATATCTGGCTGACAGTGCAATAACCACCATCATGGGTAGGGGAAGGAGGTAGATCCCATATTCACCCCTATCAGATGGGGGAGTCAAACCCTGTACTCATGGAAACCAGCCATCCAGCCAACAGCCCCTCAACCCCAATGATATCCATGACCTGGGTTGGGTGTGGACCACTGAATTATTGGCCCAGTGTCTTTAACACACACCACCATCTCCTCTGAATTTGTCCCAACCTTCCTGTTGTAGATATACCTCTCCAAAACAATGTCAATGTGGGTGACCATTGTACAGTGTTTGTGGAGACAAAGATCCTTGTTTGCACTGGGGACACACTCCACATAGTACCACCACTGTGCTAAATGGGATATATTCAAAGCTGCTCAAAATTAGACATCTATGAGGAACTGTGGGCTGTCAGTAACAACAGAATTCTATTCAACCATAACCTCAATTCTCAATGATGGTCAAGACCAACACATCAGTACAGAAGACAAGGTCAAAGATTTTGCAGCAATCTCTGTTCTGAAGTGCTGAATTGACAATGTATTTCAACTTCCTCCTGTGGTCACCAGAATTCACAGGTGCCAGTTCGATTCACTACACATGAGGTCAACAAATGATTGAAGATATTAAATATTAGAAAGGCTGTGGGCCCTATACAACATTCTGTCAATAATACTGAAGACTTGAGTTCTAGAACTTGCAGTACCCATAGCCAAGCAGGACTGCTGCTATGGCTACAAGAGAAGCTGAGTTCCTGGGAATTCTGCAGTGAGAATGTGACCTACTAATTCCCAAAGTCTGTCTATATCCTACAAGATCTAAGTCAGGAGTATGATGGAATATTCCCATTTATCTTGATGAATGTGGTTCCAACAATATTCCAGAAGTTCAGCACCATGACAAAGCAGCCACTTGATCACCAACTAATCCACCACCTTCAACATTTAGTCCCTCCTTCATCAATGCACAGTAGCAGTGTGTAATATATACAAGATGCACTCCAGTAAGCCAGTAATATTCCTCAGACAGAACCTTCCAAACCTACAGCGTCTACCATCTAGAAGGTCAAGCAGATACATGGGAACACCACTACCTGTAAGTCCTCCTCCAAGCTACTCACCATCCTGACTTGGAAATATATTGCCCTTCTTTCAGTGTTGCTGGGAAAAGTTCTGGAACTTCCCCCCGCAACAGCACGGTAAATTCCAAGTACTGTTTAAAATTCCTTGTGGCTATGAGTAAATGAAAAAATGGCAACCACATGTTGTGACCACATTAGTATAGAGAAGTAAAACAGTTTGCCATCAGGGCTGTGATTGCCATGGAACTCATTGGCTTGGTAAATGAAGATGAACTGTCATAGCCTGGTGTAGAGCTTCATCCCAAGAACTGTGTTGGCCAAATATCCAATATAATTTTTACTTTGACTACAAGTGTGTTCAGGATGCACTTTGATGAACCACCAGTAGAAGTAATGGAGTGTTGGATGGAATAGGGAATTGGGTTTTGGCAATGTAAAAATCTTTCTCAACAGGCAGGCACTGCACTTGTACAACCTGATATGACAATTACGCTTCCCAAGACTTCAAGAAACTACAGTAAGTTGTGAACATAGCCCAGTCCATCACACAAACCAGCCTTCCATCCATTGACTCCACCTATACTTCCCACTGCCTTGGGAAAGCAACCAACATAATCAAAGACCCCTCTCACTCCAGTTATACTTTCTTCCACCCTTTTCCATTGGGCAGAAGATATAAAAGTTTGAATATACATACAAACAGATTCAAGAACAGCTTCTTCCCCACTGTTATCAGACTTTTGAATGGACCTCTCAAATGTCTGTCTCTCTCTGCACCTTCTCTGCGGCTGTAACTATGTAGTCTGCACTCTGTTCTGCTACCCTGATGTGCTTTGTATGTACGATCTGACTGTAGAGCATATAAAACAATACTTTTTACTGTATCTCGGTACATGTGACAACAATAAATCAAATCAATTACAAGCCTGTGATATCATGGAAGTGGTGAACATGACTCAGCAATATTTGGCACTTTGTAAATAGAATAAAGTCATTCCCAGTCTGCAGCCCAGTTCTGACAAAACCAATGATAAGAAGCCAGAGCTTTCTGAATATTTGGCACCAGGTTTGTGTGTCCATGTTTTAACTGAACATTATACCGATGGACAGCTTTTTTGGCAGCAGACTAGGCTGGATATCACATCATTTTACATCTGACTGTTTCCAATGTCAGTGGGATCTTAGGCTTCATAAATGGGTGTAGCAAATTCAAGAGCAGAGAAATTGAAACTTCACCAAGTTCTGACTAAGTTATAATTGGAGTATTACATCCAGATCTAGTTGCCTCATCCTTGAGAGGTGCAGAGGGCTTCTCAGAATAATTCCAGGAATTTATGAATTTACGCTAGATGGCAGTGTACAAGATTATGACAGGCTTAGATAAGGTAGACAAATGAAAGATGTTGGTAGTCCCATGACTTGGGGACACAAACATAAGATTTCAGGAAAGAGTTGTGGAGGGATGAGAGGGAGAGATGGTAATTTCCCGGAATTCCCAGCCTACCAAGTTGGTGTGAGCAGAGACTATAATCAATTTCAAAAGGAAATTGGACAGGTACTTCAAGGACAGTCAGAGCTATAGGGATGAAGGCGGGAAGTGGGACTGTCTGGATTGTTCTACTGAGAGCCATCAAATACTTGATAGACCAAATGGCCTCATTCCGAGCTGCTATGATTCTGGAGTTGTATGACTGTAGTAATTGGTGGGAGTGACATAAGAATCTGGTTGTGCACTTAACTCTGCTATCAAATAAAATTATCTCTACTTAGTTTTGAATAAATTCAATAATCAATCCTCCACTGTTTTCAGCGCAAGAATTCCACAGACGGACAACCTTCTGGAGAGAAAAAAAAATCCTCATCTCAGGTTCTTAAGAGAGACCTTTTTTTCTTAACTTGTGTCCCTGTGTTCCAGTCTCCCCCACAAAGGGAAACATCATTCTGGGGTCTAAGACACTGGATCTTTGATTTTAATTAAAATGTCCTCATTTCACCTCATTGTCCGTAACCTTAACAGGTCAATTCATTGGCTACCCACCAGCAGCTGGGCCATTCCTACCACTGGGAATACTCCTTACATCCCCTGGCAGCGGAGTTTCTCTCCCAACACCATTTTATCTTCCACCAGCCTTCCCACCCTCTATTGATACAAACCAGTAGGTAATATACAGCCACAGTATGGGCCAGTGTAACGATACTGTAAGTAAATGGACCCTGTATATTGATACCCTAACCATATGCACCTTGTATATTGATACTCTGGCCATATGGACCCTGTGTAATGATGCTCTGATCATATGGACCCTGTGTATTAATACTTTGAACATATGGACCCTGTGGAGTGTTTTAAATTCATTCATGGGATGTGGGTATCATTGGCTGGGTCAGCTTTATATTGCCCATCCCTAACTGTCCTTGAAATTGATATTCTGACCTTATGAGGCCTGAGAATCAGTTTATATTATTTCAACTAGTTTCATTTGTTTTACATGTGACTGTTGTTTTAATTACAGATCTCCTGTGAATATCAGAGGATGGTCAATCTTCCACCATTTCTCGAATATTCTGCGTGAGTATGGGTTAATTCAATATCAGCGGATCTTATAACAGTGAATATAATGGGCCAAAGGCAGGCAAGTGGGACTAGTTTAGTTTGGGAACCTGGTTGGCGTGGACTAGTTGGATCAAAGGGTCTGTTTCTATGCTGTATGACTCTATGACTGACTCAATAAATTTCTCCCATTACTCATGAGGGTATGCACTGAAATAGACACATAATCATGTACACATTCACACAACAAGATCAGACACACACACACACACACACACACACACACAAAACCTCATATGTGTACAGAATCAATAGTGCTGGAAAACTGTCCCAAGGCACACTACAAAAGCAGTGTCTGTCAAAATGTAACACTAAGCCACATAAAAGGCTGTTACAGTTGAAGACCAAAAGCTTGACCAAAGGAGTAGGTCTTAAAGAAGGCAGGTGGAGAGTCAGAATGGTTTAGTGAGAAAAATTCCAAAACTAATGGCCTTGCCAACTGTAGGTATGGCTGCCATTGTGTGGCACAATGAGTTTTGGATTAGATCATGTATATTAGGGTGAAAGATGGCAAATCAGGAATAGTTCATTAAGGAGCCAACAAAGGAACGTTTGTCATTCAGATGAGGTTTTGTTTTCTGGATTTGATCAGTTAACCAAACCTAAATTCGCCAACTGCATGTGGTGGGAATTGAACTCATGTCTCTGGATTATTAGCACAGTAACATAGCTACTATCCCACACTACCTCTGAGTCTGTGCTTCTCCGGAACTGGAGAAAAAGTTTGTATCTTCAACCCACAGGCCCTGCTTTCAGCTGAATGCAGTTAGACTCAGAATGTGTCTCTCTGGTACTAGCATGAGTGTGCCACTCCAAATTGAGATGGTCAGCCTTGGTCGACTGGAATTCCATGAGATTTATGGCCTAGGTTTTACAACAAAGGAAGAGGTCATTTGGCCCATCATGCCTGTGCCAGTGTCTGAACATATCTGCTTGATTTTATCCCTATGTCCTTTCCACACAAACACTTTGAAAATAGCACAATAACACACTGATGAAATGTATTGATACTACCATACTGTAGAATACAAACATAATTACACCCTTGAACTTCAGAGCTCTGTAATCTCTGACTATTTAGATTTTTTTTTATTCTTCCTGCCAAAATGGATAATTTCACATTTTGCCCCACTACAATCCATTTGCTCCATCCTTGTCCACTCATTTCATCTATCTATATTCCATCATAAAAGGTCTGAAGGTCACATGTGAAGCATACTTCAAAGTTTATTGGTCAGTGAGGTTTGTTGGTCATGTGAACTGAATTCCAAGCAAAGAAATAGAGCGGGTCTGGAAATCCCACTCAGATTGCTTAGTAATTTGCAAAGGTAGGACAAGATCTTATAACTGAGACTTGCTTCTTGTATGCCTCAGCAGTTGATTCCTGGGCTTTTTACTCAGTTAGCCCAACTCTAATCTTGCCCGTCAATCCCACCTGCCTACGTACTTGCGATATCACTCAAAGACACTAAGCTGCCTCCTTCCCACATGTCTCAAGCTCACTTTCCCAGCTTCCCCTGAAAATTAAAAGCCCCAATTTCCCAATCCACAACAAAACAATAACTGCCCCAACATCTTTGCCCTAGGCCTGCTACAGAGATCCAGCAAAGCTCAACACAAGCTAGAGGAATAGCACCTTACTTTCCACGTAGGCACTTCACCGCTTTCAGGACTCTACATTGCATTCAGCATCTTCAGAACATCAACATTATCTTCCATTATGATCACATTCCAGCTCCCCTCCCCACCATCCCTGTGACTTGCTTGAGTAGGTTTGCTCATTACAAAGATGACTTATTTTCAACTATTCACAGCTACCATTAATACCTATTTTTCATCAAGATCACTTCTTTATTACCATTAGCACTCCCTTTGTCATTTCCTCTGGGTACCCTCACCATCCATCCCACCCACTGCATTTCCCCCATTGTAAACTGGCCAAATGCCATCATTTTCCAACCCCCTTCAGTTTTAAATTAGAGTGATACCAGACTCAAAATATTAACTTGGTTTCTCCTTCCACAGATACTGCCTAGATCTGCTGATTTTCTCCAGCACTTTCTGTTTTTATTTCATATCCTTTTATCCCATATTCCTCAACATCATCAACCCAGCTCCTAGTGTCTGTTGGAAGCCCTCAATCCCACCATCTGCCCATATACCACAGCTCTCTCTACGGATCTACCTTTTCATCATAATGCATAGCCTAAGAACTGAGCCTTCCATGGGTAATCTCAGGAAACATTTCTTCAGGCTATACAATCTAGAACGTTTTCCCTGTAAAAACTTTTGAGGTCAGAAAGGGGTTAATCTAGAACTTTGTCCCTGTAAAAGCTTTTGAGGTCAGAAAGAGGTTGGGGGAGAGTTTGGGTAAGGGTCAATTGAATACGTCAAAGCTTTATCAAATGTTTGTAAGGTGAGGGTAGAGAAAGATATAGAACCAAGGTAAAGGAACAGATTTAAGGTACAAATCAGCTAATTGAATGATAAGAGTTGTCTTGTGTTCTGAATGGTCTCCCCCTGTTCCTGTGTTTCCTCAACTCTACCCACTCACCACTAAGTTTTAGTCATGGTTAAAAAAGAGTGTTTGTTAGTTTGGGAATGACTTGTCTGTGACTGGGGAATGAGTTCTGGAGATTTTCTGCTTTTCAGATTCAAAAGGAGGCACTTCATGAGGAGGTAAAACCATTTCTATGAATCAAAGAGGGACATCACAGCGACCTCGCCTCAGTCCAAAGCCTACATGGAGTCTGTTGTCCAGGGTGGAGTAACCAAGGTAACGTAGACTGCACAGTCTGTCAGATCCCGTGCTTTTTTTTAAATCAGACTCCTAGTGCTAGTTGAACATAGCTGGTATCCTGGGCATCAGTGGTGTAGCTGAAATCACCAGCTTTCTGATTGTTTCTGTTAGCCTGACAACTGGGCACATCCACGCCCAGTTTGGGTCTGAGATGATTCTGTGCTTTTGCCTTTTTAAGCAGTGTCAGCACCTCAAGAAAATAAGTTTAATTGGAAGAGAAGTCAGGCATTTAGCTTCAGCAATCTCACTTAACCACTGTAAAACTCACTCCCAGCATCTCCTCACTCTGAATATCTCCCCCACTCCCACCATATCTGACATCCTTGCTTATCCACCATCTCCCTGTAGCCCATCCAATCATCTTCTCATCACATCCTTTCAGCCCTAATCTCTTTGGAAATAATCTGATTAACTCCTTTTTAATTTTTTTCTTGAGATTTGGACCTTCCTAACAATGAATTATTGCACAGCTCAGATTACCCTTAGTTACCTTTGAGTGGCACAATGGCTCAGTGGTTAGCACTGCTGCCTCACAGTGCCAGGGCCCCTGGTTGAATTCCACCCTCATGTGACTGTCTGTGTGGAGTTTGCACATTCTGTCTGCTTCTGCGTAGGTTTCCTCCCACAATCTAAAGATGTGTAGATTAAGTGGATTGGCCATGGAAAATGCAGGGTTACAGGGATAGGGTGAGGGTGTGGGAAGCCATTTGGACGGTTGGTGTCGACTCAATGGGCTGAATGGCCTGCTTCCACATAGTAGAAATTCTATAAGATGGAGGAAAATAGTGGGGCGAATGTTCTCCCACAGTGCTGTTAAGTTTTGACACACAGTGATGATGAAAGAACAGTGATGTACCTTCACGTGTGGGTGATGTGTTTGACCTGAAGCTCGATGGTGTCTCCATGGTGTCTTTCCACCCACTGTCATTACAATAGGCTTGAGTGTATGCCATGACTCAGTTCTCTTTTGTTTTTAAATGTTTTCTGACTCTCTCACTTATCCTTAAACATAACCCTCATCCCTCTATAGGAGGAGATATGGTATCATGGTAATGTCACTGGATTGCCAATCCAGAAGCCTAGGCTAATGCTTCATGGCCACAGGTCCAAATCCCACTGAGGCACCTGATGTGATTTAAATTCAACCAGTAAATCTGGAATTGGAAGTCAGACTTAATGACGGTGACTGTGCAACTATCATTGATTGACATAAAACCCCATCTGGTTCACTAATATTCTTTAGGAAAGGAAATCTGCCGTCTTTATCTGATCTGGCCTCCATGTGACTCCAGGCCCATAGTGATGCGATTGACTCTTAACCGTCCTCTGAAATGGCTTCACAGGACACTCAGTTCAAGGGCATTTAAGGATAGGTAACAAATCCTGACGTTCCCACATCATATGAAATAAGCTTGAGCCCCTTTAGCCATTGAAGTATTTGCAAGGATTTAGTTTGTTTTCTGAGAGTAATACAGAGATTGGCAATCCGGTGATTCACCTAATTTTGCCCACCGAGCCATGTCGAGTGGGCCTTAGTGCATGCCCATGGCTAACTCATGCCAACCTTGATCTCACCAGGAACTCAAGATGTCCAAGCTGGTGGAATTAATTGTGGAGACAGCGGCCGAAGCTGGAGTGACAGGATTTAGTGTGTCTGGTGGAGGCAAAGAAGGAATCTTTGTCAAGGAGGTGCTGAAGGATTCGAGGGCTGCGAAAGCACTCAATCTGAAGGAGGGTAAGCTGCATTTCGTGCCAGGGCGTTTGAAGGCTCAGCAGTTGAACCTGTACAGAAGGCAATGGAGTTTACAGTTACAAGTACATGCATTAGGACCAGGAGATAGTAGGAACTGCAGATGCTGGAGAATCTAAGATAACAAGGTGTAGAGCTGGATGAACACAGCAGGCCAAGCAGCATCAGAGGAGCAGGAAAGCTAACATTTCGGGCCTAGACCCTTCTTCAGAAAA
>JAHRHZ010000092.1:3533297-3545649 GCA_024137785.1 Ginglymostoma cirratum | reverse complement strand
GGGGTCTAGGCCCGAAATGTCAGCTTTCCTGCTCCTCTGATGCTGCTTGGCCTGCTGTGTTCATCCAGCTCTACACCTTGTTATCTCTTATTAGGACCAGGAGGAGGCCATTCGTCCCAAAAGTCTGTTCCACCATTCAGTAAGATCATGGCTTTGATCTGAGTGTGGCCTCATTTTCATTTTGCTGCTAACCCCTGATAACCTTTGACCCCACCCCTCCTTGTTAGTCAAGAATCAATCTACTTCTGCCTTAAAAGTATCCAATGACCCATACCCACCTCTCTCTACAGATTCAGGCTGTCTGTGAGAAAATATCTCTGTCTTAAATGAGAGACCCCATGTTTTTAAACCATGTTGCCCCCTCGCTTCTGCCCCCAAACAGGACATATCCTGTCAATGCCTCATTTTCCACCCTCACTGTCTGAATCACAGCTGCCCGATACTTCCTTCCAGCCCTCACTCCGGAGGAGATCCAGCCTCCTGACAACGGCCAGATCTGCCAGCCTCAGAATTGACCTCATGGTGGGAAACAGCCCCTCTGGGGGACAATAATCCGCGCAAGGGCAGGCCTCGATCGCCCCATGTAGCATTGCAGACGGGTTTGGGGGCAAGCGACGGTGCAGTGGGCACTCATGTTACAATGATTTCATCGCAGGATGTTCCAGCTAAACGCACAGCCTGCAAGAAAATCGTGCTTTTCATTTGAACACAGCTTTCAGGGCTTAATGCCTCAGCAATGACAAATCAAATCCCCATGTTGGAAAACACTGACAATGATTACCGATGAAAAGCAAATTTAACAGTGAGGGGTTGATTGGCACTGTCAGCTTCACCCACTAGGCACCACAGTGAAAACCTTCTCCAGCAGTCTTATGCCCCCCTGAATGTTGGTTTTGACTTTATAGAAGATGGCAAAGTGAGTGGTAATTTCCCTCACCCTATGGGGATGCCTAGTTTGAGGGTCTATACAGGTGAATTCTCCTGCACCACTGTATATTTCCTGGAGGTGATGGGGACCCCCACTGTCACTGGCAGCACATGCATGGCAGGAGGGCGCAGCAGCTTGATCTTCACACTGAGTCCGCGAGTGGTACACTGAAAACAAGAAAGGCACACTTTCTTTCATGGGTGAAGGTGGCAGAGTGTTAATATCACTGAGTGACTAATCAGAAGCCCAGGCTCCACTTTACCCTGCATGTCTACTACACCTCTAACCTTCTGAGCCTTTTGGTTTCTCAATCCTTAACTTCCTGCATTTGTTACCAACTGTATCCTTTACCCACTGACCCTTTTACCCGCCGTACATTTCACTCACTGGCTCTTTCACCCACTGTCCCCTTTACATACTGTCACACTTAGCCACAGTCCCCTTTATTCACTAAACCCCTTACCCAGGGTCCCATAAGACATAGTAGCAGAAGTAGACCATTCAGCCCATCAGGTCTGCTCTGCCATTTGGGAGTTCATGGCTGATCTGTTAATCCTCAATTCCGAGCAGCATTAAGGTTTAGCAAGGGAAGGTCTTTCTTTTAATCCAATAGTTTTTACCGGGATAGTGATGGCAGTTAGTAAAGTGGTATGCTCCTCTCTGGTGCCAAGATCAAGGAAGTTTTGGGCGGCCATAGGACATTCTGAAAGGGAAGGTTTAGCAGCCAGAGTTTATGACTCATATTGGTACCAACAACATAGGCAGACAGAGAGGTGAGGTCCTGCAAAGAGAATTTAGGGAGTTAGGGTGGAAGTTGAAAATCAAATCCTATAGGATTGTAATCCTGTGCCACATGCTAGTGAGGCCAGAAATAGGAAGGTAATACAGTTGTATTCATAACTAAAGAGCTGATTTTGGAGGGAGGGCATCAGATATCTGGAACATGTCGTTGGAACATTAGTATCTCTTCCAGGGCAAATGGGACCTGTACAAGGACAGGTTACACCAATATCCTGGCAGGGAGGTTTGCTAGTGCCACTCAGCAGGGTTTAAACTAATGTGGTGGAGCAGTAGGTCAGCTAGTGGAGTGAGTGAAGAGAAGGTGGAGGTTAAGTAAAGTAAGTCTAATAGGAAGAACAGGCAGGGCCAGGTTCACGTACAAGGCAGGACTGTCAGTCTGAATTGTATTTATTTTAATGCAAAGAGTATAGCAGGTAAGGCACATGAGCTTAGAGCCTGGATTAGTACATGGGATTATGATGTTGAGAGAAGGGCAGGACTGACTGGTCAACATTGCAGGGTTTAGATGTTCCATGTGATATAGAAGGGGATGTAAAAGGGGTAGGGGAGTTACATTACTGATTAAGGAGAGTGTCACAGCTGCACTAAGAGAGGACATCTTGGAGGGCTCATCCAGCGAGGCCTTATGGGTACAACTCAGGAATAAGAAAGGTGCAGTCACTACAATGGGGTTATACTATAGGCTTCCCAATAGCCAACAGGATACAGAGAAATAGATATGTAAGTAGATCATGGAAAGATTTTAAAAAATAATAGCATTGTTGTAGTGGGTCATTTTAACTCCTTCAATATTGACTGGGATTGCCTTACTGCTAGGGGCTAAAATAGGGCAGAGTTTGTTAAGTGCACCCATGATTGTTTCTTGAAACAATATGTAAACGGGGAATTAGAGAATTGGCAGATGGAGTTTAATCCATACAAATGTGAGGCGATGCATTTTGGGAGGTCAAGAGGAAAGTATACATAAATGATAGGATCCCGAGGAGCATTGATATACAGAAGGATTTTGGGGTGAAAATGGCAACAAAGTAGATAAGGTGGTAAAGAAGGTGTATGGCATGCTTACAAAACATTCGGGGCATTGAGTATAAAGGTTGGCAAGTTAGGTTGCAGCTGTATAAAACTTTAGATAGGCCACATTGGAGTATTGTGTGCATTTCACGTCGCCACACTATAGGAAGGATGTGGAGGCTTTAGAGAGGATGCAAAAGAGGTTTACTAGGATGTTGCCTGGATTGGAGAATATTAGCTATAGCAGAGGTTGGACAAACTTGGATTGTTTTGGCAAAAGCATGGAAGTTGAGGGATAACCTGATAGAAGTTAATATGATTATAAGAAGCAAAGATCCAGTGGACAGTTGGAGGCTTTTCCACAGTGTGGAAATGTCAAACATCTGGGGGCATAGGTTTAAGGTCAAAAGGGGAAATTTTAAAGGAGATGTACAAGTCAAGTTTTTTTTTATGCACAGAGGGTGGTTGGTGGCTGGAACACACTGCCAGGGGAGGTGGTAGAAGAAGATACAATAGCAATGTTTAAGAGGCATTTAGACAGACACGTGAACGGGTGGGGAATAAAGGCATATGGATCATGTGCAGGATGATGGGATTAATTTAGAATGGCATCATGATAGGCACAGACATGATGGTCTGAGGGGCCTGTTCCTGTGGTGTACTGTTCTATATTCCACTTAGCTGCCTTTTTCCATAACCCTTGATTCCCTTACAGATTAAAAATCTGTGTTAAATCTTAAATATGCAGCCCTTTATTCTGAGATTGTGCCCTCTAGTCCCAACCTCTCCGCATCTGCCCTGTCAAGTCCACTAAAAATCTTGCAAGTTTCAGTAAGATTGTCTCTCATTCTTTTGTATTCCAAGTACAGTCCCAATCTACTCAGACTCTCCATAAAACAGTCCCTCCATGCCTGGTATCAACCTAGTGAACATTCTTTGGACTGCCTCCAATGTCAGTATAACTTTCCTTGGGTAAAGGGCCCAGAACTTTTCACATTATTCCAGCTATGGTCTGATTAATGCCTAGAAAAGTTTTAACAAAACTTTCCTACTTTTATATTTGATTTTCTTTGAAATAAAGGCCAACATTCCACTGTGGACAAGGACTCCAAAATCTCTCTGTTCTGTAGCTTTCTCCAATTAAGTAGTATTCAGCTCCTCTATTCTTCCTGCAAAAATACGTAACCTCACATTTCCCTGCACCATATTCTATCTGCCAAGCTTTTGCCCACACACTTAACCTGTCTGTGTGCTTCTGCAGATATTTTGTATCATTCTCACCACTTGCCTTCTCATCTTTTTCTTTTGTGGTTTCTACAAATTTGACTTTCCTCATCCAAGTCATTGATATATATTGTAAATGGTTGTGGCCATGGCACTGATCCCTATGGCACTCCACAAGTTACAGGTTGCCAGCCTGAAAATGCCTTCCTTATCCCAACTCTCAACCTTCTATTAGCTAGCTAACCCTCTATCCTTGCTAATATACTACCTCCAACACCACGGCTCTTAACTTATTAAGTAGCCTAACGTTGGTACCTTATGAATAGAATAGAAACGCTATGGTGTGGAAACAGGCCATTTGGTCCAATAAGTCCACACCAACCCTCCGAAGACCATCCCACCCAGACCTATCCCTCTAACCCTGCATTTCCCATGGCTAACCTACAGATCCCCAAACACGACAGGCAATTTAGCATGGCCAATCCACCTAACTTTTGCACATCTTTGGACTGTGGGACGAAACCGGAACACCTAGTTCAAACACGGGGAGAACACCAACTCCACACAGATAGTCGCCCGTGGGTGGAACCAAACCTGGGTCCCTGGTGCTGTGAGCCAGCAGTGCTAACCACTGAGTCACCATGTCACCTATATTGAACACCTCTGAAAATCCAAATATATTACATCCACTGCTTCCCCTTTATCTATCCTATCTATCACCTCCACAAAGAATTCTAGTAAATTTGTCAGGCATGCTTTCCTCTTCGTGAAGCCATGCAGTCTCTGCTTGATTATATTATGTATTTCTAAATGCTCTGCTATCACATCCTTTATAATAAACTCATACATTTTCCCAATAATAGATGCTAAGCTAACAGGCCTGTAATTATCTGATTTGTATCTCCTTTCCTTTTTAAATAAAAGTATTACATTGGCAGTTTTCCAATCCTCTGGGACTTTTCCAGAATCTAAGGATTCTGGGAAGATTACTCCCAGTGTATCCACCAACTCTGCAGCTAAGTCCTTTATTATTCAGGATGCAACCCATAAGGTCCAGGGCACTTACCAGTCTTTAGGCCCATTAGTTTCCTTAACACTTTGTTTTGTGCTAGTTGTATTTATTTCCTGCTGTTTTGCTCCTTGAATATTTAGTAATTTTGGGAAGCTATCAGAATCTTCTACTGAGAAGACTAATGCAAAGTATTAATTCAACTCCTGTGCCATTTCTTGACTCCCCTATTTTCTCGGTTTCATTCTTTGAGGGGTCCATGTTCATTTTGGCTTCTCTCTTCCTTTTTATGTATTTTGAGAAGCTCTTGTTTCCCATCTTGATATTATTTGCAAATTTATCCTCCTCGTTTATTTTCTCCCTGTTATTTTTGTGCCTGTCTTTTGCTATTTTTTAGAGATTTCCAATCCTTTGTCTTACCAACAACCTTTGCCACATTGTCTGTGTTTTTCTTTCAGTTTGATGCTATCCCGAACTTCCCTACTCAATCATAGTTGATTCATCCCATTCCTAGAATCCTTCCTTGTCTTTGCTGTGAGCCATGAACTATTTTCTTAGACATCTGCCACTGTTCCGCAATCATTTTTGCTGCTAAACCTCTTCCCAGTCCAGCCAGCTCTGCCCTCATTCCTTTGTAATTACCCCTTATTTAAGCTTTGCACAGTTGTGCAAAGATCTTCTGTCTCAAACTGAATGCTAACTTCAACTGTTATAATCATAGAATAGAATCCCTACAGTGTGGAAACAGGTCCTTCGGCTCAACAAGTCCACACCGACCCTTGGAGCATCCCACCTGAACACTACGGGCAATTTAGCATGGCCAAAGAACCTAGCTTGCACATTCTTTGGACTGTGGGACGAAACCGGAGCACCTGGAGGAAACCCATGCAGACACAAGGAGAATGTGCAAACTCCACACAGACAGTCGCCCGAGGGTGATATTGAACCCGAGTCGCTGACGCTGTGAGGCAGCAGTGCTAACCACTGAGGCACCATGCCGCCCCACTGTTTCCGAGGGGATTTTTTAGGTTGTAGACTTACACCGCCGAGCTGGTGTGTTTGATCATGTTTCATCACCCTGCTAGGTAACATCGTCAGTGCGCCTCCAGTGAAGCGCTGGTGTTCTGTACCACTTGTTATTTATATGCCTCAGTTTGCTGGGATGGTTGGCGTCACTTCCGGTGTCACTTCTGTTTTTCAGTGGTTTGTATGTCAGGTACACTTCAGCGTGTATGTTGATGGAGTTCCAGTTGAAATGCCAGGCCTCCAGGAATTCCCTGGCATGTCTCTGTTTGTCTTGTGCTATTATGGATGTGTTGTCCCAGTTGAATTCGTGTCCTCCTTTGTCTGTGTTTATTGAGATCAGTGAGAATTGGTTATGTCTCCAAAATAGCCTGGTCCCTGGATCCAAAACATGTTGTTCTAGGAAACTGTCCTAAATACATTGCTTGAATTCTTCCTCATGGCCACCTCTGCCAATATGACACAGACAGAAATAGAAGTTGCTGGAAAAGCTCAGCAGGTCTGGCAACATCTGTGAAGAAAAATATCAGAGTTAACGTTTCGGGTCCAGTGACCCTTCCTCAGAACTGCCAATATGACTAACCCCCCAATCTACATGAAAATAAAAGTTAGCCATGATTAATATACTACCTTTTTACATGTCATCATTACCTCCTGATTTATTGTCTGTCCCACCAAATAACTGATGTTAGGGAGACTGCAGACTACTCCTGTAAAACCATGAGACCAATAGACATAAGCCGTTCGGCCCCTTGAGGCTGCACTGTGATTCAGTAGGATCATGGCTGACCCAACATTCCTCATATCCAGTTTCCAACATTTTCCCCATAACCCTTGATTCCCCGACTGATCAAGAATCTATCTGTCTCAGCCTTAAATAGGACTCTTCCCCACAGTTCTGTGTGGCAAGGAGATCCAAAGACTCAGCACTCTGAGAGAAGAAATTCCTTCATATCTCAGTCTTAAATTGGTGCCTTTTTATTCTGAACTTTTGGTCCCAGACATGAGGGGAACCATCCTCTCATCATCTACACTGTCAAGCCTCTGAAGAATACTATGTGTTTCAATAAGATCAGTCCTCATTCTTCTAAACTCCAGTGAGTAGAATTCCAACCTGTTTAACATTTGTTTATAAGGCAATCCTTCCACGCCAGGGATTATGAACTTTCTCTGAACTGCCTCTAATGAAGTGATATATTTCCTTAAATAAGAGGCCCAAAACTCCACATGTGGTCTCACTAGTATCTTGTATATTTGCAATAAGACTTCCCTACTCCCATACTTCAACCCCCTTGAAATAAATGCCTACATTCCATTAGCCTTCCTGCTTGCCTGCTGCACCAGTGTGTTAGCTTTCTGCGTTTCATGTACAGGTCGCTTCAAGTCCCTTTTTGCTGCAGTTTTCTGCCAATTTTTCCCATTTGAATAATACTCTGTTCTTTTGTTCTCTCTTCCAAAGTGAATAACTTCACACTTAACCACATTATACTCCATTTGCCAACTTTTTACTAACGTAAGCTATCATTATCTCTCTGTAAAGTGCAATCCTCCTCCTAAAATGACATTTCTTTCAACTTAATACTGTCCTCAATTTCCTTGGTTTATCCCTCTCTTAGAATCTTTCCTCCTTACTGGGATGTATTTTACTGAGACTCATGAGAGTAAATGTCTGCCATTCCTTGCTTACTGCCTTTCCTGCTAAGCTATCCACCCAGTTCACTTTAGCCAACTCCGTTCTCATTTTGTTCCCTTTATTTAAGTTAAATACAATTGTTTTGACCCAAGTTTCACATTCTCAAATTGAAAATTAAATTATATCATGTTATGATCACCACTGTTAGGAGACGTTTTACTTTGAGGCCATTTATTTAGCCTGCCTAATTTTGTACTGTCAGATCCAAGATAACCTGCTCCCTGGTTGGCTGCATGACATGTTGCTCTGGGAATCTATCCCAGCTACCCTTTCCAATTTGATTAAGCCAATCAACATGAAGATTAAAGTCAACCATAATTATTGCTGTATTCTTTTTACATGCTTCTATTACTTGTTGATTTATAAGTCTTTCCCACAGAGTGGCCACGGTTCACTACTCCCACCAATGTCCCCTTTTCCTTGGTTTTATTACCTCTGCCAAATGAACTCTATATCATATGAGCCTGTCTTCTTTTCATCTCTTATTAACAATGCTACCCAGCCACCTGCCCCACCCCTCCTGTCTCTCTGAAAGGTCAAAAGTCCCTGAATGTTAAGTTCCCAGTTTGATCTCCTTGTAGCCATGTTTCTTTAATGGCTGTGAGATCATATTCATTTTTCTCAATTTGCACCATCAGCTTGTCTACCTTAGTCCAAATGCTTCATGCATTGAGATACAAAGTCTTTAAGTTTGTTTTCTTATTGAATTTCCCTACACCCCTATTGTTCGTTTTTAGCATTCACACTTTTCCTTTTGTTTTATGGTAACATTCAGCCCACCACTAACACGAAATCCTACCATTAACTTTAATTTTCAAATTTTCCATCCAACTGAACCCATACCCCTATTTGTTTCAGAGATAGTAGGAACTGCAGATGCTGGAGAATCTGAGATAACAAGGTGTAGAGCTGGATGAACACAGCAGGCCAAGCAGCATCAGAGGAGCAGGAAGGCTGACATTTCAGGCCTAGACCCTTCATCAGAAATAGGGGAGGGGAACGGGATTCTGAAATAAATAGGGAGAGAGGGGGAGGCGGATAGAAGATGGATTGAGGAGAAGATAGGTGGAGATGAGACAGACAGGTCAAAGAGGCGGGGATGGAGCCAGTAAAGGTGAGTGTAGGTGGGGAGGTAGGGAGGAGATAGGTCAGTCCAGGGAGGAAGGACAGGTCAAGGGGGCGGGATGAGGTTAGTAGGTAGGAGTTGGGGGTGGGGCTTGAGGTGGGAGGAGGGGATAGGTGGGAGGAAGGACAGGTTAGGGAGGCGGGGACAAGCTGGGCTGGTTTTGCGATGCGGTAGGGGGAAGAGAGATTTTGAAGCTTGTGAAGTCCACATTGATACCATTGGGCTGCAGGGTTCCCAAGCGGAATATGAGGTGCTGTTCCTGCAATAATCGGGTGGCATCGTTGTGGCACTGCAGGAGGCCCAGGATGGACATGTCGTCTGAGGAATGGGAGGGGGAGTTGAAATGGTTCACGACTGGGAGGTGCAGTTGTTTAGTGCGAACCGAGTGTAGGTGTTCTGCAAAGCGGTCCCCAAGCCTCTCTCCGGGATACCCTTGTCCGCTTCACACTCCCCTCCAGCCCCACCACACCCTGCACTTTTCCCTGCTACTGCAGGAAGTGCTACACCTGCCCCTACACCTCCCCCCTGACCCCCATCCCAGGCCCGCTGTTCACCTGCACATCTGCTAATGTGGTATACTGTATGCGCTGTTCCCCTTGTGGCCTTCTCTACATCGGGGAAACCAAACGGAGGCTTGGGGACCACTTTGCACAACACCTATGCTGGGCCTCCTGCAGTGCCACAACTATGCCTCCCTCATCTCCTCCATAACTCCCCACCTACACTCACCTTTACTGGCCCCATCCCCGCCTCTTTGACCTGTCCGTCTCCTCTCCACCTATCTTCTCCTCTGTCCATCTTCTATCCACCTCCCCCTCTCTCCCTATTTATTTCAGAATCCCGTTCCCCTCCCACATTTCTGATGAAGGGTCTAGGCCTGAAACGTCAGCCTTCCTGTTCCTCTGATGCTGCTTGGCCTGTTGTGTTCATCCAGCTGTACACCTTGTTATCCCATACCCCTATTTATTTAGTTTAAAGCCCTATCCACAGCCTTAGTTATGCAATTCGCCAGGATTCTGGTTCCAACATGATTCAGGTGGAGCCCGCCACATCAGAACATCTTCCTCCTTCCACAGTATTTAATGCCAGTGACTCATGAACTGGAACCCATTTCTCTCACACCATTTTATTTTCTGAAGAAGGGTCGAGGCCTGAAACGTCAGCTTTCCTACTCCTCTGATGCTGCTTGGCCTGCTGTGTTCATCCAGCTCTACACCTTGTTCTCTCACACCAATCTTTGAACCACATGTTTACCTCTTCAAACGTGCTAGGCCTATGCCAACTAGCTCGTGGCTCACATAGTAGTCCAGAGATGATTACCTTTTGGTTCTGCTTTTTACTTAATCCCCATCTGCCTATATTCCCTCAGCAGAAATTCTTTCCTATTTCTGCCTTTAATGTTGGTAACTACATGAAGCACATCAATTGGATATTTCCCCTCCCACTCCAAGTTCCTTTGCAGCTCAGATGAAATATCTGAACTCAGGCACAACGCAGGCAACACAACATTCAGGACTCTCAATCCTGGCCACAGAGACTGAAGGTTGACCTTATAGAGGTTTATAAAATCATGAGGGGCATGGATAGGGTGAATAGCCAAGATCTTTTCCCTGGGGTTGGGAAGTCCAGAACTAGAGGGCATAGATTTAAGGAGAGATGGGAAAGATTTAAAAGGGACCTAAGGGACAACATTTTCACACAGACGGTGGTACGTGAATGGAATGAGCTGCCAGAGGGAGTGGTGGAGGCTGGTACGATTACAATATTTAAAAGGCATCTGGATGGGTGTATGAATAGGAAGATTTTGGAGGGATATAGGCCAAATGCTGGCAAATGGGATTAGAGTAATATAGGATATCTGGTTGGCATGGATGAGTTAGACCGAAGGGTCTGTTTCCATTGCTGTACACTTCTATGACAGAGAACAGTGTCTAATCCCCTGACTGTACTTTCCCCTATTACAGCTTCATTTCTCCTTCCAATGTTTTCTTTTTATTTTTCTTAACCCCCATTCTACATCTTCCAATTCAAGATCATTTCCTGTTATGGTACTTATTCCATCCTGTACCAACAATGCCCACACCACGATCCCTCCCTTCCTGCCTGTCATTTCAAAGTGTCATATACCCGTGAATACTTAGTCCCAGCTTTGATCTCCTTGGAATCATGTCTCTGTATTGGCTGTAAGATCATGTAATATCTGTTGGTCCAGTTAATTCAGATATTTGCTTCCAACATTGCATGCATTTTCAGGTAAAGAATGATTATTGTTATCTTTTTACCATTATTTCCTCTTTTGACTTTATTTACTGCTGTTTTTCTATGTTTGTACATTCTGCCCCTTCCTGTTCCACTCTAGGTATTGTTATTCTAATAGCTGCCCTATAAAGCTGCCATCTCCTCTTGCTTTGCAAGTCTACATTTCCCCTCTCTCAAACCATCCCCCATCTAAGAAGTTATTCAATTCACCAGGACATCAGTCCCAGCATAGTTCAAATGAGATCCATCCCACAGAACAACTCACTTCGAACCCAGTTAGAACTACTGCCAGTGCCCCATGCACTGAAAGCCATTTCACCACAACAATCTTTGAGCCATGTATCTAACTCCTTGACTTTATTTACTCTATGCCAGTGTATTGTTAGGCTGAAAGTACCTAACAGGTTCTTCAAGGTCTGTTCAAAATGTTTACAATAAGACACATGCACTTCAATACATAGCAGATTTATTATTTTAATCTACTTAATATATATACAAACTAATGAGCATATCTATTGGCTTAAACTATTTTATAGACATGCAAACTAATAAGTCTCACTGCCTTGCCTTTATGCCAGGCACTTTGTAAGGCTAGCATTTAGAGCTGTATCTCAGATCCCATGGCACTGGTCTCAGGAAAGATAATCCAAAGGTGAACGTCCAATGCCCCGGTCTCATGAACCCTGACTGTCGAGGAAAGTCCATGATATTAATACTGTTCTGAATTTAAGGTTATGTGCTGAATCCCCATTTCATAAGAACTTCAGTACTTTCCCATCCCTCATGAAGCCTATTTGAACCCAGATCCCCAGGACATTAGAGTTAAAAGGTACTGCAGATGCTGGAGAATCCGAGATAACAAGGTATGGGGCTGGATGAACACAGCAGGCCAAGCAGCATCATAGGAGCAGGAAAGCTTGACGTTTCGGGCCTAGACCCTTCATCAGAAATGGGGGAGGGGAAGAGGGTTCTGAAATAAAGGGAGAGAGGGGGAGGCGCATAGAAGATGGATAGAGGAGAGGATAGGTGGAGAGGAGGCAGACAAGTCAAAGAGGCGGGGATGGAGCTAGTAAAGGTGAGTGTAGGTGGGGGGGTAGGGAGGAGATAGGTCAGTCCAGGGAGGACAGACAGGTCAAGGGGGTGGGATGAGGTTAGTAGATAGGAGATGGGGGTGGGGCTTGAGGTGGGAGGAGGGGATAGGTGAGAGGAAGAACAGGTTAGGGTGGCGGGTACGAGCTGGGCTGGTTTTGGGATGCGGTTGGGGGAGGGGAGATTTTG